>JAENPR010000130.1:610203-1220407 GCA_018135685.1 Themeda triandra
TAAAAAAGAGTACATTTTTTAGGTGGACGCTAGCATAAAGTTAATTTTCTTTATAATGTTCATGTTAACAGGCAACACCTGAAATGGAGTATGGAAGGATGAACATAGGGAGCAGACCATCCAAGAGAAAACCAAGTGGTGGGATTGAGTCTCTGCGTGCCATTCCATGGATCTTTGCATGGACACAAACACGCTTCCACCTCCCTGTCTGGCTGGGTTTTGGGGCTGCCTTCAAGCACATCCTGGAAAAGGACATTAGGAACCTCCACGTGCTTCAGGAGATGTACAATGAGTGGCCATTCTTCAGGGTGACAATTGATCTAGTTGAGATGGTGTTCGCCAAGGGTGACCCGGGCATTGCTGCCTTGTACGATAAACTCCTTGTTTCTTCAGAGCTCTGGCCTCTTGGGGAGAAGCTGAGGGCTAACTATGAAGAGACCAAACGTCTTCTCCTTCAGGTTAGTCTGCCAACTTAAAAACAAACATTGTATTCATGTTCAATTCATAAGACTGAATCCTTGTCCAGTTAACAGAATAACAATGTATGCAGTTACAACAATCCTCTATTGTCGTATATTGATGCAACTGGCTACTTAAAATTTCAGGTTGCTGGACACAAGGATCTTCTTGAAGGGGATTTATATCTGAAGCAGCGTCTCCGCCTCCGTCATGCATACATCACCACACTGAATGTCTGCCAAGCCTACACGATGAAGCGCATCCGTGACCCAGATTACCATGTCACACTGCGGCCCCACCTGTCCAAGGAAATCATGGACTGGAACAAGCCTGCTGCAGAGCTCGTGAAGCTGAACCCGACCAGCGAGTATGCTCCAGGGTTGGAGGACACCCTCATCCTGACCATGAAGGGCATTGCTGCTGGGATGCAGAACACTGGTTAAGCCAAGAAATGACCTGCCGGAGTGGACACCATTTGACCCGGAGTGGACACCATTTGACCTTAAGTGTGCCTTGAATCTGATCATTTGCTCTCGGCCCAATATTTTTGCCGATGTAGCTGCTTCTTTTACTTTCTCCATTGGCAATAATGAATTATGTACCAGAACAGCAATACGGAACTTATTAATAAATCAAAGTCAAGTTTATATTGTTAGTGAATTTTTTACCATGTTCGGTATTTAGAGCTAAATTTTTTTACTTGTTGCACCATACTAAGGGATCGAAATTTGTCCTAAGTCAGACCAAGTTTATAAGGCCATCTCCTCCGGTGGCGATCTACAAAACACCGACTCTCCTCAAGTCCTGGACCCCATTGTTCAAGCGCGAAGATGAAGCCAAAGATGGAAGAAACGATCTCCATGCTGACGGCAAAGGCGGCGCAGTTCGAGTGAAGGAAGCACCTGAAGCCTGCAAGTTTCAGTTTGTCGTTTGAGCCTGTCAATTCCTTCTATTCTGCTATGACAAAACTGTAATAATCGAAGAAGAAAAAGGTCTCAGAAGTGTTATCCTTAGGTTCGATTTCGCTGGTTTAGTTTTATCGTAGAGTTATGGTTAGGAGTTTCGAGTAGAGTTAAATGGTCGATTAGTGAGTTCTTAGATGTTCTGAGATGTTGCGCTGTGATGTAAATTGGAAACCCCAGTGGAAACTCGATCTTGGCTTCCGATAAGCTTTCAATAAAGCCGGGCGAATGCCTTTGATCTAAAAAAAACAATAACAATTATGGCTTCAGCTTTGCATCATTAGATACATTACATTATGTTGTTTAATAATTTATTCGTAATGTGTTAGATTAACATTCTTCTCTATATAGCTGATCAATTTAAGATAGTTTGAGATAGGACAAATTTTAATCTCTTCCTACATTCCAAGACAAATGGAGTATGACTTAAGACTGAAGTGGAATGTAGGAGAAAACCTGATTTAAGTGGAATGTAGCAGAAAACCTGATTGAAGTGGATTCAATGTAGCAGAAACCTAGCACAGACTAATAAAAGGCTTGCTGGAAACGCATATGGCAGTTGTTCATGGCTGCATGAATCGGCATCTTGTAACCATCACCTTCTTCCTCTTCTTTTCCTTACCATCTCCAAGCATCAGTCGAGTCAAAGGTCTTCAATATAGATTGAGAACGCGTGGTGGTGAGCTATACTGTGCGAGCCGGTTCGATTCCTGATTATTCCTGCCTTCTCGTGTGCAACATGGATGTTAAACAATGCTTGAAGAAAGGTACCATTTATGACTTTGGGTACCTGTTAACCGTGTGTGGTGAGCTATACTGTGTGTTGACGAAGAAATCCGTCAACGCACCGGTAGCGGGCCTTGGACGCCCTAGAGGTGCCTTGAAGCGACCTGCAACTGCAACGACGACGTAGCGTGGCAGGCGAACCGATCTAGAGATCGATAAGCCGACGTAGAGCCCGCCGACGGAAGGGTAAACCCTAGAACAACCTCCGGGAAGACCCGTCGGGAGGATGCACGTAGGGGATCTCCTAGGAACCAGCGGATGGCGCCTAGAATCGCCGATGAACTCGTGGAGAGAAGCACCGAACAGCAACTAGAAAATTAGGGTAGGATATAGAAGAAGAAGAAGGGTAAATTGATCGTCTCGATCGATTTATGTTGGTTTGTATGTCGATTGATTGATGGGATCAATCGGCCATGATCCTCTCATATATATAGAGGGGGTGGTCTTATCCCAATAGGAAACCTCTCCAAGTCTTATTCTCCAAGTTTCCCACGTCCAAAATTGACCCAAAACCGATTTAGGAAAAGATCGGTTCGAGATCTGGATGTTTGGTTCGGAACGAGCGTTAGCGGTAGTACCTATATGGTACAACCGGTAGTACCGGTCGCCCCTTCTGTGTGCAGATCTGCTCCGGAGACTTGTGACAACCGGTAGTACCGGTCTCGGACCGGTAGTACCTGTCTGCGCAAAGATCTGCGCAGACCGGTACTACCTCTTTCCTCGGACAGGTAGTACCTGCAGCATGTGCATATTTCTCGGGAGCATAACTTATTCACCCGGACTCCAAATTGGGCGTTCCATATATGTTTTTTGATCATCTCGACGAGAGGAACGCAATGGTGAAGTCCGTTTCTACTTTTGACAACTCGCCAAAATAGTCATTTTTACCTTGGTCATTTTTGAGCGTCAACACATGCCCCCCTGTTTTCAAGTGAATTAGCTCATGAACTTGAAAATACTCTCTTCACCTGCAACCAACTAGCGACGATGCCCACCACATCGGCTAACCGGTGACTAAGGGCGATGTTTTACTTCGGCCGTTTTTGTTCTAAGGGCGATACATGTATCGGCCATTATTTGGAAGAGCACTAGGCTTCTTGCCAAACACTTGGGAAGTATTTTTTCATATACCTCCCGTTGATTGCTTTGTCGAGACGCTCCCCTTTCAATGTCTCTAGCACATAGGAATTTCCACGTATCACCTTGATCACTCTTAAAGGACCCTCCCAATTAGGAGACCACTTGCCAAACTAATTGCTCTTCGATCCAATAGGGAGTATGGTTTTCCACACTAAATCTCCTACTTGGAAAGATTTGCTTCTCACCTTCTTGTTATAGGCCTTTGCAACACGCACCTTATCTTTTTCAATCTCCTTTAGAGCTTCAATTCTCTTGTCGGTCACATCACCTATGTTGTCCATCATGAGATCATGGTACACTTCAGCGGATAAGTCATCTTGCTTGGCAAATCTAAGTGCACCCAAGTTCACCTCAACGGGCAACATAGCCTCTTGACCATAGACTAATTCAAATGGAGTTGCCTTTATTGCACCATGCTTTGATGTGCGATACGCCCACAAAGCTTCCGACAAGACTTCATGCCACCTCCTTGGAGTCTCTTCAATCTTCTTCTTGATGAGCTTGATCAATGTCTTGTTACTAGCTTCAGCTTGGCCATTAGTTTGAGCATAGTATGGAGATGAGTTGACCATCTTGATTTTATATGATTCGGCAAACGCCTTCACCTCTTTAGCCATAAAGGATGTCCCTTGATCGGTATGCAATACTTGAGGGATGCCGAATCTATGAATAATATGCTCTTTAATAAACTCTATTACCTCCACATGAGTAATATTCTTCAAGGGGACTGCCTCACACCACTTTGTGAAATAATCTATAGCAACTAAGACAAACTTGTGTCCCTTTGAAGACGGGGGATGTATTTGGCCAATAAAATCTAGCCCCTAACCTCAAAACGGCCACGGTGATGTAATAGAATGGAGCTCCGAAGCAGGCGCCATTTGAATGTTTCCAAATCGTTGGCACTCTTCACATCCTTTGTAGTAACGCATGCAATCGGCAATCATAGTAGGCCAATAAAAACCAGCCCTTCTCAACAATCACTTCATCTTGTGAGCCGATTGATGTGTACCACAAACTCCTTCATGGACTTCTCCCATAGCCACTTTTGCATCTTCAGGTCCCAAGCACTTCAATAACAGACCATCGGCCGTCCTTCTATACAATTCACCATGCTGCCATGTGTATTAGAAAGCAAGTCGCCGGATGGATCGATCAACCTTAGCACTAGGATCCTGCAAATATTTAATCAAGGGAGTTCTCTAATCCTCTAAATCGACATTAGAATTACTAGACCGATTTGAGACATCATCAGTAGCATATGCTTCAGAAGAATTGGTTAATCCGATCATATTGGACGGTTGAACCAATTCATTTGTTCCTGCACAAATAAAATTTATATCCTCATACATCGGCTTTGTTTGTATATGAAAGTTTCGCTTACTAACTTCAAAACCGGATGCTTGTTGAGCTAGCTTATTAGCCCTCGCATTCTTGTCTCTAGGAATATGCCGAATTTTAAATTCAGCAAGCTTAGAGATGTATTCCAAACAAGTATTGAGGCAAGCACGTAGTGATTCATCTAAACATTGAATCTCTCCACTAACTTGCTGAACAACAAGTAATGAATCACCATATGCTTCAACATGCTGCACGTCCATGGAGGTTAACATAATCAATCCGAATAATAAAACTTGATATTCGACTTGATTGTTAGTACAAGGAAATTCTAATCGGCTAAGCATCTCGGTCACAAGTCCATTGGGAGAAATTAAAACAATACCAATGCCTCGACCGTTCCTGCAGACCGATCCATCAAAATACAATGTCCATGGGGCAATTGTGATGTAATTTATATCATCATCAAACTTTATGCTATGCTCAACAATAAAATCAGCAAGTACTTGGCTTTTGATTGCTCGCAATGGCTCAAAAACCAAATCATATTCAATTAAAGAGTACGCCCACTTGCCTATCCTCCCACTGAGGATTGGCCGATGTAGCATATGCTTAATGATATCAGCCTGGCACGCTACAACACATGTACATGACAGCAAGTAATGTCTCATCTTATGACATGCAAAGTACAGTGATAAGCATAATTTTTCAATGTGGGTGTACCTTGTCTCAGGATCAAGAAGACGGCGCCCAATGTGGGCAATAACATACTCCTTCCCTTCGTCTTCTTGAGTCATCACGGCGCCAATCACCTTCTCTTTGGCAGCAATATATAGCTTGAATGGCACTCCCCTTCTTGGTACACGAAGAACCGGCGGTGATGATAGATATTCCTTTATCTTGTCAAATGCTTCTTGTTGCTTTACCCCCCAGGCAAAATCATATTCATCTTTCAACTTGAGTATGGGGATGAAAGGAATAATCTTCCCGGACAAATTAGCAATAAACCTTCTAAGATAGTTGACCTTCCCCAAAAATTTCTGCACATCCTTCTTGCATGTGGGCGGTTCAACCTTTTTAATCTTCTCGATCCTCTTGGGATCAACTTCTATGCCTTTATCATGGATGATGAAGCCTAGAAACTTTCCAGCCGATACTCCAAAGGCACACTTGAGTGGATTCATCTTCAAACCATAGCGGCGCATCCTCTCCAAAGCAAGACGCAAATCGGCTAAATGAGACTTATGGGCAGCCGATTTAATCACAATATCATCAATGTAAACTTCCATAATCACCCTAATTAGATCATGAAAAATCAGATTCATCGCTCTTTGGTAAGTTGCACCTGCATTCTTTAACCCAAAGGTCATAACAATCCACTCAAACAAGCCAACAAAACCGGGACAAATAAAAGCTGTCTTTGATGTGTCTTCTTCCGCCATAAAAATCTGATTATATCCCGCATTACCATCAAGAAAGCTAATCATCTTATGCCCCGAAGCATCATTGATCAACATATCGGCTATAGGCATAGGATATTCATCTTTGGGAGTGGCTCTATTTAAATCTCTGAAATCAATGCATACTCTAATATTGCCGCTGTCCTTTTTCTCAACGGGCACAATGTTAGAAACCCACTCCGCATATTGGCATGGACGTATGAACTCTGCCTGCAACAACCTTTCGATCTCCTCCTTTATTCGGTCATGGATGGCCGAATTGAAGCGCCTTGGATATTGCTTGACAGGTTTGAAATTCTTTTTGAGAATAAGCTGATGCTCAACAAGATCTCGGCTCAATCCCGGCATCTCGGTGTAGTTCCATGCAAAACAATGAACATATTCCTTGAGAAGCGCGATTAATTCAACTTTGAAATCGGCTTCCAAGTTTTGGTTAATAAACGTCGGCCGTGACGTAGTACCATCCCCAATGTCAACTTGCTCCAAAGGGTCGGCCGATGTAAAACCTTGGCCCAACTTATTGAGCTCATCAAAGTCATCAATTGCTTCACAAGTATCGGTCTTCTCAGCTCGATATTGCTCTAAACGATGCTTTAACCATTCACGATTATCCATTAAATGATTGTGTTGAGCCGATTGTCAATCGACTTGAGAGATATGGGAAAAAGCAGCCCCTAGAATAATCAACATAATCATATGTGGAGAGATCCCTGCCTGATAAGCACTCCATGGTGCCATGCCCTTCGGCCTCTCGGACGAATCGGCAATTGCAACTTCAGCCGATGAATCCGCATGGACAATCTCCACAGCATCGCCAACCCACTGGATGAGAAACTGGTGTAGACTGGAAAGGACACACTCATTAGCATGTATCCAATCACGCCCAAGTATCACATTGTAGCTCCTTTTGATGTCGGCGACGAAGAAAGCGGTAGCCAAGGTCTTGCTCCCGATGGTCAACTCAACGTTAGCAATTCCCTTAGCCGGAATTGGAGCATCTCCACCCACTCCGGTGATGGTCATGTTGGTCCGGATTAGCTCCTCCTCTTTAATCCCAAGCTTGCGGAACAACGTATATGGCATGACATTGACAATTGCACCGCTGTCCACTAGCATGCTATGCACCGGAGTCCCGTTGATGTGACCTCTCAAGTTGAGAGGTCGAAAATGATCCACCTTGACTCCCGGTTTCTTGAACTCGGCGTCCTCCACCGCAAACACTAGCTCTGCTGCTGGTGGCTCCTCCTCATCATGACGGATCACGTACTAATCCGAAGATAGATACACCACATTGATCCGCTCCGGCGATGGCTCATAATCCACCATCTCATCGTCTTGTTCCGCCGGAGCTTCCATACCTAGCACATCAGCAACCACAGCAGCAAACTCTTTGGGATTCTCCCCAATATTTTTAGAAACCGCCGTAATCGGTTCCGTCTCCTTGGGAGGAGTTGCAACCGATTCAACAACTTCTGGAACACTTGTTTCAGCATCTACCGTCTTGACCGATTCTTCAATCAGTTTGGTCGGTTCATGGTCCATTGTCTCTTGAGCCACTTCTACCGGCTTGACCGATTCTTCAATCGGTTTGGCCGGTGCCGGCTCTGCAGCAACACCATCGTCCTTCTTCGGTGCACTCCCTTGAGAATTCTCAAGAGCTTGCTTCTTCAACTTCTTGGCCCGCGCCCGCTGCAACTTCCGCTTTTGGGTCTTGTCCATGTTGGGTGGACACCACTTGGGTTGTGTATACTTTGGATCCCTTGGCGGCTTCTCTTTTCCAGCAACTTCCTTCATTTTTGCACCTTGCACGCTTGCTGGAATTTTAGTATTAACCACAATCGGTTCATTGTCGGCAACTACCGGAGCCGTCATTGACCCGATGGCGATTTGTGGTGCAGGAGCTTGCTTTGGAGTAACCTCCTTGGGCGCCTCCACCTTCTTCGGGGCTTCAACCTTCTTGGGCACATACGCCAATTGCATTGGCGCCTTTCCTCTCCCCTGCGAAGATTGAGTGTTGGATGGAAGCTCTTTTCTCCTCCCGTTATAGCCCGATTGATGGGACAATCAGCTAAAAATGGATAGATTCACCTTATATCCAGCAACACCTTCAAACCCTTGGCGCGATGATGTAGCATTTGGGTATGGCACCCACACACCTTGGGCGCCCCACTGCGACAAAGGCAAGACGGGTGGAGCTGGAGTCACCGGTGGTCCCCAACGAGATGGCCGCGAACGAACAACTTGCAAATAAGAACCAGCTGAAAGAGTCATAGCCTTTTGCCTCTTGTCTTCATCTTCACGTTTAGGAGGCGTAGACTCTCTTTTTTTATCGGCCGATTTGTTAGAATCGGCCTTTTGTTGTTTGTACTTTGCCATAAGCTTATCAAAAGTACAAAGTGGCTTCACCACGAATTTCTTAGGCTTTGGCTCCTTCTCCTTCCAAACTCCTACCTCCAGCTTGTGTGGAATAAATGTGCGGGTCACATGAATGTCGGAAGTAACGGACTTCTCAGGAGATTGTGAGTCGGTTTGACCGATTGTATCAATCGGTTTGGCCGACTCGGAAGTTCCCGGAGCACCATCAGTAGGGGCAGCCTTGGGCGCCTCCACCTTGCTTGCTTGGTCGCCCTGGCCGATCGTAGAGATTGGTCGTGACGGTCGTTGACGCGCTGCTTGAGTTTCATACCATCTTTGCCTTCTCAATGCCTCTGCTGATCCAGTGGTGATGATGAGCTTATTCTTGCCATCTTGATTCTTCTCCATCACCACTTGCCGCTCCGAATTCTTTTGGACATTCGGTGCAGGACGTGGTTCGCCGATGATGACGTTCTTGCCTTTAGCTCCATCGGCTTGTTCAGGACGAATCAAAATAGCCGGAGCCCCGCCTCAATAGTGTTGGTGTTGTTGTTTGGGAAGGGGTTCCTCTTGATCTCCATGTCCGCAAGACTTAATCGTCCCTCATTAAGGGCCGATTGTATCTGTCGACGGAAATAATTGCAATCATTAGTGGCATGAGAATAAGAATTATGATATTTGCAATAAGCTCTCTTCTTAATCTCATCTCGCGAGAAGGCATGGTATAATTAATTCTAATGTGTCCGATTTTCAGCAACTCATCGAAAATACGGTCACATTTAGAAACATCAAAAGTAAACTTTACTTCCTCACCCCGATTCTTTTGAATCGGTTTAAGAGAAGGACAAGTCACAAGCTTGTTCTCTCGCTGGCCACCTAATTTCGGTGGCGTTGCATTCACTGTTTCATCTTCCGAACTATCTCGAAACAATATGAAAAGCATGCGTGTTCGAACGATGAGACTTATATGCCTCGCGAGACTCTTTAAGGCGCGATTCCCAATAAACGGCCTTCTCAACGAGGTGGTTGAAATTATTAAATTGTACATTCTCAAGTTTCTCACGAATCCTAGAATGCAGACCATTAAAGCATATATCAACCAAATCTCTTTCAGAGATCATCAAATGAAAGTATCGGTTCTTGATATCTCTAGCCCTTTTAATGAATTCAAGAACAGTTTCATCCCGCCCTTGACGAACCGATGTAAGATGTGACAATTTAGTTTCTTGGACCCCGGTATAAAAGTGACTATGAAATTTCTCTTCTAATATAGCCCAAGAACCAATGGTGCATGCAGGTAATGCAGTAAACCAAGCAAAAGCTGTGCCAGTAAGAGATAAAAGAAAATAACGTACTTTCATGTAATCATAGGCACATCCTTCCCCTAGTTGAGCTAAATACATGCTAACATGCTCCATAGATGTTTTGTCATCACTACCACTAAATTTCTGAAAATCCGGCACTTTTCATCCTGGAGGAGGTTTCATGTAATCAAAGTGCAGGGGGTATGGTTTGTGGTAGATAACTTTGCTAGGCCTAAGGGGTACACCTAGAGTTTCCTCAAGAGACTTAGACAAATCTTCCTTAAACCGATTAAGTGTGTCGGTATAATCGGTAGAAGGAGCAGTTTTAGACCTACTATGATGGGGAATTTCACTAGGTGACTTCGGTGGGTTTGGGAGGATTGATTCTCCCGCCGAAGACTTACTCTTTTGCTTCTTTTCGGTTCGTGGAGAACGATCCGAATCATCAGCAAAGGTAACTATAGGCATGGGTTTAGCAGAATCGGTCTTACTTGTTTTGTGTGTTTTGAAGCCCGATTTTCTCTTATTTGCCTTTGCATAAAGGGTTTGATTTTCATAAAAATTAGGAGGCATACCGTATTCATATTCTACTTCCTCAGCATCCGATTCATCCAAATCGGATTCTTGCTTGCCTTCTAACCTATCGAATCTAGCCAAATCATATTTACCGCAGAAGCTAATGTTCCTTCCGAAACCTTCTTATGAGTATCTAGCATAGCGGCAAAATCATCATGCGTAGGGCCAGGATCTTCAAATAAAGGTTTCTCATTGCTTACCTTTTTCCCTGAAGATGATGAAGATGTGAACAACCCGGCGTAGTCCGGCTCCTTGACTTGCTTGACCTTGTCCCGGCGCCCCTTGTGGCAGCTCTCGAAGAAAGCCTTGCACATGGCGTCGAGTTGTCCTTGGAGCTTGCTACGGAGATCGTCGGGAAGCTCGTCCATGTTCTGTGGACAGACGATGTTCTTGGAGCTGATGTTGGTACGATCATCTCCACTTGAATCACCATCACGACTGCTCCCCATGTTAGTAGATGGATATTGGAGACGGCGCCTTGCGCTCTTCCCCAGCGGAGTCGCCAAAAAGTGTGTTGACGAATAAATCCGCCAACGCACCGGTAGCGGGCCTTGGACGCCCTAGAGGTGCCTTGAAGCGACCTGCAACTGCAACGACGACGTAGCGTGGCCGGCGAACCGATCTAGAGATCGATAAGCCGACGTAGAGCCCACTGACGAAAGGGTAAACCCTAGAACAACCTCCGGGAAGACCCGTCGGGAGGATGCACGTATGGGATCTCCTAGGAACCAGCGGATGGCGCCTAGAATCGCCGATGAACTCACGGAGAGAAGCACCGAACAACAACTAGAAAATTAGGGCAGGATGTAGAAGAAGAAGAAGGGTAAATTGATCGTCTCGATCGATTTATGTTGGTTTGTATGTCGATTGATTGGATGGGATCAATCGGCCATGATCCTCTCATATATATAGAGGGGGGTGGTCTTATCCCAATAGAAAACCTCTCCAAGTCTTATTCTCCAAGTTTCCCACGTCCAAAATTGACCCAAAACCGATTTAGGAAAAGATCGGTTCGAGATCTGGATGTTTGGTTCGGAACGAGCGTTAGCGGTAGTACCTATATGGTACAACCGGTAGTACCGGTCGCCCCTTCTGTGTGCAGATCTGCTCCGAAGACTTGCGACAACCGGTAGTACCGGTCTCGGACCGGTAGTACCGCCCTAGGACTGGTAGTACCTGTCTGCGCAAAGATCTGCGCAGACCGTTACTACCTATTTCCTCGGACCGGTAGTACCTGCAGCATGTGCATATTTCTCGGGAGCATAACTTATTCACCCGGACTCCAAATTGGGCGTTCCATATATGTTTTTTGATCATCTCAACGAGAGGAACGCAATGGTGAAGTCCGTTTCTACTTTCGACAACTCGGCAAAATAGTCATTTTTACCTTGGCCATTTTTGAGCGTCAACACTATGCGAGCCGGTTCTTTTGGAGCTTTTTGGTAAATTAATAAAATGCAAACCCCAAATGCATAACCCTTGGAGATGCTCTTAAACAACATCATGGCCGACAAATCAAACGGAGGGGACAGAGTTGCTGCTGCTGCTGTCCAAACCTGCTGGCCGGTAAATCTTCTGTCCAAACGGAGCGTCGCGGCGCGAGGAGCAGTTGCGGCGCCGGGAGAGAAAAACATACTGATTTTGGATCGGTACTAGTGGGCCTATTTTTTTTTTTTACCAAGTTGAAATAAGGAGTTGTTGGAGAGAGGTCTTTTTTCACTTGCCAAATAAAATAGCAACTTACTAAAACTCAAGATATACCAAGTGATTTTTACCAAGTTGTTGGAGATGCTCTTAGAGGGTTCCATAAGTTTAGTGTATGGGCCAAGTTTTTGATAGCGGCTTGAGTAGTGAAAGAGATCTTCGAGTTATGAGGTAATATTGCACACCATATCAATGGCAATATAAGAAACTGATCTAACGTGAAGTCTATTTGAGGATGAAGCGAGACCTTCATGTATTGGTGTGTTTCTCGGGGTGACTACTACAAGGCAGACCTAGAAGAGTAGTCCTATGGCAGCATTATGATAAAATGATTTACACATAATAGAAAGTTTCTCATCGCAACGTGATCCGTTGCTCTTGGTTTGCGACGACAAAGAGGCACCATCGAGTTTTTGAAGACCACTCTGTTGGTGGCTTGGGAGCAATACCAATTTGGTGTCACAATGGTAGTTGGACGTGTATGTAATGGCCTAGTCCTGTGTCGATGGACGATTTGATGCTAGTGGTGTGTTTGTCGTAGCGAATAATATACCAACAATAAAGTATAACTATGGTGGCTAACCATATAAGTTGCATATTGCATATTGTTGACCGGTAGAAACATAGTTATTATTGTTTTTTTATACTTTAGTATAGCTCAGCTCTAAGTTTCTTTGGAATGGACAATGTGATGAGGATCAGCTCATCGTTTATGCTAGGAGAGTAGGAGTCATTAGCTTCAAAAACTTCATCTCCCCGCTCAATCACCATTGTTGCTTGCTTCTCCAATTCTGCCCAGCGTCCATCCAACCCCTGCAAAACCCCTTGTCTGCAAAACCCGCAAACGCACTGTTGCGCTTGCTTGCTCCAAAGCCTTCCGACTCCCGACTCTGCCGCCGCCGCCGCCGCCGCCCCTGCTCTCCTCGATTCCCCGCGCTCCCACCGCGCCGTGCTCTCCATTCCGCCGCCGCTGTTTCCCTCCCCAAGTCCTACGTCACCTCCCCACCCGCCTTCGGCCCGCAACCGGGGGCCCTCGCCGCCGATGGACTCCCACTCCACCCCCCCGGCGGCAGCGCCGGCCGCCGCTGAGGCGGCGCGGTACACGTACAGCCCGAGGCTGCGGTGGCAGCCGGAGGTGGAGGAGTACTTCGCCGCGGCGTACGGCCGCGACCACTTCGCCCGCATCTCCGAGGCCCTCGCGTGAGTACTCTCCCGCTCCCGCCCACCAGTTGCTGCCTCTGGCTGTTCCCCTTCTCTCCTTTGATTGATTGCTGACTTGCTGCTGAATTGCTGATTCTAGGATTCCTGCGTTTTAAATCCAGGTTCTAGGGTTCTTATTAGCTGTAGCTGTGTAGTGTTCTACCTGAGTAGCTCTGCAGATTGATAATGAAACGTACTCCCTCAGAAAAAAAAAATGCAATTCTCGCTTCCTGAGAAGTCAGCGGATTTGAACTTTGACCAAAGTTCTACCAAAGACTACTAGCATTGACAGTACCGAATAAGTATCAAAAGAATAATGATGGAATATATTTTCGTAATAAATCTTGGTTGAGACATACTAATCACTATAAACTTGGGATGGAGTGAGTAGGCCCCAACAGAAAACGCAGGTTCTTTGCATACCCCGTGACCGAGATGCTTGAGTCTTGCATCAGTCCTTCCATTGGTTAGTAACAGAATGATTCAGAGTTAACAAGAAGGATATATAGTTATGTTATCGTGAAATATGAAATATACTACCTTTTGGGATCAAGGCAATGGACAACCAATAATACTTAGTTTTTAAGTATATTCTGAATCTCATGCTGTTGAACACATTCATCACTTGAAAATTTGAAGACATAACGAAACATTTCCGCATCACATGCTTTTCCCAGGTTATAAACACTAAGCAAGTCAACTTAGTGCACAGTTAAGGTTTAAAATATTTGGAAGATGAGATGATCACTGGATCAGCACATTAGACGGTTGGTCTGAAGAGACTAGTATTTATGTGTGTGATTGGTGTCTTTGTTCATACTTCAAAATTCTTCAAACGTGCAATACTGCAATGCTATGTTATAGTTACTTCTTGGCTTCGACTCGCTACATAGTTTTTCTGAAGTGTGAACTTCTACGGAGTATGTGCTTATCTTAGGCAATTTGTGTTTAGAGTACTGTTCTGAACTCCGGTGCTAATTTTCAGTTTGTGTTTAGGGTACTTAAAAGTCAGTGCTATTTTCAGTTAGTGATGGCTGTTACTGTTATATATGACTAACTATTACTTTCCGGTGCAGGCATCCTTCTTCTTATTCTTGTATTCGTGTCAATACTCTGAAGTCTTCCACTGATGCTGTCATGCATAAACTGATGGATCTAGTATGCGAAAATGAGCTCTCTGCTGCAATCAATGGTTTGGAGGTTGTGGAGCTGAATGGTGGGGAGCAATCACAAGAACCGGCCTCTCTGGTCCACAAGTGCCCCTATGCGGGCCTTGAAAATGTTTTGTTTGTTCGGGGATCAGGACCACATGTGCTGCATTATGGTAGCCAACCAGATCAAGCTGTCAAGGAAGTAATTGTAAGTCGAAAATGTGCAGAGTCAGTTCTTCGGGGTGCCCAGGTATATCTTTGTTTTCCTGTATGTGTTCCTATATGTAGTAAACGAGTCTAATGACTAATGAGTGAGAGCCACTCCTAAAAATAAAAAAAATGATAACCATCTATGTTTGCCGCCGTATGTGATCCCAGCAGCCGATATAAACTGCAAGAACGGTCAGACATTTGGTGAAACACGTTCTAAGTTGTCTCATATCACTATCACTTCCCTCCAAATTATAATATGGGCCATTGGACTGAATCTGCACCATTTAGATTGACACATGTTGAACACTGGTGATCACTTCCCTATTTGGGACATTCTGGTTTTGGGAACATGGTAGTCTTGATATTTTATGAGGATCAAACAGAATCTAGAGTTTTGGGGACTGGCCCTGGAAGAATCTTTGAAAAGGAAGTGTAAACCTGAATTAATACCTAACATTGATATCCTTCCATGAGCACCTACAGCTGCATGTTTTTGGTGCATTCTGTGCTTACTTAGTTCATGCTATGAGTAAAATTATTGTTGTTTTCTGCTGTCATAAGCTTATATGCATGTTATATGGTGAACACTTTTTATATTCTGCTGTATTTGATCGAACAGGTTCACAGTGTTTAATGTGTTAACCTTCAATAATCAGGCTAATGTACTTTTTTATTTGGTAACCCTGAATATTAAAATATTACATCCTTAACAGTCTCTCTTCCCTTCTCTCTTCCCTTCTTCTTCTTGATTCAGCAATTTTTGTACCCTTATCTGATCTTGCCAGAATTTTCTGAAGGAATTAGTAATGTTTAGTCCTTGATGTTAAACTGAATAGTGTGCTGCGTAAACTTCATTGTCTAAATTCAAATATGATTTTCCTGTTTTCTTTAGAAACTTGCTAAATTTACCTTTATGTTCCTTTCTTATTTTGATTTTGAAATACCACAAGGTCCATGCCACTACACAAGTTCATTGATGTAAATCTCTACTTGTGTTTGATCTTTTCCATTCGGTGTGTTCAGGTGTATGTTCCTGGTGTTTTAGCTTGTAGCTCACATGTTGAAAAGGGTGATAGGGTTGCAGTGTCAGTTGCTATTGAGCAGCCAGTCAAGGAAGATGGCTGGGCTGTGGGCATAACACGAGGAACCGTTTTACAGGGATTGCAATCAGGCAAGCTTGTTTTTCAGTGGATGCTTGTAGTGCTTTTATATACTTGTTAAATAGATTTATTTTGTTCCCTTTGTGTCTATTTTCCCTTGAAAAAGATGGTTGCGCTTGGTGTTGTACTTTTGTTTTAGGTTGTGCTGCAAGGTTTTTTTCAATGATATAAAGGTGGTATATTCATGAACTATTGACATACACAATGTTGCAGATGCACATTATGAAGAAAGGAAGGGTTTGTACATTGGTCAAGGAACCGCTGCAATGTCAAGGTCTGCAATATTTCGTGTTCCTCATGGGATTGCAGTAGAGATGACTGAGAGGGTATACAAGCTCCCATCTTTCAATGGTATATTTGCATTTTTCTTAATTTGTTGTATAATTTTAGCAATAGATGTAAGCATCTTTCATTAGTTTATACTTTATATGCAATGTGTTGTAGCAATCTATAGATCATTATGCTATCAAATAACCGACAATGTTATTGACAGATATGCAGCCATACAGTTTTAATGTAAAACTTGAGGACAGACTATATAAACCCTTTGAGTTTTTTGGTCGTTTTCCTTTTATGAACTTGCTGTATGTAACTGAAAAATCGTGAGTGTGTGGTGTGGTGTGAGTTTTTGTACGGGCTTTTTTGAGCCTTTCTTTTTCTCCTATCTTAATGCAATGATACGCAGCTTTCTTGCATATTCCAGAAAAAAAAGAGCTGTGTATCATTGCATTAAGAGAGTAAAAACGGACCTGTACAAGAAGCCTCCCCCCACTCCAGCCCAAACTGTGGGGGTGCTAAGCTACAACAAGGCCTAGATCACTAAAACACAAACACAGGGTAGGACCTGACCCACAACACACGAACTATTGACAACAGCTAGGTTGTCGCCACCTCCTGACCTAAAGTCGTGCCCCTGCAAGTCGCTAAAGATGGTGCTAATTAAAGGAGCGGAGCAAAACATTCATGCTCGGGCTGGCTCCTTCGAATACACAAGCATTCCTATGTTTCCAGAGAAAAGTGTTGAAGCCTTTCTTCTTTTCTTTGGGTACCCACATAGCAGCTTTTCTCCACCAGTCTGCGAACTCTTGGTCCCTGTTGTCTGGTACGCACCTTTTGAAACCTACTTGCTAAGACACAGGAGGTTAATAGGTGCTGAATGGTTTCTTCTGCTTGATCACACAACGGGCGAAGACTCGGATGCGGTAAATTTCGTTTGGCCAATCGATCTGCTGTCCAACATCTGTTTCAAACAGCCAACCAAAGAAAAACTTCACACTTGGCGGGGGCCCAAGATTTCCAGATGCGTCGGCATGGCTCAAAAGTGGTCGACCCCATTGAAGAAAAAAGCCTGATACGCTGATCTGAATGAGAAAAATCCAGACCCCTCAAACCTCCAGCTGAGTATGTCTTCAGTTGTGGTCAGCAAGAAATCTTGTAAGATGTCCCACAACTGAAAATACTCAAACATTCCAATCATCGTCAGACCTCCTTCTACATCCCTTGGCCAACGTTGCTCTTGCAAAGCTTCAGCCACATACACATACTATCATTTCTCTGAATGGTATTTTTATCATTTCAACCCTCAACATAAGTCATGAAGCTAGCCCAGCTGTTCTCTTTTGGCGGCTACCCATTTTTTTTAGCGAAAAATACAGCAGGGCAGGCCCCCACTATGAGATTTTTATTAAAAAGAAAAAGCCAGAAACTGTACAGTCCAAGAGGCTGAGGGAGCCACAAGGAGTCTACACAAAGGAGGAAAACAGAGCGCTTGTCATCAGACATTCTAAGAGCTTGAAGTCTAGCCTCATCCAAGAAGGATCATTTCCATGAGGAGAAAGAGGGTCGTCCTCTGTCAAATATAAAGTAATTTCGCTGCTTCCATATGTGCCAGGCAGCAATGATGATGGTCTCCGTAAAGAAGGGATTTTGGTACTGCTGTTTCGACTGCATCATCATTTGGAAGAAATCACTTTGAAAGTTCCAGTGCATATTCAAGTGTTGCCAGCAGGCCTGACTGAATGGACAGCTCAAGAAGAGGTGGAAAGGAGTTTCCTCATCATTCTGGTTGCAGAGAATGCAGTTATAGTTATTGCCCAGGAATTACATCTGGATATTCTCAGCTCCGACTCACTATCTGAAATCAAACATGCCTTAAGCAACCCAAAAGGCACCCATGTAAAGTGGTGTGAATGTTGCCAATTCCTTAATTTTGTTTCATGCATACCTACTTTTGAATTCTGTCCATCTACTTTTACTGTGACAAAGGATTTCAAAAACAGTACTTTGATTGAGTTGATATAAGTTGTCAACTAATTTATCTCATTGTCCTTTGTCATATTATTGATTTTAAGCCTAATTAATAATTTGTTTCGTCTGTAGATGTGCTTGAAGGGGAGATATTTCTTCAAAATTTACCAAGTGTTGTGACTGCTCGCGTCCTTGGTATGATTTCTATATATTTCTTGGCTGCTAGTTCCAATGCAATGTTTCATCCATTATTATGATCTTTGCCATGCAATTGTTACAAATATCCAACACGGTGTTGATTGTGTTAGTTTAAATCCAGGCAGTATAGAAAACCAAATGGTTACATTGAGGACCGTGCATCATATGGAATAATTTGAAGCACTCGTGAGGAACCTTGGAGAAAGTGCATGTTTAGTTTGCAGATGTTAGAGGAGTTCACTGCATTGATTGGCTTCTAGTCAAAGAGAAAACCTAGAGCTCCCTTGTATCTGCAGTTTAGAAACCAAAACAATTTGTCAAGTTGAAAAACACTGTGCATAATCTTGCTAGAAATAAACAGTTGAATCGCAGGCTATCTGAATACTTTTTTTTTTGAAACTTGCTATCTGAATACTTGTTTCCTCATTTGCATTTGGTTGGCTTAAATGGCAGTTTCATGGTTTTGAGAATTTTGTTTCTTTGATGGTACTACTGATTAACTTTTCTGTGTGGAACATATGTTTTTTTTGGTATATAATTCACAAATAGCTCGGATTATGCCCTTTTTTTCATGCTATACATTCCATATATATTCATACTGCATCACAACAAGATTTCAGCCAAGCCTGATATATATTGCATAAAATTGTGACCCATTTTATAGATCCCCAGTCTGGAGAGCGAATACTAGACATGTGTGCTGCTCCTGGAGGAAAAACAACGGCAATTGCTATCCTTATGAAGGACAAAGGAGAAGTCGTTGCCCTTGATAGATCTCACAATAAGGTAAACTGTTTTTCACATCAGATTTAACATATATTTTGACCTGGGTCTATGATCTAACAATAAGGATTATAGCCACATCCTTTTGTAAGTCATAACAAAATGTTAGCTTAGTGGTGTGTGGGACTGTGGGTTCACAGAAACTGATTGGTGGTGGAACAAGGGGTCTAGCTCATTTGCTCTCAACCAAGCCTGTAGCTTTGCATTGCAGTTTCTATTTGGCATGTTTGTTTCTTTTTGTCGTCCTTCCATCCCAATCTTGTTTTTGTTATTTTAATGGGGGTGGTCCAAACTTGTAAAGATATTCCATTCCTTCTTTAATGCAATGGATGTAGTTATTTTTTTCTCGAACATGCAGGAGAGCTGTGTATCATTATATTAAGAAGGGGGGCAATAACCCATACAACCCACCCACACACACTACTAGGTTGTACTAAGTGAATACAGTTCTTTTTTCATGCTTGATAAAATAAAAACGATATGTAACTGTGCTCCTCTAACATAAAGTAGATTACAGGTGATGGATATTCTAAAGTTGGCTTCTGAGATGGACTTGAGCTGTATTAAAGCTTATAAACTTGATGCCCTCAAATCTGTACGGAAAACTGATGAAGCAAGAAACCTTGACATGGCTGATAATCAAAGCGAAGCAATTGAGACACCAACAGAAGACCCTTGCCATGCCACAGTTGATGGCAGATCTACCAGTGTAGATGAAGACAACTCAATAACAACAGTGGTGCATTCTGGTAAGGAGCATGCTGATTGCACCCATTTCTTTCTATGCTATTGATATTATGTCAGCTTACACATTACGCTTGTGAGTTCATGTGATCTTTTCTTTCACTTGATGGATTGCATGTACATTCTATAACTTATTTAAGCTGGTTTTGCCTTGAGATGGGAAGTACCAAACCCTAGCTGGCCAAGAAACTAGTTGATCAGTTCTCAGAGAGGTATCCACATTTTGTGAGCTCCTAGGTTTGAGCCTGTCAGCCTGTTGGATGGGCCGCATTGTGAGACACTCTACTAACAAAGCAAGATCTGAGTGATTACATGAGATACTAACAACTGAACAAAAGCATGCTATTGCTCCGTTCTCAAATTCCTTATTGGAGACAATATCTTGTCCAAAGCATCAAATTCTTTAACAGCGAGAGTAGAGATTATTACTTATGATTACAAATATATTTTTAGAACTTTCGTTATTCAAACGCTTATAGCTTTTACAATTGATATATAAAAAGGTACATAGATTCACCAATACGTTCTTAACGTTATTAGATTAATCATGAAAACACTTTTATAGTATCTGATTCTTTCTATTTAAAATAATCACATAGTATGCTTGTTGAATTATTTGAAACAGTTTTGATGTTGTAAACAACTTATATTTTGTGAGGGGGTGTGGTATCATCATCACACACCTCTAGGCTAGTTCACTCATTCACCGTATTCACCGTAGATGAAGTCAAGTGTATTCCTGATACAGAAACTGAACATTCTTTTTTGGTAGATGACAAAAACCTAAATGCCAAAAGATATATTAGCAAGGCAGAACTCAGGAAGAATTTAAGGCGGATGAAGAATGGACCTGGAAGAAATAATTGCTCTGGTGGTAGAGTTGAAAAGTCAAAAGGATTTTGTCCTAATAGTTTTGATCGTGTCCTCCTTGATGCTCCATGCTCTGCACTTGGCTTGAGACCTCGGCTCTTTGCTGGTGAGGTAAGTTTCACCTAATTTAGTTATGTTGTTGATTACCAATGCAGCAATGCTGTAAAAAAGACTTAATTTATTTTTGCATCAATTAAAATAACAGGCTCATAGTTGATTGCCAGCATTTTTGTGCTATAAATTTAATGTTGAGAAGAACATGGTGATTAGAGAATAGATAGTGCTACTCTTTTGCCCACCTGAATATCAACCGATACTAACAGCAGTTTATAATATTCAGCTAGTGCAGTAACCTAAAAATGGTTGTATAAATTTAACAGTCTTAGATGGTAATGTTTCTAATGTATCTTTTGGCATTAATTTGCTGTCTATCAATTGGCACCTGGATTTTTGAAACTTCTGAATATATGCTTTGTTGTTTAGCAATTTTTCAGAGCTGAGCTTGACATGCTATCTGTTCCAGTTAATAATAGCTTGATGTGTTTTTTATCTTGTTACCTTGAGTATTTGACTATTTGCTCGTACCATTTAATAGCATCAAGATTTCTTTTGATATTTTTTAGATCCATTATTATGACAGGAAACTCTAGAATCGCTGAAAAAACATGCAAAGTATCAGAGGAGAATGTTTGATCAAGCTGTCAAACTAGTTCGTCCTGGTGGGGTGATTGTTTATTCAACGTGAGTTTCTGTCCAACTCCATACTTCACCTGTGGTTGAAGATTAAAAGGAACTTGCACATGTAGTTATTTAGCTGTTATCTGGATGATCAACATTTCAACTTACAGCTGTTGCTTACTGGACGTGGATTTTTTCTCAAACATGTAGGAGAGTTGCGCGTCATTATATTAAGAAGAAAAGGAGGGGGATTAGAGCCCCATACAGATATCACACACACATATACACCTAACAGAAAATACAACTCACGTGCCCGTAGGCCACCTTATTTGTCCTATCCAGAGATTACCATAAGAAGTTCATTGTAATTGTTCATATATTGCAGGACATTCCTTTATTGCTATTTGATTGAAGAACTTGATTTGTAATCCTAGTTTGTGTACATGTTGCTAATTTGCAATGTTGTCCTATCTAGTATCTGCATGTCATACAATATAAACTGGTGTAGTGGTATATGTAATCATGAATTCAAAGGACGAACAACAGAGCTCAGTGAATAGTTTGTTTATTAGTGCTCATCCTTTTTTTTCTGCATTGCCAATGTAGCATAAAACAGAGCCTAGTGAATAGTTTGTTTATTAGTCCTCTCTTTCCTGTGTTGCAGGTGTACTATAAATCCAGGGGAGAATGAGGCTTTGGTGAGATATGCATTGGATACCTACAAATTTCTGTCACTAGTATCACAGGTAAGTTCCATTATTTGAACCATCTTTGCTGGATAATGAATCAGTGGATTAGGTTGTACATTGCTAAAATAATTTCACCAATATTATCTTAAACTACACCAGGAAGTAGATTGACAAATAGGAAAGAAATTCATAAAGCCATACTCCACAGAATGCAGCAAAACCATGTGATATACCTGCTTAGTTTTTTTTGAACCATGATGTGGGCTGAGACGCCAAGGAACTTGATTTGATAGTGTATACCGATAACATGTCACTTCAAAGTTCAGACATTAAATCTTGTAATCTTGCACATCATGGCTCTGATTATTGTTCATAAGATGGATGCAAGATTTTCCAGGCTACTAACATTGATATTTACAAGACTTTTGATTGCATTTTCCACATCATCTTCATTCTTCTTTTTCAGTATCCGAAAGTTGGAGGGCCTGGTATTGTTGGTTCATGTGAGCTGTTCAACAAGACATATACTGAGTAAGATTGTTGTTTTCACCTTGTCAAATTCAACAACTTAGATTGTTATTCAGATAATACTTGGAAAATTCCATTTCATTTGAAGAGAATTATCTATTTGGCACTGAAACAAATCAGAGTCTTCCTCATTTAGCACTAAAAATTCGAACTTTCTTATCTGGCACCAAGTTGGAATTTTGTTCATTAAATGGCACTACCGTCCATTAAATGGCACTACCGTCCATTTAGTCCATGCATCTGTTAGTTTACTATTTTGACTGTGTCAGTTTTTCGAGGAATGGCCAAAATACACCTCTCCTCTAACTCATGGAGAGGCCGACCTCTTGCCGTGACCTTCTCCATAAAAGAAAAACCAAATCCTAGATCGATGGGAGGAGGAAGGGGATGGAGCGGATGGTCCCGCGGTCGGCAGCGTGCATCCTCAGGCGGGGCAGCCTCACTACGCAATGGTAGTGCCATGTAGGGAAGGAATTAACTTGGTATTAGATAAGAAAGTTCAAATTTTTAAGTGCCAAATGAGGAAGACTGATTTGTTTTAGTGCCAAATAGAGAATTCTCTCTTTCATTTATTGGTAATTGTTGGCAACTCCCTTCAACTGGAACAGGACTGTTCCAATACTTGCTGGGTAAGCTGGCAATTTTCAAGGCCAGAAACTTGTCTGTTAGTTCTTCAGGTGCATGTAACTTTTCTTTATGTCCATGTTGGAATTAGATTCTCTATTAATTTGGCTAACCCTAGAAGGGTAGCTATATAGTGTAGCATACATGGGCCTCATGGGCCTAGCCTCATGGGCCTAATACATGTATATACTCCAACACTCCCATTAGCCCGAACTACCGGCGCAGCGGAGTTCTAGACTGGACATCTAAAAGAAAGAGCACACACACATGTCCCCCACATGCCCACAACTAGCCACCGGTGATGTTGAGGCCGGAGCGGAAGTCGGTGAAGGTCGACGACGGGAGGCCCTTGGTGAAGATGTCGGCGAACCGGGAGGTGGTCGGTACATGGAGGACCCGCACCTCGCCGATGGCCACCCGATCACGGACGAAGTGAAGGTCAATCTCCACATGCTTCGTGCGCCGGTGCCGGACGGGGTTGGTGGAGAGGTAGACCGCGCCGACGTTGTCGCGGACGAGACGAGCGTGGCCCGGCGAAGGGGGCTATGGAGCTCGGCCGAGCCGCCGGAGCCGGGAAGCCTCGGCCACACCATTGGCGACGGCGCGGTACTCGGACTCAAGACTGGAACGGAGGCCACCGCGGCGCTTGGAGGACCAAGACACCGGGTTGCCTCCGAGGAAGACGGCATAGCCGAGGTGGACCGTCGAGTGTCCGGGACGGCCCGGCCCGGTCGGCGTCGGTGTAGACAACCGGCTCGTAGAGGAAGACCGTCGGTGCGGGGAGCGAGGCCATGATCGCGGTGCCTCGGAGGTACCCGAGGAGACGCTTGAGAGCAGCGGTGAGATGAGGCTCCCGAGGATCATGCATATGAAGGCACAACCGCCGAACCGCATATGTGATGTCGAGCCGAGTGAAGGTGAGGTAGTGCGAAGAGCACCGGCAAGACCGCGGTATGCCGTAGGATCGATCGGGGGCCCTCGCCTCGGACGGCTTGCTCGAGTGTCAACCGGAGTGGTGCGGGGCTTGCAATCTGTCATCCCGGCCCGCTCAAGTATGTCCGAGTGTACGACGCCGCGGTGAAGGAGGAGACCAGCTGGATGAGGCTCAACAGTGACTCCAAGAAAGTGGTGAAGCACACCCAAATCCTTCATCGCAAACTCCTGCTGAAGAGAGGTGATGATCCGGCGAAGAAGTGACTCACTGGAGGCCGTCGGGACTATGTCATCCACATAGAGTAGCGAGATATGCGTCTCGGCCCCATGGTGATAGATGTACGGGGACGTGTCCGACTTGGCCTCCACAAAACCAAGTGTCGGAGGAAAGCGGCAAACCCGTGGTTCCATGCCCGGAGCCCGCTTGAGGCCATAGAGAGACTTGTTGAGCCGGCGAGACCATCTCGTAGCCGGGAGGAGTCCACAAACCCAGGGCCGATCGGAAGACCTGTCTCGGTGAGAAGACCATGCGAAAAGCATTCTTCACATCCGGGCGGTGCACGGGCCAAGAGCGGGTGAGAGCCGGTGAGAGCACGGTGCGGACAAGAGTGTGCTTCACCACCGGACCGAAGGTCTCATCATAGTCAACCCTGTGGCGCCGAGTGAAACCCCGAAGTACCCACCGAGCCTTGTACCGCTCAAGTGTACCATCGCCCCGGCGCTTGTGGGTCCGATCCACTTGCCGTAAGGACGACGTTGGCACCTCGCGGCCGAGGCACCGATCCGGGTGTCCGGTTGGCGAGGAGGGCCGCGTACTCCTCTTCCATCGCGGCGCCGGTGAGGGTCCGCCAAGGCCTCGCGGACGGAAGAGGGTACCGGAGAGATCCCCGTCTCGCAGGCAGTGGCGGAGAGGGCCTGCGGACGGGACGCCTGCCTCGTCACCATAGGGTGAGTGTGACGAGGTCCGGTGAAACGGCGGCGGGTGGTAGACCGGCGTGGTGACACGGGCACCCGTCGGTCGAGGCGGCGGCGATGGTGTCCCGGCGGGAGAGGAGGACACCACCGGCGAGGCAGTGACCCGGCGAAGAAGGGGTCACCGGCGGAGGGCGGCGGTGGTGGCTCGGCCGGGCACGACGGTGGTAGACGTGCACCGGCCGGGCGAAGCGAGCCGGTGGCTCCCGAGGTGGCGCACGTGGCGCCCGAGGCCGCTCTCCGAGGCGGCGGTGGCTCCGGCCCCACTCGGCCCTCCATGGTCGAGTAGGGAGCGAAGCGGGAGAGACACTAGCCGCCGGTGGTGGGGCACGACTCCGGCGAGGAGTACGGTGCGCCGTAGTACTGCCGGAGACAACCGGAAAGGTGGCTCGACCACCGCGTCGTGGGAAACAGAGAGAAAACGTCAAGCTCTGTGGGGTGGAAGTGGTGGGAGGAGGGGTGGAGAAGGGGAAAACCGACTCATCGAACACCACATGGCGAGAAATGAGGACCCTACGAGAGGTGAGATCATAGCACCGGTACCCCTTGTGATCCGGGAGTACCCAAGGAAGACACACAAGGTGGACCGAGGAGCCCGGCTTGTGGGGAGCGGTGGCGGTGGTGTTCGGGTAGCACGCACACCCAAAGACCCTAAGGTGATCGTACCGAGGAGGGTGCGAAGAGAGCGTGGTGTGGTGTAGGAGCCGGACAGCGGCGGAAGGTAGGCGGTTGAGGAGGTATGTGGTGGTGTGCGGCACTCGGCCCAGAAGCGAGCAGGAAGTGAGGCCTGGAGAAGAAGCGTGCGCATGGTGTCGTTGATGGTGCGAATCATGCGCTTAGCCTTGCCGTTCTGAGAGGAGGTGTACGGGCAAGACATGCGCAACTGGACACCGTGAGAGAGAAAGAACGCACGGGAGGTGGAGTTATCAAACTCGCGACCATTGTCACACTGGACGGCCTTGATAGTGAGGCCAAACCGTGTGGACACCCAAGCGAAGAAGTGGTGAATCGCAGGGAAAGCATCGACTTCGCACGCAAGGGAAAAGTCCACAAGTAGTGAGAAAAATCATCAACCACCACAAGATAGTATTTATAGCCGAAATACCGAGTACAAAGGCGATGTCCACAAGTCGCAATGTACAAGATCAAAACGGTGAGCCGCATGTGAAGAAGAACTAGAAAAAGGAAGACGAACATGACGGCCCAACCGGCACGCATGACAACAACCGCTCATCATGAACTCGAGTACAACGAATGTCCGAGCTATGACTAAGCGCATCGGGGCATCACGTCCGGGGTGTCCGAGACGCCAAGTAGAAGAAGTAGTGGTGGCGAGGGCGGTGACGAAGATGGCGAAGAGGTCGGAAGCGGAGAGTGTAAAGGGGCCCCAAGCCGTCACATCGGAGCGAGAGGACGCCGGGTAGCCAAATCCTTCACAAGAAGACCGGAAGAGTCAAACTCCACGAGAACAAGAGTTGTCGGCTACTGTAAAACGACGAATAGAAAGAAGATTGTGGACCATCTGTGGTGCAACAAGAACATCGGGAAGGCGAAAAGAGCCATGGTCGCGGCACCCACGAAGTGACGGGGAAGACACGAGCCATTGGCGACCATGATAGACGAAGGGTGTGAGGAAGAAGGAGGAGAGGAGGAGGAGAGTATACCGGAGTCCGGGGTGGTGTGGTAGGTGGCACCCGAGTCGGCGATCCACTCCGGCCGACGGAGGTGTCAAGCCCGGGGTGGAGAAGGAGCGCGCGAGCCTCCCGACTCCGGCCCGGCCGGCCCCGGCGAGGCGCCGGAAGGTGTGCCCCACGGGGTCGCCGCTGGTGGGTAGAACGTCGAAGGAGCTCCCGCGAACATGGCCGCCGGTGGACGAGGCTCGCCACCCGGCCTGGAAGGGCCACGGCGATGCGCCGGACCGGGGGTTGTTGTAGGAGGGCCGAGCGGGAGGACGCGGCGGGCGGAGGCGCGCCACGGCCGGCCCCTCCACCGCCACCACCCCGCCCTTGCCCTTGCCCTTGCCCTTGCCCTTGCCCCCCCCGCCGTTGCCACCTCGCCCGCGGCCCCCCGCTCGGCCGGTGGGAAGAGGAGCCAACGGTGGGGTGTACGGAGCGAGGGGACGTGGCGGTGGAGTGGCGCGAGAGCGTCGAGGACGTCGAAGAACTGCGGCGGTAGAGAGAGGACCGGCGGAGGTGGATCCGCGCGGGCCCCCGAGCGAGCTCCTCCATGATGAGATCGTCGCGGACCGGAGGTAGGTGGGAAACGGCCGCATGCGCGGACGATCGGGCCGCGCGGAGGAGGCGTAGCGCTCGGCCGGCCCCGCGGAGGAGGTTGAGGACGAGTGCGCGGTCCGCCACGGGGTACCCCAGGTCGCCGAGGGAGTCCGCCATGGCCTTCATCTGTCGGCAGTACTCCCCAACCGCGAGGTCCCCCTGCTCGAAGGTGCGGAAGCGGAGGTCGAGCTGCAGGGCCCGGGTCTCAGCGTTGCCCAGAAACTGTCCCTCGAGGGCCAGCCAGGCGTGTCGAGCGGAGGAAGTGTTGCGGAGGAGGTCTGCGGCTCGGAGGTGACCGTGTTGAGGATCCGGGGAGAGGACGATTTGTCAGCCGAGGCGTAGCCACGACGCAGTCTCGGGACCCCGGCCGGCGGCTCGGCGAGGACGTGGTCGTCAAGGCGTAGCGGCGGCGGGGTGAGGATGACCGGTCCCTCCGCCGGGCGTAGGAGGTCGACGGGGTCAAGGACGACCCGGATGAGCTGGCCAATGTTCTGGACACCCCCAGCCTGGTAGTGGAGTTGCGCGACGAAGGGGTCGGCCGGGTCGTGCCGGGTCACCACGGTGGAGGTGGAGCGGTGGCCCGTCGAACCGGAGGAAGGGGCCTCGGGCGGGGTGCGGAGGCTCGAGCAAGCGAGCGCCTCCGCCTCGGCAATCTGGGGCGAGCCAAGGTGGCGGCGGCGTCCCGCTCACGCGCTGCCCGGCCGGGCGCGGCGAGACGACGCTCCGCCCGCGCGGCCCGCCGCACGCGCGGAGACAAGTGCTGCAGCCGAGGGCGGAGTCGGGCCGGGAGCGCGGTGGTCGACCGGTGGAGGCGCGGGAAGGTGAAGGAACCCGCTGCCCGGCCACCCGCAGCAGGGCCCCGGCCGCGATCCTGCGAAGGGCTGGACCTCGGAGGCGAGGCCGTCGGCAGGGCGCTCGGAGGTAGACGACGCCGTTGGTGCCGCCGGAGGGGCATCCCCAGCCCGCAAGGGCAGCAGCGGCGGTGGCAGCATACCGGCCACCTCCGCGGGTGCCAGCCCGCCGCCGTAGCTCGAGAGACCGCCGCGGCATAAGCGCAGCGGCCCCGGCCAAAGATCCAGCGGGAGGAGGAGGGCGGAGGAGGCAGCTCACCCCCGGGTGTGGTGGCGCCATCATCGGGATCGAGGAGGGCTCGGCCGGCCGGGATTGCTCCACCCGAGTCGCCCGAGCCGCCAGCCCTCCGCGTCCGCAGCGAGGACAAGCGCAGACGGGAGGAGCCGCCCGCACCGAGAAGCGGACCGGCCGGGGGGTAGGAGCGCCCGCGCGGACCTCCGCGCCGTGCGGATCGACGGCGGCCGGAGCCGTGGCGGCTCCGCGCGCGCCCTGGCCGGCGGCGGCGATGGTGCCCGGCGGCGGCGCTGTTCCGCCCGCGATGTGCGCCCAGGAGGTCGAGGAGAGCGGGGGAAAGGCATGGAAGTAGTGGGGAGGAGGAGGGGGGTTCGGCCGGCCGGCCATGGCGGCGGGCGGCGGCGCGCCGGCGGCCGGGAAGCCCCTGGCGGCGCCTGGCGGAGAACGGGAGGTAGGTTTCCTACCCAGCAGATACCATGTTGGAATTAGATTCTCTATTAATTTGGCTAACCCTAGAAGGGTAGCTATATAGTGTAGCATACATGGGCCTCATGGGCCTAGCCTCATGGGCCCAATACATGTATATACTCCAACAGTCCAAATTCAAATCATTATTGTGCTGTTCACAAAAAAAAATCATTAGGGTGCTGTACTATATATGTTATAAGTGGGCAAGTGGCATTGGAATGTGGATAACTTCTTTATCAAGTGTAACTGGCAAGAGGTTTAGATTATTACATGTTTTTTGTCACTTATATCATTTAGTTAGGAGCCAAATAATCAGTTGTTTATGTAAATAATCATTAGTGAGGCATAATAGTTAGGATTAGGTCCTGTTTTACCCCATTAACTCTTATGTTTGTCTAATTTGAACGGCCAACTACAAATCCGGGTGGGCCAAATAGTTGAGGTGCCAACATACTCAATTTTGTAGGGGCTTAATTTACACAGGGACAGGTGTTTTTTCAAATGCACCTTACTGAAAAGTTGTTTTTCCATCTCTGAAACGTTCATGCCCTTGCAGAGAATGGTTGAGAGAGGATGAAGCTGAACTTGTTCAGAGGTTTGATCCATCATCATCAGTGGATACCATTGGTTTCTTCATTGCAAAATTCAATGTTGGAGAGAAAGATGAATAAACAAAATGGATTGAAATTTAATGTTTTGACAGCCATAACTCTCAGTAGGGATATCAGCACTTTCTGTAATCAGATGGTGAACCTATACCCATGGAGTGGAATGCAGGGTGTCCCCTGAAATTTTGTTTGCCGGTCTTTGGTATTTTTCTTTTGTTCGAAGAACATAGTTCATTATGGTGAAATGATGAGGCGACTAAAGATTCGCATTTGGACACAATATACTTGCGCACTGGTGGCACTTTAGGCACAATATACTTGCACACAATGATAGGAGTGGAAGACAGGAAGAGGGTTTTGTGTTGGTAGGCCTTTGCATTTTCAACAATGTAGTAACAGCTGTTTTTTTTTTTTGGCACTTTGTCTACGAGAAGTGAAAATGCTAGCTTTTATCTACACCTGTACGGCTCAAACTTTGAAATCTGCGACTGCAGCTTGGACGTGTGTTTTTTACCTCCCTCGATTACTGTGGAGGGTTTATTTCCTTGAACACCATGTACTAGACAGAACATTTCCTAAATTCGCAATATCAGTTATTTCCCTGGGCTTGTTTTGACCCTTTTGCTTAGATTTATGAAAAGTTTGTTTGGATTTACGAAAGGGTTGTTTAGATTTGTGAAAAGGTTGTTTAGATATATGTACATGATTTATTCCTTATTTAAAATTTTGAAAAAAAATCTTTATTTTATTATTTTTTTATCTCATACCAAAAGTAGTCTTTCTTTGGCCCATATATTATTTGATTAATATACTGTATAAAAATATAAAAAATCAAAATATATACAAAAGTAGAGAGGGATTTGAACCCTCGATAGTTCCTAGAACTATACCGTTTTTCAAGACCGGAGCTCATAAAAGGATAATCGTAGCCTTCCCATTAACTAATTTACGATTTTCGTACCTACCAAGCCTCTTATCTAATAGGCAAAGATTGACTTCTTTAGAAAGACTGAATTAATTCGATTCACTTTCAGTTTCAAGATGTCTTGATGGTGAGATGGTAGACATGCGAGACTCATTTGATCTTTTTTTTTTTTGACATAAAAACATTTCAAATAAATTAGCAGCAAACAGCTGCTATAAGGGTACAGAGTTCAACGGGTACATCATTGAGAAGCTCTGCAATAGGGCAGTTTTGACAGTGACGGGGGTTAATACAAGCAACCTGTATACAAGAATTTGTGCAACCTGCGAACCTAAAGGCTGCTGTGGCTAAAGAATGAGCCACTAGATTATACTCTCTGCCTATTTTGTTGATGAGATAGTCTGATTTTTGCATATGACTGATGAAGCGTTGAGAGTATGGAAGGATTCTCCAATCTGGAGGATTAACATAACTTGACCTGCTGAGATAATCGGCCAGGATCTGGCTATCTGTATTGAAAGTTGCTTTCCCTGCCTGAAGTTTGGTTGTAATCTTAGCCGAGACCGCTATGGCAGCTGCTTCAGCTGCTAGCACTGTTGGACAGTTTTGAACCTGCAACTGAATACGAAGATCAAAACTTCTCTTGGGACCCAGGATATGGATACCAAGGCCTGCTTTTCGTGGATGCAAATTGTTGTCATCAGGACTGATAGAGGCATCCGTAAAACAGATGACTCTCTCAGTGTTGCTCAATACACCTACAAAGGAATGATCAGCGGGCATAACTTGTAGGGGTTCTTTGCCAGCTAGCCTTTCTTGCTTAGACTTCTTCTGTTGCACCATGTTCATAATTCTGAGATGCGCTTCAATTTCCATGTTAACCTGCAAAACAGACCATCTGTTTTTCCTAAACTTGAGTTCATTTCGAGCACGCCATAGAAACCACAGGGTTACTAGGACCCTGTTCCAGATTTCATCATCCCTGCAACCTGTCAAAAGAAGTTCAAGACAGTTCTGTATGCCATCTAACTCATTTGGAAGAGCAGAGGCCCTTATTGAAAGCTCAGAAGAAAACCAAACGGCTCTAGCAAAGTCATAGTGGAAGAAAAGATGAGCATCCGTTTCGACCTGTCCACATCTGCAACAATTAGAGTCTATATTGTCGATGTACTTACATGATCTTTCCCCTGTGGCTATAGCTCTCCGAATGAGTCTCCAAGCAAAGGTTTTGATATTTGGAGCAATATGCTTCATTTTCCAAACCTTCTGAAGGATGGTCATTGCTCCAGCAGAAATACTTCTAGGGCCTATGGAAGGCAGTTGAACCTGCAAGTTTTTGTTAAGGAATTTAAAAGCTTCCTTTGTGGTGCATTCACCCTTAGGAGAGTGGTTCCATCTGATGATGTCATTGTCGTTTGATGGAACAGTTGGTGTGCTTTGAATGGCTGAAGAGGCTGAGTGGTCAAAAATCTTATTAATGAGATCAGCATTCCATCTGGAGGGCTGTGGTGTCCAGAGGTCAGATATGGTATCTGGGAGGTTTGTAACAGTAGAGTTGTGGCAGAACCTCCTAAGTAATGTGGCCCACATGCACTAATCCTCGTCTTAACAGACCTCAGATTACTATGCATGTGTTCCACACGACTTATGAAGCTCTGTCGGGTGTCCTTAACGAACCCCGATTGAACCACAATTAAACTCATACCCGGGATCAACAATGGAGTAACTCCAACATTACAACATTTGTTACAAAATATATATATCAGAGTGCGAAAGAATTATAAAATTAATTTTACAATAATGAATAAGTTAACATTTTACAAACTTAACTTTATATTGCGGAAGTAGAGTAGAGATACAGAAGACAACTTAGGTAGGACACCTAAGTCGCGAGAGGCGACCAAATCATGTCGAGCCCAGCGACACAACATGGTTCGAAGCAACAGTCAGCACCTGCAACAGGGGTAGAACAAACCCTGAGTACATTCAAGGCACTCCGCAAGACTTACCCGACTAAAAAGAAAAGACTCTCAAGGATATCTTTGGCTTTTGAGTAGTTGAGATAGAAAAGGGGAGTTTTGCGGAAAAGCATTACTAATCTTAAACCTTACTATCAATGTTTTAAGCCAGACTAAAGCATCAGTTTTATTCAACCTACTAAAACTAGATTAGCACCTGCTATTATAAAACAAATTAACTCATCATTAGTTATCAATAGAAAGAAAATCTGCCTTGCCCAAAGCTTATCAACCAACTCCAATCTGATTCCTTATCAACTTCAAGTTGTTACTACGATGATGCACACCGATCGAGTCTTCTTCTCCGAGAAGCAACGGCGATTCGAATCCATTTTTATACCCAGCTGGGACCTAGATCACTGATAGACACGGAGACTTTAACTCCTGAGAATACCAGATCACACGATATACCGGGATAACAACCGCAGCCATATATCATTCCACATGGTACATGGGACATCTGCCTCACGGATACCGATATACGTGGGCGCGACCCACAATATATCACAATAATGCATGTGGTAACTAGTCTCGATATCACCAGTACACCAACGAACGGTCCTTAATCGACTCAGTCGGAAACACTACATCAAGACTCCATTCCCGATGTAAGTTACCCGACCGGTCTCAATTTATTACTACCATAATCATATTCATATGCCCTCATGACCCGTCTTTAGGTCTGAGAAACAAAGATAAACCTGATTTCTCATGAACGATGTAGTCACCATTCGACTTCTACCGAAGTCTAAGCATGGCTAAGCATAGGAGATCGATCTTAACATAAAAGTGGGATATCAGGATATAAAAGTGGATCAAGGAAGTCATATTTAAACGGCTTCAATCAACTCCTATAAACTTAATGAACAATACAATAGACTCAAGTTGTAATAAAGCATCTGCAAAATAGTAGTGGGTTTAAACCGGGGCTTGCCTGCGTTGCAGAGTAGTTAGAATCCCAATGTTACGCTTGGCACCAACATCATGAAGAGATGACATCATCATCAGGGATGGACAACACCAATGTCAAATAGATAACTCCCAACTTCAATGGTGTATAACACCTTCTCGAATACCACTTCGATCATCAGGATCGAACTCTCTCGAAATGTCTACACATAATTAATGACGCATTTTAGTTTGATGAGCTCATGGCATGATGCATTAAGGATGACTTAACAAGATCATAAACTTGAGTACAACATTCCTTCACGATAAAGTTGTAAGCCAACAAACCATCTTAACCCAAATATCTAGAATTACACATGTAAAACTTATTCTAGACAAACCAGCAGATCAAGATAATTCATAAGAATACATCGACTAAACCCTAAAGACTTGAGTAAGAAGGCTCAAATAACTAATCACGGCACCAAAGGTCATTTACGGCTATCAGGGCATAAAATAATGGCAAAATAAAAAGTTATCAAAATAATCGTAAAAATTAAATTTAAACTCCTCATGCCTTAAGAAGGCTACAAAATAAATTTCAAGATTTTTGAAGCAATAAATAAATAACTAAAAATAAGAGAAGGAACATTTTTCAATTAAAAGGGCTAATTTTTAAGCAAAGCAAAACTACTCAAAATTGGCATATGGTATTTTTCTTAGGTAGAGGACCTCATAAGGAGCACACACAAAAAGTTTTAGAATTTTTGGAGCTATAAAATAATTACTATGAATTACCAAAGAAAAGCACCATTTAAACATTTTCTGAAATAAATAAATCAAATGCTACAGTGTCGTCTTCAACCTCCAGGCGGTTGACCAGCGAGGGCCGACGTTGACCATGGCGTAACTTGCCAACGGATGGGTATTTTTCGACACGGTTTGATCTTACGGCTTCCTGGCAACTAGGCGAACTCGGTGGTGGTGCTGTTGCGGAGGAGTAGCGGCTGCAGCGTGCTCGCCGGCGGCGAGGACGGGCACGGCGGCGCGGCAAGAGATGGCGCGGTGGCTGCGACGCAGGCGAGGCAAAACTGAGAGCATGGACGCGACTAGGAGCTCAAGGCGAGTCCTATGCTTAACTCGGAAGAGACAGATGCGAGGCGGAGCTCGGTGCCTACGGTGGCAGCCATGGCGGCAGCACGCTCTCGTCGGCAACAGCGGCGTTCCCGCGCGACCTGTGCATCAGAGGACAAACAAACGCGAGCCCCGTGAGCCTCAGATGATGGCGACTATGATGGTGAAGACGAATTCGAAGATGAGCCAACGACTACGGCAATCGATGGTCGCGGATCATGGCGGTCCGGCTTGCCGACCGTGAGAAAGATGATGGGAAACGCGCGATTTAGCCGGGGAGAGGGGCCACGGCTGGGCTTGGTGGATGCGCTAGCTCAAGGCTAAACTGATTTCGTGGTTTTCTTGGTCTGGGACGGATCAATTACGACGGCAAACGGCAGCGGAGCTCGCTCGGGCGCAGCAATGGCGAGCAGAGCACGGCAGCGGGAGAAAGGAGAAGATGGAGTCGTCCTTCTCGACTTTTAGGGCGGTCACAACAACGTGAGGACACGCAGCAGCTTTCCACCGCCACGTCGAGCAGGAGGTGGCAGTCGCGGCGCGACTGGAAGGTGATCGAAGGGCGGCGGCGTCCGTCGACGGCGAAGCAGCACACGGAACTCGCGACTTGGGAAATTTACAGAACTGCCACTGGTCGAAAATTGCAAAATACTCCTAAATTTTGAACTGAACTTGAAAAACTCCAAAAAGAGACTTGGCCTAATTTTCAAAGATAAACAATTTTCCCAACTGGAACTTTTCCTGATTCAGCCTAGAAATATGAATTTAGAACACATTTTGAAAAAGGGGCAAAAACCCTTCAACAAACATATTGCATAACTTTTGATTTTTCAAAAGAACTTGAAAATCTTCAAAACTATGAAATACTCATATTTTCAAACCAAACCTTTTCACAATAGAAAGTTTTCCCAAAATATGGATATTTTTTGAAATATAAATTTAAAATCAAAAGGGGACAATTCTTTGGAAATCTGTATTTTCAAAATTATTTGAAATTCTTTCAAGAAACTTGAAAAACTTCAAACACCAACATTGTAGCTCTCATCGAGACCCACAATTTTCCTTTTTGAACCAACCCCAAATTCTGGATAGATTTTGAACAATTGAAAAGGGGATAAAACCAAGATTTTTGGAAATAGAGTTTTAAAAAAGAAGTTTTGAGCTTGATTTAATTTCTACACTAACTGATTGGTCATTAGCGATCACAAGCATCATTTCATATGTAAAACAAAGCATCACATCAAAAACAATATTAAAACATGAATGCATTTATGCCATGATGCTCGATGATTTTGCTTTAATAAAATACTAAATCAAGTTTTAGTTGTCATTAACATCTAGGATGTTACAAGAGTCAAGCTTGAGATGGGAGTGGATATCTTGCCAAATAGGACACCAAGGAGTGGACCAAATGCAGGAGTTGCCCTTTTGGATTTGGATGGAACAATTGTTTACAAGAATGTGTTTGATTTTCATAATGGAAGCCCAGAAAGCAGTTTTGGTGTGGTTATTTTTGGATTTCCAGAAACTTGTGTCAGGGTGGTATTTGGCTTTAAGGACTTGGGAGAGGAAAGGATTTTTACAAGTGGCTATTTTCCAGGCAGCATTGAGTAGGAGGCTCTTGTTGATTGTAGAGAGGTCCCTTATACCTAACCCTCCTTCTTTTGGTCTGCAAATATCCCTCCAGGACCTAAAATTTATACCTGAGCTGTTGTTATCTTCTGTGTTACCTGTCCACCAAAATCTTCTGATGATAGAAGAGATCTTAGCAAGAAATTTGTTAGAGAACAGAAAAGTGGTCATATAATAGATAGGAATGGAAGCCATCACAGAATTAATATATGTGAGTCTGCCTGCATGATTAAGACTTTGAGATTTAAGCTTAGTAAGTTTTGCTTTGAATTTATTGATGATGAAATTGTAAGCTTTGCTCCTGTCTTTCTGACTGAAAATTAGAGGATGACCAAGGTATATAGAGTTAGGGAGAAGATCTTGAAATGGGAAAAAGTTTTTTACCTCCCTTTTACTTTGTAGATCCACATTCTTGCTAAAGATTATAGCGGATTTGTCCAGGTTTGGAGTCTGTCCTGATGCTCTGCAGAAAGACATTAGAATTGAGTGTAGTTTGCTTGCTTCCTCCTTGTTGGCCTGCCCACAAATGATCAAATCATCTGCAAAAAGAAGCGAGTGTATGGGAGGGCAGTTTGGCCCTAAAGATATGCCTATAATTCCCTGCAAGTGAGCATTTTTCTGCAAACATATGGAAAGCTCATTGACAGCGATTATGAAGAGGTAGGGGGAAAGGGGACAACCTTGTCTTACTCCTCTTTCAGGATGAAAGTAGGGAGTGGGTTCACCATTAATGATGACAGCCATAGTTGTAGTGGAGATGCAGGTGTAAACCAGGTTAATGAAATGGTCTTGAAAGCCTTGTCTTTTCAGAGCTTTAACAATGAACCCCCATTCTATTCTGTCAAAAGCTTTGGCCAGGTCTACTTTTAGGAAAAAGGCTTTATGGTTCCAACTCTTGAGATGAAAGCTGTGGATAATTTCTTGGGCCAAGATAATATTTGTAGCAATGTGCCTTCCTTGAATGAAAGCAGCCTGAGTGGGATGGATCATATGAGGGAGGTGACATCTGATTCTTTCAGCGAGGGATTTGGCAATAATTTTGTATACAACGTTGCACAGGCTGATGGGTCTGTAATCTTTTGGACTGATGGGATTATTGACTTTGGGTATAAGGGCTATGTGGGTTTTGTTGATATCAGGGGGTATAGAACCTGTTTCATAAAAATTAGAGATTAAAGCCAAGATGTCCTTACCTGTCCATTCCCATGAGGCTTTGTAGAAGCAAGCATTTAGTCCATCAGGTCCAGGGGCAGCATTATTCCTCATATTCTTCAAGATGGTTCTTACCTCTTGTTCATCTGGTGTGGAGTTAGTGAAAGGATCATTCCAGGCAACCTGTTCATCATCATTTTCTACATTGAAAGAATTTTCCTGCCTGCTGGAGGGGTCAGAAGCAAAAACCATCTTGAAATAATCATTAGCAACCTCAGATAATTGATCATGAGTAGTAGCATATGTACCATCGGCTTTAATGAGATGAGTTATAGTATTTCTTCTAGATCTTTTGATTATACTTTGATGAAAGAATTTTGTATTCCTATCTCCTGAAATAGCCCAATTTTTCTTATACCTTTGCTTGTGGTACTCCTCCTCCATAGCAAGGATATTCTCATGTTGTTGTATGAGAGTACGTTGTAAATTGAGATTCTGATCACCTGGAGGCTTGCTCTGCAGAATAGTAAGCTTTTGCTCAATATCTTCTAAAACTTTTTTGTTATTAGGTTTGCTTTTCCTCCACCTGCAAAGATCAACAGCTAAGAATTTGGTTTTGAGGTGGAAGGGTCTGCCTTCAGATTTCTGCCAACTCATTTTCGCAACCTGCTCATAGTCTTTGGTCAGCAGCCACCAGTTTTCAAATTTGAAATGCTTTGGAGCTCTGCATTTAGAGGAGTTAGTAACCGCCAAAATAGGACAATGATCACCTTTAAGTATTAGGAAATTGAGAGCACCATTCCGAATTCGCTAAGAATCTGTCAAGACGTTCGTAGGTCGGATTCTGATCGAAACGCTTATTTGACCAAGTGTACGCAGGACCATGAAAGCCTAAATCAAACAAACCACAATCTTTTACAAGACAACAAAAATTCGAAATACGTTTACAATTGGCTGGACGAGGGCCAAGTTTTTCTGAAGCATTCATAATATTGTTCAAATCGCCCATGCAAATAAAAGGAAGACTAGAGTTCATTAAAATAAAATCACGAGCACTCCTCCATATCCATTTGGTCTTGTTGTGGTGAGGGTCGCCATAGATGCAGAGGAGACCAAACTTCTTGAAGACTAGCTTATTATGACAAATTGCAAAGAAGAAGTGGGGGCTTGAGTCAACAACATCTATATCAACATCATGACTAGAAAGCAACCATAGACCACCAGATTGACCATCAGCTGAGATAATGTAGGCTTTATCAAGGTGAAATATATCAACTAATTGCTTAGAGGTAATTTTAGAATTTCTGGTTTCAGAAATGAAAGTTACCTGCGCTCTAGTAGACGTGATAAGCCTGGCAAGATGTCGCATCTTTGGACTGTCGAGGCTTCCGCCTGCGCCTTGACAATTCCACGCTAGGAGACTCATGGCGCCCGAGGCGCCAAAGCCCTCTAAACTTTCGAAGAATCCCTGGAGTAAACCTGAGGCACTGGGAAGCCAAGCAGCACAGCTGCTGATCGAGCAACAAAGATGTTGGGTACTCGCGCACTTTGCTCAGCCAAACATATCAAACCAAGCTCAGCTTGCCCCCTGTCAAAAACACAAGCAGCCAACGCTGCTAGCAACTAGCTGACGAATTAGCACAGCAGAAACTACGAACTGGATACAAGAAAAGGTGAAGGGAGAAAAAGGAACGCTACTGTAGACACTAGGAAATTTCAGTCGATCCACAAGCTAGAAGCAAAAACAGGCAAAACTGATTGGACGAAACAGAAGATCAGACTAGGAAACACAAGATAAAACAAAAAGGAAAGGAGATTGATTGAGAGAGGAGATCAGAAGGAGAGAGTAGAAGAGCTACGGTAGAAACAAAAGAACCGGCTCAGAGTGCTAGCAAGAACAAATATGCAGGGTTAATCAAAGCAAACTGACCCGGTAAATCGATAGATCAGATGAGAAACCAGAGATTGCAAACCAGAACAGGATGGATTTATACAAAGAAAAGGAGATCGAGGGGGAAAGGAAACAGCTACAGTATTTCAGCTACCGGAGCCACCAACGCCGGCTTCCTCCCAGAGACTTCTCCGCGTTTCTGTGAACTGCCGCGCGTTCCTCCGTTGAAGACTGGCTCGCCTCTCCAGCCGTGTCTGCGCCGCCCGCCTCCGTGACTCGCTGCTCCGGCCGTGCCCGCGCCGAGCACCTCCGTGGCAGCTCTGGCCGAAACCGCGTCGTGCGTCTTCCGCAGCAGCAGCGCAACCACCGGACGCCAAGTCAGCGTCGAGGAAGTGACGGAACTGCACCTCGGCAATGAAGTACCTCGCAGCACCCACTTGCGATGGCAAGCAGAGGCAAAGCAAGGGAAAATAGACTTTTGACCGAGCAAGAACTTTGGCAAGAAGAGGAGACAGGCAGAGAAAAATGGATGGATCGAGAGATCAGGAAAAAAGCAATCGATCGATGGTATGGAGTGATGGAGAGATTTGCGATTGAAGGAGATCGAGATGGGATTGGGAAGAGGAAACTACTGTAGACGCGCACTCAGGCGCACAGTGCCGGCAGTCCGCCCAAGAGGAAAGCTCTCGCTCTCGATTGCCGACTCATTTGATCTTTACCGACTCAATTAGGGTATTAGTGTTTGTTCTATTAGACAAAAAAAAAAAATATCGCCACAAGTTTAGAGCGAGGGGAAAGGATCAAGGGTGGTGAGGATCAAGGGTGGTGAGTGTGCAGTTATGCTTGTGATGCTTAGACTTCATTATCGATTCTATGAGAATGTTTATGAAAGTGTTTCATTTGCTTCTCCAATGCAACTAATTTTTGATCCCGACTTTATTTCTTTTTATTTATCCGTGTTATATCATTCAAGTAATCTTATCCTCACCTTCGTCAGAATGCTTTGAAGTCGTGTTCCAACTGAATGCAAAATTTGGATCAAATCGGTGAAGAACCACGACTTGTCCCTATTGAAAGGAATAGGAGAGATAGAAAGTGCAGGGAAGTTGCTTAAGGACTAAATAATCTAAACATGTTTTTTATATCATGAATAAAAAGGAGACGCAGTGGCTATCGAATCATATGTTCCTTTAACAAGAAAACGTTTTCCTATTTTCCACGTCCAATCTTACAACTTGGTCAAATATCTCTCATTTCCAACGCGAATATATTTTTTTTAATTTCAAAATAAAGGTTCTTATCTCGTGGAGAACTATGCACAAATATGACATAAGTCCTGAGTCTTGACATGTAACTATGTAAGCAGGCACCTCACCATTTTCTTGAGAGAAAATATTAACAAAGTGTCCCGCTCGAGGAAAATGATGAAATTGCTTAGTCGCTCCTCGACTCCTGGCGAGATAGCTTTCTCTGAGCGTAGCAAATTTTTCTTTTTGGACCTAGTGGTCTTGTAAACTTTCCTGTATTGTAATTGTTATTCTTTCATTTAATTAAAAAAAGTAAGTCGGGATTTCTTCGGCCAATTCGGTCAAAAAAATACTCTTGCTCGGTTCGGTTTCGCGAAGAGGAACCGCAGGCGAAGACAACACCACAAGACAAGAACGATAGGAGCACAGCAGCAAGGCAACTTAGGAGGTGTTTGGAACTGCTCCGCTCCCGTTTTTCTAGCTCCGCTCCAACTCCGTATTGCCAAACACATCTAGCTCCAAAAACTCCGTTCCGCAAAAAAGGTGGAGTTGGAGGCCAACTCCATATTTTTTCTAGAGCACCTCAAGGGGTACTCCAATTTTTAGAGTTTTCTCTCAATAAAAACATACGTTAAAAATGCTTGCTGGCCCAACTGTGCAAAAAAAAAAAAAAAAAAGAGTTGCTGACGCAACCCCACCCCAACCTGTCGCCGGCGGGCGGCGCGATGCCCATTTCCAGCTAAAATCAACGCACAGTAGCCACTAGGGCGTTGAAAGCTGAAGTCAGTCAAGCACCCCGCACCGCCACACGCCGCGCGGCCGGGCGGGGATCGAGACCCCAGTCGCAGTCGCTCCCGGCCCCTGGCCGCCCCACGCCGCATGCTGTCGCCGCAGCACGAGTCCGCCGCCGGCACCCCCCTCCTAGACGCCCCTCCGGCGACTCTCCCTCACCAATCCGGCGTCCACACGTCCTCCTCCTCCGGTCCACTCCAAGGTGAGCTCGAACCCTAACTCCACCCCCGTTTCCCGTGGAACTCGATTCGGGCAACTAGGGTTCTGTGAAGTTGCTGGATATGGTTAGATCAGGTGGAAGATGTCCAATTTTAGCCACTGTTGAAAACGAGAGACATGCTCTCTAGTAGATAGATATTCCGAGCCGATTTGTCTTTTTCAAAGCATCCCTACTGATTTGAGATATCTATTTTTTTAAGCAAATTACTGGTTTGGGATTGTTGTTGTACTTTTATAACTTGCTAAACTAATTTTATGTATGCTCGACTCAGGTGTATCGGTTAGGTGGACAGTATGTCGAGCTCTAACCAGATGTGTTCTGATGGCAAGTTTGGGAGAGGTAAGCCTTTTGGTTCTTAATTCAACTCGTCTTGCTTTTAACTAAGAAAGGAAATACTGTAGAGTTCCAGGCTATCTTTTGATGTAACGGGTTGCATAAATTTCCCAAATGGTTAAGTTTTGAACTACTTATGGATGTTCTGATTTATGATCAAGGCACAAATTGACTTGTGGATTTTTTTCAAATGTTGCAGTGATATTCCTCTTGCTAAGGCTATTTCTTGTTAGCTTCATGCTCTTGCTATCCTCTATTGCACTATTAGTGTTTTGACTGAACCTTTTGACAATGCCATGTAGAATTTTTAAGTAACTTGACTTCAACACAATCAACCCTGTACTTTAATTTTGCAACCCTGGTGGCATTTGCATTGGACCTAGTCCAGGAGACCATGATAATATTGCACCTTTTTGTTAGAGCTAATTAGGGCAACCATATTGTAAATGGAAAGTACACCACTACACCTTAATATGTAATAAATGCAGTTTTGTTGCCGTCCATAAACATTGCACAAATACACCTTAGGAAAAAAATCTTATGGTCCACCATAAACTTACTGTGCGGCAATAATGAGGAATAAGAAAAAAAAATATCTTGTCTCCATCTGGTTCCATTGGCTGTTGTGTTGGCTCCTTCACTGGGAGCATACGTGGAGCTAAATATGATGACAGTCACAGAGGCATGCCACAGCTCAGTGAAGGGCCAGGCACCACGAGGTCTGATTCCAGTTGGTTGAATTTGGCCATGGTGTAGACAGAGATGCTAGAGAGTCGTCCCAGGTACTGGCATGGTGGCACCACCTGATCCGTCTGCTGGAGGCTTCATGTGGTTGGTGGGGAGGTCAATCTGGTGTTAAGGACCTTTGCTCAGCCAGAGTACTGGCAGCCAAGAGCTCGATTCTATATGTAGCATAGCATCTACGATTTTGGTGGAGGGGTGTCACAGCCATGGAGAAGGGGGAGCTGGGGAAGAGGTGCTGGTATTCAGTGAACCGCTGGGAAGAGAAGGGGAATGGGAACAGGAAAATGATCTCATCGCTGGGGAGCGGGAGCAGAGAGGCGCTGCTGCTGTAATGGTGAGAGCAACAACATAGGGTGTGTTTGGTTGGTTTGCTCCACTCATCCTGCATGGGCGGAGCCGTATAAAGCTGAGTGAGAAGTCTGAAGTCTGTTTGATTGGCTGCATGCAATTGCATGAGTGGATACAGGCTGGCGAAATACGCCAAAATCAAGCTTCACTGCTGGGCTAGGCTGAGTGGATACAGTATGAGGGTGATGGGCCCACATGTCAGTCTCACTGGTTAGACTGGCTGCATCCGCTCATGCAAGCAACCAAACAACATCTTAGTTTTTTTGCATCCGCCCATGCAACCCCACTAAAAAACTTTTCTTAAATACGGTTCCACTAAGCCTGCATCCCCTCATTTAGGATATAGGATGGGATATAGGATGCAAATCCCATCCAGCAATGAAACACACCCATAGTTGCAGAAGGCAGGAGGGATGATTGGAGCTATGGGTTTTGTTTTTCTATTATATTATGCCTTGTGACCTGCCAACAACCTTCTTTGAGCGCTACAAGTTGTGACGGAGGAGGTGATAAAGCTCACTGTATCAGGTGGCTCACCCCTATGGACATGTTGACCATAAGTATTGTGCATGCCCTTAGGGAATTAGTTTTTTTTTTTTAATCTGTGACATTGGTACCACATTGCTGTTGGTATCTTGGTGCCTGTAATGATGTTAGAGGTTCTATTGTAGTATAGCAGTGTACAAACTGAAGCTAGCTTGTTGACTTCTTTACTTCTGAGGGCAAATATATTCGTTTCAATTAAGTCTCTTTTGTTTATGATGCACAAAGCATCACCTTTTTCAGTCTTTGACTCCAAGAGCATGGATCCTTGTTACTCAACCACCATGATTTCTTTTGGTATTTCAGGTCCTCGGGAGCTTAGTGGTGCTGTGGACTTAATTAGTCGCTACAAGCTGCTGAATCATCATAGTTTCTTTTGCAAGAAACCTTTGCCATTGGCAATTTCAGATACAAATTATCTTAACAATGTTGTGGGCGACACAGAAATTCGTAAGGGGGAAGGGATGGAGTTGGACCAACTCTTTCAGAACTCATATTCAAGTGAGAAGACTGCTTACATTCAGCCATTTGATATGGAAACACTGGGACAAGCATTTCAGCTGCGAGAAACTGCACCAGTAGACTTGCCTTCTGTAAGATATGTTTGGTTAGAATTTTATGTCTTTGATTATATCGACTCTTCCTTGATACTGAAGTAATCTGTACTCAAAACAGGCTGAAAAAGGTACGCCAACCATATCTGGGAAATCCAAGGTCAAATCCAAGGATAAAGTAAAGAAGCATAAGAAACACAAAGAGAGAGATAGAGACAAGGAGAAGGAGCAGAAGAAACACAAACATCGGCATAAAGATCGGAGTAAAGATAAAGATAAAGACAAGGACAAAGACAAAGACAAAGAAAAGAAAAAGGACAAGAGTGTGAATCATGATTCAGGAGGCGATCATTCCAAGAAACATGAGAAGGTTACCTGATGTATCCTATTTATTTTAGTTTTAGAACTGAGGATTTTATGCTCTAATATTTTCCATTTATTATTTCAGAAGAGAAAGCAAGAAGTAACTGGAAGTTCAGCAAATGTCCAAAATCACAAGAAAAGTACTGTATCATACATATATATATTTTTTATCATGTTTCCATAATTAAATAAATATTTCCTAATATTGCAATTTTGTCCTTGTTTGTCTATGACAGCACAAAAGCACAGAAATCAGTGAAATGTATGATGGACTTCATTAATTGGCAGCTGTGCATGTTTCTATTTTAGTTCAACTCCATTTATGTTGTTAATGAGTGGCTCTGAAGTGTTTCTTTTCCATATCTCTTCTGGCAAAGGTATGTGCTTCTTGAGTTCTTGACCTCTTGTAGTCTATTGGTTAATTTATTTGGATGCTCAGTGCTATATATAACTTTATTTGCATGACTTTGGGCATCTTATTCTTCATTTAGAGCCATCTACTTCCATTTTTTTAGTGAAGTTTTGCCTTTAGAGTACATAAGTATGATTAACTTTATACAACTATATTTGCATGACCAGTTGTTCTTCATTTGGAGTTTGGCATAGATTAACTAGTACATGATATGGGTATTTTCTCAAAAGAAAACCCAGAAAACAGAGTTAGATGATGGTAGAATCGGAAATGAAGAGATGATAACTGTGCAAAATAACAAAAGTGGATGTCATAGTTCTTTGTTTTTTGTTGAACGTGTAGGAGTTGTGCATCATTATATTAAGAAGTGTAAACTCCACTAGCGGTCCTCAAACTTGTTTTTGCTGTGCCATCTCCGATCTCTAAACTCCCAAATCGACCATTTAATTCCACAATCTCTATTCGGGTCTCAGATCCAGTAAACTGGATCTAGCCCATGCCCGTATACTATTGTGGCATGCTGACATGTGGGTCTAGCCCATTCTCCTCTCTCTTCGATGTGGATTGGGGAGGCGCACGAGTGGCTTGGGAATGTGTGGCTAGGGGCTTGGGTGTCGTGGTCCTGCCACTGCTTAGTTCAGGGGAGGAGAGGGAGCATGGACACAGGCAAAGCTGCAGCAACGACGAGAAGCTACTGGCGGCGGCACAGGGACTACTCGGAGTTGTTCGTGAGCTTGGGCGCCTACCATCAGGTGCTGAGCGAGATGCTGACCCGCCTCCATGACTGTTTCGTTGACTGGTCCACATGCAATGAGAATGAGATACGCTGGTGCCTCACGTGGTTCAGCTTTGGCTTCGTCATTGGCGTCGACATCTTCACACTCACTGAGTTCGCCGTTGAGATCCTCATGAGTGGTTGCTTCTTTGCATACCTGTTGAGATCCCATGGCCATCACTGGCGCCGGCTTTCGTGCCCATCGAGTGCAAGGATGACGGTTGCTTTTATTTGGACGTGTGGCAGGGGCACAATCCACTCAACTAGAGTGGCGCCAGCACGCTTTCCCAGTCAGAGCAGCTCACGTTGCCACCGCCTCAAGCAAGCCATCTTGGCATGCATGATGCATGGCCATCCAAGCCTTGGGCGACATGTGGCCTCTAAGCACCTGAGAGAGGAGAGATGGAGCTCAGGGGAGAGGAGAGAGGCGAAGCTCATTTTAGTATGCCGCATCAGCCTACAGGCAAGGTTCTAGACCTGCTTGGACTGGCTCTTAGACCCAAACAAAGATTAATGGATTGCGAGTTTAAGGACCACAATGACACAATAAACAATCTTGAGGACTGCCAGTGGACTTTACTCTATTATAAGAAGGGGAAAAAAAGGAGGGAGTCTTAGAATAATCAATTACTCATACTAGCATGTTATTATATGGTTCCTACTAGAGGATTGACCAAAGAAAGAAACTATGGCCAATGACCTATAAGCAGAATAATTATGGCTAAATGCTCCTGAGGACTTGTCACCTGCCTAGCTACTGAAACAAATAAGGAATTGAAGCCATTGTGAGATTTTGCAGTTTGCCGTTTTTTATATTCCACGGTTTTAAAATTTCTTTGCATTCATGGTGTTATTGTCTTTCTGGTTTCTAAAAGAGTTGTTTTGGCCACATCGTTATTATTGAAATAGTTTGATGAATTTGTTAAAAAATGCTCAAGAATTATTTTGATTTGAATCTTTATCTCGAGATAAAAAACATATACTATTCTTGTTTTCGGTATACCACCTTACCAATCTAACCACATGTTTTATGTCATAGATGCAGTTATCGCAGATGGAAAATATTCAATACTACACTGCTACAGAGGAAACAAGATACCTGTAGTGACGGAATATGATTTGTGTATTATTCCTTGGGGAGCCTGAACTTATCATATGGAGTTGTAAATTATTATCATTTCGACTTACATTCACTTCATCATTGCCTTGTATGATTATGTAAGACCGCAGAGCCAAAGGTGGGCTGGGGCTTATATGTAAGCCTAGGACTATATTGTTATATTGGAATTCAATAGGGGGCAGCGGATAAATTGCCCATGATCCAGGAAACTTGTTTTGTAGCTTGTGTTGTAGTTGTAGCTGTATGAATACTTCCTATCAGCCTCGTATGACAATCAATCGAGTTATACTAGATGTGCTTTGGAAATTTGTTCTAACTAGCAACAATGGGTTCACTCTGTTAACACCTTTCGCATGCTCTTATGTACGAATGGGTATCTTAAACTAGATGTCTTTTGAAATACGTAGACAAACATGGCATGAGTTGCACCCTCGGCGGCAATGTGTAAACATTTCTCAAGCATCTTCATCGTCTTTTGAATCCGTCGACATGTATCGGCACCATCGACGGCAATGTGTATTGGGGGCCCGGTGGTTCTCCATTGCACAGGGCACGTGCCGCTGCGTATCCTATCTTGGTTTGTTAGGTCCGTCACGGTTTCCACAAAGGTCTCTTAAGTTTGTCTGTCAGCGCAGGAAATAAAAACCTTCTATTTACACAGGTCTTCACCGGCCTATCGTGCCTCCTCCGACCATGCAAATCATGCCCCTAAAAGCCATATTTGAAATTGAAATGCATGGACCTTTTCTTTCATATGTTTGTTGATTACAATTGGCTGTCGACTGATGTGGGCTTGTAAAAATAAAATCATGCATATAAGTAAAGAAAAAGTAGCCATGCATTTCAATTTGATGAGTGGTATTGACACTTAAAATTGGGCCATGCCAACTTTAAGAGGTCCATGCTAGTTTTGGCCCATTCTATAGAAAACTTTATAATGAAGTTACCACGTTGGTTTTTGACAGGATAAGAACACTCCTAGTCCCTATAAAATACAAGACTATTTGCCCTATCATTTTGAACCACATGTAGTTCATCGCTTGATCCGACGACCAAGAGTGGTGCCCCTAGGCTTATTGGCTGACCTAGGGAAACCCGATGATGTCCTTGCCAAACGGGGTCCCTTCCAAACGAGATAGAGACACTTTCTCTTTTACTAGTTTGTTAAAAACTAGACGTTCTTTATCACGTAAGCATGATTGTTTTTCTTTGATGGGTTTCTCGTAAACCTCTCTTTTCTTCACCATGTAAATGTGATACTCTTCGGTCCATTGCGACCCGGATGATCTTCGGTCCATGGCTACCTAAACGATCTAGCTCTAGCTAGTGTGTGATCCGAGATCAATCTAACATTAACAAGGAGAAAAAAAAGAACCATGCAAGCCAGATTTTTCAAAACATGACATAAAGATAAAATGGTAATGTCAGGTACACCTTGGTTCCAAAATAACTGTGTAATCTCAAAAAAAGGTATACCTTGGTTCCAAAATAACTGTTATTTCTCATATTCCGAAAAATAACTTTAACTAATTTTATGTTGAAATATTTATATTTATGGTACACAACTAATACCCTTAGATAGAAGTTAAACCTATTTTTATAATAGATTTGATTTGGGACAGATTGAGCACAACCTGACAACATTTAATAACACAACAGAAGCAAATGGCACATCTAGGAAACATAAACTAAAGTGGATGTAATAAATACCCAGAGGACTCAAAAAACCTTGTACACCACGTAACGCATTCACTCTCGCCTGAGCTGCGGGTCCACCGCACAGAAGAGACGTTCCGCAGTCGATTTACTCCTCACGCAAGCAACTCCCCTGCGCTCTCTTCAATGCTCGTAGCAGATCTGACTCCACGCAAGCGCTCCTGCTCCTCTGCCGGCGCGCCGGAAAGCCGTGGCCTGCGCGCACGCGTCACGCCACCAGCATTAACAGTTTCCTCGCTCCGATCCCCAACCCCTTCCGGTAGCTTCCTTCCGTTTCCCACCCAGCTGACCCAAACCGACCCACCTCCCAAATCCAAACGAAACCCGCGTGCGCGTGCACCCGCCGCCGCCGCACCGCACTCCTTAAACCCTCTCCGCCCGATCGGCGCATGGCCACAGCGCCCTCCGCCACCCCCACCTCGGACACCACGACGACGCCGAGCATCCACCCCCACCACCCCCACCCCCACCACCAATGACGCCGCACGTGCCGCGGGAGCAGCGTTCGCACCACGCCCCGGCCCCGCCGGGGGAGGTGCCGCCGATGAGCGCGTCGGACGTGGCGGCGATCGAGGCGGTCCTGGGGTACCGGTTCGCCGACAAGTCGCTCGTCGAGCTGGCGCTCACGCACGGCTCCTTCTACTTCCCCTTCCGCCCGGGGCAGACCTACGAGCGCCTCGAGTACCTCGGCGACGGCGTGCTCACGTGCCTCATGTCGCGCGAGGTCTACCGCACCTACGCCAGCCTCCCGCCGGGCCCGCTCACCCGGCTCCGCGCCGCCAACGTCGACACCGAGAAGCTCGCGCGCGTCGCCGTGGATCACGGACTCCACCGGTTCCTCCGCCACAAGGCGCCCAAGCTCGAGGAACAGGTTCAAGTTGAATACTAGCAACTTTTGTTATTTGTCTTGTGTGGTTGCCTTGGGATACTAGATACTGGACCCTTGTAGAGGGATCAATTTTGTCCCTTTGCCGATTCTTGATAATATCCATAACGCAGTTCAATTGGCAAACGGATTCGGGATTTCCAGTAGTATCTTTTTTTGTCTATTGGAATTCTCTCCTAGGTGCAGCACTTCAGATAACGAACGGACTGTGCTGTCCTTATTGGCTGGGTTCCTGGGCCCTGGGTAGGATCTCATCTCCTGCCATTACTTTCCGCTCAAAGGCGAGCATCTTTTGGGTTCCACCTTTTCCTCTGTTCCAGTATCTTTTGGCATTCACACTCGGCATATTTTTAACAGGGGTGATGCTAGTCAAAGAAGATCTGGTGCTAAACTTTAATCATTTATATATAATACCAGCTAAACAATTTTCAAGCAAAGCTCCCATGCACCAGGCTGAATGAACTTGGCGTTGCACACCTAACAACATGTGAAGCCCAGATGTAATCTTTTATACTTGGAGTGTGTTCCACCCCTTCCTTCATCCATATTAGCATCACTGCAACTTAGCGGGCCTCATTAAGAGAGGTATTGCATTCAGACACACACAAATGGAACGAAAAATCTGATCTTTGTCACATCAAAAGGCAGGGCATCACTCTGCATACCACGATCACTGCCTTGTTTACATTCTGATCGCATTGGGACAAAGCACAAGTGTGTCCTGGAGCTCCAAGGTAGAGAAGCCCTGTGTGTTCTGTTCTTTGCTTGCTAGCGATAAAGTGATTTACTTGTCATTGTGTTGAGAAAAAAAAAATTGTCATTTCTGTGACAAATAGAGCGTTCTGTTATGTTTCATCATATTATCTAAATGCATACATAGCTAAGTGAAATTAACAACGAATGTTCCTGTGTGTTTCTTGTGCCAATTAGTAATATACTAGTTGTTAGCGCTAGTCTTCTCCATTAAAGCAATAAACTTTAGGATTTCTTCTGGAATTTTTTACAGGATTTCTTGCTTGACAATTCATCTGTTTAGATGTGGGCTCATCAAGTTGTTTATGCATTGTAGTGCTAAACACTTCGACTTTTAATGTAACATACATCCTAGGTATTGCATTTTCTTTCCCCAAAACTGCAACACTTAGAGTATTCTGTTATTGATTTTGCCCCCCATTGTTTGCCATTTAACCCAGAAGAAGAACAAAGGGGGTGTTGTCTGAAAGATGTTCAAATGAACAGTATAAAAGATTGGTGTCAAGTTCTTAATATGCCTGTCTTTTCTTGTCCCTGATATAAATATTTATATGCTATGGACATGGATAAATGGATAAAAAATAATCAACTATATCTTATCGAAACGTAAACATGGTGTTGGATGGCCTAAAGTCTACCACAGTAGCCCACAGAGTGTTGCTTTATCTTATTTACTTCTGTTTTGTTTCGAGTGTTAACTTTTTTTCTTATATCCTTCATGTTCTGGCGTTTACAGATCTGTCTTTTCATAGAAGAAATGCACAAATATCCAGTTCATTCAAATGGACTATTGGATCCTCCTAAAGTTCTGTGTGACATTGTGGAATCTCTTATTGGTGCCATATACTGGGACTCCAACTTCGACCAAGAAGAGGTTTGGCGGGTATATATTTCTAAACTGAGAAACCTTAATCATTCCTTTTGAGTCAACACTTGCTGATATTTCAGTTTCTCATGTTAGGTATTTCGAACTTTGGCTGATCCACTTATTGGCTTAGAGACATTAGGCAAGCACCCTGTAACCGAGCTTTTTGAGTTTTGCCAAAAGACTCGCAGAGGGGTGAAATTTGTGAAAGATGAATGGGATAAGAGTTTGAAGGTTGAGGTGTTGATTGATGGTGAGCTAGTTGGAAGTGCAACTTATGGTCAAAAGAAGGAGATAGCTCAAAACCGTGCTGCGAAGGCTGCTCTGGATAAGCTAAAGGAAACACTTGGACACACCCAGAGTGAATCAGCATCAGCATATGTTTCTGAGGCATTGGACGAACTAGACATAGCTGGAACATTAAAATGTCAGTGACACACAGATGCATCAGGTGCAATGGATGGCATGCTCTGTTTTGTGCTTCTATGCTTCACCATTTTAACAATTAAGTCCTTGTGAAATGGTGAAGCATAGAAACACTAGGTTGATTTTCATTGAATTTCTATGCTGCTATGTAATTATCGATATTGAAACATTGTCGTTACCAGCAATTTAGGTGACGAGTTACTAAGATATTGTTCAATCGGTTTAATTTCAAGCCTAACCTTCGATTTTTGAAGTGCATCATCACAACCCATTGTTATGTTCTGTATTGCAAGGAGTGATGCCCTGGAAAGGGATAGTTTGAATCAGACATGTGACTGATTCTGCTGGCATTGTGTTATTGTTTGTTTTAGCTAAAAATTTAACCCTGCAAAGATCCTGTCCTGCTCATATATGATGGCTTGCAAGGTGTGATGCCCCGGAAAGGGATTGTTTGAATCAGACGTGACTGATTTTGCTGGCATTTGTGTTAGTGTTTGTTTTAGCTATAAATTTAACCCTGTAAAGATCTTATTCCTTCTCATATATGATGGCCGGGGTCTAACAGGAGGGACCGATTGACCGATTGTGAAATTCCTTCACCTGCGGATTGTGAAGCCATTAGCAGAATCAGACTCCCCTCGAAAACTGGAGATTTTGTAGTTGGCAAAGTATTGCCTGATTGATGGAGCAAACCAGGACACCAGTGTGTAGCCTCGACTGCTCCTCCGGAGAAGTGCTAGGTGCCACAAAAACTCTGAATTTTCGCATGCAAGGTGAGGAAGATGCAAGGTGAGGAAGGATATTTTACTGACAAGCTGGATAACTTCGGCAGACATTTAGAAGCCAACCCGGTCTGTGACATATGTGGCAATGGAAGAGAGTCGTGCTACTATGCAACTGTATTTGATCCCTTCACCTCTTGTTTCTGAAGATGTATCTTCCATCGCTGAGCGCCCTCTGTACTGCACCTGATGATCTAGTTCTACCTGAGCCAACAGAGCCCATTGCTGTCGTTGTTGGTTCTTGGAGCAGTAGTACTAGGCGTCAAATGGTGAAGGGCTGAAGGCCAAGGCACCAAGGTAAAACAGTCCCCTGTCTGCAGTCGTGCTCGTGCGCCTCTAATGTCCCACCAGGTTGGATCAAAATTAGGACTTGGGAGTGGGAGCCATCGGCCGGGACAGTGATGGTCACGACTTCTCGGCTTGGCGATCATATAGCAGAAGATGCGGTAGCAGCATAGCGCACCGGAAGCGGAGTGGTGCTTGCTTGCGTCGAAGTGCTGCAACAAGAGCAGTGTAGATAGGTTGCAGATATAGGATTATAGAGAGGTAAAAGGGCAACTCGATGAATGGGGTGGCTAATGCTTTAGCTAGTTTAGCTTCGCCTTTAAAAGCGTAAAACTGCCTCTCGGGAGGGCCAGTCGAGGAGGAGCACGTCTAGGATTACTCTAGAATCAATAAGGCTACCTAGAATGCCAATGAATCTCGCGGAGAGCTGTATCAAACCATAAAGTGGTTAAAAAATGTTAAAATTGATGTAGTAGATGTAAAAGGACGATTGAATGTTGGGTCTCTTGATTGGCATGTCCCCCTTGTTTTATATGAAATAGGAGTGGCCTTATCACGTTGAAAACCAATGTGGTACTATTCTTATGTCGATTTATAGAGTTTGTCTGACAAAACTTGTCATTGTAGCCTTTGGACAGCCAATGATGGTTCTTACCGTATTTTCTCTTATGGTAAAGATCAGCGAGCCTCCTGTCAAAAAAAAAAAACAAAGAAAAAAAGATCAGCGAGCCATGTTACAAAATGATGGTATTATTGTGTCCGTGTACAATCAGGTGTTGTCCGCATAGGAGGCTTCCAAAGTTGATATTTGAATAGCCAATCAACAACTCTTGTTTCCAATAGATCGAACGGCACAAAGTCTCTACTAAGAGTTACGACAATTTGGAGTTTTCTACAAAACTTTTCTGGTGTTTTTTTGGGCAATCCTCGCATATCACCATGCATGACGGTCTGCTGAAATTTCAACGGATAAACGGCTATCCAACTATCCGAATTTTAAGATATGGAGAAGTGTTTTTAATATCCGTGCGGATGCGGATAATCCGAATCCGATTATATGCGGAAGCGGTATAGGATATGGTATTGGCGAAATCCGGTGGATATGGATTATCCGATAATTACACGAGGATTATCCGATGCTCTTAATAGGATAATCCGAATTTTACACAGTTCAAGCAACGGGAATACAAGTCAGCCGACCAAATATTATGTAGCCCACGTTAATTATACACTCATTTAAGTATCTATTCGTACTATATGGAAATGTAATGCTGTGATTGTGTATTTGCCTAATTGGTAGGCGGCTACTCACTAATAATAGCAATAGGGACGGGGACGGCACGTAGATGCAATCTTCGTGTTCTTGAAGCCTTGATATTGATTACTTTGAATTGTATTTTTTCTTACTTTGGTTAATTAATTGTTTCTCATCATAAAAAATAATATATAAGCACATATTATCCGGCTTAGAAAAAACCGCTTCCGCATCCGACACCGGGCCGAACCCGAAAATTTCCGACATCCTAAAAAATGTTGGATCCACATCCTATTTTTAAATTTCCGCTCCGAATCCGATAAGAAAAGTAGGATTAGGATATGGGAAAACTATTATCCGCTCCGATCCGATCCGTTTTCATCCCTAGTCTGCCCACACTTCAACTAAACGTAGGCCATCCAACTATCCAAGTATCAACTTTCAAAGCTCAGAAGAATCCATTGTATTGGTGCCAACAACACGTGATTGTAGACGGACAGAACCGACAATGATGTAACATGGCTGACTCATCCTTGGGCACTTTATTTTCTCAATTTCCATCTGCATGGCTGCATACAGGCTCCTTAATTATAGATGCACTCACATTTTACTCATGCGAGACAATCAATCTTTTCATAGGACGTGTCCAAAAAAGGCAGGGTGGTCGGCGCTGTTGCAGCGATCATATAGCCGAGCATATAGCAAATTAAAGGGTTCATTTTGACAATATTAGATTCTTATTAAAGAATGAGCTTATCTTATCTATAACTCTTATAAAGACAAACCTCACTAACATATTTTTTGTGATTTCGTTAAGCCATGTCATCACGAGGGCCCTGTCAAGTCATTAAATGCACTACAAGTAACTTCAAACACTAGATTGCACTTGTTGAAAAAAGCCACCAAACCATCAAGGCATTGTATTGTTCTCCACTTAGTTCTTTATTCTTTAATGCACCAAGCAACTTCTTTAATGACTCCATCCTTCATCAAACTGTCACATCCATCCAACTCCTCTCACTTCTATAATGAACCTAGCAGGTAAACAAATGCATTCGTATTTTCTCTTGCATATCAACAACAAAGTGTGGAGAATTCTCCTAGTATTCAATAACCGTATCCCTATATATATGTGTCAAGTCCTCGTCGCCTACATCTATTTTGTCAATGATCTCATATACATTATCCATGGAGGTGCCTCTAAGTTGCCAGTTGAGGATAAGTGGGAGTACAGTATGTTTGATCGAGAACCCCTGAGCCAAAATGAGGCTAATGAAAAGAAGTTTTGTATAATGCCATAGATTGAAGAATAATGAAGAGAAACATAAGATCCATGGATACTAGGAAAATTCCCGCACGGTGTTGCGGGTATGTAAGAGAAAATATGAATGAATTCGATTACTTGTTAGCTTTATTATAGAAGTGAAACTAATGGAGGAGTTAGATGGACATGAGTGTTTGATATTGGATAAAGTCATCATGGAAATGACTTGATGCATTAAAGAAACCAAGTGGAGGATAATATAACTTCTCTTGATGGCTTGGTGGCTTGGCAATAATGTGATTTAGTGTTTGAAGTATATAGCTGGTGGGAGTTGTACACGCCAACATTTTTTCCAAAAATATATATTGATCGACGCCGGATTCAATTGATATATAACATTTCACCTTATTGCAAACACTTTTCTATGCTACGATACGAAGCCAACATATTTTTGGGCAAAATTCCACAACTTATAACTTAATAATAGATAGATACTACAATAGTTGCGATCCCATCCACGCGCGCCGTGGCTAGCCTAGGTGTAGGTGTATCCTATCAATGCGTTGCAGCAGTGGACGCGTGGTCGGAGGTCCAGCCGTCGGCCATCTCGAAGCCGTTGCGGCGGCGGCGGTAGTCCTCCCGTGCCTGCTCCACCTCCTCCCTTGTGTTCATGACGAAGGGCCCGTCCCGCACCACCGCCTCGCCGTGCGGTCGTGCCGCCACGAGCAAGACCCTCGCACCCTGCCGCCCCGCTGCGTCATCGGCCCGCACCTCCACGCAGTCGCCGTCGCCACCGAACACGACGAGCGTGCGCGCCGCGGCGGCGGTGGAGCTGGAGCCGTCGAAGAATGCGGCCTCGCCGTGGATGACGTAGGCGCACGCGCTCCACCCGCGCGGGACGGGCTGGCGCAGGCGCGCGCCGGGCCGCGTCAGCGCGACGTCGAGGCACAGCGCCGGGGTGCGCGGCCGGAGCGGGGACCGCGCGCCCAGGCACTCCCCCGCGATGACCTTGACGGAGACGCCCTCGGCGTCGTCGGCGGCGGTGGGGATGGCGTGGCTCGCCAGGTCCTGGTACCTCGGCTCCACCCTGCACACGTAGCACGCATGTTAGCAACCAATGGCCGGCACACAGAATCGAAGGTGAGGAATGATGATGATGATGCGCATGCACGCATAACTTACATCTTGTCGGCGGCGGCGAGGTTGAGCCAGATGTTGATGCCCCGCTGCACGCCCTGGCCGGCGGGCATCTCCGCGTGCACCACGCCGCGCCCCGCCGTCAGCCACTGCATGCATGGTGCGGCGGCGAGTCAGTTGAGTTGACCGTGGACACGATATGATGACTGAACAAGGCACAAAAATCACATGCATGCATGTCAACTCTGTTACTGCCATGCACTAGTCTGACCAATTCAGCAATTCTACACGCCGCAATTTTTTTTTCATGAGTGGTTTGGACTCTGACTTGCTCAATCAAATTAATGGCGCTCGTGGTGGTCCGCTGCTGTCAGCACTCGACGATGGAGCAGCGTTTGTGTCACGTCCTGTATGTACCCGTGCTAGCGTTACATCTACTTTTTGACGGCGCTGGATTTTGACACGAGCTAGCTAGGGCCGCCAGGATGAAAGAACCGGGTCCGGAAATGCTACAATGCCTACATCATCCACTTTGCATGCATGATTCATGGACCGAAGCACCTTTTGCTTTCACACAGGCAAGCATCATATATATGCATCTTTACATGGTATATTTGGTAGTAACCTTTTAATTGATCTGTGCTGCTTTCCCACATAGAAAATTCAATACATAACTGACAAGCAGTCTACGTTTTTAGTTTTCACTGTGACTAGAGTCTGGTTTGCACAAACCCTTAATTTATATGCGTTGCTTTTCCTATATGTGTCTAACAAATTAAGTACAAAATTCACTAACAATTTACAACACTATGAAAGAAATTGATTTGCATAACCCTTCATCTTAAGGCGAAGGTGATTAGTTTCTAGGGGTGGTTTCAATCAACTATTTTTTTCCTCCCTACTTTTCTTCACTAGTTAATTTGTGTTTTATCAATCGGCACAGTCACCGAAAACAATATTGAGCTAATATATATATTAGAACTTTAGGAAATTATGCATACAGCATCCTAAGTAATTCTACCATTAGAAATTTAGAATATAACAGGGACCAGAGAATTGAAGGAATAGGTTCTTAATATAAATGTTTGCATGTGTTCAATGCTGCTGTTGATGGGAGACCTAACCTGAACGTCTCCTGTGTTGATGGTTCCCTTGTGGCCTGAAAAATCATGGTAACTGATGCCTCCCTGAAAGCAGCCGGTGGAGAAAACATTAATTTGGCCAGCAACTTAAATTGACGAGAAAATAACATCATTAAATTTTATTTATATCAGCCTATATATGCAACATATATATTGAGTAGCAGTCAAAAGGATCATGAGAGAAAACCATATATGAATTCATACCTCAAGCATGTAGGTAACATTCTCAAATCCTCTGTGAGGATGGTCAGGAAAGCCAGCTGGCGCAGAAACTGAAACACAGAAAAATGAGAAAGGTGTGAATGAGATTTGTGTTATATATGATGATTCCATACAGTATTATTTAAAATTTTCCATCAGAGCACCCATCAAGAGTTTTTTATGTGCTTGATTCAAAATTAAAGGGGCGTAACGATTACTCAATAATGAGGTTTGTATGTGAAGTTACGGGTACTACGAAACAGCTTGACTTTTGACAGGGAACGGACATGTTAAAAAGCCACTTTATCAGTTGCCATTTTTGCCAAGATGGCCAGTATATGTCAGCATCGTCTTGATGCATCTTGAAAAAAAAAAAATGTTAATGACATACACTCGAACTCGTCGAAGGACAAGATAGGGTCCAGTTCCGGAAGCTCAGGCCTGCAGCAAGAAAAACGAAATGAGATCGTATCAGTTTCAATTTGAACATGCATGATGATTTGTATTACAAAACGAGATTAACTGATCCTGCCGATTGCGAGTCAATCGATCGGCAATTCAGCTCAGAATGGATGGATCGAGATGGGTCGCTTTGGTTACCTGCCGATGCCCCGCCAGAGCGCGAAGCCCTCGATGAAGGGCTTGCGCTCGCACGTCAGTGTCTGGACCACCCCCCGCGGCTGCTTGTTCATCGTCAGGTCCTCGTTGCCATGGCTGATGGATCGGAGTATTCGACACATGTTGTCAGCTTAGAGAAGGACGATCGAGAATGGTTGGTCATGAACGACAGAGGTTTCCGAGCGTGTACCTCTTGACGACGCAGCCGACCGTTCCCTCGGACCAACCGGCCTTGGTGGTGGTGGTCTCCAGGGCACCGGGGTGAAGTCTGTCATCCACGGCCGTCGCCATTGCCGCCGCCGATCCATGGAGAGAAGACGACGGAGGGACCAGGGGCATGCAAGCAGTGGCGGCAGACATGGCGGCGCGCGGCGGGTACGGTATGTGTGTGTACGGACTAAGGAGTGGCGGCGCCGGCAGGCTGGCCCGTGGTAGCGAAGGGGGTACGGTGGTGGTGGTGGTTCTTGTGGTCGCCACGGCCGGCGTTTAAATACCCGCGGCGATGGAGCCCCGCAATCGCGTCGAGCTGACGCTCTCAGTGTGGACACAACAGGTGTGAACGCCCGTCGCGGGTGGGGCCCGGAGGCTCTTGTCCGGCGGTTGCGTGCGTGCGCTGCCGCGGTGCGGTGTGCATGTGGGTGTGAACGCGGGGGCTTGTCGTGGCAGCAGCATCCGGGAGTAATTGGGCCCCGTCCGTGCGTGCGACTCCACCACATTTGTTTGTTTGCGGGAGACTTGTTTACATGGATGGATGGCACGGCGCTATGGTCTATGGCAGCATCTTCTTGTTTTGTTTGCCGGCAGTGGACCCCACCATGCAGTGACACTGAAATGGTGGTGATTAGAGAAAGCACGTGTACGTCGAATTTTGTATACCATTGAGGGATGCCTATCAGGGTATATCTAAGAGCTCCTTAGAATACTTGCGAAATCATTTAATTTTTTCAAGTGCCAAAAATAAGCGGGGAACATCTTTTTTTGGTTTTTTTCTTATGACATGATTGATTATATAATCCATCTTATTCACTTTACGATCAGCATACCATAATACCAATAAGGAGGTAGATCCCTCGAGATCAACTAAGAAGCCAACGAAGAACAAACTAATGTCGAGGGACATATTGGCCGTGCCATGGCTGCTTCGAGTTCTGACTTTCTTTTGCTATGTGTGTATATATATGTTACTACTACAAACCTAACCAGTCTGAAGTTGTTGCTTATTTCCTTTGTTTCATTCTAAAATTGTATGGATGATATGTAAATTGTATGCATATGACTATCATGTACTTAGTCATGGTCATGGTGGGCTGTGTAGAAAAAACTTTAAGAAATTGTGGATCCATCCATGAAATTGTGTTTATAATGATATATTATCCTTTATTAAATTTAAAAGTACTATGAGAAATTGTGTTTTTATAGTTTGGCTCGCAAGCCAACGAGGGCTCGAGCTAGCTAACGAGCCGAGTCGAGCCGCTCTTCTAGCTCGTTAGTATAACAAGCCGAGCCGAGCCAGAGCTATAACGAGCCGAGCTATAACGAGCCGAGCTGTAACGAGCCGAGCTGGCTCGATATCCAGGCCTACATACCAATAAGGAGGTAGATCCCTCGAGATGAACGGACCAAAGATTAGCCTAGCCGACTATTAAATCGACCAACGCCTAACAATGTGTCCACTTCACACAAACCAACACTTTACCTGATGCCACACCATCGATGAGCCTGATGAAGAAACATTGCTAGAGGTGCCTTGTTAAGAGCGTGATACACAGGAAAAAAAAACTATGTGGTCTCTTGTATCACGAAACACTACGCATTCGGGGAAAACCCCTTTAGGGGCATGTGGTCTTGATAGGTTGCCCTAGCTGACCTGGCCACTCTAGAGCTTTCTCATCATTGATCATCGGTGATGCAACAACAACAAAGAGCGAGTATAGATGTGAAAGATAAGGTAAAAGTAGTAGTAGGTGTTGTTTTGATGATTGTGTAATTGGATTACCTTATCCTAAGTATGGCTCACATGCCTAATCTTCTTTATGTTCTGAAATACTAGGTATCTAAGAATTCAAAAATTGTTGAAATTATAAGGGATTTTAGATGGTTTGAAAGACAACATCGCATGTATATCTATCATTATTTTTTATTACCAACCTCAATATGGTAACCAGGTGGGGTTATATGTGTCATTTGGTTTACCATATAATGAGTCCTAAAATTTTTAGGTCCGGTTTGGATCCTTAAAATTAAATTTATTTTAATAATTATAATTTAGGTACAAACTAGTTAAGCTAATATAGTTGTATATGGAATATATTTGTATTCTATTGTTAGCTATACAAGGAGATACTTATGTGAGTTGGAGAGAGAGAGAGAGAGTCTGATTGTGTGTATCGAACTCAGTGTATGTTGGACACGCTAGGGATGGGTTTAAACCACATCATAGATCTTTATATTTTGAAAACTAAGATGGCAAAAAAAAAAAAAAAAAAACCCGACGGTGTAGTACGTGGGAAGCCATCTTCATGTCGCTATGTCACTAGTGTGAATGGGCTTGCATTGATTTATTTGTCTTTGCTGGTTGTCTGCAAATTAGGTTCGAGCCAAACCAATCAGTCCGGCTCAGCTGACTGCATGTAGTACGTGCCAACTGCCAAATCAGTTATGGTGTGAGCAGGTAGCAGATGTTTCTTCTCTTTCTTATGCAAAAAGGTGTTATCTGTTGCTCTACCCCACTCGCAAAATAATTCTCTCTTCGATATGTACTGGTTAAACTTTTTTAAATTTAACTTGGTTTATAAAATTTAATTATTACAGAAATAGATTCAATGATCTATCAAATGATACTAATCATATATAATGAATTTTAATAATTTATTATATATATTTAGTTAAAAGCTAAGAGTGTTTGACTTCTTGGGAAATGAGAACAACAATTACTTTAGGAGGAGGAGACTATAAGGGAAATTTTAGGTGCAAACCATGCTCTCGAAGTAATCATGGAAACCTTTCCAAAAATTTGCGTAGGGGTTTCTAAAAATTATGAAATTATGGATGTACGTTGTATGAAAAGTTAGGTAGCAAACTTATAGTGTAAAAATACACTAAAAATGACAAATTTCAGGTGCAAGTGCACTAGTCTTCTAGAGCACTTGCTTCTGAAATTTGTCATTTCCATGAGTTTTCTAGATTGATTTTGTCTCCCAACTTTTGATACAATATATATCTATCGATGAACTATAGATGTGCATCGTTTTATAATTTTTGGAAATCTCTAAATAGGTTTTTTGAAGGGTTTTTTCATGGTTGCACCAACAGGGTCATAGCCGAGGTGCCTTGCCGGACTTCCGATCCCTTAGCTGGCAGTTACTATATACAAACAAATAAGCTTGTAAAAATGAATAGACTACACGTATATGTACTCTCTCAGCTGAAAAAAAAAAAAAAAAAAACTCATCGTGCGTTCTCTCCCACAGCCTTTTCAGTAACGTAGGCGCCGCTCTTATCGTTCCAATCTGGATTGTGATCCTGATGGATGGGTGCTCAAAGACTTCTTCGCCTCCGCGAGATTGAGCGTTTGCTGCAGTCTACCTCAACGCCGGTGGTTTCCTCCGGTTTCTGGTAATTCAGGTTTGGCGGCGTCGGCTGGTGTCGGCGATTTTTATCGGCAGTGGATGCGGCCGACTTTCTTTCTCGTAGAATATAGGTTGGACAGCTGTCTTATGTATCCTTATTCGGTGTACTTGTATTTGGACGCGTTTATATCTATTAATTAATACATGTATACATTATAAAAAAAAGTTTAATAGTTTCAAATTTGACCGACTCTACAAAAAATTACTTACATTTAAGATCCTAAGCAAATAAAATTAAATTGCTTATGAAATTATTTTCATAATAAACTTATTTGAATATACACAATAAATACAAATACTATTTTTCTATAAATCTGATCAATCATAGACTAATCCTAAACTTAGGATTATTTTTTTTCCAGGACGGACTGACTAAGTACGTGGTAAAGCAACATTCGTGTAGCTAGTATTCTAGCTTAGCTAGTGTGAACATGCTTGATGCATTTGTCTTTGTTCTTTGTTGTTGGCTAGTAGTTGGCTCGTACCAAAATCAATCAGCTGTCCAGCTGAGCCCGAGCTCTACTACCCACCTACTAGCTGGTTACGGCCAGTACGGCTGCTGCTCTCTTCCTCCTTCCTGTTCAGACCACGCGCTCCTTGTACTTCTCTCTTGCGAAGAACAAACCTTCCCATCGATTTAAAATGGTAATGGTAGATGCAAGATCTGCGAATTCTTTTATTATTAAAAAAAGAAATGCAAGGGCCACAGGCTGCCTCGAAGAAAATCGAGTTGACCTATAAGCTCAAAATTTAGCTAGGTATTTTTCTTTCCTAGCTTTTATTCAAATTTTAGCTTTACTAATCAATTTTTTATATGGACTCTAAGTTTACCTATTTTTCTTTCCAACTCATATGGAAAGCAAAATTTTTATTTTCCTCAAGTTATTGTTCCAAAATTTTATTTATTAATTGTACGAGGCTAACTTGTTTCTTTAGTCTATATGATTAAATCATAATTAAATCCAAGTGTTTAGTTTTTTTTCTTCTCACTTTGTATGTGTTAATTTCTCGACTCATCCTTTTCTGAGAATGTGTGACTTCTTTTAAATTGTTGTAATAATAAAATAATAGATTTAGATCTTGTTTAGAATAAGGCTCCAGGGAGACGGTAGGAGCCTACTGAACAAGATCTAAATCTATTATTTGGTGGCGGTGGTCCGAGGACGTGCATGGAGACAAAAGTTGTCATCTACATTTCCATTCTCGACGTCAGCGGTGTGGCAAGGCAGGAGCTCTCTTATCGGTACGCAGGCTAGAGCAGCGCAGGCTATGCCCACACCATAGGCGTCAACACTCAAGGAGGAGAGAGCATTAGTAGACTTCGGTTCAACACATTAGTCTCAAAAAAATAATTGGACATGGGACTAATGTCCAAGTTTCTTTGGCACAAAAGAAGCTTTAGTCTTGGTTGGTGTTACCAACCTGGACTAAAGAGACTTGACCCTTTAGTCCCGGTTAATAACATCAACCCGAACTAACTCATACTAAAGGTCCTCCGTTAGTTCAAAAGAAAAAACATCCTAACCAAACTCGCATGTGTTGTGTAGGTGGGGCGGAAATGTACGTGAGGCAATGCATAAGATTTTGGGTTTCCCACAAGGTAAAGGGTCAATGGTTTTATTTTCTAACTTTTTTACACTACTAGTATAGTACCCGTGCGTTGCCACGGTTTCATTTAAAAGGATGCACTTAAAAGCAAACATGTGTTGCCACAGTTTCATTTAATTGATGCACTTAAAAGCAACCAAACGAAAAAAAAATCCATGGTTTTGTCTCATGTAATTGTTTAGATACATTAGTTCAGACTGAAACGCACAAAGCAATGTAGACATAATAATGAGGTAAAACTAAATTATTTCAGATATCGCCGATGGCATTGCGTTGGTGAACAGCAGGCACCATAGCTTTAGCCTACCTACCAAAAGAAGGCCTCATTCTTGCACGCTCATAGTGCATCGTTCAAGTTCATTTGCTCGTTTATGATGGAGATGGAGTTCTGCCACTTCCAAATGTGCCAAGAGCAAAGCATATTTCTATTTCTACCAAACAACATACTTCAGATAACATGCAATGATGAGCAGATATAATTCAAACAAGATCATCAGCAAAGCAAATTATGCATATACTTCTATTTCTATCCCATTCTTTTGAACTGGATGCCAAATTATGCCATTTATAAACAGAATTGTCCAACCAAAAAAACTTTATCCTTCATACTGAATGCCACAAGTGTCATCTTCTCTACACTTAAACTTTTTTTAATATTTCTTTCTGTCTAAATGCAGCATTATCATCAAAGTTCAACTTTGCATCAGCAGCAACAAGCTTGTTGTCAGCTGTCTCCGCCAGATGATTTATCTACCCACATCAAGCATCCAAATTATATAGCGTAATAAGATAAAGGCATCAAAATGAGGACCATTTCTCACTGCATACCTCCAGCAATGTGCAATCAGACTTGCAGAAAAGTGATTTATGAAAAGTCCTTTCATCTGCATGTGATTCATGGAAATCTCTTTCCTCTGCATGAGAAACATTGGCTACAACGCTTCTAAGAGGAACTGCTTCTGATTGACCTTGACCAATCGTTCCCCAATCTCTTTTTTGTGTACCCCAATCTCTTTTTTGATGAGTTATCGCTGTCTTCTGGGCTTCAGCATCAGGTTCATGATTCACTTGCATGCTGCTTGTCACACTGTGAACAGGCAATCCTTTGGCAGCACTGCTTGTGCTTCTAGCATCATCTTTAGAAGAGGCAGCTTTAGGCTGAACATATAGGTGCAAATTTGAGGACAGATGATCCCATAACCTGCAAGATTGTACATAAATTCATGGTGTTGTCAGAGGAAATGCATGGCACATGAAAAGAAAATGAAACAGGAAAGGTTAAGGTGAACAAAGATAACCAGGATACGAATGCATCATTGTCCGTCGCCTTCCATCCTCTAACTTTTGAACCTATTCTGCATACTCCTTTGTTCTTCTGGGCCTGGAGTACCTGACACTGTTAATGTAGCTTGCAGATCCAAGACCAAAGGCATAGAAGGGCCGGTTTTGCCCACTCGTATCCTGGCTTGCAGTAGCTACAGATCTCATAGTGGTTATATCCTGCTTCAGAAAGCCGCTTCAAAGCAATCTTGTAGAATTTTGCAGACTCAGTGTCACTCGGAAGAGGAAAAACACCAGGAGAATAGTTTTTATAAAATATAAATAAATGAACATACTATCATTAGAGGAAAGTAAAGAGGTACAAATCAAATTGCTGCAGTGCATCAAGTCACACTCAAAGAAGCTTCAGAGCATTTTAATTAATCAAAGCAAAAGGAACAGGAGCATCCAACTGGGCATTACCTCAAACACCGGTTGTGCATCTCGAACACAGCTCCACTCCTAGAGGAGAGATCCCACATGTAAATCTTCTTGTCATACAAGATGCTCATCAGCCACCCATCCTTCATCGGGCTCCATGACAAGCCATAAACCTCCGCCTTATGCCCCCCGAGCACAAGATGGCACCGCTCTTCCCGCTGAGATGATAAAAAGTATAGTATCAATCATCCAGCTAGTGTTCAAGGGAAACTGACCAGGAATCTTATCTACCATCCATTGCTGCAAACCAGCCTGAATGATAAAAAGTATAGTATCAATCTTCAATCAGAATATAGTAATTACAGTCAAAAAAGAAAAGGTGTAAAGGTACAAGTCCACAGTTCCACATTGACAGTTAAGAAAATATTGTGTTTTTTTTTTTTTACAAAAGAAAAGGAGTGTTTACTTGTACGGTTGTACCTATCAAGAAAAATCACACATAATCAGGGAGCTGAACATGTAAAGTTTATTTGTTAAAATTATTTGTAACCTTATGTTTCTATCACATTAATCAAGAGTTACCTTTTAGGCTTTAATCAATATTCACACTCAAAAGTCTTATTGGACAAAGACAAATACCAATGCAATGCAAACATTGGAACTTCCCATATGGATCTGGTCAACAGCTATCAGTAGGTCTTCGCAAAGCATATAGTCTTGACAGATTAACACAAGCACATGATGAACCAGAGTAGCAGTAGCAGCCGTCTGGATCTGTGGAGGCTGGAGCCTTCACTTCGTCAGTAGCAGTAGCAGCCGTTTGAAAACTCTGAACTCTGAAAGCAAACAAAAGTCAGCACACACCTTGTGCTCTGCCAAAAATGTAGTAGACAAACTATACTACACAACGTCTTACATTGCATCAGAGGAGAAGCAGCATCTGAACCACCTCACAATGCCCGTGCTGACACACATGCATCATATATTGCCAGCGAGGAGGACCTTTTCACCCTTCTTCATGGTCAGATGGCTTCATGTAATAGAAATAATGAGTCCAACAGACTGTCAATTGATGACTTTATCCCAGACATGGAAGTGAAACAAACAAATCTATATATCATTGGGCATTAGCACATCAGAATCTTGAATTTCACAATCCAATATCCTGAAGGGGAATCTGAGTAAAACTCATTTGGTTGTTGAATAGATGTGAAGTTCCACCAGAAACTTTCCAACCATGAAGAAATAATAAAACACTGCTGGAAGTATTATTGATCTTGTCAGTGACAGGAGTGCTCATCCATCCTGCAGGATGATTGGTGAAAATTAAAAAATGCGTGGAGCTCACACACTTTGCCTGACAACTTTGCAATAGTTGAGGTTGTGTGAGATTTCTGAATCAACAATATGATTTTTTAAGAAAGCTCTCTGTTCTAATGGATGGCATGCAAAATGGTAACACAATTAACTGAAAGATTTTGTGGTCAGCTTATGTGAGAAGGAGATGTTAGCTAACTAATTAGCTTATGTGGTCAGCTTAGCCGCAAGATAGATAGATGACTCTAGGAGGTATAGGTTAACTGAATGACAGTATAGTGAAATTAGCATATAGAATTTTTAGGTGGCTGCACATATATGATTCAGAGAGGAAAAGCCCTGAAGGAGTTGCAGTACTTCAGTTTGCCCATGTTCAGTAATGATTTCCAGAAGTTGCATGTTTCTTTTCATGTTAATATGCATTTTGAACACTCATGTATATGAAGATCCTATTAGGCATGATATAGAATCAGAGATGCTCCTATTAGGCAACAGTAACAAACAATAGCATTACATAAAAATTACTGGAACCGTTTAGCACAGCTAACATAACATAGCATCTGATTATTGTTGGGGACAGATGATTGTTACCTCGGCGGGTGGTGGCGCAATGGTGATTCCAATGTGGTGTTCGATGCAGCTGCGAAGAACTCGATCTTGACAGCTACCACGGCTCCTACCTCGCGGGATCCGTGGCAATTCAACGAGCTGAGTCAGTATTCATGTGTTGCAAAACCACCCATAAAAGTTCTTGTTCCTGTTGTAGCGGATAAAGGATTCAATCATCAGGAAAAGCATAAATAAGGATTCAGTCATCAGGAAAAGCATAAATTGATATCATAATGATAAAGTAACACGTGTGATACTATATATTATTCTAATCCCCAAAAATCTGCTTGATGCATTCAGAACAATGGATATATGTACATTCTCAAGCTGAAAAACTGTAGTCATAGCAATTCATCGAAGCTAGAGCATGCAACACGGTAAAAACAATTCCTTTAAACAAAGTGGGACTACTTTTCTGAGTTTTCCAATAGATATTGTGTGCTGAATCAGCTTGGAAATTAAATAATGAATCAATTCAGCACACATCAGTACATCACTGAGCCAAATTAACTAATGAATCAATTGAGCACACATCAGATTGATGCCCCGATGGAAGACACCTGCAATCTATACCAAAGGAAAATGAAACTGACGAAGCAAAATTACACACTGTCTGTCGAGGGATAGAGAAGAAATCACCTGCTGCCAGCGTTGGCGACGGAGGGGCGGATCGTGGGCTTGCGACGGTTCCACGGGCGCCGCGCGCGAAGGGATGAGGACGGTTGGGGAAGCTGGAACGGCGTGGGGACGCCGCTAGGTCGCCGGCCACGTCCACGTCGCCCCGTGCGGCGCACCGAGGCAAGCGACGAGGACGGCGAGGGCGCAAGGACGCCGCTGCCCGCTGGGTCGCTGCTCCGCTGAGCAAGCCACCTCCGCCGCTGGGCTCCCCCGATCCGGCCGGTCCGCGCTTCCGCCGTGCCCCGGCGGTACCTCGAATCGCTGCCCGGCGGTGTGCGAGGGGCGGGGGCGGTTCGCCTTGGCCTTGGTGGAGTAGAACGCCTTCCCCAGGACGCGCGGCAGCAGCGGGAGGATGGCGCGGTCGGCGACGAAGAGGTCGTGGGAAGGGGAAGGGGGAGGGCGACGGCGACACCTGTGCTCAAGGTGGGCACGGACGGAGGGACCTCGCCGACGTCGCAGGCAGGTCATAGAACGGGACGGGCATGGGATTCGCCTCAGTTGCCTCCTCTAGCGACCGTGCCGGCGGTTGGGACCGTGCCGGCGGTTGGGGCCGCGGTCTTCGCCGTGCCCGCCGGGAGGGGCGCGGCCGCCAGGTGCCTCCGTTCCCCGTGGGAGGTCGGGCCACCGGTGGTTGCGGGGTCGACGGGAGGCCGCGAGTCCGGGAGGGGCTGGACGCGCCTCGTCGCCGTCGCAGTTGGAGGGGCGACCGCCAGCTGCTGCAGATCCCGATTCCTCGCCTCCCCCACCTTCTTTCCAGCGGCCGAATGCCAGGGTGCGGGAGGCCGGGGAGGCGACCCTCGTGGCGGCCCTCGCGGCGGCGCAGAAGGAGAGCGAGAGGGAGAACGAGGTCGGCGACAGCGAGGGCGAGCGGCGGATGGGCGAGGACGAGGGAGAGCCGGTTCCGGGTCAAAGGAAGGGGAGGCTGCGGTTTGTTTTTGTTTTTTTTTTTATGAAGGGAGGCGTCGGAGAGGGCAGGCCGATCGGAGAGGCAGGCCGAAAGCAGCGTGGATACGATGACTTTTGAGTCCTTTTAGTAGTAAGATTGGATTCGCATGCTTTGTTGAGGTCCTTTGAGGCCCTCGGCAAAAGCTCAGAAACCCTTGGCAAAGGCTTTGCTGAGGGCTGCCCTCGGCAAAGAGCCCTCGGAGAATTTTTAGATGGCGAAGGGCTCTTAGCCTGGAGGACCTTTAGTTCGTGCGTGGAGGGCAGCGGGAGATGAATGAGGTGGCTATGGAGAGTGGGGTGGTGGACGGTGAGCACTAACTATTCGATAAAATGCCAATAATATGAGATGACTATACCATAATTATCCTACCAACCAAATAATATATTCGATTGCCAGACTTAACTAGTTCCGGTGTGAACACAGTGATATCAAATTAACCACGTGCTTTGAAATATAATTCCAAATCTCAGCTAGGACAAACAAGCATACGCACACATATGCTTTTTTATTATACAAATAATAACTGATGTGTACATATCTGTTCTCTACCATATAACGCTAGGAGTCCTCATAATTCATAAAAGGAGGATAACATATGCAAACAAAAATAATGTCATATATCCAAGTTCTCTTAGTGTGAAACGAATTTATGTCATCGCAAAGACTTTCTTTGCGCAAGCCTGAAGAATTCAAGGTTTGCTGGTACGACTTTCCTTCGTCCATTTCATTAAGTCTAGTCTTAATGGAGGTTTCACGGGAGTGTCATGTTCACGGGAGTGTCATGCACATTAAATAGACTGCCATGTCAGCATTTACATGAAATTGTATGAAATTGGAAGGAGAGAGAAGGAATTCGTTTCACCATGGTGAAACTATATAGCGGTGTTTCCAAAGCATTGAAAAGTGTGTGAAACCCCCATTGAGAGTGTTATTTCATTTCATCCACATGCATGAAGGAATGACATTAGTGGAAGAGAAGAGAGAGAGACAATGATGGACCCATAGAAACTTTAAATAGTATGTGAAACTGTGCAATGAAATTATGCATTGAGGGAGAGAGTTGTTTCATATCAAAATTTCAAATCTTGAAAACTATGAGATGAAACTAGCCATTGAGACTAGCCTAAGCAAGCAAGGTCGTCACTCGTCGGGACACTATATAATATAAGCAAAGAACAATCAGAGAACCTACACACAAGTTACAACTTTACCTTTTTTAATGGCAACTACAAGGAAGAGATTTCTTGCGATTGAATGAACAGGTGTACATCGTAATATGGAGATGCTAGAACTGGGTTGATGTAGTAGCTTTCACTATGTGAACACCTGGCGCACGGTTTTCAGCGCCGGTGCGCTAAACTACACGCAGAGTAGTCATAGTGAATGACAGATACAGTGGATCTCAGTTGTCTTTCTATAAGATCTCAACCACTTGTATGCACAGAAGAACTTTCTCCGTTCTAAATTGTACTAAATCGTTTTGATTTTTTTTATTCATCTATTTTTCTATGTATCTAGATAAATGCATAGTAAAATGGATATATAAAAAAAATTAAAGCGACTCATAATTTAAAACATAGGGAGTAGCACACCGAGTATGCATGAATACTTGTTTAAGTCGTTGGCTCTAGCATCATAGCAGATAGTCTAGTTGCAAGTTCTGTGCATATATTTTTCATGACTTTATATGAATGATATATTCTTGTGAAAGAGTTTCTTATTAAAACATGATGTATTCTTCAATTTTCATAAAAGCAACCATTGATAGAGTAAAACATATTAATGGACAGAATTTTCAATGTTAATCAAATGGCATGAATTTAGTGACGTCAAAAAATAAAGGAGGGGGGGGGGTAGGAACAACTAAACCTGCTATATGTATATTTTTCAAGAGCCCTTTTACAATGGTTGGAAAAGCATCTAGATGCCTCTTAATGCCTCTCAATGCCTCATCGAGTTACTATTTTTATTAATTAATTTATCGAAGGGCGTATGGTCTTTTCACAAAGCATCTAAACCCTAATTATATGTAAAATTGTTCATCTTTTTAATAAAGCAAATACTAGTCAAACACCATTATTACAATTATAAAAGTACTTTTGTACCCTTGGTTAAAAAAATAAACTACAAAAAAGCAATTGTGACTCTTTTATTAGAGTCATAATTTCCCCAAATCCGGAGCGTCACGATGCCTCACGACTTATGGCCCACAAATCATAGACACATCAAATACCTCTTCATGCCTAGGCATTGATGCCTCACGATTTATGAGCCCGCAAATCATAGACACATTAAATGCCTCTTGATGCCTCTTCAACCATTGTAAATTTGCTCATTTTTCAATAGGGGCGGCTCACCCAACAGCCGTCCCTAAAGTAAATTCATTTGTACATGGTTAAAAATTAGAGAAGTACTCACTTAGAGCAAAATTAAAACACTATCAAGAATATATACTATCTAAAAATTCTCATAATTCGTAAAGTTAGAATCAAATATATATACGTCTCTTGGTCTGTAATGAACTTATGTCATCACAAATATTTTTTTTGGAACTGGTCTAAAAGATTTCAAGACTTTTGTTATGTTTTTCTTCACCGTACCCTTGCGTTGGGTACCCAAGATCGTGTGAACACTCGATAATAAACAAAGAACATTTCTTCACCGTACCCTTGCGTTGGGTACCCAAGATCGTCTGAACACTCGATAATAAACAAAGAACAATCAAAGAGCCTTTTTTTTTTTGGCAAGTACATGTTAAGAAAACTTTCTCATAATCAATGGAATTGACCATGGATAGATAACATATGTGCAGCCGTGTTTCTTGTGGTGCCGTCAGGTTCAAGTACTCGACTTATTAGCAGGAGTGTTTATATTGTTTTGGATTTATTGTCCTAATTCTTGATGTTGAGATATCTGTGGTGACTTTGGCCAATCTCAAGATGTGCATCTATTGGGTTAGCGAGGCTTACTGAAGTGTGTATTGTGTTTTGAAAAAAAAAATAGATTTATACATAAGGACATTCTGAGTAGAAACTTCTTCATTCACATTTAAAGTGGTGGCACATAAAAAAAAAAGAGGATTGTGTACATAGGGATTATGATAGCATAGTTAGAGCATCCGCAGTGTGCAGTCCTAGCGTGGTTCGATACATTTAATGCGATGATGGAACCCAGGTCTTCACATTGTGAGCATAGTTCGATGAAGTACCCGCATCCATCTATGGAACCCGGTTCGAAATCTTCAACTCCTCTTCTCTTTCTTGTCGTTGCTCCTCCCACCGCCGAGATGAAATCTCAGGGAGGGCTGGGCGTCGGTAGGCATGGTGCAGAGGCTGGTGGAGACTCTGGGCGGTGGTGGACGATAGCATAGTTAGAGCATCCGCAGTGTGTAGTCCTAGCCTGGTTCGATACATTTAATGCGATGATGGAACCCAGGTCTTCACATTGTGAGCATAGTTCGATGAAGTACCCGCATCCATCTATGGAACCCGGTTCGAATCTTCAACTCCTCTTCTCTTTCTTGTCGTTGCTCTTTTGAAAGTCCAGTGGTATAGATTCTGAAATCAAATAAAAAACATACAGGCAACACTTTGGTTTATTAAAAACAATAATTATATATATAGCGTTTCGTTTGGTGAAAGGGGACAGGTAAAGTAACAAGCTTAGACTTTTGAACTCAAGAATTTCACACTACCACAAACATTTGTGAAAATGATTCGTGCATGGTTTTCATGAAATTACAACGTCAATAATCTGAAGTAGTTCCTTAGCTTGATGGAGAAAGAGTGCGCGCAAAGTCCACGATGACCAATATATATAGTAGTTACATAGTGTTGGAACAGTGTTTTGTGTGAACACAAAAGGGGTAAAAGTCGCAATGTACCAAGCAGTCAAAAGAGTCAAGACCCATAAAACTTTCCTATCAGTCATTTTAGTTTGAACTCTGTTACTCTAGTATAATAATACAGTGACTGGTGATATCCATAATAATGATGCATATATCGTCATGGGGTGGTGATTTGTGCACCAGTTTGAACCGGTCAGTCCAGAGCATTTGGGCAGTATCTAGTGGAACAAGGCAGCCGTCGTCTCTTATACTAATCTAAAGAACTACTGTAAAAAGTGCGTCGGAAATGTGTTCCAGTTCCACAATACGTTTTCGCTTGTTGGTCTGCCATGCACCTGATGATCTGTAAAATAGTTGAAAACACAACATTTTGAGCAAATATCCACTACTATATGTCTATATCACGCTTCTACTACCTGTGTGCTGTTGGTTGTAACGTTGATAATGTAAATTGAAACAAATCAAAGCTGTGATTTGAACTAACTTTCGTTCGTTTCGTTTGGTCATTTTGGTTGGTTGATTCTGACTGATGCTCATTTATTGTGAGAGGAAAATACTACTGAATTCGCTGTCTATAAGCGCTGATAAGAGCAAACGAACAAGGCGTTTATTTCCATTTGCACTATGGTGTGGTACCAACCAGCAAACTGCACACATGTTAATTAAAATGATCCCAGATAACAAGCCTTTGTCGTAGCCCAGGATGTTTTGCTTATTATGCTGCTTGGGAACAAGGCAAGAGAAACGGTTGCGTTGCCAACCCTAAAAACGTGATCAGAGGGGGAGACACTCCAGCCGTATTTCATTAAACAAAAGTTATGCTTTTCCGATTACGGAAAAACCCCGAACCCTAGCTACCCCAGTAAGTTACCCTTAGCTTGAAATTCGCTCCTCAGCCTGAAATTTGCTCCCACGGGGATTAAATTCAGGATCTAAGGGGTGCCTCAGAGAGCTCTAATCAATTGAGCTAGTCCTTTGGCTGCATTGCCAACCCTATTTTTTGATGGGTCTCTCTTATACCATGGCACCTTCTGGCCGCTCGATGCCTGCGCGCGCGCAGCTAAAAACGAGTTCTGGAGAGAACATGTCTAAAGGTACTAGTTATAGGACTCCGTGGAGGGGTCCTAGGGCGGCCGCCCAAACTCGCTCCATTGTGATATCATGCCGGGGCACCCCGCTACACCGCGTGGCTGCCGAAATTGACCCGCACCACCGCAAATATAGGGCCAACACCGGTAGCGTCGCCCGTGTGGCCCGACGATCGTCTGCGCGTCGGTCTTCGGCTATCGGGCGCTGCGCGCTCCGACAAGGAACCGGCAGAGCCATCATCCGCCGGCACTGCGAGAGCCCCCCTGCGCGTGCCCAGCTGCCGGCTGATGACAAGGATATATGCGCGCCAGCGCGCGCGTGGCGCGCGCACCGCGCCAGCCCTGTGTGTGTGCACCAAACAAGGGGGCGCCGCCGCACTCCTGAGATCGAACTGCGGCCTCCCAAGCGCGGCGCGCCACTGGCCGCCGGCGGGTCAGACGCGTCTAATAGGACATGCGTGAGAAACAAATAATGAGACTCTGCACAAGTTTCAGACACTTATCCAGTACACACTTCTGTAGAATGGCCTATTACAAACGCGCTCTAGTTGACAAGCACTAACGCGTGTCCGTACTCAAGAATTACAGGCGCACATTAATTTCAGTTAAGCAAACGCGAGTCTGAAAATTCGCTTTTTGACATAGTGCCATACAGTAGCCAATTAGGCCATGAATGCCAAGTGTCTTTGTCACCATATCATGCATGGATTATGCTAAATTTCGTTGTGCAGTCCACGTCTATATGAAGGCACCATGGTATCTCTATAATGGAAAATGAAGTAGGGAATCATCCCCGACTACATGAGAGAGAGAGAGAGAGAGAGAGAGAGAAGAGGATGATATATGGCTGTGGGAACGACAATAATGGCAGAACCGGAAAACAAAAGGCTCCGAGCCGTTTTGGGCAGTTCACACTTCAATCGACGCTCTCTTTTCCTTGTTGCCAACGAAGAGGAAAAGGTCAGCAGCTATGGCCGATCGACTGATGCAACTGCAATGCATGATTGGAATGGAATCGTTTGGCGGTGGTAGCTCTAGCTAGGATTTTTTGGATCCTCTTCTAGTGGAGCTGTAGGACTGGATCTGTGCTTGAATGCCTTTGTGGTTGAATGATTTGGGCTTAGCTGAAAGCAAGCAGCCTTTTAAGGGGCTCTGTCCACACTGAGCCATCCTCAAATCCGCATCGTTGAGAGTAGTTGACTTCGGCATTCTCTAGTGCGAATTGTTGAGATTAATTAGGAATATTAATCTTTGATCAATTACAGTTAATCTCGTAATTAGCATGGCGACTCCTCCCGTAGAGACCCTTTGGGCACCAAAAGACACCTGTTGACTTTGTGTCACTGACACAAGCAACCGCCCCTTGTATATATATATATGTAGAAACGTTCATCAATACAGACATAGAATCATTCCCGTCATTCTCTTGTTATACAACACGTTATCACGCACTTGCTCTGCCCACGCTGTAGTTCGTAGGCCAGAAGGAAAGAGAGTTCACCGGAGATTCTTGCCGGAACTTTGCCGGAGTTGCTGCACGCCACCACCAAAGGTAGCCATGGCGACTCCTCCCGTTCCTTCCATGAATGCCAAGGTTGATGCCATCACCGACGCCGTCGAGGCTGTCATCGTCCGTGGCAACAACCACCTGGAGGCGTTCGTCGCTTCATCCTCCAGGGCGCCATTCGCCGTGTCCTTCGCGACATTGCCGATCGCCGCATCGCTCCTCGCCGTTTCAACGGCGCTGGACCGAACGCCGGCGGCCGTCCAACCATGCCGCGCCCGGTGCCTCGTTCGTCGAGGCTCCAATACGCCCCCGGCCTTTGCCCCCGCCACGGCCCGACGATGTTCGTCCGCCGTGTTGGGGCATCGCCGGAGGCTCCGCCGATGCCGTCCTCGGCATTGCTGCCACCACTGTCATCGTCGACCTCGCCTGCGCTGCCATGGAACGGAGGCGGTGGCACCATGGCTGGACGCCATGGCGCCCCTCCGCTCCTCAATGACAGCACCGGAGCATTGGCGTGGCCTCCGGGCTTCGCCTACGACCTCGACGTCGTCTTCCGCGAGCCGCTACTCTCCCCGATTCGGACACCGTCGCCGACGCTCCCTCCGATAGGGACTCCTTCGACCCGCGCGATGCCCTCGTACGCTGACGTTGATGTCAACTGCGGCGAAGTACTGCGCCGGGCTGCAACCGGAGCAGCCGCCTCCTCTCCCGTTGAGGGGAGGGTGGTATCCTTCCACTGAGATGAGTCAGGGGAGCCGGTGGGGGCGCCACCGCCGGTCCCGGCATGCTGCGACGGCCTTCGTGGCTGGAGCTCGCCGAGGACGCGCGGGGTGCCCTCCACCGGCCGGGCCTCCATGGCCGGACCGAGAGCATGGGCTCTGATCCGCCATAGGAGGAGAACCGGGGGAGGAGGAGACATAAGTCGACGGCCTGGACAGGAGGAGGCATGGCGCAGCAGCGGATGGGCGGCGGGTGGTGGCCGAACGGCGGCGGTGGCCAAATGGCGGCGGCGGCCAAGAGGCAGCGAGGGTCGGGCGGTTAGGGTTTTCATCCCTAACCGCCAGCCTCTTATACCGCGCGGCTGGGCCTAGGCTGGCTGGGCCGCCGGCCTCGCCGCAGGCCTTGGCTGACTGGGCCGCCGGCCTCGCTCCGGGCCGCTGGCTGGGCCGCGTGCTCGCCGGCTGGGCCACGCGCTCGCTGGCTGGCCACGCGCTAGGCCGGCTACTGGGCCGCCCCCTGTCTTGGCCTGTTCTGTTCTTTTTCTTTTTCTTATTTCTATTTTCAGTAGTAATTTTAGTGAATTAGCATAAGGATTGCTAGTTTAAATTCTGCAAGAACATCAGTATTTTATCTTGATTGTTGTTGCTCTGTACTGCTGGATATTGACATTGTGAATATATTGTGATTCTTTATAGGATTATTATATGCAATGTCTTGTATTTTTCTATCATATTTTTGGAATATGTGGTGCATCAAATCACCCTTCGCACCACATACATATTACATTGTGACTTGCTAATTTCGTTTTTGGCTTATGTTGGTGCACCCAAACCCCCTATTTGCACCAACATATTAGTTACAATTGTAATTTTTATGATAGACATAGAGTATGTGAGTGCTCCCAAACCACAATTTTTGCACCACATCAATTTGCTAGTTGACTTAGTTGCAATTTAACTATGCCATCTATAGTATTAGAACTATAGAATTCCAGTTGCAATATATATCTTGTTTATTTTGGTTATATACACAAGGTAATGGAGTTTATGGCATTGGCTGCGTTTAATTCCCCTGTGAATTATCCTGCCTAGAGACCGTGCCATAGCAGTGATCAAATCACCCATTACTGAGAGGTCTACATCTTGTTTCTTTGAAACTTGATGATTACCTACACTGTGTTTTTAACCAAAATAAAGGTTTTGGATTGCTATGTTCATCACATTATTTTGATATTACACGAGATAGTAGAGTCCTAAGCAAAGGTTGCATTTAATTCACTTGTGAATTATATTGCCCAGAGACCGTGCTTAGGCAGCAATATGATTGCCTACTATAAAGATCTACTCTTTGTCTTTGACATAGAGATTATCTTGTCTTGTGTTTATCAAAAATTTATGATGAACTTGGTTGTATGGTCTACACAAATTTGTGATTACTTACAACAATCCAACACTAAGATAAGATATTAATCTTAAAATATTGCACTTTCATACTACAACTAGTACCATGTTGATTTTAATTTACCTTGCGGTAAATTAATTAATCCATGGTTGTCCATGTAGGATCATGGCCTCTAGAGAGTTCGATGAACTTCTGTTAGACGGTAGCAATTACCCTACTTGGGCTTCTGATATCAAGATAGCACTTGGCTCTCGTGGCCTTTCGGCTACAGTTCAGGACCCCCAACCTGGGGTTGTTCTGCAAGATAAGCATATTAATACTGCTTTGGCTTTGATACGGTATTATATTCATAAGGATCTTAAGTTAGAATACCTTATGATTGATAATCCTCGTGAATTATGGGTCGCTCTTAAAGAGAGATATGACCAGAAAAAGAACTTATTTGGCCCGAGGTCAATCATGAATGGAATAACCTCCGTCTCCAAGATTTTAAATCTGTGGCAGACTACAATCATGAAGTTCATAAAATTTGCTCTAAGTTAAAGTTTTGCGAAAAAGAGCCCACAGATAAAGACAAGATAGAGAAAACACTCTCTACCATGCTTCCATCTGATAGAGTATTGCAACAGCAATACATGGCTAAGAATTACCAGTATTATTCCCAGCTTATTCATATATTGACTCAAGCAGAAAAACATGATGAACTTCTTCTGAAGAATCATCATAAGCACTGCCTGAGGTTCACAATGTACAGAAATATAATAGGAATAAAAGAAAGTTCAATGGACCTGATCCAAAGAACAAATCTGGTAAGCGCAAACATAACAAGAGACAAAGAAAGAATTCAGATAAGAGGAACAAGGACAATGCGAAGCCCAAAAATGACAACAAGTGTCATAGATGTGGGGATTTTTCGCATTTTGCCAGGAATTGCCGTACACCAAAGCATTTGGTTGCTTTATACCAAAAGTCCTTAAAAGAGGTCAAGCCAGCAGGAGATAAAAGATATGGAGCACACTTCAATCTTGCATCTGAGATTGTCTCGGGAGAGGGTTGTTCTAAGCAGGCCCCTAAAAAGCAATTGAACAGCAATTCTCTCATTGAAGAGAATCTCCCATCGACAAACAACTTGCTCCTAGACTTTGGTTCTGGAGACATGTTTGGAGATTTGGAGTAACTTAGCTCCAGCCTTGATATCACATTTGATAGTTGTTGTATATAGTTTCAGTCACATATTGTTTGATACAATACTCTAGTGTCCTAGTGAGTTGTACATACTTGTCTATATTGATTGTATAACTCATAGATATTGTAATATCATACACTATATTTGATATTCAATATATGTATGTATAGTTCTATATGTTACTTGAAATTTTTAGTTTACATTCTTGTTTTACATATAGATGTCTGTTGAAACCAATCCAAAGGAGGAAGAATTATGCCTTGTGGATTCATGTACCACAAACTCTATACTTAGAGAGATGAAATATTTCCAGACTATAAAGAAAAGAGAAGGAAATATTATGACCATTGTTGGTCGGGACGCATTAATAGTTGGTTCAGGTCGAGCCACTATTACTCTCCCTATGGGTACACAAATAACGATGGAGGATGCCTTGTTGTATCCCGACTCGACTGTACCCTTCTAAGTTATAGAGATATCCGTAAGAACGGTTTCCATGTGGAAACTCATCAAGATAATAAAGAGGAATTTCTTCTCTTTACTAAACTTACTTGGATTTGGCAAACAAATCGTGAAAAGATTTCTTTACTCCAAACTGGATTGTACTATACATACATAAAGCCTATAGAACATGTTGCTTATAAGATAATTTTCCAAGATGTCGATACATTCCGTAACTGGCATGATCGACTTGGGCATCCTGGTATAGGGATGATGAGGAAAATTATCAGCAATTCCATAGGTCATGATATGGAAAAAGCTAAATTTCCCCAAAATAAAGATTTTTGTTGCAATCGCTTGTGCAACTCGGGAAATTAATTTTAAGACCATCACATCTTAAAATTAGAAATTTGAACCACTCAAGTTCCTTGAAAGGATTCAAGGAGACATTTGTGGTCCGATTCAACCATTATCGGGGCCGTTCAGGTACTTCATGGTTTTGACAAACGCATCTACTAGATGGTCTCACGTGTCTTTGTTATCGACACGCAACCATGCTTTTGCCAAAATAATGGCCCAACTTATTAAGTTGAAGGCACATTATCCTGAACATCGGATACAATCTATCCGAATGGACAATGCTGCTGAATTCTCATCCCGTGCTTTTAATGACAATTGCATGGCATTGGGAATTCAGGTTCAGCACTCTGTTCCATATGTACATACTCAAAATGGTTTGGCTGAATCGTTGATTAAAAGAATCAAGCTCATAGCAAGACCTATGTTGACGAATTGCAAATTGCCTACGTCGTGTTGGGGTCACGCAGTTCTGCACGCTGCGGATCTGATCCAACTATGACCAACTGCATATCACGATAACTCCCCATTGCAGTTAGTACGTGGGAATCCTCCGAGTATTTCCCATTTGCATAAATTTGGGTGCGTTGTTTATGTACCCATCTCACCACCTCAGCGGACATCAATGGGCCCTCACAGGAAACTGGGGATCTATGTTGGATATTCATCTTTGTTGATCATTAAGTATTTAGAACCCCTAATGGGAGATCTATTTACTGCCCGGTTCGCTGATTGTATTTTTAATGAGGATCATTTCCCGGCATTAGGGGGAGAATTGTACCAAAAAGAATGCCAGGAAATATATTGGAATGCAGAAAGCATTTCATTTACTAATCCACATACTACAGAAACTAAACAACAAGTTCAAAGAATTATTGATTTGCAAAATATTGCAAACAATGCGCAGATGCTTTCTCATTATAAAGGTGTCACAAAGTCTCGCATCCCGCAAGGAATGTGCCGAACGAGTGGAGGTACCTAATAAAACCACTCAACCCCCTATTGGCAAAAAGAGGGGGAGAAGCACTTCCAAGAGGCAAGATGTAATTGCTGGCAAGCAAAAGAAGACTGGAAATGCAACTCAACCTTTGGTTGAAAGACACCTTGAGGACATACATTGTCCTATGGATAGGAGTAATCCACAATCCAGCCCAGTTATGCGCATAAACTCTGAGGCTGGAACATCGGAAGACCCTAGATCCATCGTTTCGGGAAGTCATGATGGATCATTAAGGGTAGACGAGATTTCTATAAATTTCGCTGAGACTGGAGAGTCTTATAATCGTAAGTCCGTAGTAGTCGACATATATTTCTCTGAAGGAATTGCCGATATCCTTCTCACTGATTCGGACCCTAATTCTATGACTGAGTGCAAGAAGCGCTTGGACTGGGATAAGTGGAAGGTAGCAATTGAAACAGAGATCGCCTCGCTTAATAAAAGGAAGGTGTTTTCGGCTGTAATGCCAACACCTCCTGGTATCTTCCCTGTGGGATATAAATGGGTTTTCGTCCGTAAAAGGAATGAAAACAACGAAGTGGTGAGGTATAAAGCAAGGCTAGTGGCACAAGGTTTTACGCAAAGACCAGGCATTGATTTCAACGAAACTTACTCTCCGGTAATGAGCGGAATAACTTTCCGATACTTAATATTTTTGGCAGTACAAAATCATCTATCTATGCAGTTGATGGACGTAGTGACAGCATATTTATATGGGTCACTGGATTCGGATATATACATGAAAGTTCCTGATGGAATTAGTATACCGAATCCCAAGGCAAATCGCAACACATATTGTATAAAGTTGCAGAAGTCATTATATGGCTTAAAGCAGTCAGGCCGAATGTGGTACAATCGGTTAAGTAAATTCCTTACACAAAAGGGATATACAAATAATGATGACTGCCCATGTGTCTTCATTAAGAAATCATCAACAGGATTTTGTATCATATCAGTATATGTCGATGACCTGAATATCATCGGCAACGAATCTGATATTAATGAAGCACGTCATCATTTAAAGACGGAGTTTGAAATGAAGGATTTGGGTCAAACCAAATTTTGCTTGGGTATACAACTTGAGCATTTACCTTCTGGTATATTTGTATACCAATCTGCCTATGTCCAGAAGATATTGAAGAAATTCAATATGGACAAGTCATATCCAATAAAAACTCCCATGGTAGTAAGATCCTTAGACGTTGAAAAGGATCCTTTTAGACCACGGGAAGAAGGAGAAGAGATAATGGGATCACAAGTCCCATATCTTAATGCCATTGGAGCACTTATGTATCTTGCTAACAATACCCGGCCGGATATTGAGTTTGCAGTTAACCTGCTAGCAAGACATAGTGCTGCACCTACCAAACGTCATTGGGTAGGAATTAAATCAATTTTAAGATATCTCAATGGCACCAAAGATCTTGGACTATTCTATAATAGAAACCAAGATCCCGTTTTATTAGGATATGCAGATGCTGGTTATTTGTCAGATCCCCACAATGGCAGATCACAAACTGGCTTTGTATTCTTGCAAGGTGGTACAACAAAATCTTGGAAGTCTTCAAAGCAGACCTTAGTGTCTACTTCCATCAATCATTCTGAAATAATAGCTTTATATGAAGCTTCACGCGAATGCGTATGACTTTGCAGAATGGTAAATCACATAATACAGTCATGTGGCATTGGTATAGTTGACACACCGACAATTATCTTTGAGGATAATTCGGCATGTGTTACCCAGATGGAATCAGGTTACATCAAGAGTAATATGACTAAGCATATTATTCCTAAGTTATTCTACCCCCATGAACTTCAACAGAATGGAGAAATAGAAATTTTGCAAACTAAGTCGTGTGACAATCTGGCAGATTTGTTCACAAAGTCTCTACCATATTCCGCATTTCATAAATGCGTTGAGGGTATTGGTATGAGAAGACTTAGAGATTTGCAGAAATCAGGGGGAGAATCTGTTTGAAAGTAACTGATTCAATATAGTATTACACTCTTTTTCCTTTATATGAGTTTTGCTCTTTTAGAGTTTTCCCACATAAAGTTTTTAATGAGGTAATAAGTAACACATTGTAAATGTCATATTATCTATTTTTCCTCACTGAGGTTTTTTGAAGATAATATATGACATATTTGGTCCTTGATCAGAGTTGTTTTAGACTATGTCTTTGGGATTACCCAAAGGGTCTATTAACATTGGGAGATATATATCATGGAGTTTCTCCTTATTTTTCCCACTGGGTTTTTAAGGAGTTTTACCTGGTATATCGATATACTTTGGATTTTTCCCACAGGGTTTTTCCAAAGCTTCAAGACATTCACTGATGAATAAGCAACGGTGACTACACAAGATCAATTGATCAAGGGGGAGTGTTGAGATTAATTAGAAATATTAATCTTTGATCAATTACAATTAATCTCATAATTAGCATGTGCTAATTACGGATCTAGGATAGGCAACCGTAGAGGCCCTTTGGGCACCAAAAGACACCTGTTGACTTTGTGTCACTGACACAAGCAACCGCCCCTTGTATATATATATATAGAAACGTTCATCAATACAGACATAGAATCATTCCCGTCATTCTCTTGTTATACAACACGAATTTAGGGTGTTGCCCGTTTTGTCATTACTAGTTAACTGCCCGTGCGTTGCAACGGGAGCACTAAATACCACGATAACATATATATGTGTGTGATTTACAATGTTGATACCAACAATATTACATAAGTCTTTAAGAAAGGTAGATAACTAAAATATAACTCTAAATTTAGTATTTACATAAATCTTTAATAAAGATAAATATATAATAGGGAGCGTATCCTGTGCAACCATCGTTCGTGTGTAACCTTTGCAACAACTAACCATAGTCGTAAGATTTGCATCCGATGGCCAGATTGAGAGGTGGGTAATTTTAACACTTAAATCCTCCCACCATTACATTTGCTAACAAAAACATCCCCTAATATGTCAGCAAGTAATAACTACTTGTCTCTCATTTCTTCTCTCCTGCCTCTATTACCTGAAATTCAGATCAGATAGATGCAACTAACTTGAACACCCTCTGTGAAGGAGGGCACAAGCTCTCCTTACATAAACACTCTCTGTGAAGGAGGGCACAAGCTCTTGTATTTTTTGAACACCCAATCAGCATTAACTTGAACCTTCAGCAATTTTTTTAGGTTTGCACCACATAAAGAGGAAGAATGGTAAAGTGAACTTGGAAACGCTGTATTTCAGAAGTGTCGAAAAAATCAGAGACATTGGACGCCCAGATCAACGAGCTCCTCCGTGATGACAGTGTCGAGCGCTGCTACGCAAATATGCAGGCTGAAGTGAACCTCAAATTTTTTTATTTCCTGGACAAACAGAGACATTCATTTCAGTAAAGATATTTTTGTACGGAGTATCACGTAAAATAAGACCCTTAATAGATTGTCGATAGTGAAATCATGGAAGAGGCAATAAAAGATGTTTCAATAAATAGGAAACCATACCCAGCCAAAAGCCAAGTGTAAACACAATAAAAAGACTGAATTTGCCTAGCAATTTCGCAATAGAGATGATAACACACATAAGTTCAGATACAGTGCACTGATAAAAATGGCATCAATAAGCGACATGGAAGCACATGAAAGTTCAGCCAAAGATGATCATATGCCAGAAAGCTCTAGAATTGTTAGATCAACCATTTTTAGGATCACAACGGCAATGAGGTCTGCATTGGCAACATGAGAAAAAAAAGGAGTATCGTAATTCTAGGCAAGGTCATAATTTTGAGGATCCACTGGTTGAGTTGGCTTCAGAGGTATGTATGTATCGACTGGGTGCGCACTATGTTCACGAAAGAAAAACCTACTGGTATTTCACCCCCCTAATGCAACCAGCTGCAGCAAGCCATATAGCATGCTAATGCACAAGTGCAAACTCTGTACAAATGATATATATACTATTACTATTAGTAAAGAGATATATGCATGTATCATTGCAATGTTTCAGTGCTTTAAAATGATAATATGCAGTATATCAAATGAGTATAGTGAGGAACTAAAGTTGTCTAAACTAAAACACCATATCTCAGCTATTTTATTTCTGGGTGAGATTTGTGGTTCCAGAAATCTAACTTATTTGGTGTGCTACTCATACATGTGAAAAATGCTCCTACCAAATTATGGGTGAGATTTGAAGACCTAACAGAATGGAACACTCCCGGCATGAATGGAACACTCTCGACTATTGCATAATACTGACTATTTGACCTGAAAGTAGATCCAGGTTTCTTAGAAGCCTAGTTATTTTCAAAATTGACACTTCAAACTTGATGCATACAGTATACTCAACAAATTCTGGTCATTTTCTGAAAAATTGATCAACCTGTATGTGTTGGGCTTAAGTGTTCATATGATTAGTGGTAGTCAGAAACAACAAGAGTAGTTACCAGACATGACTATTCATATAAGCAAGAGGATAGCAGTGTGTACAAGTGAAAAAAAAGAGACCTAAACACCATGCAATAAGTAACCATTGGCTTATACAATACATAGGAGATCTTTCATCTAAAAAGTAACCAACAATATTTGTAAATGAGGTTTCCAGGGATTAGTCATACATGAGTTTATTTGCCTTCGCTTTTGATTGATTTGGAAAAGTTTACTGTTAAGCCCAACCATAGGAGATCTAAATTAGCAGGCTGAACCTGCAAAAAAACATAATAAAAACATAATTATAGGTAAGTTATATAGCAAGCAGGATGTCGTTCAGCTAACCAGGAGTACTAATTAATTTCCAACAAATTACAATAATGAAAAGTAAGCAGGACTGGTTTTAATGAATACTAAAAGGCCTATTATGTCAAATTACAATAATGCACGGCATAAGATTGACAATAAATTGCATTGGTAAACTGATGTCGAGACCATTAGAATATCGGGTCACCTATGTAATTCCACTGGCCTGCTCATGTTTTTTTTTAAAGAAAGGAATTTTGTGGTATGCTACTGAATCTCCATCAAAATCTCATTATCTAAAGCAGCATGAAAGGCCTTTATATATTATATACCAAAGGCTCCCCACAGAAAAGGATGAAAAGCCTTTATATATCAAATTATGCCAACTCGTTTCTTCCACCAGAATTTTTCTATTATACTACATACATACTCCCTCCATTCCAATTTATAAGATGTTTGACTTTTTTAACACAAATTTTGACTATTCGTCTTATTCAAAAATTTGTTCAAAATATCATTCTTTTGACATGGCTTCCTTTATTAATAAAAGTTCATCAATACTAACTTACATTTGACTGTTTTCTACAAATTTTCTGAATAAGACGAGTGGTCAAACTTGGTATTGAAAAAGTCAAACGTCTTATAAATTGGAATGCATTAAGTACTATCGAACTGAACTGCAGGTAATCCCATCTCTCTCCTCTTTTTCCCTGAATATTCTAAATGTGTGTGCGTGTGATATTCAGAATTAGGTGATCCCATCTCCCTCTCCTTTTCCCTTCTCTTAAACTATGAATATTCTGAATGTGTGTGTGTGATATTCAGAATTATACATGCATGTGTTGAATCGTATGTATTCAGCAGCATGCCCCTAATGCCATGTTCTGAAATCAAAACGTGAGCAAATTTTTCTTGATTAGGAAACTCCCAGTGCACATAACATTCAGAACAAAGCAAACAGACAGCAGGCGCAGATCCAATTAAGAACTGGGTTGGGTGCTCCGTTTCGTGCAGCAGGAAGGGACGAGAAGGGGTTGGCAGACCTGGTTCTTCTCTTCACCTTAGAAGTGTGACGACGTGGCGGGAACGGCGGCGGTGTGTCACGGCGGCGGCGACTTGCCGAGGTCGGCCGACAGCTTCGCGGTCTCCCTCGCAGGCGTCGCGTCCGGCACTGGCTCGTCCGACGGCGGCAGCGGCTTGGCGAGGTCATCTTCGCGTTCAAGGTCGAAGGGGCCGCAGGCGCCCGCGTCGCGTGCGGGAGCCCGCACGATGCCTGGAACGAGGGCGTCTCGACGACGATGTTGATGACTCCTGGCTGCCCTAGAGTTTCGACAGAGATCCTCCTGCTGCCGGCACTCGTAATGGAGAGGAGCTCGTCTGGCGGCAGGGCACAGATGGGGGCCGAGCGCCGCTGCCGTGGGAGCTTCGGCGTCGACATAGCAGAGGTTGCAGGGGAGGGGCAGAGAGGCGGGCAGGGCGGTTGGGGTCGGGGTGTGCGAGCGGCGTGTGGTGGGGGAGGACGGAGGAAATCGTGGGCGTGCCGCATGCGACGGTTGTGTGGAAGCCCCGCGTGAAGGGGAAGAAGGAGTTTAGGGAGACGGGGGAGGGGGAGTTTTTTTTTAGGGAGACGGGGGAGGGGGTTACGGAGAGACGAGGTCATTAGTGGGGAGGTGAAGCGATTAGCGTGAGCAGGTGATATCATTTGATTCTTTTTAGTAGTATAAGATTGGGGCTTTTCACACTCTAGTAACTCTTCATCCTGTTATTAAAAAAAAACTCTTCATCCACATCTTGGGATGAAACAAGCTTGCACTTCAACTATTAACAATGGCATTCACAGTTCACCTTCTGCGGCGTGCTGTACTCGCCATCATCCAAGATATATCAAGGTGAAAGTGGAATACTACATGTTATCTACTAGCTAATGGTGGCAACATGTTTTGGAAAAAAAAAAGAAGAGGTGGCAACTGAGTTTTCTGAAGATTTGTTTGGTTTCGAGCCTGCGAAGAGGATTTTAGCTGGCAATATTTGCCACCAACAGTCATGGTATATTTTTCTTCTACTAGGCACATGAATGATGATCTAGCCTCAGGGTTGATAGTTATTAAAGTGCTATGTTCTCTTTTTATGTAATATTCTTTTTCAGACCGTGTGTTTCTATGCAAAGATGAAAAGTGAGTTCATGATAATTGTATCAACTTGAAGTAAAGATCGTTAATGAATAAAATTTGCTCTTGAAAAAAGATCTACAATTTTGTAGTTGTTTGTAGTTGACAAGTTTTTTATTTGACTCCAATTAGAGTTCAAATATTGGTTCCAAGTTCTCAAACTCTAATAAAGTTGTAGTGCTTACAAGATTAAAAAATTTGAAGTTGAAATTTAAATTATTTAGAGTTCAAAATATTCAAGAGGTCATGTCTTCCTCTACATCAGCATGTCCGCCTCTGTTATTAAAAAAGGAAAAAGTCTATAGAAAAAAGTCTATATAACCCCTTGACATATCTAGTGTGGTCTACATAACCCTCTAAACTATGAAATCGGGTATTGTACACATTAAACTTTGCTAAACCGGATAAATAACACCCTGGGTGGTTTTTATGGGTGATTTTGCATATGTGGCGCTTCATGTTGGCAGCTTTTGATGACGTGGCGTCTAGGGCTCTTGGCAGCGTGCCGTGGAAAATTCCCTTCGTTTCTGGGCGAGACCATGTCATGCCGGCGGCCGCAGAGCATCGAGCGGCGATTATTTGGCCCGATACGTGATCGAGCTGAAGAATTACAATGCCAATGCCGCTGCCCCGGCGGCGAGACGGAGCCCACACTTCCCGCGCACATGCAAGCTTCCGGCCAGCATTAGTCCCCGAAAAGATTCTTGAGCTCGGGTAAGCTTTACAAAGCACTGCATACGAACCACCAGAGTTGATTTAAACTCGAGTGTTCCTAAGCTACGAAGAGACAAGAACGTTGCTCGAGGAGAATGACTGGGACGCTCTTTTGAAGAAAGATCAGGTATGAACTATTTACAGCAGTTTTGATCATCAGACACCACCAGAAACATAACAGATTTGTGCAGCTGACAATTGAGAGAGAAGCATAAGAGGGAGTGTTCAGTGGCTGGAAGGGAGGCAAGATGATCTGCTTCGCGTTGACATAGAAGTACACGTTCAACTCCGACGCATACGCCGGCGAGACGGTAAGTCCGAAGAAGAAACAGAGGACGCCGGCACAGTATTGGATGGAAAAAGTCTAAATCACCCTCGACCCTGGAACACATAACCCCGAAATGGTCTAATTTACCCCGAACTTTCCAAAACCGTCTATTTTACCCCTGGACGGTTTTTTGACGGCGGTTTTGCTACAATAAAACCAGTTTTGTATTTTTATTTATTTTGCTGAGTGTTTAAAAAATCATAAAATGAAAAATCTAACTTTGTTGGACTCCAAATGAGTAGATCTACACAGTGCATATATAATATAGTATTCTTTAGTACAAAGTTTTTGTTGTAAGAAATTTGGATTTATTCATTGTAAAGCTACAACAAAAACTTTGTAATAAAACATATCATATTATATATTTAATGTGCAGATCTAATCACGTGGATTCCAACAAATTTAGATTTTCTATTTTATTATTTTCTTTAATTTACTATGATTTTTCAAACACTCTGTAGAAATAAATAAAAATATAAAACTGATTTTACTGTAGCAAACCGCCATCAAAACCACAAAAGGGTTAAAATAGATGGTTTTGAAAAGTTCAGGGGTAAATTAGACCGTTTCATAGGTTGGGGGTTATGTGTTTCACGGCCAATAGTTCAGGGGAAGATTTAGACTTTTTCCATATTGGATCGATCATCCTGATACACTCACATCCGGGACGAGCTCGGCCAACTCAGCAGTGACGGCCAACGCCATGGAGTGCGCGCGAGCGTCGGGCGCACAGTTGGTCGTGCTGTACTGTTGTAGTGTTGTGCCTGGCTCGATCTGTACCGAACAATGCTGGGCACGGGCAGTCAGACACTCAGACCGCGCCGAGAAGAACAACTTGCATCAGCTTGCTTCGTTCTCGTATAGGCTGGGTACGACGTGCATGCATGGACGCCGCGCCTCCTTGCCAGCCGATCATCACCGTCGCCAGCGGCCGTTGTGACAGAGGGAGGGTTGAGACGGAGGAAGGGTAGGAGTTTTGGAAGCCGGTCGAGATGGGGTGTTTGCATGAGATGACGAGCAAGCGGCGAGGCCGAGGACAGGAGCAACGTGTGTGCTTCCTGCTTGGTGGTGGTGGTGCGGGCTGTGGAGTGCCGCTCGATGCTCTGCCGCCGGCGGCATGTGGCAGCCTCGCCCACAAACGAAGAAGAGGGGAATTTTCCCTTCCATACACGCTGCCAGGAGCCTAGACGCCACATCATCAAATGCTGCTAACATGAGTGACACTTATGCAAAACCACCCATGAAAACCACCCAGGGTATTTGTCCGATTTAGCAAAGTTTAATCGGTAATCCTGTAGAACGGACGTTCGGCACGTCAAACGGCGTGGCTTTGGCCTAGTGGGCCGCGCTCCCGCTCACTGCGCGTGGCACACGCGTGCCACACGAAGCGGCAGCCCCCGACCCCGCCCCCCCCCCACATCATCATTTCCTCCCACCATCATTTCCTCCTCCTGCCTTCTCGCTTTCTCCGCCGCTTCCAAGCTCGCGCGCACCGCCGTCGCCGATGCCACCTTCTGCCGGTGCCGCGCTCCTCCTCTGCTCTCTCGGTTGCTCCCCTTGCGTCGCCGCTTCTACTCCCGGCACCATCTTCCCGCGCGTCCTCCTCCGGCCCCCTCCTTGCTCGACGATGGAGGGTCCAACCATCGTGGATGCGGCGGCGACGCCGGATCTGGCGAGGACGGTCGTGGATCCGCCGGATCCGGCCGCAATCGTCATGGATCCGTGCGGATCCGGCGATGGTGACGGCGGCGTCTCCTCCTCCCTCTTCTCCAACAACGGCTGCGAGCTCCTCCCGCGCCCCCGCCTCCTCCTCCCTCCTCCCCATGGTGGTGGCGGCCGCGGACCCCGGCGGCCTAGGGTTTCGGCGAACGAGGCAGCGGCCGGATCCGTCGCCAGCGGCCAAGGATCCGCCAGATCCGGCGGCGGCGACGGCGGATGTAAGGTCCTAGATGGCTAGAGGGGGTGAATAGCCTATAAAAATTTCTACAAACTCACTAAGCAAACTTGTTAGATACACAAATGGCGGAAAGCAAGTTATGCTTAGCCTACTAGATGTTGCAAGTCTCCTATCCAAACAATTCTAGTAGGTGATCACTAGTACACACAAGAGCTACCATTAGTGATCAAGAGTTCTACCCACGGGATTTAGTCTACACAAGAAGTGGTTCCCGACCGACCACACAAGCAATTCTACCCACGGGATTTAGTCTACACAAGAAGTGGTTTCCGACCGACCACACAAGCAATTCTACTTTGCAAGAATGTACTCAAAGTAATGCAAGAGGGATAGAGACTTGTTAAACCGACGCGTCGAGTCGAGGTTGCCAATCACCAATAGGATGAACACACAATCACAATCGGCAAAACACAAAGGGTGATGACCAATCACCGGGAGACAAGATGAACACAATGATTTATCCCCGGATGTTCACTTGGGCACCGCCAAGCTACGTCACCCGTTGTGTCGACCAACACCTAGATGGTCCTTTGGTGTGACCCTCAAGCCACTTGCCCCGCAAGGCACTTCCCCACAAGGAAACCACAAGGCGCCACTCTCAAGTGAGGTACTCAATGACACGCGCAATCCAATAGAGTTACTCTTCGCGATCCCCGCGAGGTGAGCACAAGAACCTCTCACAAATCAACCGGAGGTGGCCAATAACAATCACCTTCTCTTGCCAACGCCTCCAACAATCTCCAAGCCGGCTAGGAGCGGTACTCTTCAAGAGTAACAAGAAATCCACCGGCGAAATCACCCACAAGTGCCACTAGATGCCCTCAAGCAATGCAATGCACTAGGTGATTCATTCAATCTCTCTTAGGATGATCAACCAAGCAAGGGAGAAGAGTGGGAGAGTGTTTCTTAGCTCAAAGAATGAACAAGGGATGAGAAATAGCCAAGAGACCTCCCCAAGGGCCGGCCACCTTCTATTTATAAGCCCTCAAACAAATGTGGCCGTTACCCCCTCGGGAGGCAGAGCAGCACGCGCCGGACGCGTCCGCTCGGGACCGCCGGACGCGTCCGGCGCTCCCTCGCCCGCAGCCGAAAACGACCGTTGCCTTCAAAAACTGATGACGTCATGAGTCTGGCGCCCGCGTCCGGCGCACACCGACGGACGCGTCCGGCGGCCCGGCGCGCGCGAGGCACTGACCGTAGAACTTTCTGGTGCGAGTCCGGCGCCCGCCGGACGCGCCTCCTCGGCGTCCGGCGCCTTGCTTCGCAGAGCCGTCTGCCCACGCCGAGCCAACACGCGCCGGACGCGTCCGGCGCCAAAGCCCTGCGCGTCCGGCCGCCACGTCTAGCGTTGTTAAAAACTCCGTTTTTCAGCCCGTCGTGACGCCAACTTCTCAGACATGCTATCTAACAAGTATACCAACTTGATCAACAGAGATAGCATGATTTCAACCAAATTTTGCATCCGGCGCAATAGAAAATATGCATCCATTTTTCCCGAAAGCGCGCCCAAACGCCACCTTTGTAAATGTGCCAACACCACCAAGTGTACATCTCCATGTGCTTGTGTGTTAGCTTTTCACAATCATTTTCCAAAGGTTAGGTTAGCTCACTAGGCCCTACATGCAATGCACTTCATGAATTCACCTAGTGGCACCCGTGCGTCGAATAGCCGATAAGACTTCCCCTCTTAATAGTGCGGCTATCGATCCTAAACCACTCACACCCTCTATGGTGTCTTGAGTGCAAAACAAAATGGCCCTATCGGTTATACCTTTGCCTTGAGCCCATTTTGTTCCTCCAAATGATATGAATGCTTCACACCATCATGTGACCATCTCGATCCATCGACCTTGACTTCACTTGCCCTTCACCGTGCATCGGTCCATCGGCGCCTAGTCTTGCCCGAGCTTCACCATCGCATGGTCCTTCACTCCAAGCCTTGACTAGCCCTTCACCTTCAACACCGGTCCATGGAGCCAAGCATCGTCTTGATCTTCATCTTTGATCACATGACATGTGTCATGCTTCATATGCAATAAGCTCATCATGTGGACAACCTTTCTCTAAATCAACCACTTAGATAAACAAGGTTAGTCCTAGGTTTCATCAATTAGCCAAAACCAAACTAGGGACTTTCAGCGGATCTGTGGCCATGGCGGACATCGCGCCCTGGCTTCCCATCCCCGCGACCCTCTCCCCTTCCGTGACGGCGGGGCGGCGGCTCCGGCGAGGTAGGTGGGGGGATTTAAATCTGAGTCCTCCCTCCCCGTCCTCCCTCTCTCTCGGTCCACGGCCCCCTCCTCCTCCTCCTCGTCCCCTTCCCCTCCTCCTCTGCAATCTCTGGATCTAGTGTTTCTTTTGATGTTCCGCTGGTGTTTCAGCGCGCATTTTTTCAATGTTTTTGGGGCTCAAATGATGAGTTTGTCTCTCTAATGTTGCCTTCTCCCCTTTCTAATGTTTCGCTGACCTGTTCGCCGGTGGTTCATCGCTTTGTTTTTGAATGTTTCAAGCACAGATGATGAGTATGCCCCCTCTGATGTGCAATCCTTCTCCCACCTCTCCTCTCTCCCCACTCTATGTTTCGAAAGACCACACCTGTTTGGTGCAGCAGTAGATGTGATGATGTTTCAGGCGCAGATGATGAGTGTTTCCCTCTGATGTGCAATCCTTCTCCCCCCTCCCCCTCCCCTCTACTCTTGTGTTTCGAAAGACCACACCATTTTGTTGCAACAGCAGGTGTGATGGTGTTTCAAACACAGATGATGAGGTGTTTCCTCTGACCTCCCTGGCGATGTTTCATTTGTTTTCCTTGCCAATGTTTCATTTACATATGATGGGATGTTTCTCTGATTTTTGCCCCCTCTCCTCTCCCCTCTCCGGGATCCAATGTTTTCTCTGAAGATGCCGTGGTGTTTCAGTGTTTCATTGCCAATGTTTTTCAAGCACATATGATGAGATGTGTTCTCTGATGTGCTCCTCCGCTCCCCTCCCTCTGGGATCCAATGTTTCTCCGATGGTGTCGCGGTGTTTCAGTGTATCATTGTCAATGTTTCGTGCACACATGATGAGATGTTTCTCTAATGTGACCCTCCCTCACCAATGTTGGCGGTCCTTAACTCTGATTTTTACCCGCCAATTATAGATTATTTTGGGAGAAATAAATATTTTATTGCACATATATCTTTACTATTGACCTAGTTCCACTTGTGCTTGGAGAAAATATTGTTTTGCAGAAAATACACCAAGTGCAGGAAATTTCGGAATAAAAAGGCGCTTTTCGGAAAGCGTAAAAGGCCAAGAGAACAAGGGCCTGCAACCTGGGGTCGAGATGGGCCAAAAGCACCAGCACAGACGCGACCCAGGAGGCGGCCCAGGCCCACCAGCCAAAGGCGGTCAGGGGGCGGTGCCACCCAGGCGCGAGCGTGCCTGGGGCGCGCGCGCCAGCCCTGCCGCCAGGTGGGCCCGGCCAAGGCGGTTCGCCTCCTTCCATCTGGGGCATGACGGTTTTACTGTTGTTTTTACGCTACTACCCCCGAACCGCCTTCAGGGGGGCTATAAATGAAGAGGAGAGGCCCCCCACCATAACACACACCATTTGAAGCTCTCTCTACACCTCACACTTGTTCTCTAGTTGTTAGTAGTAGACATTTGGAGCTAGGCAAAGCTACTTGGAGAGCTTGTCTCCAGGAGGAAAAGCTACATCTTTGGTATAAATCTATGGAGCGTTCTTCCTTAGTCAAGTTCTCATTACATTTATATAGTCTTGCATATGAACTAGAGTATAGTCTAGTACACGATATATTCGATGATCAAGAACTAGGTTATAGTTCTTATGAGAGTTGTTCATCGTGTTCTACATTGTTCTTCATCGTTCATATGTTTTACTTGTTTAGATTAGATTGTAGAAAAGAAATAGCGGTTCGATGTGCCTTCGGGCTTGCCTATGTCCTAGCTCGTCCATCCGTAGGGTGGGAGTCTGTTGGTATTTCTTAACGTATGCAGAAAATCCGCAAGCGTACGGAAGTACCGTTGTAGCCTTCACCCAGAAGTATTCAGGGTATCGTATTTTCCACAGGGAACGGAGGTATTTCTCCTAGCTAATTCGTCCAAGGAACAACACAAGGGTAGGGATAGAAAGGGTGGTTGAGATGGATTCCTATAGCTTTAGGGTCCTAAGCTTAGCGATACAATACTTCTACTTGCTCACTTCGGGCACCGGATCGCACCTGGTCTGCCAAGTGATGCCGGCCTGTAGCTCTATGCCGTACCCGAATGTGGGGGATTACAAGGGACGGACAGGGCTGTCACCACCTGCCGCCTACCACCTCAACTGTGGGGCACGAGGCAAACGAAGGCAGCCTCTAGCCTAGACACCACGTCTACGCTAGCGACTACTGCTCTAGCATCATACATGGTGACCCATCTCTATCAGGGGCCCTCTACTAGAGCATCCGCCATAAGGACGGACGACGAACCCACAAACAAGCATGGTAAAGCTCAACTAAACAAAAGACACAAAAGACTATAAGGAACACGAATACTTACTTAGCCAAGATCCCGTTAGGGAGCCGAGTAGAATATCCGCAGAGGTACAAGGTCGGAGAGACACCGATAAGCCCGGCGCTTCCCCGCTCTCTTCCCTCACATCTCTCTCTCTAACTCTATAGCTACTAGGGCATAGCCCTTTGGAATGAAGCTCTAGTGTGGTGCTCTTTCTCCATTGAATGGTTGATTGCGAATGAAGAGAAAAGAGCCCCTTTTATATCTAGAGAGGAGGGGGCTACTTGCAAATATGCCATCCCAACATGGAAGGTGGAAACCGACCTCCCAATGTTGGTTTGAGGTACAATGCACCTGGACGCACCCCAGAACCGACCTCCCAGCGAGTTAATGCACCGACCTGCAAAAGTGGGTCCGGTTTGGCAGCCGCCGGGGCGCGGCCGCGCCCCTGGCGCGAGCACGCCAGCTCCAGGGCAGTTTGGGCGGAAATTTGGTGCGTGGATGGGCCTTGTCGATAGCTTTCCAATGCATGTTCGTTTGCCTGAATCGGAGTCCGTATGTGCGAGATATGGCCTGTTTACCGAGGCCCACTCATCCAGCCCGAGATGGAGTTAGACCGGGTTTTGGTCTTCCACCTCTTAGGTTTATGTTGGGCTTTTTGTCCCATGTTTGAGACCCAAGATTGTCGGGTAAATGGGCCACCTTCTTATTCATGGTTTTCTTATGTTTCTTGGCCCATTTGTGTGCATTTCCGGAGTTGCCTTCCTGCAAGCGACAATCACCGAAACTCGTGGAATATGTTAGTGCAAAGCCCTATTTGCTAAGTTTGGGTAGATTTTATATCCTCATTGGTGGTCTAAAATGTGCGATAAGGACCGCCAATAGAGTCCTGGGGGAATGTAGGTAGCTCCTTAGTATGTGAGCGTGGTGTCCGGATGCGAGGGAACCTTCGGATATGTCGGCATGCCACGGTTGAGGTGGTAGGCGGCAGGTGGTGACAGCCCTGTCCGTCCTTTGTAATCCCCCACGTTCGCATGTTGAGTAGGAGTTCATAAATGCCGCCATTGACTGGCAGACCAGTTGTCGCGGTCTCCCCATATTCCTAGTCTATAGTCGAGTCTTGACTTGTATAACATGTGGAATTAGTTGTTCTAGCAATGACTGTATAGAACCTGTCTGCTCCGCGTAGATTATTCTTTATTCTTTATTTTACCTTTATTCCTTTGAGATTGCTCTCAGTGTGTGTCCACTATCCCAATTACCGTATGCTTACCCCTGTATAGCACATTGGTCGGTTTCTCCTCATGCTAGATATTGTATTCATACCCATGCTAGGTTACTTAACTACCCATACCTTCCTTTGGGAAATTATAAATAACGATACCCTGAATACTTCCGGGTGAAATGCTGCAACGATAGATCCGTGCGCTTGCGGATATTTATTCTAATAGGTTGTGATCTATCTCTTGGCAACTCTCGCTTAGTTGCTAGAACCTGTTTCTAGTGATTATGTCTAGTAATGCCAATTTGCGTTTTTGGCGCTGTTATTAGAATTAGGCTCTAAGTCTGTTTTTGGTAATTGCGCTAAGAAATGCCAACAAGCATTTCCGGCGCCGTTGCCGGGGAAGGCATAGAAGTTAAGCATCTAGCAGCATGGATATGCATATAATATAAAATGAGAAACGACAATGTCTATACAGGCTAACTTTTATGTTTTCTCCTGTTGTGGATGAAAAGAGGATAGTGCATGACTGGTTTCTCCCTGCCGGAAAACTATAATTCAAATCCGAAGGCACTCCTAAGGAGGAAAAGGGCTCGTGCCACTTCCTCTTCTGCTGCTCCGCCGACAGCCGAACCAGTCACCGTCGCACCTACCACGCCGCACTCCATGGCCAAGTTCCTGCGCGAGTTTTCTGTCCCCAATGTTGCCAACGTGCCCACTGGGCCCGCTGTCAACTTGGGAGACAAGAACTTCGAGCTTAGGACTGGGCTCATTACCATGGTGCAGACAGGTTCATTCTGTGGTCTGCCTAGTGAGGACGCCAACACCCATCTTTAGCATTTCTTGGAGATATGCGACACCATCGTCATCAAGGATGTCGCACCTTATGCAATCAGGCTCAGGCTCTTCCCTTTCTCCCTAGTGGGAAAGGCGAAGACCTGGTTCTACAAGGACAAGGCCGCTGTTGACACATGGAGCAAGTGCTCCACCGCGTTCCTCGCTAAATTCTTCCCCATGGGCAAAACCAATGCCTTGCGGGGAGAATCGCCAACTTCCAGCAGAATTCGCTGGAACCCATCCCTGAGGCATGGCAGAGGCTCCAGGAATACATCCAGGAATGCTCTCACCATGGGATGGAAAGTTAGCTGGTGCTCCAGAACTTCTACAACGGGTTAACACCCATGTCGAAGGGGCACCTGGACGCCGCCGCTGGCGGCGCCTTTCTATCATTGACTGTTGATAGTGCCACGACACTAATCAACAAAATGGTGGAAAACTAAGCTTGGGGGGAGGACCGCGCCCCCACTAAAGGACAAAAAGGTATGCATACCATGAAGGAGGTGGATATGCTTGCCGCAAAAATAGACCTACTCCTGAAGAAGATTGACGGTGGTGCCATCAATAATGCATCCGGCACCATCAACGCCATGGACGCTCACATAACGTGCGAGGTCTGTGGTGAAGCTGGACACTCGGGGAATGACAGCCCCGAGACCCATGAAGAGGCCGCCTACCTCAACAATGGGCTTCGCCAGCAACAAGGAGGAGGAAATGGCTGGAGCAACCAGTCCCGTCCTCCATTCCAAGGTAATTCGAACTACGCCTCCGGGTTTAATTCGAATCAACCTTCATTGAAGGACCTGGTTTACGGCCAAGCCAAGATCAACGAAAATCTCACCAAAAAGATGATACAAAATGGTAAAATCTTGGAGAATATGAATAACAAGCTAGAGGGCCTCTCATCAGCTGTCAAGAGTTAGCAAACCTTCAACAAAATGATAGAGACTGTTGGCGTTTCTTAGCGTATGCAGCCAAATCCGCAAGCGCACGGAAATCACCGTTATAGCACTTCACCCGGTGAGTAATCGGGTATTGTATTTCTTTCACGAAGAACGGCTTGTGAGTTATTTCTAAACAGAGGTTGCCCAGAGATGGAGTAGGATAGCTTAGGTAATGAGGTTTTCTAGGGTAATGGGCCTAAGAGATGGCTAAACTTGTTGCTATACTTCTTACTTCGGGCACCGGATTGCATCTGGTCTGCCAAGTGATGCCGGCCAGTAGCTCTACGCCGTAGCCGGACGTGGGGGATTACAAGGGACGGATAGGGCTGTCACCACCTGCCGCCTACCACCTCAACCGTGGACTACGAGGCAAACGAAGGTAGGTGCTAGCCTAGACACCATGTCTATGCCAGTTACTACAACTCTAGCGGTGGCCAGGAGCTCCCGTCTCTATCAGGGGTCCTCTTACTAGAGCTTCCGTCACAGGGACGAACGACGAACCCGCAAGAAGATAACAAGCAAGTATAACTTACTCAAAGGTATTACCGAAAGATAAACACAATGTCTTACTTCAAGTAGCAAGACGCCATAGAGGTACAAGCGAGGAGGAAGTCGACAAGTCCGGCACTCCGCCCCGTGGAAGACTAGCTTCCCGAGAGCTCTCTTGGAGAGATGCTTTACTCTTACTCCTCTCTCACTCCTTACTTCTATTCTAGCTAGGCTAGGTAGAGTGGCTTTACTCTCTCAATTGTACACTTGTAGAGTGGAGGTGTGGTGAAGAGTGAGAACTAAAATGAATAATGAATTGTGTTTTTTGAAGGAGAAGACTTGCCCATGCTTATATAGGAGTGGGATGGTCGGTTTCCGCAGGGCAAATGTCGAAAACACCCCCGAACCGACCATCAGGGGCGGTAACCAAACTGACCAACCAAAGCTGGGCCTGGGCCGCGCTCCAGTGGGCGCGCGCGCACCCCAGGCGCGCGCGCGCCTGGCTAGGCCCCGCCGGCCTTCAGCTTTGGTCGATTGCCTCTCTGTTGGGCCTCTGGTCGGCCCATGCTGGTGTTTCTGGTTGGCTTGGCCTCGAGTTGGATTTCTCCTCCTTTTTCTCTTGTTTGCTTGGACCAAAAATAAAAGGTATTTTTATACAAGTGTTTTTCTTCATGTCTTGGTCCATTTTGAGTGTATTTCAGTGTTGACCTGCAAAACAAGAATTCTGTGCCACATTATGGAAATAGTTAGAGTAGAGCCCTATTCTAGGTGAACGTTGGTGTTGCCTAGGCTAAAGTTGGCGGGGTTAGAAACGAGTTAAGGACCGCCAACAGAGACCCAGCTTACTCAGTTAGTTGCCGCTCTTCCCAAAGCTGAGGATACAGATGCCAAGGCTGAGCTAAAATCAGTAACCACAAGGGGAGGAAGGTCCACTCATGATCCACCACACCCTAACCAAGCAGCATCAGGAAGACAGAAAGCGCAGCAACAAGGGGAACCTCCTGTTGAGGAAGAACCACAGGAAGCAACACCAATGGAAACAATGGTAGACTACCCTGATACAACGCACCTGCCATTTTGTAAGGTCGAGATGGCGGACTAGAGGGGGGTGAATAGTCCTTTTTAAAACTAATCGCTCCGGCTAACCGATATAAGTGCGGAATTAAATCTATCGGCCTAACCAAGACTTTCACCCCTCTATCTATGTCTCTAGATGCACCTTGTAAAAGATCCTAAACAAGAAGACAAGGTGCCAATCTAGCTAGTGCACACTAAACAAGTCTAGCTTGCAAGGTCACACAAACCTAAGCAACTAGTACTTTAGCAACCGGGTGTGCACCTACACAATTCTAATGAGCAAAAGCACAAAGCCAACCTAAGCTCACTAGATGCTCATGGACAAAGCTACACAAGCCAAACCCAAGAGCTCAATCTTACTTAACTACACAAGCTAAGCAAGGCAACTTACTCTACTTCTAGCTACACAAGCAAGAAGGTGATTAACAAGCTACTCAAGCTAACTAACCACAAGAGCAACTACACAAGCTATACAAGAATGTAAGAAAAGTAAATACAAAGCTTGTGAAAGAGATTGCAAACCACCGCGAAGTGTGGACACAAGATGACTCGGCGATTTTTCACCGGGTTCACTTGGTTGCCCCCAAGCTACGTCTGTTGTGTCGACCAACACCTTCGGTGGTTCCTCCGGTCTTTTCACCTAGATGGTTCTTCGGTGTGACCCTCAAGTCACTTGCCCCTCAAGGCACGCCCCGCAAGGCACCGCAAGACACCACTCTCAAGTGAGCCCCTCAAGGCACCGAGCAAACCCACACACTCAAGGGTGGTAACTCAATGACACGCGCAATCCAATAGGGCTACTCTTCGCGATCTCCGCGAGGTGAGTACCGACCTCTCACAATCTCTTCTCCAGAGCACCGTATCTCCACGCGTGCTACCACGGAGCCTCTTGCCACCAAGCCGTCTAGGAGGTGGCAACCTCCAAGAGTAACAAGCTCTCCGGCTTGCAACACAACCACCTAGTGCCACAAATGCAATCTCACAAAGCACTCGCACTAGAATCGCTCTTCTCACACTATCGGATGGTCACTACCAAGCATATGTGAGTTAGAGGGCTTCCAAGCACCACCACACAAGGCAACATAGCCGGGCGTGCTCGGCCACCACCACGGCCGGCCAAGACACATATTTATAGCCCCAAGGGCTGAAAGAGCCGTTGCCACCTCGGCAACCGAAACAAGAGCGCGGACGCGTCCCGGCCCTCCACCGCCGGGACGCTCAAGCCGCGTCCGGCGCTCCTCATCACGCCACGTGTACCGACCGTTCGAAGTCGACCGTTGATCCCCAACGGCTACCTCACGATCGCTCGAAACCTGCGCCGGACGCACGGGTGACCACCGCCGGACGCGTCCCCCGGTCATCCACCGGCACCGCCCGCGCGCACGAAGAACCGCCGGACGCCAAACGGTGACTCGCCCGAGTCCACCGCCGCGTCCGCGCGTCGGGCGAACGTGCTCACGCGGCACTCGGCACCGAAGTTTCGGTCCGAGTCCGGCGTGCGCCGGACGCGCCTCCTCGGCGTCCGGCGCTCGCCGCCGAGCCGGCCGCCCACGCCAACCTTCCACGCGCCGGACGCGTCGTTCCGCCCGGCCGCGCGTCCGGCCGCCGCGTCCGGCGCTTGTAAATCCATGATTTACAGCCCATCGAAAACGCGATCTTCTCCACCATGCTATCCCACAAGTATACCAACTTGACCACCATAGATAGCATGTTTCCAACAACAATTTGCATCCGGCGCAATGGAAAATATGCCTCCAATTTTCCCGAAAGCGCCGACTCAACCCTACAAACCACAGCGCGAACATTCGCCACCTTTGTAAATGTGCCAACACCACCAAGTGTACAACTCCATGTGCTTGTGTGTTAGCATTTTCACAATCATTTTCAAAGGATTTTCTCTTCATCTCACAACGCCACTCGATCCTAGCACATCGCAATGTTAGATCGCTCAAGTGGCACTAGATGACCGATATGCAAACAAGATTACCCCTCTTGATAGTACGGCCATCTATCCTAAATCCGGTCAAGTACTTCTCTACTCAACCTTAGACCGGTGAAATGAAATGCCCTAGGTTATACCTTTGCCTTGTGCATTTCCATCTCCACCGTCATCCTCCATTGTGTCAATGCACCGCATGCACGACACGATCATCAAATGATATGATCCACTTCATATCATCATGTGACACTTTTGGTCTATCGATCTTGACCTCACTTGCTCTTCACCGTTGCGTCGGTCCGTCGGCACCAAGTCTTGCCCAAGCTTCACCATCGCATGGTCCTTCGCTTGGCCTCAACTTGCCCTTCACACTTGCAACCGGTCCATCAAGCCAAGCCTCATCTTGATCTTCGCCTCTTGGTCACATGACTCCATGTCATGTCTCATTTGCAATGAGCTCCTTTATCAACTCATGTGTTGAGCCTCACAACATCTCCAAGCCATCTCCACCATGGCATATGTTGCTCACACACATGTACCTGTGAACTAACTCCTGTGTATCCATCACACATGTTAGTCCACCTAAAGTTGTCACTCAATTATCAAAACCAAACAAGGGCCTTTCACGTTTCCCTCCAGAACCAAGAAGCTATCCGCGGATGCACAATTCGCACGCTTTGTTGAGATGATAGAGAAGGTACATGTGAGCGTCCCACTCATGGACGTCTTGCATGTCCCCTCCTATGCAAGATACGTGAAAGATATCATCAACAACAAACGTCCTCTACCATCCATGGAGACGGTCAAACTGACAGAGGAATGCAGTGCGGCGATACTCAATCGCTTTGCCCGAAAAGAGGAAGGATCTGGATGCCCAACCATCACTTGTTCAATCGGGGCCAACGGTTTGACCATGCTACGTGACACGGGGGCTAGTGTGAGCGTCATGCCAAAGACAGTCTTTGACAAGTTGGATTGCACACAGCTTGCACCAACAACCATGACACTCCAGCTGGCCGACTCCTCCATCCGCTACCCTGTAGGGATTGCAGAGGACATCCCGGTGAAAATCTGAGGGTACTTTGTGCCAGTCGACTTCGTGGTGCTGGACATGGAACTTACCAAAGAGAACCCTCTCATCTTGGGGAGGCCATTCTTGAGCACCGCTGGAGCCCAAATAGATGTTGGAGCTGGAGAAATCCACTTCAACATAAATGGCCAGGAGGAGAAGTTTGAATTTTGACCTCGCAAGCAAGAGCAATGCAACGTGATCCGTATCAAATACAAACCAAACACCCAAGGTATACAGGAAGTTGAGATCCAGCCCTAGGCCTTCACAAGAAAGCCAAAAGAAAATAAGGAGAAGCCCAAGGCGACTTCCAAGAAGGAGCAAAAGGCTGCAACACAGCCTAAGAAAAAAAAGGCTGCTCCTAAACAAAAAGCTAAGAAAGAAGAAGTCTCCACACCACCAAAGAAGGTGGTACAGAAGGGGCAGGAAGAGCCACCTACCACCACACCACCAAAAGTTATCAAGATGGAGTAGAGGCCCAAGAAGCTACAATCAACAAAACCTCTTGAAACAGACGTACCATCTACAAGTACAAAGATGGAGGAAGTCCTGCCCAAACAAAAGATCAACCCTGGGCCATGAGCTTCAGGATAGCTTGGGGAGGACCCCCATGTGAGGTACCGCATTGCATATCTAATTTCTGAAAATTTATTTTCCTTTTAGCATGTTTAAATTCAAGTTTCTTATCTTGCATTGAAAATTCAAAAAAAAATTTATTCCACTCCATATATGTGCCATGAAATGTTTAGTTCTACCCATATTGAAATGATTGGTTGCTCTGTTTTATGTCTCTCTTTACTTGTTTAAAATAGAGTTTTCTCTAATATTTGGGTTTATCGGCTTTACATTATCATGCTCTAGAAACTTGATTTAGTGGGTTGCATACGGTTGCCCTAGTCTAGGTTATTGCGCGATATGATATAGTGACATAGACCACAGCAATGACTTTGTCTCTTTGAGAAAACCTGACGTCCGGAGTTTTGTTTCAAAAATTTTAAAAAAAAACAATAGTTCCTCAGTGATCGTGAAATACCTACTAAGATCAAATACGACATGCTCTTCTACAAATTTACAAAACCTTTTTGTCATATGCTTCTTACCAATTGTTGGGCCTTGTCACGGTTCGAACCTAACCTAGATTTGGGTCTTACACATATGGTTGAGTTTCACTTGCACCCACCAAATAAATTGCCGACTCTCACACTGGGAGTTGCGCACAACATGCACCCCTCACGCCTACATGCCAATTCTTACACCGAGAATTGCGCACCATTCCACCAATAAAGATGCCGACCCTTACCCTGAGGATCGCGCACCCCTCTCTTGTAGTTTGTCAAAATTCTCCATGCATCCAATCATGACATCTCTCTCCACTTCATCCTTTTCCAAGCAATAAGTTATGGGCTATGTCTTAGTCAGAAAAAAAAGGGGAAGAAAAGAAAGAGAGGAAAGAAAAAACAGAGATATAGTTGTAGGGTTTATCACTCTTGTAGGCAAATGGGAAAATGTCTTAGATCCCCATTCAAAAAAATGAGAGAAAAGTTTTTAGTCATTCGTTGATAGCCCATATTTCCCTTCATCTCTTCATCCACCAATAAAAGAGAGTTTGTCATGACGCATGGAGATCCAAAAATACCACAAAAATTAGGAATTATCTTTCATCCATCCCACACACTTACACATCTCAACCTAGTGTATGGCTTTTACCTTAACCTGGTTCGGAGTTGTGACTCGGCTATCCACAAGCGGTAAGTAAGCCATTCCTTGTAGACCTACCTAGAACTCCACTCAAAAATACTAGAAGTAGGATACAAAGGCTAACCATCAAAAGCCTTCGGTAAGGTTCCCATACACGTTGAGCGTTTGAGTGGGTCATTTGAGAAACTTGGTTTATTTTTTTATAAAATCTTATAAAACCTCTGGACTGAAAGTTGATCTTGGGATGAATGAAAAGCACCGGTCTTTAAAACTGTTCTATTTTGCAATCGCCCAAGACTTGAGAAAATTAGAAGCCCCACTCTATCGGGAATCATAGAGTAGATATAATTGCCGATTTATTCAAATAACAGTAGAACGCTCTCTATTATCTTGTACACCTGAGATATGATCGGTATTGCAGCAACCCCTGATCAACAACCCAAAGCAAAGACTTGCTCAGGACGAGCAAGGGGTAAGCTTGGGGGATCTTGTTGGCGGTCCTTAACTCCGATTTTTACCCGCCAATTATAGATCATTTTGGGAGAAATAAATATTTTATTGCACATATATCTTTACTATTGACCTAGTTCCACTTGTGCTTGGAGAAAATATTATTTTGCAGAAAATACACCAAGTGCAGGAAATTCTGGAATAAAAAGGCACTTTTCGGAAAGCGTAAAAGGCCAAGAGAACAAGGGCACGCCACGGGGTCGAGATGGGCCAAAAGCACCCGGCACGAGACGCGACCCGGGGGGCGGCCCGAGCCCCCTTGACCAAAGGCGGTCGGGGGCGACGCCACCCGAGCGCGAGCGCGCACAGGGGCGCGCGCGCGACCCCGGCCCGCCAGTGGGCTCGGCCAAGGCGGTTCGCCTCCTTCCATCTGGGGCATGACGGTTTCGCTGGTGTTTTTACGCCACTACCCCTGAACCGCCTTCAGGGGGCTATAAATGAAGAGGAGAGGCCCCCCACCATAACACACACCATTTGGAGCTCTCTATACACCTCACACTTGTTCTCTAGTTGTTAGTAGTAGACATTTGAAGCTAGGCAAAGCTACTTGGAGAGCTTGTCTCCAGAAGAAAAAGCTACATCTTTGGTATAAATCTATGGAGCGTTCTTCCTTAGTCAAGTTCTCATTACATTTATATAGTCTTGCATATGAACTATAGTATCGTCTAGTACACGATATATTCGATGATCAAGAACTAGGCCATAGTTCTTGTGAGAGTTGTTCATCGTGTTCTATATTGTTCTTCATCGTTCATATGTTTTACTTGTTTAGATTAGATTGTAGAAAAGGAATAGCGGTTCGATGTGCCTTCGGGCTTGCCTATGTCCTAGCTCGTCCATCCGTAGGGTGGGAGTCCTGGGGGGTGTAGGTAGCTCCTTAGTATGCGGGCGTGGTGTCCGGATGCGAGGGAACCTTCGGATATGTCGGCATGCCACGGTTGAGGTGGTAGGCGGCAGGTGGTGACAGCTCTATCCGTCCTTTGTAATCCCCCATGTTCGCATGTTGAGTAGGAGTTCGTAAATGCCGCCATCGACTGGCAGACCAGTTGCCGCGGTCTCCCCATATTTCTAGTCTATAGTCGAGTCTTGACTTGTATAACATGTGGAATTAATTTGTTCTAGCAATGATTTGTATATGACCCGCTTTTTGCTCCGCGTAGATTATTCTTTATTCTTTATTTTACCTTTATTCCTTTGAGATTGCTTTGAGTGTGTGTTCATTATCCCAATTACCGTATGCTTACCCCTGTATAGCACATTGGTCGGTTTCTCCTCATGCTAGATATTGTATTCATACCCATGCTAGATTACTTTACTACCCATGCCTTCCTTTGGGAAATTATAAATAACGATACCCTGAATACTTCCGGGTGAAATGCTGCAACGATAGATCCGTGCGCTTGCGGATATTTATTCTAATAGGTTGTGATCTATCTCTTGGCGACTCTCGCTTAGTTGCTAGAACCTATTTCTAGTGATTATGTCGAGTAATGCCAATTTGCGTTTCTGGCGCTGTTTATCAGAATTAGGCTCTAAGTCTGTTTTTGGTAATCGCGCTAAGAAATGCCAACACCCAATCCGGATCCAATGTTTCTCTATTTGATGTTGCGGTGTTTCAGTGGCTCCTTTGCCAATGTTTCTTATTCGCTTTTTTCGTGTTTCATTTTTTGCATTTTTTTTGGTGTTTCATTTTTTTGTTTCGTAGATTCCAGCGAGACTCCGGCGAGGGGGGGTTTGGCGAGGCAAGGGGTGCTTTGGTGGGGGCGAGTTGGTGGCGGAGGCCGAGCGGATTAGGGGTGTGGGTGCGTGTGCGTGTGCGTGTGTGCGCGTTCGCGGGGTGCGGTTGGTGCGTGCGGGAAGGTGGGCCGAGCCCTGCTAGCGTCGGCGTTCTTTGATAGAACGTTCGATCGCTAGCAGCGCCCAAGTTTAATGTGTGTAATACTCTGTTTTATAGTTCAGGGGTTATGTAGACTACCCTGGATAGGTCAGGGGGTTATTTAGACTTTTTCCAATGTTGAATAGAAGGGCCTAGCTCTATGACGATTGAACTTTTGGAACCTCTTATATACGTTATAAAACAATAACTTGGACTTACAATAGGGTCTCTATTACAATAAGTTAGACTTGACATGCCTTCAATGATAGGACGATTGCCAAACATGTGTAGTATAAAGTACTGGTGCTAAGCAATATGTTTTTTTTTTAAAAAAAGTTTTGTTAAGTGTTTTCTTAAACACCACCAGTTAAATTGTCAGTCACCATTTAGCCATTAGTCAGACTAAACATGCATTTAAACAGTATAAATGGCCTATTAAACAGTTAGACGGTCACGATGTTTATTAAAAGAGCTAAATGATAATTTAGGCGACCAGTTAAGTTAGCAAAAACCAACATGGTAGAATGTCCTTTGACATCTTAGGGCACCAATAGAAAGTTGTTCTTAGAAGGCTTCCTCATCGGATTTTAAAAATAGCTTATTAGTGAAGCTACTTTATGAAACCAAAAAAAAAAAAACTTCACTAATGAAGCTGAGGCTGAGCTATACCAGACAAGCTCTTAAGGGCAGTCCCAATGCAAGACTCTATCATAGAGTCTAAGACTATTTATTACTCTCTTATTTATTGTATTTTGCTGATGTGGCAACATATTTACCTCGAATATTGTGGACATAGAGTCTAAATAAGACTTGGAGTCTTGGTTTTTCTGTCTCTCTCTTCAATAAATAGAAGAGTAATAAATAGTCTTGGACTCTGTGGTAGAGTCTGCATTGTGAATGCCCTAATGGAAATTATTTTCCTTTAAAAAAATCAGATTCACTGCCATTTACATAAGTCTTTTTTTTTCGTTTACAAAACGGCCACAGGACTCTGCAAACTGGCCCATTTTCAGTTCGGCTCCTCCACCTCCTGCCTGTTCATCTTCTCCTCCACCACGCTGCTGCCTCTGTTCTTGCTGTAGACTGCATCTGAAGCCACCACCAGCCGCCGGCGAAGAGGTGAGGCGGTGGCCGTCCGGTGCGTGTAGCGACGCTTCCGTTGTTTGCCTCTCTTTCGTTGTTTTATTCCCCGCGCCCCTGCTTCGTCTCATCATTTCTTCTCCTGCAGTATGGACGCTCGCCACCTGCTCGGCCGAATGCCTCAGGGGAAAAAGGGTAAGAACGTGCCAGTGGCTAGCGGCAGAGACGGCATAGATACCCTCCCGGACGGTGTCCTTGAGCAGATACTTGGCTTCCTGCCAGCAGAGGAGGCTGGCCGGACATCCGTTCTTGCCCAGCACTGGCGCCACCTGTGGAAGTCAGCCACACCCCTCCGCATCACGTGCATCCGGGAGTATTGGATGCATCCGGCTTATGTGACGGAGCGTCGGAAGATTGTTGATGACATGCTGCGTCTCCGTGGAGATGCAGCTCTTGAAGCATGCGAGATCACTTTTGGTGACATTGCTGAGGACGACGATGTCCTCTGCGTCAATCGTTGGCTCTGGCATGTCGTGATGTGTCGAGTTCAGAGGCTCAGGTTCGAGAACTTTTACTGCAATCGGCCCTTTGAGCTGGAGGACCTGCCTCTCGTATCACGACACTTGACTAAGCTAGAGCTTGTTGGCATTGAGCTGAAAAATGATTTTTGTGATTTCTCAAGTTGTCCATCGCTAGAGCATCTTGAGATTACCAACTGCTATTTGTCGAATGCTAAGAAACTCTCATCAATGTCCCTAAAGCACCTAAGCTTGACAATTTGTGATTTTAACTCGGAGTTCCACACTTTCATATTTGTCCCATCTTTAGTGTACCTAAACCTAGATAGCCATTTGTCGAGGACTTCACTTCTTGGGAGAATGCCATCATTGAAAGGGGCATTTGTGAGATTCCCAATCGAGACTAATTACTCATCAGACTGTGAGGAAGAGGATTGTTATTCTTGTCATGATATGGTAGATGACAACAATTGTTTTTTCTAGATGGTCTATCAAATGCTGAAAATTTGGCACTGCTATCTGAGTCGGTAACGGTATGTTACACTTTTGTATCTTCTCCATTTGGAGTCATGTCATTCCTACTGTACTATCTTTATCCACTTCTGGGCATTGAGAAAGTTGCTCAGCAATTGACTTTATAATGTTCATACTGAGACTAACCATTACTTCATCCTTATTTTTGTATGCATTTCCTCCAGTTCATTTTTGAAAGGGATTTGAGACAGTGTCCTACATTTAGCTACTTAAAGACTCTGCTACTTGATGATCATTGGTGTGTGGCTCCAGATTTCCTTGCACTAACTTGCATTCTCAAGCACTCACCAGTTTTGGAGAAGAAGCTGATACTTCAACTTTATTCAGAGGTATGTATGTTTGTAAATGGATTACTTGTGCCTTTTTGAAGTAATAGTTCACTTCTTTATTATTTGAGAAATACTTCTGTTTTCTATAGGGCCCCAGTCATAAAGTGGAAATAATCGGAATGTGTTGTCCAATGGACAGATCAACTACAGTGGTAGAGCACCTCAAGGCAATAGAAGTCAAATGTGAAGTGGTTGACGAGAAAATTCACAAGGTCTTGCAGTTCCTATGTACATTTAACTTTTGTAAGTGAACTATAGACACTCTTGATACTATCCATATTGCTGAAATTTGCTTTAGTATATACTGTAGTGGAAACAAGGATCGGACCATGGTTTGCTTAGTTACAATCTGGAACCCTATGCTTAGTTACAATTTGGAACCCTATGCTGCATTTGGTGGCCATGGTTTGCTGATGGGGACAAAAGGAGACACAATCTGATCCATTTTGTTTGTTGGGTGGTGTTCTAAAGTTTACCGAATAGTTCAGAATATTTGTTAACTATTTCTGCACAATTACACATATTTTAATAGAAGTCTTTAGAGCAATTCAAAATCTGTAATTGTCATGTTCAATCATTTTGTTGAATTCAGTACCTGGCTCTATTTTCACAGGGTTAGAATACTGTTGTCAGGTGCGTCGAACCCTTGGGTAGCTGGACCTCGGCTACGTAGTTTGTAGCCGCGATCCGTCTTCTAGAGCGAGGTTTTACCCCTCAGCAATCCTAGGCTTGAGATAGATAGGAAGAAGATGAGAGACATTGTTTTTGCTTGATTCCATACTCAATGTGGTACAAAGGATAATAGGCTCACAGCCACTAGCAACCCGGAGATGCCTCTGTTACATGCGTGGCTGAGATTGAAACTCTCCTAGAGGCTAGGCTTGACTATTCTTGCTACATGTGCCTAAGATTGGAAACCTCCTAAATTGACCACGCCTCTAAACATGACAACATTGGAAACCTCCTAAATTGACCACGCCTCTAAACATGACAGCTATAGACCTTATTCACAGTTATTTTGTTTTATTTCCTTCTGTATATCACTTGCATATTTTTGAAATAAAAATCTAGTTACCACCCCTTTTAACTTTTCAGGTTTAGCGATTTTTTGACCTGTTCACCTTGTATTATTCATGATGCACCATTTTATTTTTCATCTCTGATCTGCCAGTGCATGATTAGTTGAAACCAGAGAAAAAATAATTTTTTTTGTAATACCAATTAAGTTTATAATGTTTTGGTGTGTTGATGCATTGGATATAACTTTCCCCAGTTTAGATATTAATTATTTGTAACTTTGTAAGGTTCCAGGTTGTACTCAGTAAAGCAAGCTTGAAAGAAAATCTTAGTGTGTCCCATCTGCAAGTTTTCTGGTTCTACTTTCAGCATGAGCTCTCCTTGAGAACCCAGATATCTTTTATCCTAGTGCCATGTTCTTTGGCATTCCTTTGCCCACAGATGCTTCTGTCTGCATGGCCAATTTTATTTTTGCCCCTTTGCCCACGAGTTGGCTATATGCCTTTGATGCAAACCATATTGTTTAATGGATTGCTTTATTTTAAACTTCTGATATCACAAAAAGAACATCGATTTTCACTAGGACGAAATATATGTAGATGCACATTTGTCATGGCTTAAGGGTAATGACAGATGTGTTCAGATGATTATAAAATAAATTACTATTTATCAAATGATTATTAGTATTTTAGTAGACATTTATGTTATTAGAGCGCAACTCTAAAACTGTTGGTCAAGTTAGTGTTTTTATTCATTACATGTGCCAACATATTAGGTTTCTTTGTCAAGCAGCTTAGTGTTTTTACTCTGCATATAACATCTGTATCTGAACTTATTGTATCTTGTACAGGTTTCATTTTCAAGTAGACGTGCCAAAAATGGGCTGCTAGTGGATCTAGGGTCCGTATATAATTCAGAAGATCAAGACAGATGAAGTTTCACTAGGTTGCGGCTGCTGTTGTTTGTGGGTATCTCCTGCTGATTCCAGTCATTGCATTGCGTGGATATGACAATATAACTTTGTTTTACAACTTGCGTTGTTCTTGCTGAGCTTTCATTATGTCATTTTACTTCTAGTGCACTTTAATTTTTGTGGACTCAGCATTCACAATCAACGTGTATTACCATAGCTCAATATCGCATAATCTGACCTGATAACTTGATGAATCTGGTTCAAATTTAAGTCAGCCCTTGAATGTGTTTCTATTTCTTTACATGAATGTGTGTTGTCTTCATTCCACAGAACAAAGGGGATATATTGAATGGCAACTGCGCACTTGCAGGGATGTTATTGTTAATACACCTGCCCACTATCACCCAAAATGACGTGTGATATTCTTGTTGTTACATGCATGAGTTCATACACGAACCTTACATGCATGTGTAGTTCCGATTCCATCACCCGATCCATAGGGAGGTGATCCTAATAGAGGAAAGAAATTGTGAAGGTCCAGCAAACACAGATTAAGTCTGTGATTATATGGGCCTTTTTTTGTGACTGATTATATGGGCCTTTTTTTGTGACTGGTTATATGGGCCTAGGACAGTATTGAGTACTACTATAGTGTACCCATATGGGTCTTATTCCACTTGAAATCACTGTGTGATGGTCTTTCCATAGAGGGATATCTGCCAAGGTTTTAGTTGTTTGAAATCCAATTACCTTGGTTTTGTTGCAGCAGTGTTGCATTGCATTGTACTTGATCGTCAAATGGCCTCAGTTGAATCCCTTGCCAAGCATTTTTCTCCACAACAGGTGTGGTATCTCCAAATCCTCAAAAAGAGATGTGGTATCTCCAAGATGGAGAAAATTGAGGAATAGTATTATATATTAGCCACGGAGTTGAAGTGCATCAGCAATATCACGGAGTTTATTGTTTTTAGGGTCAAATAACAATACCACGGAGTATTATATATTAGCCACGGACTTGCTTCTCAGCCTCTAACCAATCCTTTGATAATTGGTGGAGAAAAGTCGATAGTGCTGCTAGTGGAGATTTTAGGTTCGCTCTGAATTCCCTAGTCATTTTGGGAGCCTGGAGTATATATCTAACGGCATAGAAATGATTGTGTTTTTAATGGGGCAATCCCATTTGTTAACTTGGCTTTGGCTCTGGCTCTAGCTAGGGAAGAGGCTCATTGGTGGAGCCTGGCAAGAGCCAAGGGAATTTCCCTGCTCACTACTGGAGGATCAGTCTAATGGACTGTTGTAGGGTTGTCTTTTTGTCTTTCTTAACCGATGATCTAGTGTCTTTGTAGTGGTCGGTGTGTGTGTGTGTGTGGGGGGGGGGGGGGTTTGGGTCTATGTATGACTCTCTTTTTCTTTTATTAATATAATTATACGCAGCTCTCCTCCGTGTTAAAGGAAAAAAACAATAAGTTGGACTTCACCTGCCTTCAATGAGAGAACAATTGTCAACCATGCATATAACCTAGTACATATGCATCCTTATTATGTGTTTTAGCAGACTTTTTTTAATTTAAAGAAAGTTATGTTAGAGCCAGCGTAGGAAAAGGTTATATGCATGTTATCAAAACCCAGCGTAAGAAAAGAAAAGCTGAACAAATGGAACACATGGAAGCAAATGGAATCCTTCTTATTAATTAGCTGGTTTCCACTTCGGATTTTCATCAAGTTACGTCCATGCATTGTTCAACGTGCAGTCATGCATCATGCATGCCAGTGCGAGATTTATCTCAAAATGAAAGAAGGGATAGGAACACTAGCCATCAAGAATTGCATTCCACTCTAGAAATATTATTCTAGTTGCACTCAAGCTAAACGACTACTTGAACTGAATATTAAAAGTAGTGCAAATTGTTATGATTCATATATGCAAACTTGTATTGAAATTGTAAAGAAAGGGAATGGTAGCATGCTAGCTGAGGTACCATTTAACATCCATGCAAAAAAATTGAAGAATAATTTCAGTTATGGAGAAGCTAGTATATGTTGCACTGCCTCCATTTTTCTAGAATGCATAATAATGATTTTTTTACTAATAATTATGCATAGTGTGAAATATTTTTGAACTATATGAAACCTAATAACACAACAGAAAAGGTTCATCTCAATACCCCAAATGATCCACTTATCTGATTGACACTCTAAATGAATATAAAGTATATGCGCACCCAGTACAAAGGGGTTACCAGCCACTTGTCCAAATGCTTTCCTATAGTGATCGAGGTTGGAAAAATGTACAGGACACAAATAAAACGGTGAACTGATGAAAATTAGATTGATCTTGTGGTCATTTCATGTTTCCACCCGACTAAATTTTTATTTTTTTCATATCTTTCTCCGAACTGTGTGCTTCTTCTATTCACAGATCACAGGGCAGTATATGGATATATATGTACACTGGATGCTTTGCACAGGACCAAATCATGTGTAGGCTTGAACGTCCTCGCGATCTCTTTCTCTGAACGATGCACAGGATTCTTCCAGCAGAGTATTTTAGTTGCATTTGTGTTGTAGGACCCTGATCATTTATTGTCAAACGCTAGCACGAAGAAAATATATGGCACACACAAGGGTTTGCAATTACAAACATACATGTCTTATATAGAACTCCACACGGTTTGTCATGTTTACGCTTAAATAGACAGATCTTGCATGCATACACAGTATGCATTACACATGTAAGGATAGACCACACTGCAATATACGGAAAGCATGCCTGTGCATGCATTGTTCGAGTCGCTAGAAATCGTCTATAATGTTCGACACACTCGTTGAGCAACTTGTGTATTGCATCTGCCACTCCGGAGCACTTGGTGAACCTGTCAGCTCCTTGGGATGAAACTTGCACTTCAAATATTAACAATGGCATTTACATTTCACCTTCTGCGGCGTGCTATACTCGCCATCATCCAATATACCAAGGTGGAAGTGGAATACTACATGTTATCCACTAGCTAATAATAAGGTGGCAACTTGTTTCGCAAAAGTTCCAAAAAAAAATCGCAAAAAAAAAAGAAAAAAAAAGAGGTGGCAACTGAGTTTTACAAAAAAGTGTTGGGTTTCGGGCCATACACTGCTACAAAGAGGATTTTAGCTGGCAATAATTATCACCAAGAGTCATGGTATGTTTTTCTTCTACTAGCCACACGGACGATGATCTAGCTTTAGGATTGATAGAAAGTGCTATGCTCTCTTTTTATGTAATATTCTTTTCAGACCTTGTGTTTCTATCCAAAGATGAAAAGTGAGTTCATGATAATTGTATCAACTTGAAGTAAAGATACTTAATTAATAAAATTTGTTCTTAAAAAAGGATCTACAATTTTGTAGTTGACAAGTTTTTTATGTGACTCCGATTAGAATTTCAAATATTGGTTCCAAGTTCTCAATATTTTGAGATCAGTTTTTTTTTTTTTTTTTCTGAAAAACTCAGATACATGTCGTCTAATAAAGTTGTAGTGCTTACAATATCTAAAACTTTGAGGTTGAATTTGAAATTATTTAGAGTTCAAAATATTCAAGAGGTAATGTGTACCTCTATGCTCGCATTCTCTTGGATTTATTCTAGGAATTTTCCAGCGCTATACTTTTAGTGGTAAGCGACATCCAAGTTGACAGTGAGACGCACGTGGTGATTTCGTGAATCTCAAGGTCTACTAGTTTAGTCCTTCGGAGGTGTTAATAGGGGTAGGTTTACATACATGTTTTCATAGGTTGAGTATAAGTGCATGTTATAGGTGTGTTGTACTGTGTAATTCTAATTTTTTTTTACCAAATCATATGTTTTCTTTTTTTACCAAATCATATGTTTTCTTTCTCCATTGGTCTCTTCACATCTTCGTTTCCGTGTAGACATAATTTCTTATCTAACAAACTATATTTACAGCTCTCTTTCCCCCTCCCACTTAATTCCATCCACCACATCATCATTTTGCTTATTCAACATCTTGATTAACAAACATAAAAAGGCATCTATTTTTAAGTTGGAAATACCCTAATATTGTTTACATGATATGTTGTTCAATCGTGTGGTGATATGTTGCAATGGCTCCTCTGCACCTGGGAGATCAGCAGAAGTCAAGACCTACCAAAACCATTATCAAAAGAAGAACGCCAACCATAACAATGAAAAAAAAAAGCAAAATAAAACCAACATATATAGTCCAAAAATATCAACGCAAATTTACAAACAGGAATACCTAGAATCATTGCAAAAACTATCAAGTGAACGAAGGGTCGTTTTCCATCATACTTATGATAGTCCATCTTCAAAATAGCTTAGATAGGCGAATTCGGATTTCAGCATAGTATTTGTAAATTAAAACAGAGGACAAGTGAATACGGTAAAGCTCATGAAATAGCAGCCCAAATAGAGTGCCAACTATACTTAATATTTGTATGATCCACGTTTTGATATTCACTGGGTGCCAGTGAATGTGAAACTGCTGCTTTATGTCGATGCTAACATTGATGAAGCATCTCTTCCATTACAGAGTACACAATCTGAAGCTAGCTATTATTGCTGCCCTTGCTAAACCTCTAGATATAAAACTCTACTTAATGAGATTACCACTAACACTTTTGATTCCCTTTTCCATCACCTAATCAGTTCCAATAACATTCTTTTCCAACAAAATTAAGTAAAAAGAGAAATGGAGTTTGTGTGCGTAGGGAGGCTGTCTCACAAGCACTTAACCCGCAAATGAAACTTGCGTGTAGGGAGGCAGTCTCAAAAGCACTTAACCCAGTAGTTTTGAATCTGACAATAACCTCTAGATTGAATCAGCTTTGTATCATTTCGGTTGGCGGTGATAAAATTAAATGGTAACAGGCACAAACTGAAGAAAGGTATTTGTGATATATTGAATCTTAGAAGGATTGTGAGTTTTAGCAGGGAAATAATATTCACCCCACATGATCCCCCTCCAAGCATTTGAACACGAACGGATGGTCTCTAGCAACCAGGACAACTGGGTATAGTCTAATACTGAAGTGCAAATATGAAACAAAAAATGCTCAAAATAAGAGGACTGATCCTCTTGGATAAACTCATTAGCAGAACACGCAAACAAGAATGTCTTTGTAATCTAAACAAATTCTCGTCTGCTTACATGAACTACAAAATGAAAGCATAAAGCTATCAAATGGCAGATTAAGATTTCCTAAAGGAGGGCAACAAAAAAGAAAGCAGTAACATGAATCACTTATTGATCAGAACAGAGGAATTGATCTCGCTTGCTAGTATAGCCTTATGATTCATTGTCTATAACAGACTACAGGATGCATCACATGGATGTTAATCCTCCATTTATTTGATGCTATGCAAAATGTACTTGCCTCAACCAAACCGAAAGAGTAGCCCATGTAAATCCACCATCTGTACAATTCCATCCACAGTGAAGTTTGAATTTATATAAGAAAACTGAAATAATATTACAATTTGCCGAAATAGATAAATGGCTAAAAATAAACAGAAAAAAAAATCACACCTGGCAATAATTTTGTAGTTGAGAGTAGAATGGCATGTATTATCTAATACATCAAACAACACTAATGGCTATATATACCACGAAGGGACATTCTGCTTCCAAAGTAATGGAGCTATGTAAGAAACAAAATCTAACTGTATCAAAAGCATTCATCCATTCTCCCATGTAAGAACAATGTTACCAGCGAATATGCGAACCGGTATCCATGTGAAATCAATAGTACAATCACAAGAACAAGACACAAATATGAGGTATTCAATCATCATAAGAATACTGAGTAAACTGCACTTTTACTAAACACATCAAAGAATAAATCGATCAAATGTATCCAGAGGGAACATTTAAGGGTTGACTGATAAGGAGGCTAAATGCAACACATGAGACTATAGTGTAGAAGTGTTTAATGTATAAATCCATTCTCCCATGTAAGAAACAATAACAACCTGGGAACAAATATTCATGCGAGACATTAATTAATAAGTACAATCACAAGAACAACATGCAAACATGAGGCGTTCAATCATCATATGAACAGTGAGGAGAAGCAGTACAGCCCACATCAAATGGGTCTTCTGACCCACAGCAATGCCAATACTGGAACACTTTGCCTGAATTTGGAGTATCCATGGTCCCACCAGCATAAACGCTCTCAAACTTTCTCTTTGTTTCTCCTGCCATGGAAAAAAAAACTGATCATTTAGATATGGATAAACACTACCAAAAGTTTAATGGGTTAAAACGTTTCATTGAGGAACATCTCTGTTAACATCTCTCATCAATCAGGTTGCTAAGCCCTCATGAGGACATGAATAGATTCGAACAAAACCAATTGAGGAGCTTCATTCTATGTGTTATGTGAGGGGGTGAGAAAGTTTGGAACTGGGACCTAAGAGTATATTACAAGTTCATATGTTTTTTCTATTAAAATTCAAATTGGAAAGCCCTGACCCAGAAATAAAAATTAAAATGTGTGCACACACAATTACACAGAACAGCTTGCCAATGCCCACCAAGTAAGCCAATCTTGTTGCTTTTCTGAACAAAAAATTTGATATTATATTCACCCTTGGAAACTCGTTGAACAAAAAGTTGACTGAACCTGTATAATCTTCCGACCAAAGAACTAAACCGTTTCTTCAATTGTTGTTGTTGTTTTCTGACACCCCAGCTAAACAAATTCAGAACATTTAGGCCTACATGTACTCTGAGCGATTACTCTGCCAAAATCAGGCACATGAATTACCTTTTTTCTTGAGAAAAGAGTATTATTAACTCAGCTTTTAAGAAAGCCACAGCGGTGGCAAACATCTGCTGGGGTTACCAGCTACATCATAGAGTTCTAAGGCCAAAAGAAATGTATACATCCAGCACTCATGGCTCACTAACAGGAACCCAAATCTCAATAACATCAGTTGGCACATGAATTACTGGGATCATGGAGGTTTGTCTCACCTCCGAAGTGCGCGGTGTGGTAGCGGCAAGCGGAGGGGTGGTTCACCGACGGGTCGTACTGCTTCTTGCAGTTCTTGCAGGTGCGGAGCACCGGCCCCGCCGCGCCTTCGCCGCCGGCCGCCTTCGCCCGGAGACGGCCGCGCGCGGCCAACCGCACGGCGGGAGCCGGGCGAAGCAGCAGGGCCGCCCGCGGGAGCGGCGCGCGAGCGAGCGGCGGCGTGGCCATGCCTCGCAGCCTCAGCAGATGCAGCCAAATCGGGAGGCGGAGGCTCTGCACCTCGGATTTTGTTCTTTTTTTTTCAGAAAGCGGCAGCTCGGATTTGTCGGTTGGTTCTCAGATTGGGCTTTGTTGGGGCCGGGGCCCACCTGTTGGACAAAATGGGCCGGGCCTCTGGGCCCAATACAAGAAAGATTGGTGAACAAATCGTGTTCGCCGCGGAGCCGCCGCCGGTTCCGATCCCTCCGCCGCCTGCTTTTCGGTCTCCACGCGAGGAAATTTAGCAGGATTGGAGTTGTCGAGCCATGGAAGTTCGGAGGAGGAGGATCCGGATCTCCTTCTCCGACCCTGATGCAACCGACTCAGACTCCGGCGAGGACGCGAGTTCGACCTCGACCTCCTGTGGCGGCAGGACAAAGATTGTAATCTTGCATTGCAGTGCTACTAGTAGCTGCACTAGCAGCAGCGCCAAGAAGAACCCTGGCGGCGGCGGCTGTGGTTCGCAACAAAGGGCTCAAGCAGTCCGATCGTCGTCGTCGGCCGTGGCTGCGAGCTGCCGGGAGCGCGCCGCCGTCGGTTCGGCTTCGCCCCCCGCGATGAAGCGGTGCCGCGGCGTGTACGAGCGGCAGCCCGGTCGGTGGGCGGCGGAGTTCCGGAACCACAGGCTCAAGGCGCGGCATTGGATCGGCACGTTCGCCACCGAGGAGGAGGCCACGGCCGCGTACGACGACTTCGAGAGACGGTTCGTCCCGTCGACGCGGCGCTGTGGTGGCCTGCCGCCGCCGCTGCCGGCGTTGGAGCGCAGTGGCTGCGCTGCTCGCGTCGGCGTTCACAGAGCACCGCATCCACATCGACGACGACATCCACGTCCGCCTGATACTGAGACGCGACAGATTGTACAGGCTTTGGCGGCGACTGGGGTAATGCTGCCGCTGTTGCCGTCTGCGCCATGCGTCTCGAACTCCAAGTCGGCTTCGTCGCCGCCGCCGCCGCCTCTGGCGCCAGCGCCAACGACGCCGCCGTTCGAGAATGCGCTACCGCATGGTGATGTGCTGCCGAGTGTTCATTCGTTCTGGGCGGACGACCTCGCCGACGACGAGGATCTTGTAGGGCTAGCTGATCTTGGGCACCTCCCATTGCCGTTCTCGGATGGCAGCATGGACTTTGATCCGGCTGATTTGTCGCTGTTTGATGGTTTTTTGTGACGAACATTATGCATCAACAGAAAGATATGACAAGTAAGTGTAAATGTTTTCACAAATTCGTAATTCTTTCGATCGATCGATCGATCTGTACATGTTCATCAATGGCAATAAACTTGCTTCTCGTGCTTTGCGTGGCTAGTACGTCAATATCATCGCAAGATTATCTTGAGTAGTGAAGGCAATATTTTCGCAAGTTACGCCCAACTATTCGCTAGTATCTGTTAGGATTTGATATTCTAATATTTCCTTTAATGTTCATGGAACATGTAATCCAATTTTTTATCAGAAGTCAAATTTTGATCACAACAAGCAGTCTTGCAAATCTAATTTATTTTGCATGGCTTTATTATGAATCCACAACATCACAACGTATTATATCTGATGATTAATAGGAAACATATTATTATAACTTACAATGATGAAATCCTAAGTTATTAACCATCGAGATCGATCCATTAGGTGAGGCGATCGAGCAGTACACGACGGCGGTGGCCGCCGGCGATGTCTTCTGGACTTAGAAAGTTAGAAGAGCGGGCCAGGGCACTCGAAGGAGATCTCGCAGCCCTCGACGGGCGTGAGGGTGATGACGTGCCTGACGGAGTTCATGAAGGGCGGGAGGCGCGCGGTGGCCTGGCAGGCGCACGAGTTGTCGAGGCCCATGAGCCGGCGGCAGCACGCCGTGTCGCGCGGGTCCTCCCCCTCCCCCTCCTCGCTGTGCCGGTGCTGGTGCCGGTGCCGAGAATGCCTCCCGCCGCCGTGGCTGTCGTCTTCGTCGTCGTCGCTGTTCCGGGACTGCTGGCCGACGCCGCTGGTGGCGACGGCAGTGGACGTCGACGTCGACGTCGCGTTGAGCTGCTGCGCCTGCCGCGGCAGCCCCCCGCGCCTCGGGATGAAGTTGCGCATGCTGCACGCCTCGTTGGCCAGGTTGAACTGCGAGCGGCAGAACACCTGAGCGCTCGCCGGCTGCTGGTGCCCGCTCAGGAGCAGGGCAGCTGACACCAGCAGAACTAGGGCCAGAGCCTTCTCCATGTCCATGTACGCTTTTCTTTGGTGCGTGTGCCTGCTGCGCTGTAAGTGCTTGATTATTTGGCCTTAGTTGGGCAAGTTGTGGTGACAATGCTCAGCTTCAGATCATGCAGTGGTGCTTAAATAGTGAAGACACGACATGTTGTGCTAATTAGCTCAGGTTATCTACTTCTCTTTACATCAGTTGCCGGAGTGTGTCTTTTTTGCTGTTTGTAGTTTTTGACACTGTGAAGGCATGCTGGTAGAGGTTAGGTGTGAGTTTTTTCTGAAGACTTGTAAACGTCCACTGTAGCTAGCTGCCTGCTAGCTAGCTGTGTGAATTTACTCAGGTGCAATGTACCGATCGTTTTGAGCATGCTGTGTGGACTGTGGTGTCACAAGGAGCACAAGAATCAACCGCTTCTCATCTTGATACCTTCCATGATTGATTATGTGAGTTCTTGTTAACCTATCTACCTTTCCTTGTAACTTGTACATGTATAATAACTGTGTCTTGTTAGTGTTTCAGGTAGTGATATATATACTTGTCATAGACTGCTTAGTAGTCTTTGTTGGAACTTCAAGCAGGTTAGTTAAGACTGCTTGTTTTGATGCATTGCTTCCCACTGTGGCATGCCTGAATGCTTGATATGAAATTCACTGATAAATTAAATGGCCATTTCGATAAATGATGCAGTCCAACATTGAACATGACAGGTAACTAAACAAACTCATACACCCTCGAAAATGACTATATGCCATTCGTTTATTTTTTTTTATAAAAAACAATGTCGGCAACAATCACAAATTTTTTTCGTGATTGCCTTTTGATCTCAGAAAATGGAAATAAATAAGACACATGTTCGCAGCATCTTCCTCCAACAACGTGATACACCATATCGCCAAAAGCGACCGAAACTGAAACCACCTAGAAAACAGAAACTTCAACCCACCCTGCTCCCTCGCGTCGTCTCGCTCACGGGGGCGACCCAAGCCCCCAAGCCGGCGCCGCCTCGACCCCGCTCCCCTCGCCGCTCGGCAACCGCCGCCGCGCCTCCTCGCCCTGCTGGCCGTCGCTCAAAAAGGTGGCGCGCCCGCTCGCTCGCCTCCCCCCCCTTTCGTCCCCTCCGGCACCGGCGGCCGGATCGGCAACCCCGCGGCCGGATCTTGCGGCTCGGGGGCCCGGCCAGTCCGCGGCGCGCGGCGCCGGGACGAGCTAGGGTTCCCTCGCCGCCGCTGCCTTGGCCCCGAGCGCGGCGCGCACCTGCTCCCCTGTGCCCGCTCCTCGGCCAGGGTTGACGCGGGGGGAGGGCCCTTCTGCACATCCTCGACGCTCGGGACCTCCAGGGGGGTCTGCGGGCTGTCGGCGGCAGTCAAGCTCACCCCTAGGGGTGGGCGGCGGGATGGCCTGCCCGGCACCCCTCCCGTGGCTCGCCGTTGGGCCCCGCCGGCCTCCCCTAGCCCCGTGGTCGGGGGACCTGGGTTGGGGTCGAGGCGGCCGGGGCTGGCGCGCCGCCCTACTGGCCGGCCGGCCGCCTCCGCGCGCGCGCCGTCTCCTGGTGCCGGCGGGTGGCCAGCGGCCCTGGGCGGTTCGCGGCCGGCAGCGACGGGTGCTGGTCGGCGGCCGGCCACCGGCGGCGCCCCTCCCCGACCACCTCGTCGTCTTGTCCGCTGGGGCCGACCCCTACCCCAGCCTCGAGGTCGGAGTGACTTCGGCTGGGGGTGAGAAGGTCGCCAGCGGCGCCGCCATGCCCAGGTTTGGGCCTGCTTCGCCGCTGTCGGCGCCAGGCGGCCGTCCCAGCCCCCCTTCCCCTGCGGTGGCCGGCGGGCGCGCGCTGCGTGCTCGTGTGACAGCGGTGGGTCGACGGAGGCGAAGGCGGGGCCTCCCCGCTGGCAGTGGCCTACTTCGGGGACAACAGCAGCAGTCTGGCTCGCGTTGGGTCAGGCTGCGAGACGCCCCACCCCGACTCGTCTTCGGCAAGGGAGGCGGGGAACGCTCGTTCGAGGGCTCCGTCTGCAGTCTGCTCTGGTGCGCCCCGCGCCCGCCGCACCTCTGGCCTTGAGGCAGGGAGCTTCAGCCGGGGACGTTGCGACAGGGAGACCCCCGCCCTTAACTCTGGCGTATCATAGTAGGTCGCGACGGTAGTCCTCGAGTGCGCTGCTCTCCTTCTTCCCCTACCGTGCGGCGGCGGCGGTGGTTCGTTGCCGGGGTTTTGTGGCCACCGGCGGCAGTTCCGGCCAACCTCGTCCCCGAGGTGGGCGGCCGGACGGCCGGTCGACGCCTCCCCGAGTCCCCCGCGCCCTTGACCGGGGCCAGTGCTTGGGCGGTGGGACTTGGCCGTCCTGGCGGTGCCTTCCCGCCAGCGCTCTGGGCGAGTGCTGCGGCGGTGACCAGCGGTCGGCTGGGCTACCTCCTGCTTCGGCGGTTGTGAGCGGTGGGCCACGACCGTCCTGGCGGTACCCAAGCGCCGTCGATTCGCTTCCCCCCACCACGGCCATTCCGTTGTTCGGCACCGGCGGCGGACACCATGAAGAAATCCAAGCGGCGTCATTGGCGGCAGTGGCAACCCAGGGCAGTGACGGTGAAAACCATGTCCTCAGACCGAGAGCGTAGGGCCGGCGACAGTGGCAAGAGCGTCATCACCTTCTTGAAGGCGTCGTCTTCGCTGTTCCTCGAGCGCCGCTGCCGTAGCAAGCACGGGAACGAGAGATCCCTCGGGTGCATGCCACAGCAGAATTGGCGTCTGCGGGCGTCATCCCCTTCCTGCAGGTTCCGTTGATGTGCCCAACATGCTCCTCCGATGTTGAGTCCTGTCCCTGCTTGCCCTCTTGGGCCTTTGGGTTGATGGTGTGGTGGGGGCCTCTTCTTTTCTGTTGTTGTCTTGTGTTTGTGTTGGTTCTAACCGGAGGTGGCAGGGCGTGTTTAAAATCTTGTATTGTAAAACATTCTCTTCTACTTAATTACAAAGATGCGCAAGTCTTTTGTGTATTCGAGAAAAAAGAAACTGAAGCCACAAACATGACGTTCACCATCGGCTCATGGATAAGTGGGGACTTGATTAATCAAGTGGCATTCTTAGTATTACTGAATTGCAAAACCATATGCAAGCCGCATGTTCAAAGGCATAACTTTTTAGGAAATAACAGTACAATAACTACAATACGGATCAAACTGAACATTATTGAAAACAGGAAGCAAACAGCATCGATCAAAGCTAAGGTTAATCCACTTGATCCCAACAACCTGCAGTGTCCTGCCAGCTGAAGTCACACTCGGACGGTGCAATGCTCGGGCTCCAGAACATGGCATCATTAGCTGGAGCAGCTGCTGTAGAATCTGAGGTGCTTCTGCTGTTGGTTGACATTGCTGCAGCACCGGAGGTAGCGGTTCCGGTACAGTCAAGATATTTAGCGTTCTGAGATCCTGAGCTGATCATGCTCCCTTGGCTCTCACTCGGCTCCCGACCAGAATTATTTGTGGGAACAAAGCTCTTATTTGCAGCAAGTGGCATTTCATTAGCCACTTCCTCCAATTGATCCCACAGCTGATATGCCTGAGTGGCCAACTGCCTCACATGGAACTGCGTTTAATTTGAGAACATCGATCATAGAAGGAAATATCATTTAGAAATTCACTGAGGTCAGGCTAGCTGCAAATAAACTTCAGTTAACATATACCAAAATGTGATTATTGTACTTTACCTGTTGATGTGGGGGCAGTTCTTGCAGAGCAAATGTCTGGTCTCCAATTCTAGCTGTCAAGACCTCTCCTATAGAGTTAAAGATAATGTCACACCCTACAGTCTTGAAAACATAGCATTTGCGTCCCATGTCACACGTTTTTGCATGATTCAGCGTTGAGTTCCATTGCTTATCTGACATACCAACGAGCTGAAGAACATAGCAATGACGATTCGAATTCAATAGCATGCATGGATGTATATACAAATACAGCTCGTACCAAAATATTTGAATGTGTAGAAATATCATGTGTACGAGTTCTTACAGCTTTGAGTTTTTCAGGATCCATGGTGTTAAGCTTCAAGAAGTCCTGGATGTTCCTAATCCCCTCAGCTTCCAACTTCTTGTCAATCGGTCCATCTTTTCCAATGTTCTTGAGCCTCCATATGTTGTCAGTCAGCAAAGGAGGATAGTGCTTTTTGTACACTGGTAAAGGAAATGCAAACATATATATCAACTCTCAAGTATGATATGAGGAGATACACCAGCAGATTAGTGACGATCGACATGGATTTATCGTATAAATCATGGCATGTAAATTTTATATATGTTAAATTCTGAAAATATATTGATTACATAAAACATATACAGGTTGGAATCAAACTTACATTCACCTCGATGATCTTTGACGGTGAAGCTTCCACTCACTGCCTCTTTAACTCTTGATCCAAAATGGCCCCCAGGCATGATGCGCACACCAATTCGAAACTTACGGCACCTTATCCAGCTCGAATTATCAGTGAAGGACACATCATCAATCACAGCCACTCCAAGGTTGTTCATAGGGACACTGACTGAGCCCACAAGCAATGGTCTCTTCCCTTCTCTAGCCTTCACAATCGCTGAATTAAACTGGTCAGCCGTCCACACATCACGGTCGTCACACTGAAAATCACCATCGAGAACCAGCACTTCTAGTCTTACTGATGAAGATCCAAGATGAGTATCTGGTGGTGGGATAATAGAGTTGGTTCTTGTGTCCATGAGATGGATTTCAATCGGGTTGCTCTCAATATCAACAAGTTTGTTGTTTGTGAAGATTGGTAGCTTGAGCTGTTTAGCAAAGACTAACTTCAGAGGAGGCAAGGCATCTGCCCCTTGGATGCTTAGAGGAAGAGATCTGATAGAGAATATTTGATCTTATCAGAATACAGTTGCAGAAACAGATAAGCTAGCTTTGCCTTTCCTTATTCAGGTAATCTGATTAATTTAGATTTGGATATGCTTGTTCCTTTTCCTTTAAAATTAAGAAAAATCCAGAAAATAAAAATAAAAATAAACAGAGAAATTTTCAGATACCTGAGTGGCATGTGATCCTGGTGATGAGAAAACATGTTCTGCATTTCCTCACGCACCTACGCATAACATAATATATGAAGTTATTAGCTGAGGTGCACTCCAAACTCACGGTACTGATGAAAGAAATTAGGATTAGGGTATGTTGAGTGTTGACGCTTAACACGCACATATATGTGTACGTAGCAATGTTTTCAATATAAACTACAACTTATGAAGGCATTTTGAAGAATTATTCAGACCAATTTGCATTGTCTTTTGAGGGCAATCAGTAGACGAAGTTATTTCCTCAATCAAAAACTAAGTTTCATACCAATATTTCATGTTAAACATAATAGTGACAGGCTGTACTGTTGGCACGTCTAAAAATGTTGGGTATGCTACATGTAGAGTCTTACCACTCTACGAATAAGTGGTTCCAGATTGTTGGCTAGTTGTTGAATAGTTTCTTGGGCCACAGCTCTTCTTACGAAACTTCTGCAAAAGGAGTACAGAAATCAAAATTGGGAAAGTTAACCTGCTGCGAAATCAATCTTTTGAGAGGGGACGAAGCTAGTAAATATGAAAGTTTTGACACGTACATACGCTTATGAGAAACCTCTTTAATTTAGATTCCATTAGAATATGAATTCGAGAAATGGAGTTCATAAGGTGGCCTAATAGTTAAAACCAAAGGATGCATTTTCTTGATGTCAAACCGTCAATTAACACAAAGGTAGCAAGCACATGAAAGGGTATATAAGCTAGTAGGTAGTTTTTTTTTTTTTTTTTGACAAGAAGCTAGTAGGTAGTTGATGCTAGGGTTTCCAGTTGTTAATTACAAATGATCTTTTTCTTGTGATTCCATGGATTTTATTCAGTATGGGATTTTGCCCTCCAGTACGTCCTGCCTACATATGTAGGTGATGAACTGATTGATGATGGTCGATCTGTTTTGACTCGAACCGCAGAAAATAATAAACATCTATCCATGTTCTTTTGTGCATTTCTTCAAACTTGAAACAGAAGATAATAAATGAATAAACGATTGGAGAATTGATCTGAACGGGTAGCATGCAGCTAGCTAGGGCGCGGCTCAGATGAGGCCAAGCACGTAGTTGCAAGAAACTCGATCGAGCAAGTCAACCAAAGCATGCAAAATGAAGTAATTGATGGAGCGGGTGAACTGAAGTTACGCGGTAAAAGCAAGAGGCGGCGCTGGCCGGATCCGCCTAGGGCCACGCCTGTGCGGATGATCATCGGCTCCGGCCCCGTCCTCCTCGTCGTCGTCGTGGTCCTCGTCACGCGGCCTCCGAGCTGCCATCTTCAGCTGATTCAACAATAATCAAGATATCAGCAAAGATGAAAGAAAAAGAAAATATCTGTTTATATTAGCCAACTTAGAGGTCGATATGTTTGATTTGTGCTAGCTCCAGATGAAACAAGATCGAGGATCGGAGGAGAGATCGAGGGGGGAACGGCTTTTGGTTGGGGCAAAACTAACCTAGCTAGCAGACCGTACCTGCAGTTTTTTTTGTTTGTGGTCGCCTGGAGCTTGCTAAGTAAGACACTGATGAGCTAGTATTACGTCATATATTCTCGAGAGCAACTCTGACGGCAGAGCGTATATATAGGCAGTCTGCAGGCTCCTAGAATTGCTGTACATTTTCCGGCCGCCGGTCGAAATTAAACGGAAACAACGACACGTCAGGAGAACGCGTTCGAGGCAGAAGGCTCCGGGAAGGTGGCCGGAAGCCGGCGTCAAGCACTGCGCAAGTTCATGGCATTGTAGGCTAGCTTCATAAGGGCCTTGGTTTGGCTTTTCTTGCAGCAGGCAGCAGAGCAACACCGGCCAGCCGGCCGGCTTGGGAAGAAGCTAGCTGATTGCATGTAACGTTCGTCAAAAAGTTCTATGGGGGGTGAACATCTCGTCTTGCGTACGTGTGTCGCTGCTAGGTGGGACCGGCCGTGAATTCCAAGGATGGTCCGATCGTTGTCGTGCCCGGCCGGGCGCAGCTTCGTGGACATGACGACGACTAAGCTACCTGCTTAGCTAGACTGTGGTCACTTTTCCAGAGTCGGTCGTGCTTGTTCATTCGTACGTGACCAGACCACGACCGGCCGGGGGTGGTGGACGACAAATAAGTCTTGTTCGGCTTTTGCTTGGAAACAAGCTGATCTTGCGCGCACTGCTTGCGCACATTCCTTTGGCGTTTCTTGCATTGTACCACAACGAAGGACGTATATATATGACTGCGACAGAGAACACACGTATACTCCGACGCAGCTGGTACGTCACGTCGTCTTGCTCGGAAGCCACCCATCAGGTACCTTGCCATATATTTGCATTGCTCTCGGTTACATCGTCCAAATGTTAGTTTCTTTCTTGCATATATATACATTGTTGTTGTGCCTTTGTGTGCATGAATCACCATACTATATACGTATATAGCTAAGCTACCTAGCTGGGTCGTCTGAAAGGGACTAATTTCCACTTATAGTTGTTACTAGTAGCTAATCTTAATTAGTACCTTCCTGCTATTTTCTATGCGCCTTCGTTCTTGTCATAAGCCCAAAGCAACTAACTCCATCGTTCAGCTACCTAGTAGCTGGATAGAAGTTTGTGACAGCTCATCAGAATTCATTAAAATTCCTGGTTGCAACATAGATTGCGATATATCATGCTGTATAGCATTACCATGTTAATTATATTCGTCTCTTTCCGATTGATAATTCTTCCAATGTTCCTGTTAAGTGTTAGTGATTAAGTTATTGCACCAACATTAGAGTACTACATATTGTAACCTTGTTTTATTTTAGTGAGATTCTGAGGCCTCCAATAATATATCAAGCCTCCACGTTAATCATCATTAGGGTTGAAAACAAGACGATAGTTATCCATTCGTCCATAAAAATGTGGTTTAGACTTTGCATAAGGGACCAAATGGATAGATCGCATTCAAATCCAAAGGGTTCAAATACTAAATGGATACTTCATATCTGAATCTGAATATATATATGAATGTTCGTTGTTCGATACGACAATACCAAATTCGAATATATGAATATCCAAAGGGACCGCTTGATTTTTGAAATTTCAAAATCGATCAAGAAGACTGAAGTTTTATCATCACAAGAAATTTAAATTAAGTTTTCAAAATCTAAAACATGAAAAAAAACTAATAATATAGGGATACCAGACTTTCTTAAAATCGAAGTTTTTGCATGTAAAGGTGATGAAATAAAAGGTGACTAGAGGACACCACCTGTTCACAGACGTACGCCTCGATGAAACCAAGAGCTTTGCCCGGCTAATTTGAACAGAAAAGCTGAACTTTCACTGACGTTACACAGCTACATAAATATCTATTACGTTATATTCACAGTACACGTAGTTCAAAGTTGGAAGTCCAGAAATAAATTGAACTTATTTGCAAATGTTAAACCTATCAACGTTCGGACGAGAGAACCATATGCGTGTACGTGTATACGCTAATCCATACTTCAGTATCAACAGTAGTAATATATGACTGTCCGTACGTTTTGATGTACATCATTGCTTTCGAGTGTGTCGGATGGACTAGACCAGGCGCAATCAATCTCCTGTAGTAATCGACCACCAAGAAAATGATCTACCGCTGTCAAATGCGGCAACCACAAAGTGGACTAACTGACTACTAACTAATTGGCTTACCTAGAGTTTCTAGGAATGTCCTCCAGAAAGTGACAAGTAACCGCACAACAACTCGCCTATGAGGAATCCAAAATTAATTAATAAAAAAAGCCTCCTCGTGGGTGTTTTGGGCTTGGTAACCTTGTTGTTACTAAGTTCTTTTTGTTTCGGTTTGAACTCTTATCTGCTTATTGAAAAATGCGTTGAAGGACGTCATCTCAAAATTAATAAAAGCCTCTTTTTTTGAGATTACACAGTACAACGTAGACGCTCACAATACGCACGCACACCCACCCCTATGAACACACGTACGTAAATCCTACCCCTACCCCTATGAGCACCTTCGAAGGACTGAGCACCCGGCAGATCTAGAGATTCTCGAAGTCACCACTGGCGCGGAGCACCCGGCAGATCTAGAGATTCTCGAAGTCACTACTGGCGCGATAAATCCTTGGAAAAATCCCAGGAAAAGGTGCGAGCACCAGGATTTGAACCCTGGTGGGTAGCGTCCCACTGGACCGTCCTACCATTGGACTACAAGCCAAACCTTTGAAGTTGCTCTCCCTATATTTGTTCACCCTTCAAAGCAATTTCTCTATATTTTATTTGGCATTTTGGAGAGCTAGTTTCACTCTTTATCTTTGAAAAACACACACTATTATAAAAATGACTTTAGAAGATATGTTCTCTAGTTAATGGAGACGGGCAGGCCCCTTGCTTTTAAGGGGGCCAATATAGCTGCCCGGCTCAACACCCCTTAGGCCTCGACTTGAAAGGAATATGCCCAATAAAAATTATATTTGAGTGAGGGTAGAATAGTACATGTTTATAAATTGTGAAAGCATTCAGAAAAATGATGGAGGTGAGCTATCACATACATTCTTTAGTATTCATCTAACAATTGAGCCACTTTACAATTATTAGCTGCACCATATAAAAGTTGAATTGTAGGCATTTCCTTCTTCTCGGCTCCATCATATCTACCTCCAACATATGTGGTTTCACCAACTCCAAATCCCTATCCTACGAAACACTCTAGGAAAGCATGTTCCCTATGGTATTTTTAGACTTCCCCTACGATTTTCGACCTTGTGGATTCTAGTATGGTCTTTTTATATGTTATTAGTTGTTGGTCACAACTTTGACCTCCTTTTTTGTAACTTTTTTTTATGAAAACTGATATATGTATATTTCTATGAAAGTATTTTTTAAAATAAAGCTATTAATAAAGTTTTGATATTTTCTAGCTCAACAATTTAAAAATTATTGATCCTAATGTTTGATCTAAATTTTGCCTAAAACGAGTTTCTACGTCCTATACGGATGGAGTATTTCCTACAAGTTGCATTTTGAGGATATTAAAATCTGTTTAGGTATGTTGTTGTCTTCTATATTTTTGGGGACAAGAGAGAGTGTTATTTTTTACATTTAGATTTAGGAGAAAGGAAGTTATATTTAGGACATTTTTTAAAAGTATATAAGGATAGAAGATTAGAGATAGGGCATCTGACATACTAGCATCTTCGTCTTCTAAAATAAAATAAAATATTATGATGACGTGTGCTATGCTACAGGAGACTGACCCAATCCGATGCTTCAGATTCTGGCTGACACGCAGACCACCACTCATCCTGCCCGCACGCGCTCGGCACACGGTCCATTCGAACAGTTTTTTTTTTTTTTTTTTTTTTTTTTTTTTTTTTTTTTTTTTTTTTTTTTTTTTTTTGGTCCATCCCAACAGATGAGTGAAGCAGAGTGAGCAACGGGCCGGAGCCGAGCCCGCCCGCCATGGCGCCACCGCCGCTGCCCCTCTTCTCCGCGTCCCCAAAGGCCCCGCCGCCGCCGCCATGGCTCCACGGGCCCTCTACCCAATCCCACAACCCCGCACCCCCGGTGCCTCCACCCCCGGCGGAGGCAACTCTTCCCAAGCCCCGCACCCACAGCCCCAAACCAGCACCAGCAAGAAAAAACACCAAGACAGCAGCCAAGCCCCTCACCGCCGGAGTCCCCGGGGGCCGCACGCACCGAGCGGTGCTCGGCATCATCCGGCGCGTCCGCTCCCTCGAGCTCTCCGACGCTCCGAGTCCGAGTCCGAGCCCCGCCCACACCAGCAACGCCGCTGCCGCAGCCGCGTTCCACCTTCCGATCGAGCCGCCGTCGTCCCCGCCGCGGGGACCGGGCCAAGAAGTGGTGTGGACGGCGAACCCGCGGCCGCGCGCGGTTCCGTGGGCGGCTGCGAGGGACGAGGGCCTCAAGGTCGCGCTGCGGCGGGAGAAGAAGCCGCGGGAGCCGACGCGCGCCGAGACCGAGCTGGGGGCCGGCGAGATGGACCGGCTCCGGCGGCTGGCGCGCGGGATGCGCAGGTGGGCGCGGGCCAAGAAGGCCGGGGTCACCGGCGAGGTGGTCCAGGAGATGCGGAGGGAATGGGCCAGGGGTGAGGAGCTCGCCGCCGTGCGCATCGTCGAGCCACTCTGCCGGAACATGGACCGCGCCCGGGAGATTGTTGAGGTGGGTGGGACCATCAGGCTATTCTAGCTCAATATATTTTGTTCCTCGGGTGTGATCCCGTGAGAATTGTATGCTGTCAGCATAATGATTTGGACCTTAGCACTTAGAGATCTGAATTTGAGCTTCAATTAAAGCAATGCGCAGTAGCTAGTAAGTTTGCAGTTTTGATGCAATCTTTCTTTTTTTTGGCAAATTGATTATGATGCAAATGAACATTGGCGGTGAAAGAGAGTGTAATCATGGTCGTTCTTGCCAGTTGCCACCATTTAAAACTTCAGACTGCCAAATGCAGATTTAGTTGCACTGTAGTAGCAAGGAACTTGCAAATGGTGGATGGAGGGTGTCTGCAACTGATGCAAAGGAGAATATGCAACCCAAGTCCAACTGTGGTCAGTGCTAGCTAACTAATGTAGTGTCATAGTGGATTGTAGTGGACTTGACAGTCATTATGCCAATACTTGCAGAGAAAGATTGTTTATGTACCAACTGTATTTTGTCCTAGTGTAATAGTGTGGTTACCAAAAAAAAAATATTTCTTGATACCAAGTGTATATGTTTTGACCTTTTCTTAGGTGTTCAGTGTCGTTTTTACCAAGTCTTATTTAATTTTTTAAGTATATTATAAAATAAATAAATCAGTGTTGTATCTTTAATGATAAATATGTCATAAAAAAATAAATAATATTTATAAAACTTTTTTGAATAAGACGGAGAATCAAACATGATAGATGAAAAACCTAAAGTGACACTCTTTTTGAGACGGAGGGAGTACTAATGTTGAGTTCAAAAACTTACAATTTTCTTTGATTGAATATAATTTTTGTCTCAGATAAAAACAGGAGGCTTAGTTGTCTGGACAAAAGGAGACATACATTTTGTCTACAGAGGAATCAAATATCAGCAAAACACAAAGCATAGTCACACTTTTCGAACTAATGTTCATAAAGGCTCTCTAGTAAAACAAAATGTTCCTGGAACCCTACTTACATATGGGAGCCAAGGTCCAGCATTAACAAACAGTAATGTTGAAGCAGATGATGCTTTCCAAGAAAATGATCAAAGCATTTGTGGCCAGAAGGATGAAGACCCTGTCAAGGGAACACTATATGAGAGAGAAGTCAATAGACTATTGGACACTTTGGGCCCTCGATTTGTTGATTGGTGGTGGGACACACCATTACCTGTGGATGCTGATCTCCTCCCAGAGTTTGTTCCAGGCTTCAAGACTCCATTTAGGCAGTGCCCTCCTGGTGTGAGACCAACACTAGCTGATGAGGAGCTGACATACTTGCGCAAGCTTGCGCGCCCTTTGCCAACACATTTTGCCCTTGGTGAGTATGCATTTAGTTACCAGATGCAATTTCTGCTAGTACACATCTAAATTATTCCTTGTGTTTGTGATTTTATACGCACATTGAGTCAAAGCATTTCTATTGTCTATGTCCTTTGTGTCTTGTACATACATCATCTTCTATGTATTCAATACATGTCATGCACTTCTGTTGTTTATTTATGTGATTACCATCTTAGGGATATATCACATTAACTTTAGATTATGAACAAGATAATTTTGTGTCATTGGCAGGTAGAAATACAAGATTGCAGGGTTTGGCTGCTGCTATACTGAAGCTTTGGGAGAAAAGCCTTATAGCAAAAATTGCAGTGAAAGTAGGTATCCAGAATACGAACAACGAACAAATGGCATGGAACCTAAAGGCAAGTATTATTCCTGATGAAATACCATCTGACATTTGTGCTATTAAAGTGCATTGTAGTCAATTCCTTGACTAGCAAAACCTTAAAAATGTTGTCGGTCACCTCCTTGGTGATTACAATGCTTGTTTTATCTTGCATTACTACATTTTAAAGTGATTTGCTAATTTCTGGTTTTATTTTCATAGGCTAAACTAGTTACCTAGAGTATGGTAATAAATTGGACAAAACATGAATCCTTAGTTTCTTACTGCAAGTTTACATGGTTCTTAGTCAGATATCCATGCCTTTATGTTTATATTGGTCCTTTATTTGTATTTTCTTGTGTAACACTGAAGCTCCTCAGTGCAGCATCTTACGGGAGGCACTGTGATATTGAGAAACAAGGATTTTATTATTCTATATAGAGGGAAGGATTTTCTTCCTGGTGGAGTTGCTCAAACTGTTATTCAACGAGAAGCTCAGGTACATGATGAACAGGTGAAGGAAGAGGAAGCTCGACTGAAAGCAGTTGACTCACTTCAGATGGTTGGTGAATTATCTGAAGAAAGTTCTGTAGGAACTTTCAGGGAGCACCAGGATTTCCATGCTGACTTTGCGCATGAAAATACTGAAAACTCCAACACCATGATTGAACTAGAGGCTGAGAAGTATAGATTGGAAAAGGAACTGAAAGACCATGAATGGAAGCTTTCCATTGTATGTATTCATGTGAAGCATCTCATGCTCTGATTTGAAGTCATTGACTTGTAGTGTTATTAGTTGCAGTCTAACACTTTTTTTTTTTGCAGCTCAACAAGAAGATTGAAAGATCTAACCAGGCACTGGCAAAGCTTCGCAGTTCTTGGAGCCCTTCAGAGCAGTCTGCTGATAGAGAGCTCTTGACAGAAGAGGAAAAGATAGTGTTCCGCCGGATTGGCCGCAAAATGGATGGGCTTGTTCTCCTAGGTACAGCTATATTTTAGGTCACTGCCTACAATATACATTTCATCTTTCTCTGGTCACTGAATCTGCATATCATTTGTTTCCCCATACAGGAAGGCGTGGTATCTTTGATGGTGTAATTGAAGAGATTCACCAGCACTGGAAACATAAAGAGGTTGTGAAAGTAATTACAAAGCAGAATCAAGCCCAGCAGATCATGTTCACAGCGAATCTGCTTGAGGTTGAGACAGGTGGAATATTAATATCAGTAGAAAAGCTCACAACCAGCCATGCCATAATACTTTACCGTGGAAAAAACTACCACCGCCCAGCAAAATCATCATTTAGTAATCTGCTAACGAAAAGAGAAGCGCTCCGAAGATCAATTGAGGTCCAACGGCGAGGGGTAAGAATCAGCATATAACATTTATCCACTAAAACTTCCATTTTGTTCTCTTGCTAGCAAATCTCATGCCCTTTAATCGAATATATGCAGTCAATGAAATACTTTGTTCGGGAGAGACAGAAGTCCATTATGGAATTGAAAAGGAGACTGGTCAGTAATATACATATTTGATATGCTTCTGTAGCTAGATAGAAATTTTTGCCCTGATGTTTTTTATTTTATTGCTACAGAGATATGTGACAAGGCAAATCAGGTATCGAACCCCATGATCATGAAGCGGTTGGATACTCTGATAGCATAGTCAGTGAGGATATTGCAAATTGCAATAATGAATGTGTCCAGATTTATTTTTTTTTCCTTGATACGGGATAGCCATGTAAAACTGTAAAGCCCAAAATGAACCATTCTGAAGTGTACAGCTTATGTAATTGTACATATGTGACACTTTATCCACATTTCATGAAAATAAATGAAATTTCTTATGTTTTGGTGCAATTCACCATCCCCTGTTATTGAGATGGCAGACCAAGCTTGGCCCGCTTCTTCACTTTTTGTTTGAGGACATTCAGCCATTTTGTTGCATATCTTGGTTGCGTGCTAGACAGACTGATTAGCCCCAGAAGCACCATTGATGATGGCAAACAAAGAAGGCACATAGCTTAATCATGCAACTATATAGACAATGACTAACAATATAGCCATAATAACAAGCTTAAATTCGCGTCAACAAATTCAGCATTTTGTTTCCATGCTGAACATTATGCCAGGACAGCAGAAACAAGTGCAGAGAGCTCAGAAACAGGTCCTCGTCACGGTTGCTTAGAAGAGGAAGGGAAGGTGGGGAGCTTCTCCGGTTTGGCGGCCTTGAGCTCCGGCTTGGGCCTCTGCGGCGCGTTCCTGGGGTTGGTGAACCAGGTGGTGTAGAGGAACTGCTTGTGCGGGCCGTCGTGGTCGCAGATGAGCCTTAGCTTCTGGCGCTCCCTCATCCACCGCAGCATGATCTTCATCTGCCTCTTGCTCGTCAGGCCTCGAAGTCCGACATCCTAATAAGGATACAAAAGCAAAAGATCAATCTCAGCTGCTTGTTAGAGGACGGATACAGTTAACCAAGGATGCACCGTCGGAGTCCAATCCGAGATGGCATACTTGAACAAGGAATTTGCTGAGGTATCTGGACAAGCATTCCGTCGAACAGCTTCCATTCATGGGTGTGACCGAGCTGGGAGAAGGGCAGGCAGGGGTGGATGCTCTCGTACCTTGACGTGGTCCCAGACGTCGGAGATGGTGAGCGGGCCGTGCTCCCGGACGACGTCGAAGATGGCGCGCGTGATGGACTGCGCCTGCTCCGGCGGCGCCGTCAGCTCGATCGGCGCCATCTTGGGCTTCCCCTTCTTGGCCGCCCACCGCGCCGCCGTCGCGAACATCGCCGGACGCCCTCGCTGCGCGCGTGACGCGGCCCTCCTGAATCCTGATCTCACGAGCGCCCCCGCGCGCGCACGCACTTTCCACTGAGATCAGCAGACCAACGGCACGATCGAGAAGGCTATTAACATATATAATTCGCAGTTGTTCCCAGCATAGTCGTACTGCCCACGTCGCCTGAAATTCGTTGATTGGTCCACCTAGACGCCATGTCATCTTGGGCTTATTTCATTGGTCCACTTCACCCAGCCATCTCCAGATATAGGCTGCCCCCTCGAGTCGTTAAAAAAAAAAAAAAAAAAACCGCCCAGAAGCTTCTCTCGTTCTCTCGTCTCTCCACGGCGCCTCCGCCTCCGTCTCTCCCGCTGCGGCGTCGCGGGAGGCCACCGGCCGCGCCGGCGCCTCCACCTGCGCCTTCCTCTCTGCTTCCTCCCTCTCCTTCTCTCCCTCTCTCCCTCCTCATGCTGGCGATGCGGTGGCGGCGGCGGGTGGCACGACGGGGGCCGCGGCGCGGGCGCCGTTCGGACTCGGGCCGTGCGTCGGCCCTGGCGGTCGCCGTCCCCGGCCATGGCACGGCGGTGGCGAACGCCGCTGGTGGCCGCCGCCTCCGCCCCGTGGCGCGTCCTCGTCCCGGCTGCTCGGCCGTGGCCCTTCGCGTGCCTAGGGTTTCCACAGTGTCGCGGCGCAGCCGGGCCTCCGTGGTGGCCGCAACTCGGCTCGGCGGCGGCGGCCCTTCTCCTCCTCGATGCCCACCTCGTCGCTGCCTGCAGGCCGTCCTCGTCTCCTCCATCAACCATAGGGTTCATGGTCGCTCTCCTGTTTATAGACTCAGGTTCGTCCCTCTTCGATCCCCGTCTGCTATTTGATCTTTGTCTTTTCTTCTCTCAGATCCACTGGTGGAGGACGCCCATGGACTTCAAGAATGCAACCATGAACTCAAGGACATCAACCCTTCTCCAAAAAACAAAATGTCTATGGATGAACAGGATCCCGTGCTCCCTGAAGGTCGTCCTGGTCTCCTTATTTGTAGTGTCTCATTCCCAGATTATTTGATTTCTTACGTGCTTGCACTTATTTGTAGTGTTCCATTTTTTTTCTGCAGAGGTTTGTTTGATTTGATCCAAAAATTGAGCCTTAAAAAGGGTCTTGCACACACAAACAGCGCAAAAGGTCAGCAGCAAAGGTAACAGCAAAAGTACTGAAAAGCTTCAGGAATCGCAGACAAACAACACTCCAGCTGAAAGTTGAAAAATGAGTTAGACTGAAACTCCTAACTCATAAATGATTCTATGGTTAGGTATCGTGTCGTGGAATTCTGCTTAGCATAGCCTAATACATAATTTTTCCATGCTCATACTCATAGTTGCTTGGATCTCATTATCTAAGACATGACTGTCTGTTCGTATTTTGGACATTACCTTCATCTTGCTGTTGTCCTCGCATCCTCTGGAGAATTAACTCACCGTCGCTTGTTTTTTTTGGTTTTCTGATTTACCATGTTCTCATGTTAGTGTGTTATTTATACTCCGTTTTCTTCGGCCTAATACAGAATGGTTGCCTACCATTTCTTCTGTTGGTTTCTGATTTTGATTTTGGGTACATTATTGCGTTACCGTTGAATCTCTAACATACGGATCCATTTTTTACAGGGTGAGGACTTTGCAGGACACAACGGCTCGGTGGATTCGAGGAGGATCTTTCCTTCGGCTTCTGTCCTTGAGGACAGGTACAATCACGCCATCTCCCCAATTTATATTTCTTTTCAAAGAACTAGATTATTTCAGGGGCTTCTTTGGTCTGTACTTCATGAATTCATTTGCGGGTTAAGGTGCCTTTTACCAGCCCCAGCAAGTGCGCTGCATGTAGTTTTTGTGCACCATTCCATTCTTACTTTAGAGCGGTTCTATTCTATTCTATTTTCCCTTGGGAATGGACCAAAGCACGACTCGAATATTTTGCATGGCAATAATGCTTCAGTACTGCTTGCCCTTCCTGTTCTTAAGAGAATGTGCTGAGTTTACCTACTTCCAAGTTCATCACTCTTTTTGCATGGCCTTCCTGTTGGCCTAATTCTCAGGCTGTTCAATGTGATGAGCACAGCAACCTTATCTCAAAGTCAAATGTACACCTACGTTTGAATTTTATTTGCCCTTTCTAACCTTCTTTGCGGTACCTCATGTCATGCCAATTCTTGCTCCCTTAGCATAGCATCTTAGTTGTTCATTGGTCTAATAAACCTTTTGCTGATACCTCTTTCTTGCTCTTCTGCCTTTCTAGGTTTTGTATGCGCGCCAGATTTACCTATCCATGTTTATTTAACAAAGATACATATAGTTGCTAATTCACTAGAATGGTGATGTTGGTTCTTTGCTTCCAGAGGGCTGATTCTCTGCTTCCAGATCCACTACAATGATGATGTTGGTTCTCCATAGGTGAGGCTTCGCGAACCTATTTTACCGCATTCTCTGAATGAATCATACAGCGCTTAGATCTTCACCCACCAACTAAAATTATACTTCTGGTTGTTGTCACCTAAGAATTATAGAATAGAATTAATGCAAATTCAGGTACAAAAGGCTGTTTTTTTTGTTACACGGTGTGCCTATGAGTTATGCCAATATCTTCATGGAAAGGCAAAGTGATGGTGGACAATGGTGATACTAATAATAAATAATGGAGCTCCACTCATGGAACCATGATTCTAAAATTAGAGTATCCTAAGACCTAAACTGTGATGCTGCATAGTTCTACAAACCTCTCTCATTGCTATGGTCTTCACTAATAGAAATCTTATTTGCTAAACAGTCTCACAGACTTGCTCTGTCCTGGAAAAAAGCCACCAGCAAACGATTATGAACCTCTATAAAGGGTCTCCCACCATCAGTTTGTCTGTACAGATTTCGCATTTGCATTGCTTCGGTTCCAGAAAAGTACTATGTCAAAAGCCTATTTGTGAAATTATCTTCTACTGTCTCATATTGTTCATGCATGGAAAATATTGCCATAGATAGATATATAGGCTACAATGCATATTCGATTCTACTACATGCTGCAGTGGTGCCGTATTCCTTAACAGGCTAATATAATGCCTAAGATTATGTAATGGCAACGTCCCCATAACTACATTTTAATCTGCCTAGAATTTCCAAAAATTGACATGATTATTTCTCCAATGCTAACATAGGTCGCTTTTCGTGCTGCTTTCTTCTTAATGACTCAGATTTTTTACTATCGACCAAAACCATTGCCATGCCGATAAGTCGGTTTAGATTAAGTTAATGAGCATGACCTTATTCAAGTGGTTCCACTAGATTCGTTTTTCTTTTTAACCTGCCATTGATACAGAGATCATATCACCGTTATTGTAGTTTTCTCCATAGTTTTTGGGTGGTCAAACCACTTTACCATGTATCATGCCTTGTTACAAATTTATGCAGCCTTATAGAATATAGTCATTGAGATTTTAGAGTCACAAATTAATTATTGTGGATCTAACCTTACTTTTTTTTCTTGCCATATGCTTTTGACAGTCCTAGAAAGCAAGATGAATGCTCCTTTGAGTTCCTCCATGTCCAATGTTGTCTATATTTGTTTGCAAGGTTGGTTCAACCAAAGCCATGGATGGTGCTTTTGCTATGTGTGCTAGCCTTAAATATGTGTTGCCCCCTTGCAGGTTTGGGTTCCCAGACCACCTGAAGAGAGGTGAGGAATTCAGCCAATTGCTAATGTACCATTCTGATTAACACTTTGTGTGACCACTCCTTGCTTTTGCAATATTTGTACGTTCTTTCGCTGTCACTAGAGTTGGCTCAATTTAGTTGAATCCCATGACCATATCTCTTATCCTTGTGCGTCATTACTGTGATGTCCTAAAGTTCACGCTCTATAGGGATCTTTATAGTTAGTAGTGTTATATATAACTAAAAATATTCTATATAGAATGTTACCTGCTATTTTTTCCAGAAAGCTCCGAAATTATTTGTCAATGCTCTTAATTATAGATCCAAAATTGGTTGTAGTTAGGATCAATTTATTGGATTGGTGTACATGCAGTTGGTCATGTTATTTTCAGTGCAAAAATTGAATTGAGATGTTTGCATTTTTGTGTCCATGCAAACTGCACCTGAGGTTTGCTCCTGCATCTAAACCTCACTGAGTTTACCAAGATGTCTAAAGCTCTAGGCTTTTAGGTAAATGTCTCTAGGATATCCTAGGTTACAAAAATATTAACATGGTTCCTCTTGATATTTCTACATCTTCATACTACATGTCTCCCATTTGATTAGTTTTCCCCTGTAATTTGTTCAGAACTAATTGACATTGCTTGATGGTGTATAGATCTTTTCTGGTTAGGTTCATGGCTTGTTCCTTGTGCCAACAGTTTCGTCTAGTGACTTGGGCTAACAGTCAGCATGTGCCAATTGACTTGATACAGCCTCGCTTCTCGTGTGACATTGAAAGGTAATTTTTCCATATAATCATTAAATCTCCTTCGTACTACCGTATTACACTTCCTGTACCTGCGATTGTGCTTAGCCTACATATATTGTGTCTGATTAGTTACAAAAAAAGCACCTTTTCCCACTCCAGATTAGACAAGGACCCACTAACGCCAAATTAACTAATGATTTTTCTTTTCTTTTTCCAAATTACATTACATTAGTGACTCATTATCTTTGGAAATAGTTACAAATAGACCAATGCCATCCGATACTTCGATGGACATGGCAACCTTGAAACACGGTATTTCAGGTACCGGCCTCTTCAATCATGCTATCTTTATGAGGCAATTAGTTTTGTTGTCATCACAGCAATTGCTCTAATTAGATGCTTCGAGACCGCTTGACTTAGGAGCCACTGACGATTATTTCTTTCCATGTGCATTGAGTGACAAAAAGTGACGTCTTTCTTGAAAGTGACGGCTACTTTTATTTCACTCTGCCACAAAGCGTTGTTACAACATATCGATTTAATTATGATTATGTATATTTACTAAATTGTGCATTTGCTGCCTTATTCAAATACCTTCAGTCTTCTGTTGTTTTCCCAGGGAGAGGAATGTCCAAATGATTCGGCTGTCCGGTCTCTTTTTACCAGCACTAGGTTCATTTGGTGCTCACTACAAGTTTCTTGGGATACAACCTTCCAGGGAGCCAACGGCCTGATATAACAAACTTTTGATGCTTCCATCGGCCCAATTCTACAATGGCATTGTCAGGTTTCATGTGTGTCACAAAACTCATTCGCATTACTGCACTCAGATCTGCAGGTCACAGTTCGGTGTATTTAGAGCAACTTTGTTTTTACTTTCCAGTTACCCTTTCGAACCGGACTTACCAGATGGAAGCTTGCGGACGAAGTAAGTCAGTTGGAGCTATTGGAATTTCTGCCTCATAGTACCTGTTTTCCGTGTGTTTACTTACATCGATTCTCATGGATTTACCATATTTAATTTAATTCCAGGAGCAATGGAAGGGGTCACACAGGATGGTGATGCAGTTCTGCATTGGATTTGAGTCAGGAAGACTAAATGGTCTGTGAACAATTTGTTCAGGTCTTCGATATCATCCCCTCGTGTTCTTTGCAGTTCCAGTTTGATTCCTATAAGGCTGGGGTTCCAAAGCATCTTGAGAAGGCGCCGACAAGATTTGTGGTAAGTTGCCTATGTCCCTTATTTTTGCCCTCAAATATGCACTTTTATCTTCACTTCGATATATATTATCTTCTCCCTACAAAAACTATGTTCTTCTCTGGTACGGATTAAGGCAGCAGCCATATTCTAATGAGAGGCTAGCCAACTTATCTCCTGCCTTCATCTTATATGACCCTCAGTGCTGTTGTTTCATATTCCATCCAGATATAGCAGTGTCAACAAACGCCAGATTTTTTCTCCTTTAGTAAGCTCTACTGACCCCTCCAGCGTCCTCTATTTCCATTCATGATAGTAATGCTAATGCATCACCTCATGCTTTTCTTACTGATACAGTGCTTCTCCTCGGTGATTCAGTGATTTCAAGTGGCAGCAGACGTGGTGCCTCGAATGACAACTCCGCAGCGTTCTACAGATGAAGATGCCTTCCTTCCATACAGAACTATCGCTACCCTTCTTGAAGATTATAACAAAGGTTAGGTACCAGTTTCTCGATTTGAGAAATCATGGTTACTATTGTTAATTAGTCACAGGTGAACAAAATCAGCTACAATAAAAAGGATTCAAGGATCAAGCGCTAAAAAGCTGACTGTCCTCCTGTTTTCGACAGCCCGACGATATCGTTTTCTTAGATAATTGATTGGATATTCTTCATCACTGCCCAGTATATGAACTGGCCTTCAATTCAGAATAATGTAGACCATGAATAACTGTATGTACCTTTGTGTCGCTATCGTTAGCAAGACAACATGCTTGTATTAAACTGATTAGTGTTGCTGCCTTGCTTATATTTCCCAAGACATTAGCCAATATTAGTTCCAGCCAAAATAATACAGTGTGACAGCCCAAACACGCTATGTAAATTAATACCACTATTTTATTTTCCTATTAATCTGTGAAGGTATGTTCCTGTCCCAAGTCATACGTTTATATTGTTCCAAGCCCAAACTCGATCTATGTACCTAACTATGCTATCCATTCATGGATCCGGTATTATGTATATATTAACCTATTACTCTTAATTAGCTTCTCATAGAATTTTAATATATCACACCTATATCATTTGCCACACACGCGCAGGGTGCGCGCTTTCTACTAGTAGCTATATATATCTCCGTATCCGCTTGTTTCTGGAATTCTGGCCAGGCTGAATTGAGTTGAGCTCCACTACCGGGAAAAAGGGTTGGGACTCATCATCAAAACCAAGTCATCGTCAGTATATCCTCTGCTTCTTGGATGGTGATGATTTGGTACGTAAAGTCTGTACCATTGTTGCTACCATTGTTGCCTGAATGTGCAATAGAAAGCAAACATTGTATTGGTTTGCTTGATTCCGTCACATGACAAAAGAAAGGCTGCTACTTGTACATACTACGGCATGATTGGTTTGCTTCCAATTCTTGCCCATCCAATACAAAGGCATTGCCAAAACTTAGGCTTATCAAAATCAAGGATGTCAAAGTTAGCGTAAAAAACAATTGTCAAAAAAACAGAATGAGAGAGGAAGTTAGTCTGTAGCGTCGACCGCCGACGCGCACGCGCGCGGCCTCGCCGGCACGCCTGCGCTCTGCTTCGCCTGTGATCCCCGCCTTGCCCCCCTGCGCCGCCGTCCGTGCTCTCCTGCACCAGCACCACCGTCCGTGCTCGCCAGCGCCGCCGCCCAAGTCCACCCTCCGTCGCCACCCCTACGCGCGTCCTGCCCTGCCCCTGCCCCCTCGCGCGTCGACGTCGGTCCGTGGCCGGCCTTCCCATCCTCGGTGGCGAAGAAGGTGTTGGACTGTTGGGTTTCGAATCTCGGGCAGCCTCTCTGGCTCCAGTGCCCACTTCTGTGTGCTGTTAGCCGGTGGCCGCCTGTTGCCCGCAACCCTGTTCGATGTTTGGCCGAAGTGGAAGCCGGTGAAGGCAAGATCATGGCCGAGAAGGACGGGATGACTCTCGCGACACCATCACCGCCGCCGCTGATCTCGTGACGCTGTCGAGTCATGGGATCCTCCTCCGACCTCGTCGATCGTCCGGACTTCAACATTGGGCTGGAATTCCAAGACAAGATTCGTCGACGTCTCCGGTCGCCGGTACACCACCCCCTACCCACTCCGATGGCTCGTTCTTCCTTCTTGCAACCTTCCGTCGCTTCCTCTTTCGGCTCACGGAGGAATCAGTTTCTCTCGCCTTGCAATCCTGTTTGGGTGGGCGTGCATCGGATTTTCATGTGAAGTTTCTCAGCAACAATCATTTCCGTTTCTCGGTCTTTTCCAAAGATGTGGGCTTTCAAGTCTATAAATTGCGCAGAGTGATCACCAAATCTTTTGATATCTATTTTCATCTATGGAACAATGGCACTCCTCACCGGGGAGAGGGAAAAACGTGCATGGGAGATTGAACAAGAAAAAGAGTGGACAAAAGTTTTATCCAGTCTGCAAAACGTGAGGCAAAGAAGCAAGAAAACATACGAAACATGTCGGGTTTGCCTGTAAGATTGTTCAATCACCCACAAAAGTCAAATCTCAACCGTTAGTTTCTATTTCTTTTGGTTCTTTCACTACACAAGTTGATCCCACCAGTTACTTGAATGATCGCTCTTTCCGTGTTGGCGGTACCTCGCTGAAGATCCATCGGCGTTCCTGCGAAACGGAGATCCACAATCACCGGCATGCTCAACTCCGAACGGTCCTTCTAGTGGCCGGCTACAAGATAACGCGCCCTTCGCGGGAGTTGGAGTCCACCTTTCAAATTCAAAAGTAATGGATCGGTCCACTATGTGCTCCCGATGTCTCAGCAAGGACCACCTCCGATGGGCATGCAAATCCAGAATCCGATGTGCTCGTTGCTTGAACTTTGGCCACATCGAAGATTTTGCCGTAGAGCACCAAAGCCCATTTGGAAATGGTTGCCCAAATCCATCGCCACCGAGAGTCAGCCCAAGATTATATGGAGGCCTAAAGCTCCACTCCAAGCATCCCGATCTCGAGCTCCCGGTGGAGAAAAAATCTCCGAATATGGGGTATTTCATCTTTCGAGGACAGTTCAGATTCTAGCGATGCCACCTCCATGCCAAATGAAGAAAGTGTCGGGTTTGAAGCTACTCCAAACAATTGTGCTACCCTCAGTTTATTCCACACAAAGAACATCCCTGGATTCATGCATCCCGGCCCCCTTATGCAGCCTATCACCATTGTCAAGAACAATTTTCTGGGAGAGATGATGCTCGCAAGCAAGATATCACTGTTGCTGCAGGTTGGGAGATTGTCCCATGGAAATTGATAACCGATGTACTTGCTCTTCAGCTCTTGCCTCTTGTTCTATCGGTTAAATTTAAGGTTCAACTACGGTGGCATCCCGGGATATAATGACCATCGATCGAATGGGGTGGTCGACGGTTTTGATATAGCACTCAACTCGACAACACAGAACCCGATATTCCAAACTCCCAATCTGAATCTAACCCATCTTATTTTGAGTTTCAAACCATGGAGATGCAGCCCATCCCAACTCCTATAATGGGCCGAATGGGAAAACCGACATGAAGAAGAGGAAGAACATGGTGCTACCGAGGCAGCCTCCAATAGTGATGCTCGCACCCCTCGACTCGAAGGACGTCAGACGCAGCTCTAGGTTTGCGGCTAGAAATGAAGGGTACCGCAATGTTAGAATTGAGAAGGAACCATCCAAGCGATGCAAGAACTGGGTTGTGGAGATAGATGATAAACCGGGGAAGCAAAGCCCATTTCCACTCCTATCTTTGCTAGAATGGGGACTCAAGTGTGGTGTTGATCGCGGATCTCACCGATGACGCGCCGATGCAAGCGCCTCCAACACATGTTACCAATGATGAAGAAGCTGAATGATCATCGATGGGTAGCATGGGTAGCACATGAGGTGGTACTCAGCAGCTGCAGCAACCTTATTGCTATCATTTTCTATTCCCCTTTCAGCTCCTACCTGGTTGTCCTAGTGTCCCCGGGTCTGCTCCCTACCATCATTTGTTTCATCAATGAGTACACGTAATTGGCACGTTTTATCTTTGGAACATACGAGGGATCAATGCCACTAAAAAATGGGATGCGGTTAGGGAGAAAATTGAAGAAAGTTCGTGCTCGGTGCTGTGCTTGCAAGAGACAAAACGTGAACACTTTGACACAACCTATATTAGAAAGTTTGCGCCTCGTCGCTTTGATAAGTTTGATTACATCCCATCTCGAGGGTGCCTTGGGTGGAATCTTAGTAATGGGAACAGTGCAATTTTCAGTGGCTTAACATTGGATAAACGATCATATGGGCTGACAATTTGCTTCACTTGGAAGCGGGAATAATGAGACTTGGAAGCGACTACGGTATATGGACCATGTCGGGATCCGGCCAGTCCGAATTCATCAATTGGTTCAAGGGGCACGCAATCGTGACTCGAGAAAATTGGATATTCCTAGGTGACTTTAATTTTTATAGATCATTGAACAACCGAAACTTGCCGGGAGGAAATCTGGCCGATACTCTTATTTTTAATGATGCCATCGGTCACTTGGGTCTTGTTGAACTACCACCGAAAGGAAGAGCATATACATGGTCTAACATGCAGCAAGATCCATTACTTGAGCAACTCGCGGTTCTTCACATCTCCAAACTGGACAGTGGACTACCCAAACACAGAAGTACTCCCCCTTGGAAAAATTACATCGGACCATGTACCATGCAAGATTGCAATAAACACCAAGCATCCCATGTGCCAATGTCTTTCGTTTTGAAAACTATTGGGCTGAGCAAGAGGACTTTGTGGACACAGTTCTAGGCTCTTGGCTATCGGTTAACCCATCCATGGATGCCGCACACACAATTTCGAGTAAAGTTCAAACAGCTCAGATCAAGATTGAAAAGCTGGAGCAAAAAGATATCCAACCTCGAATACTCATTGACAACCGCAACTCAGTCATTACCTTTATGGACAACCTAGAAGATATGAGAAGATTATATAACCCGGAGGCAAATCTTAGAATCCTAGTCAAAAGGCAACTAGAAACCTGGCTGCACTACAAAAATTTATACTTTTGGAGGAAAAAATACACGTCAACAGAATCAAATTTGGTGATGAGTGCACAAAATTTTTTCATGCCATGGCAACAATATCTTATAGAAGAAACTCTATTTCTCAACTCGAAATGAAGAAGGGGTCTGGATACAGGACCATCCGGGAAGGCTGGTGATCTGTGGAACTCATACAGGAACCGAATGGGAACAACAACCTCACCAACAATGCTCTTTGATCTTGCAAATCTTATAAACCCAATCCCAGATTTGGAACGCTTGGCCAACCCATTTACCACCGATGAAGTAGACGCCATAGTGAAGCATATGCCCAATGACAAGGCACGGGTCCTGATGGCTTTAATGGCCTATTCCTCAAGAAGTGTTGGCAACATATAAAAGGCGATTTCTACAGGCCCTGTTCAGATTTTTTTCAAGGCAAAGCTAATCTTGAATGCATAAACACATCATATATCACATTAGTTCCCAAAAAGACTCCCGAAACTATCAATGATTTTAGACCAATATCCCTCATGAACATCTCCCTAAAGCTTATCACAAAGCTTCAAGCGAGATAGGCTACAACAGGTGATATCGAAGCACGAAATCGTATGGATTTATTCGCAAGTAGAACAATACAGATCGCCTCGCCTCGGAGTTATGAATACATTCACCAAGTGCCACCAATCTAAGAGGGAGATAATGATTCTGAAACTGGACTTCGAAAAAGCTTTCGACACAGTAGAGCATTCAACTATCATTGAAGTTATGACGCACTTGGGACTACCAGATAGATGGATCCTTTGGGTGAAACTCATTCTCTCTTCCGGTTATAGTGCAGTGTTGCTAAATGGAATCGCAGGAAAAATTTTCAAGTGCAAAAGGGGAGTTCGGCAGGGGGATCCCCTATCTCCTCTTCTATTTGTCTTAGCGGCTGAGCTCCCGCAAATACTCATCAACGAATAAAGCACAAATGAATTTACTTATAAAGCCTATTTCTCAGCCCACGATGACTTTCCCATCGTGCAATACGCGATGACACTTTGATGCTCCTCCAAGCAGATGCTACGCAACCGGTTTTTCTAAAATCCCTCTTACACAACTTTGCTGAATCAACAGGACTACGAGTCAACTATGCAAAATCACGAGATGTATCCTATAAATGTCTCCCAAGAAAAAATGACAAATCTAGCTGCAGCTTTTGGTTGTGACATTGGGTCCATGCCTTTCACATACCTGGGTCTGCCCATGGGCACCACAAAACCAAAATTTGAGGATCTCACCCCTATGATGGATAGAGTGGAGAGGAGACTTTCAGCATGTTCAGTGTGGTTGACATACAGTGGAAGACTCCAGATGATCAACTCCACCATCTCACCAATCACAACCTATGCCATGTGTACTATCAAGCTGCCAAAGGGGGTAATAGAGAATATTGACAAGAGCAAGGAAGCAATGTTTATGGCGTGGAAATTCTGAGAAAAGAGAGGTGGCAACCTTGTCGCTTGGCCCGTAGTAATACAACCGAAAGACAAAGGTGGAACAGGAATCATAAACCTACAGTTACAAAATGATGCTTTGCTCCTGAAGCACCTTAGTAAATTTTATAATCGAGAAGATGTACCCGGGTACAGCTAGTATGGAACAGATACTACAACAACCGAGTGCCTCACGCTTGTAGAGAGATAGGCTCTTTTTGGTGGCGGGACGTGTTAGGACTTAATGGCTTATTCAGACAAGTGAACAGATGCACAATTGGAGATGGTTCTACTGCCAGTTTTGGGGGACTATTGGCTAGATGGCATCCGATGTATAAATTCCCAAGGCTGGCCTCCTTTGCTCGGAATCTAGAGATATCAAGTATCACAAGTTATGCAGGCAGGATCTAGACACACTCTTCATACTACCATTTTCTCCACAAGCTCTTGAAGAACTAGACCTGCTACAAAGTCAACTTGCAAACACTGCTTATGACCAAGAAGCTATTGATAAATGGACACCGATCGGGGCAACAAGTACACCTCCCGGCAGTTCTACAAATATGTTTTCAAAGCGGTTGAGGTGCATCCAATTTATAAGATAATTTGGAAATCAAGATGTATCCCAGGATCAAGTTCTTCGCATGGCTGATTCTTGTTGATAGACTCAACACTAAGACAATGCTGCAAAGAAGGAACCTAAATGTACAAGATGGCACGACATGTGTCATGTGCAACAGTGGTGAGCAGGAGACTATAGAACATCTCTTTTTTAGTTGCTCTTTTGCGCAAAGTTGCTGGACAAGAATCGGAGTACAGTGGGATCTAACACTGCAACTGCATGAAAGATTAGCACAAGCAAGGTCCAGAAACAATGTTCCATGCTTCACAGAAGTGACACTAACAGCAGCCTGGGAACTATGGAAGGTAAGAAACGACAAGGTCTTCCAACGGCAGGCACCAAGTATTAATAGATGGTTTAGCAATTTCAAAAGTCAGTGCCTCCTCCAATCGGTTAGATTAAAAGAGGACATTCGGTCATCTTTTTGTATTTGGCTTGATGTATTTAGTTAATTGCCCCTTGTAAGTATGTTCGAAACCCTCTTTTAAATATCAATGAAATTGGCTATCGCTGTGGGGATCTCCCCCACAGTTTTTATTGTCAAAAAAAAGTTAGCGTAAAAAACATATATCGCCCTGTTCGTTTGAACTTATCAGCGCTTTCAGCCAGCGATTCAACAGTGTTTTTCTCTCACAATAAATCAGCAGCAGCGAGAATCAGCCAGCCAAAAACGACTAAATGAACAGGGCAATATACATGCGCATTTGGTTGATTGCCAAAATCAAGACTCGTCAATTTTCTCTTCTATACAGTTTAAGAACTTTCTACATACTTTAAAAAACGCGATCGGAGGGGAGACACCCCCAACCATTTTTCATTAAGAAGAATGCGATTCTTTTCGATCGCGGAAAACCCCTCCCCCCGAACCCTGGCTATGCCAGTGAGGGGATTTTTATTACCCCCAGCCCGAAATTCACTCATATGGGGATTCGAACTCAAGAACCGAGGGCGCCGCCGGAAACCTCTAACCGAATGAGCTGGCCGTAAATATTGGTGTGCCAACCAACTGATGACGCCAAAATTTGGCAATGCCATGATTTTAGATGGGCAAGTTGGAAGCAAAGCAATGAGGCCCTACAATATGGATCAAGCTGGATCCGAATAACAGCGGTCATGAAATACTTTTCCCAGATATTAAGTGAAGACACTAACTACATATATCGCATATTTTAAATTCTCCAAGATACTTTAAAATGCAAAAAGTACACTTTCTCTCATATTAGTAGCAAGGGCGCGCATCTATTTTTTTTCAAAGGCTCAAAATATTCTTGATGTCTTTTTTTTGAAAGATAATAATTGATCATTTGTATTTTATCAATTCACTTAGAGTTTATCCAAATATTTTAGTGAATTCAAAGTTGAATATAGTTAACCCATACTTTTGAGTGCATTAGAAATGATAACCAATTAACACTGCTTCACTTATCCCATTTTACCTGAAATTTAGCTTGAGCTTACCAACTTCTAATGGACATCCGATAGTAGACAGAACTATCAAAATACAATATCCAAACTAGCTATCCGAGATTATCCGACTCTGACATTTCCGATTCATGCAAATAATACCTAACTTAGGTTGGTTTTCTTGGGATTCTAAGAATCCGATAAAAAAAAATCTCAGCTCATCCAACATATTAGGATTCTACATGATTATATATAACACACAAAGAATCCAAGAAACATCAAAGATTATTTTTATCCAAAATCTAGATTTTAGAATCTGATCCAAAAGAGGACCTTATTTAAGTTATATTAATATCCAATATTTGCAACATCTCCCACAACTAAAAATAATAAAATATGGACACTTTTTTGGTGCGACAATTCACTATAGGACCATAACTCTGCCTGTTGCAATCCCACACCCCTCTCCCACCTATATGCCGACAAAAAAAAGAAACATTTAGATTTGAACCCTTCATTTACCCATAATCAATTCTCCCTCTAGCATGCACCTCTCAATTAAGGAATAAAAATCATCATTTACCCGTAATCAACTCTCCCTCTGGCATGCACCTCTCAATTAAGGAATAAAAATCACGGTCTTCCTTTGCATGCTTGCCCGACGTCAATCAGGTGTTTCAAAATGATGGTCTTCCTTTTTTAAACAAAAAATGATGGTCTTCTTTCCAAATGAAGACCATGACATAGGCAAAAAAAATATCTCGCCTTCCCTAATAAAAAAAACTCTTGTCGGCTCACTGGTAGCACTCCCTCCCTCACCCACAACAACCAAATGATGCCGCCACACCCTCACGCCGCTCGTAGACTCCCTCCCTCGCCCACAACAACCACGCCGCCGCACCCTCGCACCAGCAGCGGTGCCTCGCCGTGCCCTTGCTCTGACACCGACGAGGACCTGTCATGATTAGCCATGCCCGTCGTCGTGCATCGGCGAGCACCCGTTGTGAGGACCTGCGCTTTTGTCACTATGCCTCATCTCCATTAGGGCGCCCGAACGCTGCCACGCAATATTCTGATAATGATACACAAAAACAAGTGCCCAAAACTCCCACACTTAATATGGCATTAAACCATCACATGGGGATGCACACTATTTACACGATCCTTAGAATTATTTGATATATTAAACACTATATGGATCAAGCCACAATATATCTAACAATGCAACTAGATGTGCCATCATGCATGTGTCTCCGATATACGCCCGATCAAGATCGTATTCCCCGATGAAGATCATATTCCACGAGTCCCGTCGTGGGCTTCAGGAGGACGTCGTGCGCCGCTACCGTTTTGACCGAGGCCTTTGGGTGTTGATATGGGTGATTTCGCTTGGATCTGCGATCTGACAGATCAACTCCGGTGCAGCTCTTGGTGTTCAGGCGACGGGGGTGTTGACAGTCGTTAACTCATAAAATTAACCGTCAACTTAGCATGCAAATGGACCTATTCATAAATACTTGATAGATATAGGGTTACTACTGACAGAATTACACGAGTTTTGGTGAATATCTATTTCTGCAGGGTGACAGCTGAAAACTACCCAAGATGGCCCACATGTCGGGTTTACATAGAGAGAAAGACCGAACGGGTGAAAAAGTATAATCTAGAAGACTCCAGAAGGCGACACCTGAAACCTGGGGCCCACCGCACCGGCCGGGGTCGGCCGACTCGGGAGGGGAGTCGGCCGACTCCCCGGCTCCACCAATCGGTGGAGTCTCGCGGATCCCGCCTCCACCGACTTTGAAGATCAATAATTATCGTCCATTTAGGTCGGTTTGATCCGAGGGCTGTGGTTCATCCTAGGGGGCTATATAGCAGAGCCCGGCCCTCGGGTGAAACCCTAATTCATTCTCCATTCATTCAAGACTTCAATCCGAGAGAGAGTTAGATAGAGAAGGGTCCCTCGAATGGATCTATCTCTATAGGGTATTAGTATCAAGAGAGATTGAGAGAGTATAGAGTGGAGGTAGATTTGGAGGAAGCCCGGCCCGTCGGTGTCTCCTCTCCGGTGTCTGTACTGCGGGATCAAGTCTCCTAACCCGAGGCTTGGTTTGAGAATCATTCGGCAATTCAACTTCTAATACTAGTAAGTTCGTTGTTATTATTGTTCTTTGGTTTACAAGTTTACTTTATTCCGCTTCGCGTTGGGAATAGAGTAATCGTTCTTTAGCATAAGCGTGGTGCTTAGGCTAGGTTCACTTGTAGATGCTCCCTATTCGGCCGGAACCGTGGTAGTAGTGAGGGAAGTGACAATCCCTTTATTACCTTTGTAATCCACTTCCCGTTGGTAGGTAAGGTAGGTCCTTTGTGCCCGGTTTAGCATCCTTTGCGGTGTCTTTTCCTCGGGTACCCCCTTAGAACGAGTAGTCTCAAAGCTTGCCATAGGTTGGAAGAAGCGACGAAGGAGTTCTCTCTATATCGCTTAATTCTCACTTGACTAGCAGCCCGGGGTAGTAGTAAAGATCGGGTTAGTCTATTGCACGTTTTCTCTTAGCGGATAAAAACAAATACGATACTCGGGACTTATCTCCGGGTGAAGTGCTCACCGATATCCGTGTGCTTGCGGATTATTTCTCTTTGATTCTTTCGTGTGCGTATCTAGTGTCAACAAGCATTTACGGCGCCGTTCGGGAGAAAGACGGATCGCTTAGATAACCTAAATCTTGCTCTACCTTGTACCTATACTTTTATCTTTTTCTTGCACTTTACTTTTCCGTACATTTTATCTTTTTCTATCCTTATGGATAATTCAAATTCCATTCCTATCTTTCAATTTTCTGCACCCACGGAGACCCCTAGTGCCACATGAGTCATCACAACCTATCCAAACACCTAGCTATAGGTGAGTCCGCGGTTGATTGCATTGGTCCAAAGCCTATCCTTTTCGGGAGAAGAAGACGAAAACCCTTACCTTCACATTAGAGACTTTGAGCAAACATGTGACTGTCTTCGCATAGAGGGCATGTCCAGACAAAACCCTCCGTTGGAAGCTATTTCCTTTCTCATTAAAGGGAAAAGCTAGACAATGGTATGATAAAGCTGTAGGTAAGCAACAAGGAGATTGGGGGTCCTTACGCTCCAACTTTTGCCTAGATTTCTATCCCATCTCCCAAATCGTCGACCTTAGAGTCAAGGTTCGACTATTAAGCAAGAACACGAAGAATCTTTGGCCTCATCCTGGAATCGTTTTACTACACTTTTAGCATCGAGGCCCGGACCTTAGTCTACCAGATCCCATTCTTTTAAAACACTTTTATAAAGGTCTCGAGTAGAGACAAGTAGAAAATTGCTCGACACAACTTCGGAAGGATCATTCTTGCATATCTCTCTTTGAGAAAGCAAGATCAACCCTAGACCAAATCCTATCCAGTGAATTAGACTACCTCCTAGAAGTAGAACCTCAAGTAGCCGAAGACAACCCTTTGCCGATACACCATCCACCTCGGCTAACCCATGTCTTGAGCAAGACCAAGGAAGACATTCCACTTCCCGATTTTATGCTAGATATTGAACCCGATCTCTGTTTTCCGATTTTGGAAACATCTTCAACTATCACAAAGTGAAGAAGCCACAAGGCAAATATCACCCAATAAAGCCATGCAATATTGATGAGGATATTCCAACGGGAAAGACCTCGGGAGAGTTAGTATCTGTCATGAGCAATGAGTGGTTAGAAGAGTCGAGCTTTCCTCGAAATAATTCGGTTGGATTCATCTTCTCTTCCCATTCATTGCATGATTAACAATGATCGCATAGACGCTCTCTACAATCCAGTTGTAGGTATAAATATCATGTCTACCACACTAGCAAAATATTTGCAAAGAAACATGACATTGACCCCAACAAAGTGAAGTTCATAAGAAATCTTTCAAGACAAATTCTTCCTTGTTTAGGAATCCTACATGTCCTACCATTCCGGGTAGAAGGAACCCCTGTTCACTTAAGCTTTTATGTCTTTGACATAGGGGATTTCCACCTGTTGATAGGACAACCATTTAGAAGACTTCTTTATGAAGGACAAACTGGGAAACTAAACATTTGTTTAGGCAATAAACTCCAGTTTGCAATGTCCATTTCACACTCTTTAAATGGTAGGACCGAGCCCCATCCACATTATGATCCGTTGGAGGAATTTAGAGCGACCTCTCTAGAATTCCTAGTTAAACCAGAATTAGAAGACGAAGCTAGATTCTTCATAGAAGAAGAAGGCGACCCCTTCCGAGAATGAACCATTAGACGAGTTTACCCTACCACCTAGGCCTCCTATTGAGTTCAAACCTTTACCGGCCCGGTCTTAGATATGCCTTTCTAGGAAATGATCCAGACACTCCTGTCATCATAAGTGATACTCTCACTCGGGAGCGAGACTTTTCGCTTAATGCCTGTCCTAGAAAAACATAAAAAAGCTTTTGGCTACTCACTCCCGGGACCTCAAAGGAATTAGTCGCCCTTTGTACCCATCGCATTCCCACAGATCCCGATATTCCACCATCTAGAGAACCCCAACGTAGACTCAATAATGCGATGAGGGAAGTTGTTAAGAAAGAAGTTTTAAAAGCTGTTGCACGCTGGGATTATTTACCCCGTGCCACACGGTGAGTGGGTCAGCCATTTTGTCCAAGTTGTGCCTAAGAAGGGAGGCATGATGTTGTCCAAAATGAGAAGAATGAGTTAATCCCACAAAGAACCGTCACGGGATGGCGAATGTGCATAGATTATAGAAAGCTTAATAAGGCAACAAGAAAAGATCATTTTCCTTTGCCTTTCATTGATGAGATGCTTGAGCGATTAGCTAACCATTCTTACTTTTGCTTCCTTGATGGATATTCTGGATATCATCAAATCCCTATCCATCCTAATGATCAAAACAAAACGACCTTTACATGCCCTTATGGAACCTTTGCTTATCTAGGATGTCTTTTGGGTTATGTAATGCACCAGCTTCTTTTCAAAGATGTATGATGTCTATATTTTTCGATATGATTGAAAAGATTATGGAAGTTTTCATGGATGATTTTTCTGTTTACGAGAAAAACTTTTGATGAGTGCCTTGAAAACATAGATCGAGTATTACAAAGATGTGAGGAAAAACACTTAGTCCTTAATTGGGAAAAGTGTCATTTCATGGTTAGAGAAGGAATAGTACTAGGACACTTAGTGTCCGAAAGAGGCATCGAGGTAGATAGAGCCAAAATAGAAGTTATTGAACAACCGCCTCCTCCTATCAATGTGAAAGGAATTAGAAGTTTCCTTGGTCATGCTTTGGTTTTATCGTAGATTCATAAAAGATTTCTCTTTCATCGCTAGACCTCTTACCCGCTTATTGGCTAAGGATGTTCCTTTTGACTTTGATGATGCCTTACAATCATTTGAGATCCTTAAGAAAGCGCTCATCTCTCGCTCCAATCATTCAACCCCCGATTGGACTTTACCTTTTGAAATTATGTGTGATGCAAGTGACTACGTTTGTAGGAGCAAAGTGTTAGGACGAGACTAAGGATAAGAAGCATCATGCAATAGCTTACGCCAAAGCAAAACTTTGACTGGACCTCGGCTTAATTATGCTACTACCGAAAAAGAGCTCCTAGCTGTTGTCTTTGCTATTGATAAGTTTAGATCCTACTTAGTAGGTGCCAAAGTGATTGTTTACACCGATCATCTTTGCTTTGAAATATTTGCTCACTAAGAAAGATGCTAAACCTCGTTTGATAAGATGGATTTTATTACTCCAAGAATTTGATCTAGAAATAAAAGATAAAAAGGGAGTAGAAAACTCGTTGCCGATCACTTGTCTAGAATGCGCTTTGAGAAATCACGGGAACTACCCATCGACGACGCACTCCGGGACGACATGCTCTACGGAATCAACGAGATCTGACCCCGGTATGCGAGATATTGTTAATTTTATGGTTACGGGTTACGTACCACCGGGGAGGCAACAAAAGGAAACTTATCCGGGAGAGTCGTACTCACATTTGGGATGAACCCTACCTCTTCCGAGTGTGCTCTGATGGCCTGCTCAGAAGATGTGTGCCCACTGAAGAAGGAATCAAAATCATTGAAAGATGCCACTCATCACCGTATGGAGGTCATTATGGGGTGTTCCGTACACATGCGAAGATTTGGCAATGCGGATTTTTCTGGCCAACAATGTATGAAGACACAAAAGATTTCATTCGGAGATGCGGTCCTTGTCAAAGACATGGCAACATTAACTCAAGAGATGCCATGCCACTTATCAACAACCTTCAGATCGAGCTCTTTGATGTCCGGGGAGTTGATTTCATGGGACCATTTCCACCGTCGAAGAAATGTGAATACATCCTCGTGAGTGGACTATGTGTCCAAATGGGTCGAAGCTACGCCATGCAAAAGGCAGATAGCTCAAGCTCCAAAAAGATGTTCGAAGAAATAATATTCCCAAGATTCGGTGTCCCAAGGATAGTCATAAGTGATGGAGGATCACATTTCATCGACAAACGCTTTGAGCAATACTTATTGAAGCATGGAGTACGCCATAATGTTGCTACTCCGTATCATCCTCGAGACAAGTGGCCAAGCGAGACATCAAATAAGCAAATCAAGAATATTCTTGAGAAGACGAGTGAATGAAATGGGAACCGCATGGAAGGACAAGCTTACGATGCACTATGGGCATATCGAACAAAGCATACAAGACACCTATTGGGATGTCACCATATCAACTAGTCTATGGAAAGACTGCCACTTACCAGTAGAATTTGGAATTCAAAGCTCACTTTGGGCCATCAAAAAGTGGAATATGGATCTGGAAGCGACGGGAGAGAAGAGGATGATGCAAATCTCGAATTAGAAGAATGGAGAGAGAGAAAGCCTATCACAATGCCAAGATATACAAAGAAAGAGTGAAAAGATGGCACGACAAGAGAATCAAGATCAAGGAGTTCACACCGGAGACAAGGTATTACTTTTTAATTCCGGGGTCAAACTCTTCGGGCAAGGAAAGCTTCGAAGCAAATTGGAAGGACCGTTCGAAGTAGTAAGCTCATCATCGCATGGAGCCGTTACGCTTCGCAACAACGAAGGTACGATATTCAAGGTAAATGGTCAACGCCTTAAAATATTTTTAGAGCCCATTGAGGAAATAGGTGAAATAGATGAATTAAACTTCTTTCTCAATTAGGTAGTTGGGCACGACCTTTTTACTTTTCGTTTTTCGGGGTCCGGGGTATTTTTCCGAATGACAAAAATACGCTAAATAGGTTGCGAAAAACCCCGGGGAGGAGCCACCGCGAGTCGGCCGCCCCAAAGGGGGAGTCGGCCGACTCATGGACTCCCCCATTCGCCGTCGCTTTTGCACTCGTGATCCTTCCATACTCTTCCTTCCGGGAATTTTTGCCGATTAGGGTTTTTGAGATCACGTTGACGCGTTATTCCTTCGGAGATTCCCTTTAGATGCCCTTTAGATGCCTCTCCATCCCCCTATATAAAGAAGCCCAGCCTCCGGCCAACCTCATTCCATCTAAAGCCTCCTCCTCCTAGCATCAAGCTTGCTACGCGGCAATGGTGAAGCCGAGCCGAAAACTTAGATAGGAGATTGATCCGCTTCGGGATTGATCTCAACACCATCCCAAAGGAGGAGCCCAAGTCCAAGGCCATCGTTCTTCTTGAGCCAAAACCCCTAGCCTCTATCCCTCCAAAACCTCAAGCTTACGACCATAGCCACTTCGCCCAACCATTCATCATCGCACCCAAACCTTTGCTCCTTGATGGACCTCCACCAAAGGGTCCTATTGTGAAGCTCCCGGAAGGCACCAAGATCCTCCCTCCTAAGCACAATGAGATGCTTATGGGAGTGAAGACCAACAAGCAAGGGGAGATCGTACGTGCTAAGTATAGCACCGGAGAGCGCTCGTATTTCGAGGAGTCCGTGCTCACCCGAGCAAAGTGAAGTTCGTCCCTCCGAAGGAAGCCCAGCGGCTCTCGCCGCCTCGAAGCTCCAAGGAAGCGTCGCAAGACCGTTGCGAGACTTAGAGACGGAGCTAGAAACTCGCCGCGACATTATTGCATCTCCGCAAACCGCCGGCGTGTCCGTAGCGGTAGTATTGTCACTCTCATAGATAGACTTCGTGCGCTAGAGAAGAGGACGGATAAGTTAGAGAAGAAGTTAGACGCTCTAGAGAAGCGAGTTGATTAGATGAGATTTATCTTAGCATCAGAAAGGCCTAGTGTGCTTAGATTAAAAGTTTTAGTTTGCAAGAGTGCTTAGTTAAAGTTTAGTTCAATTTTAGTTCCTTTCAATACTTGTAATCCAGGCCTTAATGAAGATGAAATAAAGTTTTTAGTTACATTTATTATTGCATATGTGTTGCCTCTTTTGTCTCCACCTTGTTGTGAATGAAGATAACGAGGAATCTAGTGTGGGGGGAGGCAACCGACGACGAAAATTAACGGATATCGGCGAACCAGCAAAAATATTTGGAAAGATACAACGTAAAGATCACGCACGACGAAGCGGACCCAGGGGCCACAAAGTCGGCCGCCCCATATCTAGAGTCGGCCGCCCCGGGGTGGGCCCATTTGGCTCCAGTTTTCGTCCACGGTCAGGTTTGCTTCCCTACGTTCCAAATTTTATATCGATCACGTTTTTCGATTCATTTGGGGAACACTTTGAATTAAATCACTTGCTATATATGCGAGAAGGTAGATTATTTTAATCATGACCCCAAGATAGACTCACACCATGAAAATTCCAGGAATCCCATTCTTGTTGGGAACGTTATTTATAGGGACCCCATTTTACTTAAGTTGTTGAGGACAGTGATATAGCATGGACCATGAGAACCTGATTTCTTGATGTCTAGTTGCTTGGAGAATTTCTTTTCGAAAATCTTAAAATGTTAGCTATACTTCTCCTCTGTGGTTATAAATGCCTATAGAGCCTCGTCGACAAAATTCTAAAAAGACCAGCACATAAGTTTTTTTTATTTGTGTTGAGAATAGTCTTGGCGGTATTAGAGCCATAGAGAAGGGTCTCTTACTCATATGATCAAGTGCACTTACACCCACATATATATCCGCTACTCCTACACCGGGAGTACGCAAAAACATGCTTTCCGCCATTCATCCATCTCCTACCTTTGGGAGAGGATACATACACTTTCTAGGATTTCCATATGCTCCAAGGATTGTTATCATCATCCAGTTGTTGAAAGAAGATTATTATTGTCATCATCATCATCATGTTCAAGAAAGTCATTGTGTCCAAGATTGAGGCATGGGCTATGCAAAAATATTGTTATTATTAAAAAAAAAAGAAAGAAAGAAAGAGATAGCCCATGAACTCCAGTTATTCGATCCCAAGAGAAGGAAGTTCAAAGAAGCTCAAAGAGTTATTCAGAAGAAATCAATTCATCATTCAAGAGAAGAGTGTGCAAGAGAGGGAAGGAGCATCATTATCATAAATTTAGCCACCAAATATTCCACACACTTGCACACACTTGATCTAGAGTAAGGTCCCCCTCTCCTTGGTTCCCGTTTTTGACTAATCAATATACACAGGTGAAAAATGCTATTCCTTGAAATACCTAAAACTCCACATAAGCCTTAGTAGAATAGGAGGCATACCCTACACATGCCTCAAGTGAGTTCCATAAATACCACATACATTGAGAGATTTGAGTGCTCTATACATAATGGTGAATTCTACAAATACCACATATAAAGAGTGATTCGAGTGTGCTACATGATGGAGAAGGGTAAGCTAAGTTTTTCTTTGAAAAAATGTTATAAAAACTCCGAGTGACAGGATTGATAGAAGAAGGATCTCTACTTCGCGCTGTTCCATCTTTCAACTCCCCAAAGTTCAATGGTAGACACTTTTGAATCCTTGGTGCGGGTATGATCGGGGATAATCTAATGTTGATGTCATGGTTTGAGGCTATGCTTAAAGTAATCCATCCTTTTCCTCGAGACGAGTAAAAGACAAGTGTGGGGAGTTTGTTGACGGTCGTTAACTCATAAAATTAACCGTCAACTTAGCATGCAAATGGACCTATTCATAAATACTTGATAGATATAGGGTTACTACCGACGTAATTCCACGAGTTTTGGTGAATATCTATTTCAACGCAGGTGACAGTGAAAACTACCCAAGATGGCCCACATGTCGGGTTTACATAGAGAGAAAGACCGAACGGGTGAAAAAGTATAATCTAGAAGACTCCGAGGAAGGCGACACCTGAAACACGAGGCCCACTCCGCACCGGCGGGTCGGCCGACCGGGGAGGAGTCGGCGACTCCCCAGCTCCACCAATCGGTGGAGTCTCGCGTGATCTGCCTCCACCGACTTTGAAGATCAATAATTATCGTCCATTTAGGTCGGTTTGATCCGAGGGCTGTGGTTCATCCTAGGGGGCTATATAAGCGAGCCCCGGCCCCCGGGTGAAACCCTAATTCATTCTCCGATTCATTCAAGACTTCAATCCAGAGAGAGAGAGAGTTAGATAGAGAAGGGTCCCTCGAATGGATCTATCTCTATAGGGTATTAGTATCAAGAGAGATTGAGAGAGTATAGAGTGGAGGTAGATTTGGAGGAAGCGGCACTGTCGGTGTCTCCTCTCGGTGTACTGCGGGATCAAGTCTCCTAACCCGAGGCTTGGTTTCAGAATCATTCGGCAATTCAACTTCTAATACTAGTAAGTTCGTTGTTATTATTGTTCTTTGGTTTACAAGTTTACTTTATTCCGCTTCGCGTTGGGAATAGAGTAATCGTTCTTTAGCATAAGCGTGGTGCTTAGGCTAGGTTCACTTGTAGATGCTCCTATTCGGCCGGAACCGTGGTAGTAGTGAGGGAAGTGACAATCCCTTTATTACCTTTGTAATCCACTTCCCGTTGGTAGGTAAGGTAGGTCCTTTGTGCCCGGTTTAGCATCCTTTGCGGTGTCTTTCCTCAGGTACCCCCTTAGAACGGTAGTCTCAAAGCTTGCCATAGGTTGGAAGAAGATCACGAAGGAGTTCTCTCTATATCGCTTAATTCTCACTTGACTAGCGGCCCGGGGTAGTAGTAAAGATTGGGTTAGTCTATTGCACGTTTTCTCTTAGCGGATAAAAACAAATACGATACTCAGGACTTATCTCCCGGGTGAAGTGCTCACCGATATCCGTGCGCTTGCGGATTATTTCTCTTTGATTCTTTCGTGTGCGTATCTAGTGTCAACAGGGGGCAGATGCATCTTGAGAATCAAACTTTCCCGCGATCGGTACAACCACTCTTCAGCGTGAAATCTCCCTACCTGACGCATCTTCGTCGGTGTTTTGGCCCGCAGATATTCAGTTATTGGTGGAATTCAACAATGCGAACAACAACATATTAGGGAGACGCAGATTTATCCTGATTCGGGTCCCGCGAAGCGAGTAACAACCCTATGTTTAGCAACTTCCGTAGCAGTCTCTAGCCTGCAATTTTCACTACCCGTTAAAGTTCCCATGGCCTTCCTAGGTTTAAAGTTTCATGGGCCATATTGATCGAATCGTCTCCCTATAAATACACAGGTCCGAATCCATCCAGCAAACCTAACGTTGTGCCCTCAACGAATCTCCCGCATTGCCCTCGTTGACGCGCTAGGCTTCGCTTCGTTCCCCGCCTCAATTTGCTTGTGATTCCCACATGTCGCGGAGCTCTGCTTATCGTCCGTCTTGGCGCTCCGCCTCCCCATCCTTCCTTCCTCCTCCCGCTCCCGTCGACATCCCATGGTACGTGATTGGTTGGATCTGTAGCGTATTGCTCATTAGGGTTTATGGGGTCATCAATTTGGGGTTTTTGGATTTGTAGATTGTTTGGATTGCTTATTGGGGTTTATAGGGTCATTAATTTGGTGTTTTCCAGTGGGGGATCTGTGGGAAATTGTCTGTGGGTATCTAAAGTTGTTTCTCAAGATATGATATTATCTTTGATACTCATGTTCTAGAAGGGTTGGTACTCCGATCCAATTGATGATTAAATTCGGATTTGTTTGAAAATGTTAGTTTTGGACGGTTCGAAATTGATGTGATCTCGTACTGATCTATATTTGTTATCTCCTACCATAGGTATTTAGGTCATTGGGTTTTATTGGATCCATAAAATATGTATAAATCAGATGATGTCGGGATGTTAGGGTTTTTTTTTAGTTGGGGATCTATTTGATCTGATCTGACACTGATGTATGTGAAGTTGGAAGGACTGATCTATGTTTGTTATGCCCTACCTACGCATGCAGGCTCGCTATGCCATTGTGATATGGTACTGATGTATATGTGGTTGGGAAGGATTGGGACTTTGCATGTGTATGCAGCTTGGTTGGGAATGTTGAATGTGTGATATGATCCCCTACTGATCTATATAAGGAGTATGGCACCTGCAAAATGACTTAATCTATGAATTCGTTTTGAAGCCCGAGACCCAGAGCCTTACTTATATAGCCTAGTGGGATGAACCGTAGCTCTTGGATCAAACCGACTTTAAACAATGGCTTAGATTAGACCTCAATTGCGGTTAGGAGCGGACGTACGAAGGTGGATGATAGGTGATTTCCGCTATGGTCAGCTGACCTAACCTTATGGCCGGCCGACCTAGGTCTATGCCATGTGGGCCTCCGTCTTCTCGTGTATTCTAGATTCTTCTCAACTTGGTTCCATGTATAATATCCATTTTAACCTGGCGAGTGGGTCTTCTCTCGATTCATTTTTGAATAACTTCTGCGGAAATACAAATTCATCAAAACCTGTGGACCTAAGTCTACGCTAGTGATTGTATGCACAATATCTTTTTATCCTTCCTTAATCCCCGCGTGTGTAAACCAAAAACGCTGTCTGTTTTGGGAGAGTGTGTATTCCTTAATCGCTATACTAATCGGTCGGTCGAAACATACAACAGATGAGTTTTGAATCTTGATTGCGTACTAGTACGAGCGTACAAAGGCTGGGAGTCGAGTCAAAAAGAGACGGGACCGTCTGGGACTGGGACCGATTCGTACAAAGGTTGGCGGTCGGCATCAACATCGTAACTCGAGCCCACCGCTGGCGTGCCACTCTGCAGCAACCTTTGCTCGTCTGGTCCTGACCTCCACATCAATGGAGATCTCCATTCAATTCTCCTCCTGGCCTCCGCAAGTCCGAACGCCCGCACTCCAGTTTCAGCTTCGTCTTCACCATGCAACATCTCCATTCCGTTGATGGCTGTCTGCCTGACCCCCGAGCTGGGGTGACTGACGGACGGGCATGTCCGTATCTTGGCCGCTAGTTGCGCTGCTGCCGGCCGTCGCACAAGCAGTGAGTGTCCGTCCAGCAACTCGATCGCTGCTGCATCAGTTGCTCATGGCTGCAGCTGCAGCCTGCAGGGTCAAGGTAGAAGACGCCAAGACGAGCAAGAGCAATGTCCCAATGTATAAACCTGCAACTGAAGCGTCGCCAATTTTTACTTGCAACATGCAAGCAATTCACTTGGTTCGCGTTTCATTGCATCGTAGTATTCACAGAGGCATGCATGCAGTCACCTAGTACAGGAAGAACCAGGCGAAGCCCCAACGAACAACAGAGAGGAAAACGGAGGAAGAAATCGAGCAGAGCCGCTAGCTACTGTACGACGGAAACGGAAAGAAGACGACGGCGCAAGAACAATTCCCCACCGCAGCCGTTTCATCCACTCTCTTTCTATTTCTATTTAATTATTCCTCGATGGCGCCGAGCTCGATCTTGCCGCCCCCGTCCGTCTCCGGGATGGCCACGAGCACGGGCCGCCAGCTCCGGCGCATCAGCAGGCTGCGCAGCCCGCCGGAGCCGAACCTCCGGGCCCCTCGCCACGCGCCCGCACCCGCTCCGGCCCCGCCGCCGTGATCCGCGCCGGCACCGCCCGCCCTCCCGTCGTCGTCGTCATCCTCGTCGCCGTCGCCGCCGCAGTCGCAGCTGCTGCACGCGCCGCCTCTGCGGCGCCCGGCCTCCGGGGACGCGACGAACAGATCCCGCAGCGTGCGGCCCCCGCCGCCGCCGCCCGGCCGCCCGCCGAAGAGCGGCTTCCTGCAGTCGTCCTCCTCCCGCCGCGCGGCGGCGGCGGCCGCCACCGTCTCCGCCCCGGCCCCGCCGCCGCGGCGGCACAGGAAGCGGCGCAGGCGGCCGCGGCGCCTGGCGCTGGCGGTGACCCCGCCCCGGCGGCGCAGGCGGTACCCCGGGCTGGCGGCGGCCCCCGGCGCCGGGCTCCGCGACGGGCTCGGCGCCCCCGCCGCGCACCGCGTCGCCAGCAGCTTGAACCGCTGCGGCAGCGTCGCCATTGCGGTGGGTTCTTGCGGCCGCCTCCCTTCACTCTGTCAGTGTCAGTGGTGTGCGCGATTTGGCAGCTTGCTTGGATTCCGTGCGAGCGAGCGTTTTGTCTTGGCGAGGGCCGAGGGCCTCGTGATCGGCGACGAAGGGAGTGAACGGACGGCCGAGATGCATGGGCTTGATGCTTTTGATGGGCATGGGATGGGAGGGGAGGCAGGAATGATGATGGCTCAACCGTGAAGGACCAGAGAAAGGTGTGTGGTCTACAAAGGGTGGCATATGATTCTCCCATAGCTTGATGATTGGATATCGAGTTTTCAAACCATCTTGAGAGCGCTTTATTTTTGCTTTTCTTGCATTGTGCTTTTTTCAAGTGATTCCGCACTTCCATCCCAGTGTCGCAAAAATGTTGGGATCTAGTCTCCCGAGAGAGGAATGCTATGATTTTTGTTTGTTTGTTTTTATTAGAGGGTAAAATCTGACCGTCCTTTTTTGGCTTTATGTGTTGTATGAGCATCTCCACAAGAGACCTTGTATATTCTTCCTGATTTACAGGAATAAGATTTTGATGAAATAATATCATATTATCATCCAATAGTCTACTATTCAACTAAATATCAAATATAGAGATGTTATACTCTGAATTTCTCGCTAGCCAAAGATGAAGAGAGAGGATGACTCTCTAGTTATTGGAGAGTACAACGACATAGGAAGCGAATTTTACTTAAAAATGATTCTCCCATGATTTAGAGAATAAATTTTAGTTACAAAGGCTCTTGGAGATGCTCTTAGGAAGACTGTGATCAAACAACTCACCAACATGTCATCTTCTTTATCACACTGAGTGCTTGAGTCCGCTTTGCTTGCCCTCTTTGTAGCTATGTCTAGATCCCTCATCTTGTCGACCCACTCCATCCTTGATGGCCACTAACTCATTTGTGTCTTGCCATGTTGCACCACTATCCGGCCTCTCTGTGTTAACCTTGCACCGTTCTCTCCTTTGTATGCTTCCCACTCTAACACTATCCAACCACTTTTCGTGTGTGGACAATGGCTAGCGCGTTCACCTCACCGCCTCCAAGATCCACGACTCCTACGAGCCCTAGTGTCTTCACCGAGCTACCGGAGCATGGAGAGTGTCGGCTCAAATCAATATTGATTTTCAAGTTACCGCGGATCTTATGCAATCGATCAAATCATATAGATATCTCTTCAGCACAACATAGGTCGTTGAAAGGATCTTCGATGACTCACCAAAGCATGAAAGGAAGTTAGAAAATGGATTCCTATTTGGAGAGTGCCTAACTGCATGGATAAGCTCACATTAATCCGTCAATTTTGGATCCAATTACGGATTTTTTTTGGGATGTTCCGGGAAGAAATTGGAATGGAATAGTATACATTCATAGAGGAAAATTCTCTATTGATGCAAACGATGTACCTAGTATGCATAGGAGACATGTAGAAATAGAGGAAGAATGTTATTTTAATTTGTTGTGTAGATAGACTCTTTAAGTATATTATTTTTTTGTTATACACATATAATAAAATCTATCTATGCATTTATAAAGAAAATAGAATGACTTATAATTTAGAAATAGAGAAGCGATCAAGCGGCGAGAACATCCACGGGCGTCGGGCAAGCAAGGGCGGCACAAGGGCGGTAGGCGGCGGCAAGCCCTAATAATTCTCTATCCTCGGCTTCGGCAGTTGGAGTTCTAGGCAAGGTATGAATCTGCAATTTAATTACTAATTATTTTTCATGTGATCCCTACTTTATGAAATTATACTAAGTGACTAATTGTTTCTCTAATTTTTTTAATAGTACCATGTCATCAAGGAAGTATCCTTCTAGCAACGACAATAGAAAGAAGAAAAAGCGAAGAGATGATTTAACTGAATCAATGAGGGGCTCTCTTGATAAATTTCTTAAGAGCGATACAAGCACTTCAAGAGATCTAGATGCATTGTGATAGTTGTTGTGGAGGAACAAGCTAATGCTAATCCAGAAGATCAGGACCGTATGGAAGATAATGTTGACATCGACATGGATCAACACAAGAAAGATTGAATGGATTGGCCACATTATGCATTGAGAAGCGACAGGACCGTATGGAAGATTGATTTTTTTAACCATCATCGATGACTTTACATAAAGGAATGTTAGAAGAAATTTTTAAGGTAACTTAATATGCATAAAAACCATTTCATATGGATTTTTGCATTCAGCTTATATTGGTAATATTTTGTATATATGTGTATATACTACCAATAGGTAGTCCGAGTAGTATTATTATTGTCATATAAAAAAGGTCCAAAATTTTAGGTTTCGTTCCGGGTCCAAAAGTACTTAGGACCGGCGCTGTCGACCGCCTACACCATCAGATCTATGAATGGACGGGAAGCAAGGTGAGAGCTCAATTGAGCAGCGGGGGATTCTTGGCCTCCAATCGAGTTCGACAAGAGCAGTTTCTGTGAGGTGGGACGTGTGTCGGCAAGAAAAGCAAACGCCCAGTGGAATTTTGACTCGCTTTTGTGGGATGAGGCCAAACAAGTGGGTGTCATAGCTTACTTTCTCATTATTCTCATTCTTATTTTTATGAATATTTGATAGCTTATTTGCTCCCGTTGCAACACCCCATGTGGTCACATCATTGGCTCGACCACCCCCCGCCGTCGGATCCATGGACGGACGGGAAGCAAGGAGCAGAGCTCAGTTGAGCAACGAGAGATTCTCGGCCTCGAATTGAGTTCGACATGAGCAGCTTTTGTGAGGAAACATGAGCGTTGGCAAGAGAAGTGAATGCCCCATGGAAGCTTGACTCTCTTTGTGGGACGAGGCTAGGCAAGCAGGTGTTTCTTTTAACTAAGGCAAGCGGGTGCTATAACTTACATTCTCAGTATTCTTATTCTCTTTTTTATAAATATTTTATAGCTTAGTGACTCCCGTTGCAATGCACGGGCATATTTGCTAGTTTTACTTAAAAACAACTCTCCCATGATTTAGAGAATAAATTTTAATTAGAAAGGCTCTTGGAGATGCCCTTAGGAAGAGTGTGTATCAAACAACTCACCAACATGTCATCTTCTTTATCACGCTAAGTGCTTCAGTCCGCTTTGCTTGTCCTCTCTGTAGCTACGTCTAGATCCCTCATCTTGTCGACCCACTCCGTCCTTGATGGCCACTAAGTCATTGTATCTTGCCATGCTGCAGCACTATCCGGCCTCTTTGTGTTAACCTTGCATTGTTCTCTCCTTTGTATGCTTCCCACTCTAACACTATCCAACCGCTTTTTCGCGTGTGGACAATGGCTAGCTGTTCACCTCACCGCCTCCAAGATCCACGACTCCTACGAGCCCTAATGCCTTCACCGAGCCACCGGAGCATGGAGAGTGTCGGCTCAAATCGATCTTGATTTTCAAGCTACCCGCAGGTCTTATGCAATTCATCTGATCATATAGATATCTCTTCAACACAACATAGGTCATCGAAAGGATCTTGGACGACTCACCAAAGCACGAACGAAAGTCAGTTAGAAAATGGATTTCTATTTGAAGAGTGCCTAACGGCATGGATAAGCTCACAATAACCCATCAATTTTGGATCCAATTCAGAATTTTTCTTGGGAAGTTTCGAGAAGAAATTGGAATGGAATAATATCCATGCATACAGAGGAAAGTTCTCTATTGATGCAAAGGATGTACCTAGTATGTATAGGAGACATGTAGAAGTAGAGGAAGAAAATGTTATTTTAATTTGTTGTGTAGATAAACTCTTTAAGTTTATTATTTTTTGTTATACACATATAATAACATCTATCTATGCATTTATAAAGAAAACAGAATGACTTATAATTTAGAAATAGAGGGAGAATATTAGTTAAATTTGTTGTGTTTTTTTTGAAAAGGGAATATATTAATATCCTAGCTTCTGCATCGGTGCATATAGTTGTGTTGGTGGTCCTTAACTCAGATTTTTACCCGCCAACTATAGGTCATTATGGGGGAAATAAATATTTTATTTCACATATATCTTTACTATTGAACTAGTTCCACCTGTGCTTGGAGAAAATATTGTTTTGCAGAATGTACACCAAGTGCAGGAATTTTCAGAATAAAAAGACGCTTTTCAGAAGGCGTAAAAGAGCAAGAGAACAAGAGCCGCCCACACTGGGTCGAAATGGGCCAAAAGCACCAAAGCAAGGACAAGACCCAGATGGCGGCCCAGGCCCACCTGCCAAAGGCGGTCAGGGGGCGGCGCCAACCAGGCGCGGGCGCGCCTGGGGCGCGCGCGCGCCCACCTTGCCGCCAGGTGGGCCCGGCCAAGGCGGTTCGTCTCCTTCCATCTGAGGGATGACGGTTTTGCTGGTGATTTTACACCACTACCCCCGAACCGCCTTCTGGGGGCTATAAATGAAGAGGAGAGGCCCCCCACCTTCACACACACCATTTGGAGCCATCTCTACACCTCACACTTGTTCTTTAACATTAGTGTTAGTCATTTGGAGCTAGGCAAAGCTACTTGGAGAGCTTGTCTCCAGGAGAAAAAGCTACACCTTTGGTATAAATTTATGGAGCGTTTTTTATTAGTCAAGTTCTCATTACATTTATATAGTCTTGCATATGAACTAGAGTATAGTCTAGTACACGATATATTCGATGATCAAGAACTAGGCCATAGTTCTTGTGAGAGTTGTTCATCGTGTTCTACATTGTTCTTCATCGTTCATATGTTTTACTTGTTTAGATTAGATTGTAGGAGAGGAATAGCGGTTCGATGTGCCTTCGGGTTTGCCTATGTCCTAGCTCGTCCATCCGTAGGGTGGGAGTCCTGGGGGGATGTAGGTAGCTCCTTAGTATGCGGACATGGTGTCCGGATACGAGGGAACCTTCAGATATGTCGGCATGCCACGGTTGAGGTGGTAGGCGGCAGGTGGTGACAGCCCTGTCCGTCCTTTGTAATCCCCCACGTCCGCATGTTGAGTAGGAGTTCGTAAATGCCGCCATCGACTGGCAGACTAGTTGCCGCGGTCTCCCCATATTCCTAGTCTATAGTCGAGTCTTGACTTGTATAACATGTGGAATTAGCTGTTCTAGCATTGACTATATAGGACCTGCCTGCTCCGCGTAGATTATTCTTTATTCTTTATTTTACCTTTATTCCTTTGAGATTGCTCTAAGTGTGTGTCCACTATCCAAACTACCGTATGCTTACCCTTTATAGCACATTGGTCGGTTTCTCCTCATGCTAGATATTGTATTCATACCCATGCTAGATTACTTAACTACCCCATGCCTTCCTTTGGGAAATTATAAATAACGATACCCTGAATACTTCCGGGTGAAATGCTACGACGATAGATCCGTGCGCTTGCGGATATTTATTCTAATAGAATGTGATCTATCTCTTGGCAACACTCGCGTAGTTGCTAGAACCAGTTCCTAGTAAATATGCCGAGTAAAGCCATTTAGCGTTTCTGGCGCTGTTATCAGAATTAGGCTCTAAGTCTATTTTGGTAATCGCGCTAAGAAATGCCAACAAGCATTTCTGGCGCCGTTGCCGGGGAAGGCATGGAAGTTAAGGATCTAGCAGCATGGATATGCATATGATATATAAAATGAGAAACGACAATGTCTATACAAAGCTAACTTTTATGTTTTCTCCCGTTGTGGATGAAAACAGGATAGTGCATGACCGGTTTCTCCCTCGCCGGAAAATATCAACTCAAATCGGAGGCACTCCTAAGGAGGAAGAGGACTCGTGCCCTTTCCTCTTCTCGCTACTCCGCCGACAGATAAACCGGTCACCACCGCACCTACTACGCCGCACTCCATGGCCAAGTCCCTGCGCGAGTTCTCTGTCCCCAATGTTGCCAACGTGCCCGCTGTCAACTTGGGAGACAAGAACTTCGAGCTCAGGACTGGGCTCATTACCATGGTGCAGACAAGTTCATTCTGTGGACTGCCAAGTGAGGACGCCAACGCCCACCTTCAGTGTTTCTTGGAGATATGCGACACCATCGTCATCAAGGATGTCGCACCTGATGCAATCAGGCTCAGGCTCTTCCCTTTCTCCCTTGTGGGAAAGGCGAAGACCTGGTTCTACAAGGACAAGGCCGCTGTTGACACATGGAGCAAGTGCTCCACCGCGTTCCTCGCTAAGTTCTTTCCCATGGGCAAAACCAATGCCCTGCGGGGAAGAATCGCCAACTTCCAGCAGAATTCGCTGGAACCCATCCCTGAGGCATAGGAGAGGCTCCAGGAGTACATCCAGGAATGCCCTCACCATGGGATGGAAAGTTGGCTGGTGCTCCAGAACTTCTACAACGGGTTAACACCCATGTCGAAGGGGCACCTGGACGCCACAGCTGGCGGCGCCTTTCTATCATTAACTGTTGACAGTGCCACGGCACTGATCAACAAAATGGTAGAAAACCAAGCTTGGGGGGAGGACCGCGCTCCCACCAAGGGACAAAAAGGCATGTATACCGTGAAGGAGGCGGATATGCTTGCCGCAAAAATAGACCTACTCCTGAAGAAGATTGACGGTGGTGCCATCAATGATGCATCCGGCACCGTCAACGCCATGGACGCTCGCATGATGTAACACCCTCGGTGTTACCACTTAATTCACTTACTAAAACATGTCATGAGCATCATGTTTATGTGTTAATGCATGTGATGGATGTGTAAATATGTTTTCGTAACTTAGAAAAAAATACTAATAGAAATATTGATTGAAAGTAAAGTTGGCAAACTAATTTTAGAAAGTAATACAGATGTGCCTTGCGTCATGTTCTTGCTCCTAAAAATAGTTTCACACTCTCACGTACACACACACCACTTGCAAGCAAAGGCAGTAAATGCACGTCGTCTTCTCGTGGTCATTCGTTGCTGGCCCGCTTGCATGCTCACTGCTGCTTGGCTGCTCGCCATTTGAAAATGGTGGCAATGGAGCCGATTCCGCACCACGACCGCTAGCTGTGTTGCCTCTCGCCTTCTCACGTTCTCGCTGTGATCCGCCACGACCACGGTCGTCGGCTGCACTGCGTCGCCCTTCAGCCATGCACGCACGTCGCCGTGCCGGCCAGCTATTGTCCTATGTCGCTATTAGCCAACTGCCATTACTCACGTCCGATGCTGCGGCCACCATCGCCTCGCCGTCGCGTCCGTCTCGCATCCTGCCGCTGCTGCTGCGCACACACGGCCACGCTCGCCGTCGTCTCGCCATTTATGGTGCTGCACACGTCCTTGCTAATCACAAGCTTCTTAGCGCCGCACGAGTGCAACGCCGCCGTCCAACCGCTCCATGCCAAGAACAGGACGAGCTGAACCTTGATCTTCCCCTGTTTCCCTCTCTGCTCCTCCCCGCCGCCATGGTCGCCGTCCCCACTCTTCTTTAAATCGCACAAATACAATCTCCATTTAGAAGCTTGCTTGCCGCGGGGCCAATAAGAGCCATGTCTGTATGCACCCATGGCCGTCCTCGTCTAAGCTAACCGAAGCTCGCCGCCGCACCAATAGCTTTGCCAAAACCTTCATCCCGCTCGCACACGCTTGCCGAGTCTCCGCCGTCTCCGGCGCCGCGGACCCGTCCGCGCCGCCGTGGAGCGCCGCCGCACCCTCCGGGTCGCGCGTGGCCGCTCTGCTCGACCATCACTCTACGTGAATCTTTGTAAGTTGTTGATGTTTGACCACCCGTCGTTAGGCCTTTAACTGCTGGCTTGCCGGAGTAGCTAGCTTGCGTTCTTCTCAAAAGTCATCGAACATATTAGAACTATAAATTCCGTAGAAAATCATGTAGTCGTCCAAAAGGTGTGAAACTAATTTTGTTAGCTTCCTAAAATCGTACTCTATCGGTTGGTGCAATTAGTTTGTGTATGACTGTAATGATGTTAATGTTCGTTAAATCATTTTAAAGATGCTGGTATAGCTAGCTCAATTCTCGTAAGAATTTTTGTAGCCTTACACTAGGACTTGTAATACGAAACTACTACTGATGTACAAAGCTAAGTACATGTACGTTGGGTTTGATATTTTACTTGATAAAAATAAAAGCTAGTTTACTGTCTTGGTCATTAGTGTTAGCTGAGTAGTGTAACATGTGTGTTCTTATTTTATTTTAAAAATTGTTGTTACCTATATGCTAAATTGTTGCATCATCGTCATTGCATACATATAGCGAACGAGTGGGTGGAGATCGTGACCGTCGGCGACCAGGAGTACGAGGAAGTCATCGAGGAGTACGAGGAGATTCTCGTACCAGAGGAGTTTCCGGAGCCGCCCGTGACTGACTTTGCTGACACCGCGCCTACCCAAGGCAAGCCCCGGTGCATAACCCTTATTTTTGATAATTAATATATATATGTTGTGCATTTACGTTGCAGGAATTTTATGGAAACTACTTGCATATATATATATATCTATCCTATGAGTCCTACTAGTGTAGGTTCGATAGTTGCTATGCTTAGGTTAATCGGTAGCGTGGGTAACCCGTCGTTACTCACAAAGTAGGTGAAGATATATTCACTCATGATAAAATGGTGAAAAGGAAAATGATGACCGGGCGGGGATATGGTTTGGTTCTGGTGGGTGTGACAAGTTATGTTCGCGGCCGCGGGACTTAGCTTGGTTACATTGTTTCCCTGTCTCGTGTCGGTTAAGGACCGTCCGTTGCATTGGATGGTAGTCACGAGACTTATTATCCTGAGCACATACTTGCTTATGGGAGCGGGAAGACCCATTTCTTTCGTGCCTTGGTTTCCAGCTCTTTCCACGTCGACGGGCCGGAGGCGGGGATAGGTTGGAGGTCCTTGCACCATATTGAGGCCGGACCTCAAGTATGGGGGCTTGGAGTCCACGTTGGGGTGAGGACCTGGAACCCTTGGCAGGGAAGGAAGGGGTTAGTCTTGCCTGTGCCGAGGCTAGGTACAGGCAAGGCGTGTGTTTTGGGGTACCCAGCTGGGCTACATTGATTCACGAATCGCCGATTGTTTCGGTATGACTTGGCTATGATCTAGCATCGTAGTAAGAGGTGGAATATGAAAGATATGGGAATGGTCCTGAGTGCTCAGCCCTTGCTTGACAATAGAACATGTGCTTACATAGAAGTATAAGGTAATAAACTTAAAACGGCTTATAATACTAATATTAGCATATATATATTTTAGTAATGCTTTTACGCAAAGAAATAAACCAGCAAGCCATATAGCCATCATATCCTTGAGAGTCGGAAAATATATATTCCCTAGTCGGGTAAGTCTTGCGAGTACATTGTGTACTCGGGGTTTATTTTACCCTTGTTGCGGGTGCAGCTTGAGGAGTATCTCTTGTGTGGAGGATTCATCGGTGGGCAAGATCGGATCCTTGTATCGCCTTTGCTACGCTAGATGTTTATTTAATTCCGCAGTTTATTTATTTATCGCAAGTTGAACTTGGGTATTGTAATAAATAATTTCTGAGACTCTATGTATTGTATGAAATGGACTAAGTATTGTAAGCTTGTACTCATTATTGGATCCGGGATGTAAAACGTGGATTGTTTCGAGTTCTCCTTCGGGTGTGCTCGACGGAACCGTTTGGATTAATCCATTTTTGAGGTACTTAGTGTCTAGAGGAAGACAAGTACTTCGAAAGTGTATTATTTTGGACGGTTCTGCCACAGTGGTATCAGCTCGATCAGTAATGATTCTACAAGCTTAAGAACCCTTTTCAAAACTTAAAAATTTGACCAACAAAAATTTTGCGAAAGATAGGATACGGTAAATTACGTACGTATATATAAGCCCTAGTAATATATATTCTATCTAGGATAGTGGCACTGGTTTATCTAATCAATTTCATGCAGGTACACTAACTTGGCGTTACGTAAGAAATCGTTAGCTTACGGCAAGTGGAGTGTACGTGTGCCAAAAATGTTTACGAAGTGCCACTATATTCTGGCATGAGTGTACGTATAGGTCGAAGCATGCATCATGAAAAGAGAACTTTATTTAATTCCCCCTCATGTATAACTGTAGGTATAGATGTAGTAGATATAAATAAATAAAATGGAATGCTTCACGACCAATAAAAGTGCCTCATCATGCGTCAGCTTATCATACCTCTCATTTTTCTCTGGGTCTTTTGATCCTGATCTCTGATCTATCGGCCTGGTCCCTAATGGTGGTTGGTCTCTGTCTGTTTGCAGATGGCGCCCAACCCGAGGTCCGGACGTGGGAGTACCGTGCTTTGGAGACTTGGAGGGCCAAGGTGAAAATGCCCATGGCAACAATGCCGCCAACGGGGCGGTGACGACGTCCCACTTTTGCAGCCTCGCTCCTCCACCAAAGCACCTCCGATGACCCCCGCAGAGATGATGGCCGAGATGCGGCTTCTCGCCGTGAGACAGCCCGGGTCATGGAGATGCTCGCACAGTTGTTGGTGGCCTCGCTCGTGGCGGTGCCGCCGGCAATGGCGGGGACGGGGTGGCGCCAACGCTCCCGAGAGGGCCCTGTTCTTACCGGGACTTTTTGGGGACGCACCCGCCCACGTTCACACCTACTCCCGAGCCCATGGATGCGGAGCATTGGCTTCGTGTTTTGGAGCGAAGTTTCAGCCGCTGGCGGCGGTGATCGATGAGCGAAGGTGCACTTTGCCGCACAACAGCTTTTGGGTGCCGCTAGTGCTTGGTGGAATACTTTCATGGCCGCACGGCCCTCGCTGGTCATCGGGTGACATGGCGGGAGTTTGTCACCGCGCCCAAGCACTATATCCCGGCTGGTTTGCCGAACAGGAAGTTGTCCGAGTTTCGGATCCGAAGATGGGAAATATGTCTCGTGATGCAATATGTGAACAGTTCAACCATCTTGCACAAAGTATCGGCACACATGTGGATACCGATGAGAAGAAGAGGGATCGTTTCTACCATGGTCTCTCTAGTGTGCTACGAAGGAATTGTATACGGGAAACTATCGGACCTTTGCCGAGATGATGAATGCCGCCATTGCAATGGAAGGACTTGGGCATGACGCTCAAGCCGAGTGGAAGCGCAAGAGGGTGATCGGCTCTTCTAGTCACCCCCACACTCGAAGGTGCAGGTGGTGAGACGTATGCCATATCACTCTCCGGGTGGGCGGCCGTCTCGCCCGGCCTCGCGGACTTACCGAGCACGCCCCACTCGACCGTGCACCTACTCAGCAGGTGCAGCAGCCTCAGGGACAGCAGGCTCCGTTCCGTCCGGCACAGGGAATCAAGCCTGGTGCATGTTTCAAGTGTGGCAAGGAAGGCCACTTTGCTCGAGAGTGTCCTCAGAACCAGTTTGCCCGGCCCTCACAACGGTCGGCAAATTCCCGTCGATCAAGAAGAAGGTGCCGGTCGGCCGTTCGGGACGTGTGAACTACACGGATGCCGTGGAGTTTCCGCAGGCGAGTTCTTTGTGATGGCTGGTATGTTCATCATTGACTCCCACCCAAAGATATGTGTTATTTGATTCGGTGCATCACATTCATTCATGAGCATGGGATTTGCACGAAGCACGTATATCTACTATGGCTATGCCTATTACCTATAGGATCAGAGCTCCGGGGGCACAGTTGTGCCTTAATACCCGAATGGATACAGTCAGTCTAGTGTTAGCTACTTATGCCTATCGTATCCAGTTCATGATGTTGCCTGGGCAAGGCATTGATGCAATTCTGGGGATGAACTGGTTGAAAACTTATGGGGTAGTTATGAATCTCAAGCAGAGAATTGTTGAGTTAAGGCTTCCCTTTTCTGAGGATAGGATGTCTCTACTCATGACTTCAGTTCCAGCCTTACCGGTTGTTGCTCATGCCGAAGCTTCTCCTGATCTTGCCTCTATTCCTGTGGTCTGTGAGTTTCCTGATGTCTTTCCTGAGGATCTACCTGGTTTGCCCCCAGATAGAGAGGTGGAGTTTACCATTGAGTTAGAGCCTGGTACTGCTCCTATTTCGCGGCGTCCTTACCGCATGGCTCCACGAGAATTGGCTGAAATGAAGAAACAGTTGAAAGAATTATTGGATAAAGGATTTATCCGTTATAGTTCTTGAGTGGGGTTGTCCAAAGCAATTTTTGTGAAGAAGAAAGATGGTACTCTTAGGATGTGTGTGGATTATCGCCCCCTCAATGCGGTAACCGTTAAGAACAAGTATCCATTGCCACGTATCGATATTCTGTTTGATCAGTTGGCTGGTGCAAAGGTGTTCTCAAAAATTGATCTTCGTTCAGGATATCACCAAATAAAAATCCGACCGCAAGATGTACCAAAGACGGCCTTCTCAACCAGATATGGATTGTATGAGTACTTAGTTATGTCTTTTGGTCTCACCAATGCCCCTTCATTTTTCACATCTCTCATGAATAAGGTTTTCATGCCGGAGTTGGACAAGTTTGTGGTTGTATTTATTGATGATATCTTGATATACTCCAAGGACAAGGAAGAGCATGCCCAGCACCTTCGCATAGTCCTAACCCGACTACGTGATCACAAGTTGTATGCCAAGTTCAGCAAGTGTGAGTTTTGGTTGGACCGAGTGCAATTTTTGGGGCATGTTCTAACCCCGAAGGCATTTCGGTGGATCCTAGCAAGGTTCGAGATGTGTTAAATTGGGAGTCTCCGAAGTCGGTACATCGATTCGACAGTTCCTTGGTCTTCTTTGGTTATTATAGGCGTTTTATTCGAACTTCTCCAAGGTAGCTCAACCTATGACCCGGTTGCTTCGTAAAGATGTCAAGTTTGTATGGAGTCCAAGCATGTGAGGAGGCCTTTCAAGTTCAAGAATTATTTGACCACCGCTCCTATCCTTGCTCGGCCCGGATATTGAGAAGCCATTTGATGTGTATTGTGATGCCTCTAAGATTGGAATGGGTTGTGTGCTTATGCAAGATGGACGTGTGATAGCTTATGCTTCACGCCGCCTAAAAAAGCACGAGGTAAATTATCCCACACATGATTTAGAGTTGGGTGCAGTGGTGCACGCTCTAAAAATTTGGCGGCATTATTTGTTGGGGAACAAGGTAAATGTTTATACGGATCACAAGAGCCTCAAATATATTTTTACTCAACCCGAGTTGAATATGAGGCAAAGAAGGTGGCTTGAGTTAATTAAGGATTATAATGTTGAGATTAATTATTATCCCGGAAAGGCTAATGTGGTAGCCGATGCATTGAGCCGGAAGTCACATCGGAAAAATGAAGATTCTTTGCCTCTCAACCATTTCAAGTTTTAGCACATATTGCTCTAGTCTCGCATTTGCTTGAAGAGATTATTTTGGAGCAAAGGCAAGATAATCCAGAAATCTCTCATCTCAAGAAACTAATTGCTGAAGGCCGTGGTCCTCATCTTAGCATTGATGAGCAAGGTGTGATGAAGTTCAAGAATCGATTAGTGGTTCCTTCAGGTGGTGAGCTTAGGAGCAAAATATTGGAGGAAGCTCACAACTCCAAGCTATCCATTCACCCTGGAAGTAATAAGATGTATCATGATTTGCGTCACATGTATTGGTGGCCAAACATGAAAAAGGACATTGCCAAATATATTGCAGAGTGTGATATTTGTGCAAGGGTGAAAGCTGATCATATGCGTACGCACGGATTTTTACGGCCTTTGCCTATTCCTGGTTGGAAATGGGAGGATGTTTCCATGGATTTTGTTGTGGGTTTCCCTCGCACAGCAAAGGGGCATGATTCTATTTGGGTTATTGTGGATCGTCTTACCAAGTCTGCTCATTTTCTTCCGGTGGATACAAGAGACTCAGTCCAGAAATATGCTAAGCTATATGTGGAACGGATTTTGTCCTGGCATGGGGTTCCCCTTACTATTGTTTCAGATAGAGGGTCAATTTATGTCTCTCGCCGGGGAACAGTTACATAAGTGTCTTGGTACTAAGCTTCTCAGAAGTACAGCTTATCATCCGCAGACTGATGGTCAGACGGAAAGGGTCAACCAAGTGCTTGAAGATATGTTGAGAGCATGTGCTATTTCTTATCCTGAGAAATGGGATGACTGCTTGCCTTTAGTGGAGTTTTCTTATAACAATAGTTATCAAGAAAGTATTCGGATGGCACCGTTTGAGGCTCTCTATGGCAAGAAATGTAGGACACCACTCAACTGGGTTGAAGTGGGAGATCGTGGACATTTTGGGCCTGATTTTATCAAAGAAACTAGAGACCAAGTCGGTGTTATTCGAGTCATTTGAAGGCAGCTCAAAACCGTCGAAAGCTTATGCGAGATAAGAGAAGAAGGCCTTTGCGGTTTGAAGTGGGTGACCCTGTGTATATCAAGGTGTCTCCGATGAAAGGTGTGCATAGATTCGGAGTTCGTGGAAAATTAGCTCCCCGCTATGTTGGACCTTACAGGATCTTAGAACGGTGTGGTCATGTTGCCTACCGTGTTCAACTTCCGGATATTCTATCAGCAGTCCATAATGTTTTTCATGTTTCTCAGTTAAAGAAATGCCTCGCGAGTCCCTAATAATGAGGTAGTGGCAATTGAAGGACTCCTCTCCACTCGATCTCTCATATATTGAGCATCCTGTCAAAATCTTGGATGAAAAAGAAAGAGAGACTAGAAACAAGGTGATCAAATTTTATAAAGTCCAGTGGCAAAATCATTCAGAGGACGAAGCAACTTGGGAATTAGAAAGCTATATTCTGGAGCATTATCCTCATCTCCTCCGTAGTTCATCAAGGTAATTATATATAAAAATCCCTTACCTTTTCCCACACCAGGCACGCGAAATCTCGGGACGAGATTTTGTTTAGGGGGGTAGAGTTGTAACACCCTCGGTGTTACCACTTAATTCACTTACTAAAACATGTCATGAGCATCATGTTTATGTGTTAATGCATGTGATGGATGTGTAAATATGTTTTCGTAACTTAGAAAAAAATACTAATAGAAATATTGATTGAAAGTAAAGTTGGCAAACTAATTTTAGAAAGTAATACAGATGTGCCTTGCGTCATGTTCTTGCTCCTAAAAATAGTTTCACACTCTCACGTACACACACACCACTTGCAAGCAAAGGCAGTAAATGCACGTCGTCTTCTCGTGGTCATTCGTTGCTGGCTTGCTTGCATGCTCACTGCTGCTTGGCTGCTCTGCCATTTGAAAATGGTGGCAATGGAGCCGGTTCGCACCACGACCGCTAGCTGTGTTGCCTCGCCTTCTCACGTTCTCGCTGTGATCCGCCACGACCACGGTCGTCGGCTGCACCGCGTCGCCCTTCAGCCATGCACGCACGTCGCCGTGCCGGCCAGCTATTGTCCTATGTCGCTATTAGCCAACTGCCATTACTCACGTCCCGATGCCGTGCGGCCACCATCGCCTCGCCGTCGCGTCCGTCGCATCCCCGCTGCTGCTGCGCACACACGGCCACGCTCGCCGTCGTCTCGCCATTTATGGTGCTGCACACGTCCTTGCTAATCACAAGCTTCTTAGCGCCGCACGAGTGCAACGCTGCCGTCCAACCGCTCCATGCCAAGAACAGGACGAGCTGAACCTTGATCTTCCTGTTTCCCTCTCTCGCTCCCTCTCGCCGCCATGGTCGCCGTCCCCACTCTTCTTTAAATCGCACAAATACAATCTCCATTTAGAAGCTTGCTTGCCGCGGGGCCAATAAGAGCCATGTCTCGTATGCACCCATGGCCGTCCTCGTCTAAGCTAACCGAAGCTCGCCGCCGCACCAATAGCTTTGCCAAAACCTTTATCCCGCCCGCACACGTCTCCGCCGTCTCCGAGTCTCCGCCGTCTCCGGCGCCGCTCGGACTCCGTGTCCGTCGTTAGGCCACCGCCGAGTAGAGCTTGCGTCATCAAACGCCAAAAGGTGTGAAACTAATTTTGTTAGCTTCCCCTCCGGTTGGGCAATTCGTAAGAATTTTTGTAGCCTTACACTAGGACTTGTAATACGAAACTACTACTGATGTACAAAGCTAAGTACATGTACGTTGGGTTTGATATTTTACTTGATAAAAATAAAAGCTAGTTTACTTGTCTTGGTCATTAGTGTTAGTGAGTAGTGTAACATGTGTGTTCTTATTTTATTTTAAAAATTGTTGTTACCTATATGCTAAATTGTTGCATCATCGTCATTGCATACATATAGCGAACGAGTGGGTGGAGATCGTGACCGTCGGCGACCGGGAGTACGAGGAAGTCATCGAGGAGTACGAGGAGATTCTCGTACCAGAGGAGTTTCCGGAGCCGCCCGTGACTGACTTTGCTGACATCGCGCCTACCCAAGGCAAGCCCCGGTGCATAACCCTTATTTTTGATAATTAATATATATATGTTGTGCATTTATGTTGCAGGAATTTTATGGAAACTACTTGCATATATATATCTATCCTATGAGTCCTACTAGTGTAGGTTCGATAGTTGCTATGCTTAGGTTAATCGGTAGCGTGGGTAACCTATCGTTACTCACAAAGTAGGTGAAGATATATTCACTCATGATAAAATGGTGAAAAGGAAAATGATGACCGGGCAGGGATATGGTTTGGTTCTGGTGGGTGTGACAAGTTATGTTCCGCGGCCGCGGGACTTAGCTTGGTTACACTATTTCCCTGTCTGTGTCGGTTAAGGACCGTCCGTTGCATTGGATGGTAGTCAGGTCACAGACTTATTATCCTGAGCACATACTTGCTTATGGGAGCGGGAAGACCCATTTCTTTCGTGCCTTGGTTTCCAGCTCTTTCCACGTCGACGGGCCGGAGGCGGGGATAGGTTGGAGGTCCTTGCACCATATTGAGGCCGGGCCTCAAGTATGGGGGCTTGGAGTCCACGTTGGGGTGAGGACCTGGAACCCTTGGCAGGGAAGGAAGGGGTTAGTCTTGCCTGTGCCGAGGCTAGGTACAGGCGAGGCGTGTGTTTTGGGGTACCCAGCTGGGCTACATTGATTCACGAATCGCCGATTGTTTCGGTATGACTTGGCTATGATCTAGCATCGTAGTAAGAGGTGGAATATGAAAGATATGGGAATGGTCCTGAGTGCTCAGCCCTTGCTTGACAATAGAACAGGTGCTTACATAGAAGTATAAGGTAATAAACTTAAAACGGCTTATAATACAAATATTAGCATATATATATTTTAGTAATGCTTTTCTGCAAAGAAATAAACCAGCAAGCCATATAGCCATCATATCCTTGAGAGTCGGGAAAATATATATTCCCTAGTCGGGTAAGTCTTGCGAGTACATTGTGTACTCAGGGTTTATTTTACCCTTGTTGCAGGTGCAGCTTGAGGAGTATCTCTTGTGTGGAGGATTCATCTGGTGGGCACAGATCGGATCCTTGTATCGCCTTTGCTACGCTAGATGTTTATTTAATTCCGCAGTTTATTTATCGCAAGTTGAACTTGGGTATTGTAATAAATAATTTCTGAGACTCTATGTATTGTATGAAATGGACTAAGTATTGTAAGCTTGTACTCATTATTGGATCCGGGATGTAAAACGTGGATTGTTTCGAGTTCTCCTTCGGGTGTGCTCGACGGAACCGTTTGGATTAATCCATTTTTGAGGTACTTAGTGTCTAGAGGAAGACAAGTACTTCGAAAGTGTATTATTTTGGACGGTTCTGCCACACATGACATGTGAGGTCTGTGGTGAAGCTGGACACTCGGGGAATGACTGCCCCGAGACCCGTGAAGAGGCCGCCTACCTCAACAATGGGTTTCGCCAGCAGCAAGGAGGAGGGAATGGCTGGAATAACCAGTCCCGTCCTCCATTCTAAGGTAATTCGATTTACGCCTCCGGGTTTAATTCGAATCAACCTTCATTGAAGGACCTGGTTTACGGCCAAGTCAAGATCAACGAAAATCTTACCAAAAAGATGATCCAAAATGACAAGATTTTGGAAAATATGAATAACAAGATAGAGGGCCTATCATCCGCTGTCAAGAATCAGCTGAGTTTCAACAAGATGATAGAAACCCAGCTCGCCCAGATTGCCGCTGCGATCCCGACGAACGCTGACACGAGCAGAATCCCGGGGCAACCCGAGGTCCCGCCCGAGTCAGTAAACATGATCGCAACAGGGTTGGGTCACCTCGTTAAAGCCAAGCAAGCTTGGGGAGAAATAAGAGCACCGACAAAAGCGGGTCGGTAGGTACTTTCTTGCTACTCAAAAAAAAAAGAAAGAAAAAAATAGAGAGTAGATGAAAAAAATAATAAAATAAAACTTCTTCTCGAAAAAAAAAGAGAGAAGATTTATTTTAGAAAAAAATGATTTTGAACGGCCGGGGCAGAATCACCAACGGCGCCCAACGGCCAAAGCAGAGTGGCAGCGGGGCCCGCCCAGGCGCGCGCGCGCGGGCGCGGCCGCGCCGATCCCGCGAGGTGGGGCCCGCGCCAGCGCCCAACGGCTCCTAGCCGTTTTCCTCCCCCATCCATGCTGGTGGTTCGGCTATAAAAGGAGGGGGGTGGCCGGGGTGCTCAAACCACCTCTCATTCTCACTTTCTCACTCTCTTTCACCCCCACTTCCCATACAACAAGCTTCCACTAGCAATCTTTGAGCAAGCGAGCAAGAGTTAGAGCTAGTCTCGGGTGTGGAAAATCAACTTCCACTAGTTCTTTCACACCCGAGAGCTAGCCACCGGCATAGTCCGCCATGAGCGAGTACAGTTCGTGGGGGTACGGTGAGGCCTCGAGCTCTTACCAAGGTGCCCCCTACGAGCCAGAAGTAGCCGAGGAAGCGGCGCCCGCAACCCCCGAGCCCGAGGGGATCTACGCGGTCGACGCCCCGTACCTCGACCTGGAGGGTGAACAGGAGCTGCAGAGGTACCATCGCCTCAAGGATCGGCTCTTCAACCACACGACGGTCTACGACGCCAACCTCATCGAGAAAATAGGTATGGACACCGACTTCGAAACCATTTGGAAGGCGGTTGGTTGGGAAAACATCGAGCCCATCGATGAGCAAGGTTCGCATCTCTTGACCATCCAATTTCTTTGCACACTTGATTATGATGATGAGCATATTTACTTCCGTTTGTTTGGCACGGAGTATCATCTTACTTGGGGGAACTCGCTCATCATCTAGGCTTTCACTATAAGTGTGCACTTAAGCTAGATGCATCCATCCCTGGTTTTAGATGCATCCACCCCTGAACACGCAGATCCAACACCCTACCCTTAGACTCATGTATCGTTGGATTTCTATGACTTTGTTTCCTGCCGGCAAGACTAGATGGGTGCATTCTGTAGAACTTAACCTTCTCTATGCCATGGTTCACAAGTTCAAGGTCGCTCCTGTACGGGAGATGTGCCTCCACTGGATAGATATGGTTAAGAAGTCTTATGCTATCGATTGCACCTCTCTTGTTACTCACATTGCCAACGCCATAGGAGCACTAGATGGTAACGATGTTGAGTACATTCCTCTTGATCGGCCAATTTGTGATTTGCGTGCCCTAACTCAAGGACACACTTTGAAGGCCGATGGGAAAGATCATATCTGTTTCTTCTTTGCCGATTATGTAAATAAGATCCGGTTACCTAACCCGGATCTCTATTTATATAACTGTGATGTGCTCACCTTTGATTTGAAGACTACAAAAGAAGCACGCAGGGAAGAACAGACTCCGAGAGCCACTAGAGGAGGGGCTGAGGCTTATGCACAGCCTGACTCCCCTGCTCAACCAGATGCCCCTGTACAGCCTCCCCAGCAGTATGGTTATGGTGGATGGGAGGCCTACCACGGCTACTCAGGCTACTCAGGCTACTCAGGATGGGAGCAGTACCCCCAGCCGGCACAGACCGCTGAGGGGGCATGGTCCGATGCAGGGACCGACGAGTGGGAGCGACAGAGGCGGTACACTGTCGACTCACCACCACCAGAGCAGGAGCCGACGCTGGCCTCAGTCAATGCACGCATTGGACAGCTGCAAATCCAGACGCATCAGGAACACCCTGGGCGGCTTCATGCATTCGACGACCCAGTGGCAGCAGCAGCACGGGCAGCGGTTCGACGCTCTTGCAGAGAGCCTCCGCATTCAGCAGGAGGAGCAGAGGGCCTACTGGAGGTCCCAGGGATACAACCCTGGGCCATGAGCTTCAGGATAAGCTTGGAGGAGGACCCCTATTGAGGTACCTGCATTGCATATTTAATTTCTCGTAATTTTATTTTCCATTTTAGCATGTTTAAATTCAAGTTTCTTGCATTGAAAAATTCAAAAAAAATATTTATATAATTCCATTCCATATATGTGCTATGAAATGTTTAGTTCCACCCATGTTTGAAATGATTGGTTGCTCTGTTTTATGTCTCGTTTGTACTTGTCTAAAATAGAGTTTTCTCTAATATTTGGGTTTATCGGCTTTACATTGTCATGCTCTAGAAACTTGATTTAGTGGGTCGCATACAATTACTCTCATCTAGGTTATTGCGCGATATGATATAGTGACTTAGACCACAGCAATGACTTTGTCCCTTTGAGAAAACCTGATGTCCAGAGTCTTTGTTCCAAAAATTTTCAAAAACAATAGTTCCTCAATGATCGCGAAATACCCACCAGAGCCATATGATTCATTTGTAGAATAAGAACCTTCATACGCTGCTTGTTCGTACATTGAGTTCGGTCGAATTGTTAACGACATGAGATTATGACTCTACACCCATGATTGAGATTCACTTGCACCCACCAAATAAACGCCAACTCTTACACTGAGAGTTGCGCACAACATGCACCCTTCACCTTCCGCCGACTCTTACACTAAGAGTTGCGCACCACTTTTTCCACCAAATAAAAATGCCGACCCTTACCCTGAGGATCGTGCACCCCTCTCTTGTAGTTTGCAAAATTCTCCATGCATTGTTCATCATGACATCTCTCTCCACCTCATCCTTTCCATCAATAAAGTTTTGGGCTATGTTCTTAGTAAGAAAAAAAAGTGAGAGAAAAAGAAAAGAGAGGAAAGAAAAGAAAAAAAAAGAGAAAAGAAAAGAGAGACTTATATAGTTAAGAAGATTTATCACTCTTGTAGGCAAACGGGAAAAGTCTTTAGATCCCCGTTCAAAAAAAAATTTTGAGAGAATAATTTTAGTTGTTCTTTGATAGCCCATCATTTCTTCATCTCATTCACCAATAAAAGAGAGTATGTCATGATGCATGGAGACCCAAAAATACCACAAAAATTAGGAATCATCTTTCATTCCATCCACACACTTGCACATCTCAATCAAGGTGTATAGCTTAATCTCCGTAAGGTTCAGTCCTTGACCTTACAACATATGTGATACAAGTGTGCCCACTTACATACCTACCCAAAACTCCACTCTCAGCTTTTAGTGGTAGAAAGAAGGCAAAAATCTGAAAATGCCTTTGGTGAGGTTACTATACACTTTTGAGCGATCGAGTGGGTCATTTGAGAAACTTGGTTTATTTATAAAAACTTACAAAACCTCCGGACTGAAAGTTGATCTTGGGACGAATGAAAAGCACCGGTCTTTGAAACTGTTCTATTTTGCAATCGCCCAAGACTTGAGAAAATTAGAAGCCCCACTCCATCAGGAATCATAGAGAGATACAATTGCCGATTTATTCAAATAGCAGTAGAACGCTCTCTTTTAGCTTATACACTTGAGATATAATCGGCATCGTAGCAACCCCTGATCAACAACCCAAAGCAAAGACTTGCTCGGGACGAGCAAGGGGTAAGCTTGGGGGATCTTGTTGGCAGTCCTTAACTCAGATTTTTACCCGCCAACTATAGGTCATTATGGGGGAAATAAATATTTTATTTCACATGTATCTTTACTATTGACCTAGTTCCACCTATGCTTGGAGAAAATATTGTTTTGCAGAATGTACACCAAGTGCAGGAATTTTCAGAATAAAAAGGCGCTTTTCAGAAGGCGTAAAAGAGCAAGAGAACAAGAGCCAGCCACCTGGGGTCGAAATGGGCCAAAAGCACCAGCATGGACAAGACCCAGATGGCGGCCCAGGCCCACCTGCCAAAGGCGGTCAGGGGGCGTTCTTTCTTAGTCAAGTTCTCATTACATTTATATAGTCTTGCATATGAACTAGAGTATAGTCTAGTACACGATATATTCGATGATCAAGAACTAGGCCATAGTTCTTGTGAGAGTTGTTCATCGTGTTCTACATTGTTCTTTATCGTTCATATGTTTTACTTGTTTAGATTAGATTGTAGGAGAGGAATAGCGGTTCGATGTGCCTTCGGGTTTGCCTATGTCCTAGCTCGTCCATCCTTAGTATGCGGACATGGTGTCCGGATACGAGGGAACCTTCGGATATGTCGGCATGCCACGGTTGAGGTGGTAGGCGGCAGGTGGTGACAGCCCTGTCCGTCCTTTGTAATCCCCACGTCCGCATGTTGAGTAGGAGTTCGTAAATGCCGCCATCGATCCGGGACCCGGTTGCCGGTCTCCCATATTCCTAGTCTATAGTCGAGTCTTGACTTGTATAACATGTGGAATTAGTTTGTTCTAGCATTGACTATATAGGACCCGCCGCTCGCGTAGATTATTCTTTATTCTTTATTTTACCTTTATTCCTTTGAGATTGCTCTAAGTGTGTGTCCACTATCCAAACTACCGTATGCTTACCCCTTTGTATAGCACATTGGTCGGTTTCTCCTCATGCTAGATATTGTATTCATACCCATGCTAGATTACTTAACTACCCATGCCTTCCTTTGGGAAATTATAAATAACGATACCCCGAATACTTAGGGTGAAATGCTACGACGATAGATCCGTGCGCTTGCGGATATTTATTCTAATAGGATGTGATCTATCTCTTGGCAACACTCGCGTAGTTGCTAGAACTAGTTTCTAGTAAATATGCCGAGTAAAGCCATTTAAGCGTTTCTCGCACGTTATCGAATTAGGCTCTAAGTCTATTTTGGTAATCGCGCTAAGAAATGCCAACAAGCTGTTCCTTATTATAAATTAAAACGATTCAGTGAATCTTAAAAACAAAGTTTTGAGCCACAGAGAAACCGAGAGCAAAAAACCACTATTGCAAAAAGCGAGCCTATTGCTAAATCTCCACCCGTTTCTCGCAAACACCTCCATCGCAATTGTCTCAATAGTCTTGCATCCCATCTTCAATGAATTGTGTAGATAGCCTCTTTAAGAGATGTAGGACTGTTGTTCTTTAACTCAATGTCCCATCTGAAGATTTGGGAAGGTGTGGTTGGCGAAGCCTAATTAAGCCGTGGAATAGGCTGGTACGTACGCTCATGTCGGTGGTTGCCATGCAAGAGGCCGTGCAAATAGACCCAGCAACCTCCATGGTTAAAGCGTTCAAACTTGAAATCTCAGTTGTGACTGTGAATCCTCCACTTCTTGTTACTTGTTAGGACATCATCAGTTGTTACTTGCGTGGACAACAATGTTTTACACAAAGGTAAAAAAAAAAGTAAGAAGCAATGGTCGATTTGGCTAAAGGCAGGAGTGGACTGTGGACGTAGGCCGGCCGGATTCCAAGACGAAACACTGGGCTGGTGCAAGGGAGATCTCGCTCAGCTCGTTCTCAGACAAGGGAGTGCCATCCCATTCCCGATCCGGGCACGGGCAGTAGCCAGTAGTAGCCGCTAGGCGCTAGGAGCTTGCTAGCAAAAGAAACAAAGGGCGGAAAAGGACCCGTCGGCACGAGGCTGGTCGGCCGCGTCCACCGGCGGTTTCGGCTTCAGCAGCGCGACGCCGCAACGTGCACGAGCATGACGGCATCATGCGGTGAGCCACTGTTGCCTCTCCTCCGTAAGCGCGTCGTCCCTTTTGTGCGGTGCGCCCTGGACCTCCCTGACGTACGCCACAGCCCCCCGACGCAGGGACGGACGACCAGTGAACAGAACAGCCAGCGGGTGTGCGAGAGCCGAGAGGTGTGGCCGTGTTGGGGGCGCCGTGGCGTGGCTCCCACGTGGTTGCCTGGTCGATTCGTCAGTCGTCTCCCCGGGCCAGCCTCCCCTCCGGGCCCTCCCCGCCCCGACGGATGGATGGCCGGACGGACCGACGGAGAGTCGGAGACTGACACCGACCTGCCGCCGTTCGTTCGCCAAATCAAAGGGTGGTGGTGCCTTGGCCCTTGGCTAGCACGCGCGCGTCGTGCCGCCGACCGGCGACCGACGTGCCATCGTCTTTTGGACCACGCGAACCGGATCAGGGCAGACACGCCGTCGATAGATATGCGCACGCGAGGCTTTTGGATGCACTTGCCTTCGCGACTTGGTACATCTTGTTTGTCTCGATCAACTTTGTTAAGCGACGACACAGGTCACCACTCTTCGGAAGGAAATTCAAGGCTGGGTTTGTACGGGTCGAGGATCCGTGCTCTTAATTTCTGTACGTACCATTGACTTGCATCACTGAAAGTTGATGTTGTTGTCTTAAAATATCTTCCAACCGTGGCCTAAAAATGTTATAAAAAAAAACCGTGGCCTAAAATACTATTTCTCCCGTTACAAATTGTAAGGGTCCATTTGAATCGCGGCATTTGTTTTTTCTTCTTCTTCTATGTTCTATGTTTCTCTCCTATGAAAATGAATTACCCATGTATCATGTATAGGACAATATTTTATAACCGAATAAATAAAATGGATAGATTCCTCTCAAAAAAATAAACAGATAAAAAGCCTAGAGCATCTCTAAGAGCCACTCTAAGTTATGTCCTCAACATATTTATTTGGCTGTTTATTCTAAAAGAACGTATTATATTATGCTAATGTTACTTTTTTCCTTGTATAGAATTATTTGAATATCATATGGTCTCTTAAGTTTGAAATTGAGCCAGATATGAAATGAGAAGTTGACCCAAATATGAAATGAAGAATATAGACAGAAAAAGAGAATCCTTGTTGATAGCAGTGTCAATCATTGCATAACCCGCCACGTAAATTGCAAAAATGTTTCTTCATCACCAATGTCTTGCTTAACTATTGAGATATACACAAAAAATTCAAAATAAAATTATTCAAGCTCCTAAGTGCATATTAATTAACAACATGTGTCATATGGTTTTACTATGTAAACAACAGTCTGCAGACATCACGATGATGACATGTGCGGACATGTTGGACCATTTGATAACTTCTCATACTCCTGAATCAACATTTGCGACTTGGCCAACATTCTGTTTCCTCGCTCGTCATCACCATTGAGGTTTGCGCACGTTGCGGGAGCATGAATCAAGTAGGAAGGTAATCAAAAGTGCCTAGCTCATGCATAGAAATATAGAGCATGATTTTAGAAAATTTGTGAGACTAGTTTAACTTTCTGAGTTGAAACAAAATTTCTAGGTTCTCAATATTAAATTATGTTATAGTATTTTTAAATGCATATTTATTATAAAAACCACTTCAAAAATTTTGAAATTATTCTTCAATTTTGTTTATAAAGTTGACACCATATAGGATGGTTGACATGGAGCCACATAAGTTAAACCCATTTCAAAACCACTCAGAGAAATATAAATCGGATGATTTCAAGTCAAGAGTGTTAAGGAATCTAAAATTTCGATCTTATTTGAACTCGGATATAACTGTCAAAAGGAGGTTATGATTTGAAGCCAAGGTAAAATCTCGATTTCTATAAACACATAAACACAGCCACAGGGAGAACCGAGCGATGCTCGGTTGGCTAGCTCTGAGGGTGTTCAGGCAGCCCACCTTTGTATAGATGTAGATCGATTCCCATGTGTGAGTGTGTGCGTGTGGTGGTGTGTGGTACGTGTCTCACCGTGAGTGGAACGTGTGGTGGTGTTTGTTCCCATTTTCGCCCTCCCACCTCCTCCCTACTTGAGCCCTCCGAAACGGGGGGGAGAAGCGATGCTCGGTTGGCTAGCTTCGAGGGTGTTCGGGCGGCCCACTGCGTTCGATTCCCATTCGACGCGGTGTGTCTCCTCCGGGAACTTTTGTTGTTGCCTCACAGGTGGATGTGCTACAATGGTTAGAGTGACGTGCCCGTCACGTTCGAAGGCTGGTTGACTTCGGATACCTCTTAGCCACTTGCAGTCTCTTCGTATAGATGTAGATCTAGCTTACGCACTAGGGTGTTGTGTGTGTGAGTGTGTGCGTGTGGTGGTGTGTGTTAGTACGTGAGTTCAGATACTACCGTGAGTGTGTGCGTGTGGTGGTGTGTGTTAGTACGTGAGTTCAGATACTACCGCTTGTACTTGAAGAGTTGAGGCTAAAAAAAAATAAACACAGCCACAGGACCACAGCTAGGCCCATCCAGCCCATTCCGGCCCGCTACTGCGCCGCCGCCGCGTGCCCTCCCACCTCCTCCCTACTTGAGCCCTCCGAAACAGGGAGAACCGAGCGATGCTCGGTTGGCTAGCTCTGAGGGTGTTCAGGCAGCCCACCTGCGTTCGATTCCCATTCGACGCAGTGTGTCTCACCTGGGAACTTTTGTTCCCATTTTCAGTTGCCTCACAGGTGGATGTGCTACAATGGTTAGAGTGACGTGCCCGTCACGTTCGAAGCCTGGTTGACTTCGGATACCTCTTAGCCACTTGCAGTCTCTTCGTATAGATGTAGATCTAGCTTACGCACTAGGGTGTTGTGTGTGTGAGTGTGTGCGTGTGGTGGTGTGTGTTAGTACGTGAGTTCAGATACTACCGTGAGTGTGTGCGTGTGGTGGTGTGTGTTAGTACGTGAGTTCAGATACTACCGCTTGTACTTGAAGAGTTGAGGCTAAAAAAAAATAAACACAGCCACAGGACCACAGCTAGGCCCATCCAGCCCATTCCGGCCCGCTACTGCGCCGCCGCCGCGTGCCCTCCCACCTCCTCCCTACTTGAGCCCTCCGAAACTTCCACATCTCTCCCCAGTCGCCTCGCCTCCCACCCCCCGAAAAGCTCACAAAACCCTCGCTCCCCACCGCCGCCGCCGCTCCCGCCGCCGCCGGCACCAGCCGCGTCAAGATGAGGTGAGCCGAAATCCGCCGGCCGCTCTCGATCCAGCACCTGCTCTTCCGTCTAGATTCGGCGGCCTCGCTCCGCGGGCCGGTGGGATTCGCGGCGGCCGGCTATGGCTGCGCGGGCGGATCTTGGGTGCGGGGGGTGCACGTGGTCATGCGCTGCCGCGTCCGTGGCTCAGCGCGACCCCCCTAGGGTTTTTCCGCCGAGATGTGGCTGGGCTCGATGGGACGGTTCGGTTTCCTGTAGTTTAATTCGAGTTACGATCTGCCCCTAGGGTTTGGGTGGGACGCGTGGCCGTACGGTTCTGTTTGATTGGGTGTGGATGGGTTGTTGGGGGAAAAAGATTTAGATGGTTATGCTGGTAACTGCAGATTATGGCTGTGTCGGCCATGGTTTTGTGTGATGGTGTGGTGTCCATGTGTTCATAGTTCTTTAATTGCAGTTGTTTTGCAGTACTGGTAATGCCTCGCTGATTATCCATTATTATTAGATTAGATTGATATATGCACGGCTTTTGGATATGAACCTGGCACTCATCTTGTCAGTTTGGGCACTTAAGTTTCGGCTTCTCAGACTGCAGTTGTTTATTTGTTTCAGATGTTCTAGTAATGTGCAATATGTGGGCAAATTTTATGGTTTAGTTATTTGTTTCAGGACACAAAGTTGACTGACATGCCTAGGGTGGCATGGTATAAATTCCTGTTGTCCCATTTGGTTTTCCATAGCTAGTTTCACAATCAGACATGCCTAGAGTGGCGTAGTTCTTTAATTGTTTTTGTATAAGATAATGATGGTGCCTCTGATTCGTACAAACTTCTGTTCATTTATACTTTGCTGCATGTTTTGGTTCCAGTCACCTCTTCTACTGCCTTCCAATCAAGTATCCTTTGGACATTGCATGCTAGCTAAAAATATCTATGGTCACTGCTTCTCTAATATAATACTATGACATTTTCTAAAACCATAACATTGAAGTGATCTTTTCCAAGACGTGTAATATGTTGCTTTGTTTTGCATGATTTTGGAGGCAGGTATCAGATTTCATTTCTTATTTCTTAACACAATTTGGCCATATTTTGACTGTTTAACACTTGGGAATCTGTTTTTGCCGATTTCTTATGTGACAAAATTATTTGGACCGTGTTCCAACATTGAAAACAGTTCAGATTTGCTGCCTGGTACTGCTTTACTTGAAGGTGCCTGTCAACTATCATCTAACAAGCATTACCTCATGCAAGCGTTTAAAATGTAGACTAATAATGTTGTTTTAAACCTGAGATGCTAAAATTCTGCTTTTTGATAGTGACAGTTGGTAATTTTATTCTTTCTTGTATGACTTATGTAATGATTCTCAACTTCATTTTTTTCGAATGGTGTTGATGAAAGTATGCACATGTTGGCTGCTGGGGACTTGGAGCTGTGAATACTCTCTTGTTACAGGAAGTGTTAAGTTACCCTATGTTTGAGTTCATGGTTATCTTCTCGTTAATAAATATTTAGGCTTGGCGAGCCAACGCCAAACTTAGATACTAATAGGAGGTGAAACCCAACCCAAGTGAACCCCTTCGGGGTGTGAACCTCCTAGCGACGTGCCATATCGGAACTTGGGCATGGTGTTAAATGGGCAAGTGCCGGGTCATCACCTTGTGACATGCTGTCTCATGCTTTGGGCATGTGTGAAGTGACCAAGGATCAGGCCGTTGCATTCCCAGCTTGCTTGGCGCTGAAAGGCTTTGTTGTTGTTGTTGTTTATTCTGATCTATCTATAAACCAAATTTTATGGTAAAATATCATTAGTCGGATAGTTTGGCTAGCCAACATTGGCACTGATGCTATTTGACAATTGTTTCTTGATTCTCTGTTTTTGTATTCGAATCATTCCTATTGCTTTTGTGTATGATTGATAATACCGCTATGCAATGAGTCTGTATTTGCACTAGGCCCACTTGTGGATTTATGCAAATGATCATACAAACTGTTAAGGTTGTAGAGAGGTGAGTTCCTGTTTATATGTTTGTTTCTTGACAAGCGGCATTGTCTTCTGTAGTCGGCACCCTGAAGTGAAGTGGGCTCAGAGGATCGACAAGGTTTACATCACCGTACAGTTACCTGACACCAAGGATGCTAAGGTCAATTTGGAACCAGATGGTGTCTTCACATTCTCTGGCAGCGCTGGAACAAACTTGTATGAATTGAAACTAGATCTGAATGACAAAGTAAATGTTGAGGTAATGCATTTTCATGTGATATAAGTATAGGTTTACTTTAAATCCTTGATGTTTAAAGTTGTTCCTCCTTACCCAATGTTACTTCTTAATATAACAGGCTAGCAAAATAAGCGTGGGGTCAAGGTCCATAGTCTGTATCGTAGAAAAAGCTGAGGCCAAATGGTGGAAGAAACTTGTTCGAGATGAACAAAAGGCACCTCACTTTGTGAAAGTTGATTGGGACAAGTGGGTTGATGAAGATGATGATGGTATGCTTTGTACTTTCTTATATATATTCTTGGATACTACTGAAGGAAATTAACTAGGGTGATGCAAAAATTGTTAGATGCACATGACTAGATGTCAGTAAGCAAAGATTTGGTTTAAGTGTTTAACACTCCCAAGCTTAATGAGCAATGACAAATCATGATATTAATAAACCGCATACAATGTTTCTTGATAAATGTACACTGGGCTAGTGGATTATTAGACTGTCTCAGTTGGAGTTTCATGCTTTTTTTAGATAAGTGGTAGTTTCTGTTTCATTTGCAGTAAGTAGGTTGCCAGATAGTCATTTTTTATGACATGGCAGTGTATTTAAAAAGAGAGAAGAAATGTGACTCACTTGCAATTACCATCTTTGAGTCATGGAATTAAATGCCTATAGAATTTCAGAATGAATTTTTGCATTGATGGAGGGTGTTCCATCCAAGTTTTATTGAATTTTATATGACATGGCAGTCTTGGACACAACACTGTGAATCAAACTTTCCACTGAGACTGGCCTGTGCTTCTACTTGAAAAATGTCATGGGCAACACCTCTGCCTTAGATTATACCCAAACACCACCTCTTAGGCATAAGAACAGTGTGCCCAACTTTCTGAAGGCTGCACACTGCCTTAGACTTCACAGGTTTTCTCTAAAATGATAGCCATCCTAGCTTCAGAAATCCATTTTGTATATTTGATGTACAAACTTCAGTGCAACATTGTCATAGATGTGAACTAGAAAATATTTTTTTTTGAGAATTTATGCAAAAAGATTGCTCATTACATTGTGCATGGTCATGTAAAATTTCTTACATTCATCTATTCCTTTTTTCAGGTACTCCTGAAGTGAACATGGATGGGATGGACTTCTCGGTACATAATTGTTTCACCAGTTTTTCTTCTAATGGACTCTTTGACATTGTGGCAAATTGGTTTGATATTTTTCTTTGTTTTTTTGTAGAATTTTGGTGGCATGGGGGGTATGGGTGGTATGGGAGGCATGGGTGATATGGCTGGTTTGGGTGGTCTTGGTGGCATGGGTGGTCTTGGTGGCATGGGTGGTCTTGGTGGCATGGGCATGCCGGGTGGCATGAGTATGAGTGAGCTTGAGGATGACCTGGCTGAGAGTGATGATGAAGGTTTGTATTTCTTCTGCTGTGCTGTTATACCTCTCCTACTTATAGTTTCCTTTTTGCTTCTTTTATGTATAAGGTAACAAAAATCACATGAAATCCAACTTAAGTTTGCCTTGTTTATGTAAGATTGACATCAAGCAAAAGGTTCAGTTGCTTAAATGTTGTAAATTTCCCATGTAGTAGTGAATTATGTAGAGCTAACCTATGTGCTACACTAATCAGTTTTCAATGCATGAATCAAGAAAATCCATCATCCTTTTTCCACAAGGGGATTACGTATATGCAATAATTCTAATAACAGTTTGGTGTGAAATGCAGACTTGTGAAAAATGGATCAAATAGATAATTTGAGTTTTAAAATTGAATTTCTTTGTTTCTTATGTAATTATATTGTCCAAAATGTTTGATATTAATTATTACTGATAATTTGAGTTTTAAAATTAAAGTTCTTTGTTTCTTATGTAATTATATTGTCCAAAATGTTTGATATTAATTATTACTCCATTATTTCATTATACATCTAGTCTAGTGCTACGTAATAAGCTTATACAGAATTTTTAAGGCCAATATTGGTCCTTGTTGCTGAATAAAATTAACAGGAAGTATAGACCAAATGAAAATTTCATAATTTGGTTTCAGCTCAGTGTATTGAGGCCCTTAATTGTGTTTACATTTATATATGTGACCTGCATAACTATGCTGTAATGCTTATGCAGAGAAAAGAAATAACTACATGTAGTGTTTTATCAAGTCAGACATCCTAACATTATAATTTTTCCTTTCTGCCTCCCTTTTTAGAAGAAGTGTCGAAACCTCAAGCTGACGGCAAGGCTGTTGAGGAGAAGACGGAGGCCAAGACGGAGGCAGCTCAGAGCAGTTGAAGATGCTTCCAACATGATCTAAACTAGATTGTATCCCCGTGTTAATTCTGCTGAATCGGAGGACAAACCTTTACGTTGTGGCACTGGCTGGTCCCAGTGACTTGCCATGAAATTTTACGTTCCAGTTTCCAACTGGGCAATCGAGTGTCGTGCTCAGCATATTATGGATATTATTTCGGTGATGCTTCCTTTGGTCGGCAATCATGTGCTGGAGTTTGGTTTACTTGATTGCTTTTCTTATGTGTTGCTTTTGGCTTTACACTTTATGGAAATCTGGCGCCTCGAATGGTCTGATCAGGACTAGCAGCGACATGCAATTTTGTTCTTGGAATGTTTGGTTCCTCCCTAGATCACTAATAATTTTCTCCTAATATATAAACCTCCTATCCTTACCCAAAGCCCTCCTTTGTCATGCGCTCTTTGATGCCCTTTAGGCTTTAAGCTCGAGAGTGCGATCCTAGTGTTTTGAGCGACGCTCCCTGTCTTTTGAGCGTCCTTGTGTCGGTGCCCACCCTTCGCAAAGGCCATGGTGGCACGCCCCAGCCTTCGAGCGGGATTGGAGGTGAAAGAGCTTAGGAACTGTACCCTGATGAATGAATACGTTTATCAACCAGAGAGTTGAGTGACAACTGATGAGTAACTTTTCCCTGGATACTTTTCATCAACTGGAGATGGCGGATGGGAATGCAGGGGAAGGGATAGTGGAGCTCGTTGAGTGACAACTGATGAGTAACTGCCCTCTGGTACCTCTATTGACCGATTGGAGAGGTCAGATGCCTGGTAAAAAGTAGGCTCAGGTGAAAATGAACCACGTTTTTTTCTTTGACAATGAAAATGAACCAAGTTAGACAAGACATACGTGCTCAGACAATAAGTGTGATGCGGTAACATTTTCCGTAGCAGTGCAAATTCACATGTTCAATGTTGAATGGTGATTTTAGTTTCAAAACTACCATATATCAACTTGGTTTATATAACTTGTTCTCAATTGTTATATTCGCTTAGACTTGCCACCACGTCCACGGACTAGTTGGTCAGGGCGTTTGATTGGCATCCTACTGGAGGTTATGAGTTCGAACCCCCTGGAGCGCTCGCCGGCGCATTCTCCGCCTGCCGGAGGTTAAAAAAAAATCTCATCTTGTCCCACGACTAAAGCATAGGTTGTTAGGCCCCTGGCCCAGTCTCTCAGGATGACGGTGCCCCTGTGTCAGGGTGGGGCAGGGGTGTCTTTTCTCGATCAGCTTGAGAAGGTCTTTTTTTTAAGCACAAATGCATGTGACTGTCTTTCTAGATTCACCACTGGTTGAAGATACTCTAGGAGCATTATATATTTGATTTAGTTCATTATAATTCTTACATCCTTACACGTCAATACATAATAAAATCCACCATCGAAAAAATAAAACTGAACCAAATGTTACAAACAACGTGACTATGTGATTTTTTTTACATCAAATATATATTACATCCTTTCACGTCCATTTGCTGTGTGGGATCGAGTGGGAATGGTGTGGCAAAAAAAAGGGTACTCTTTAGGTTAGCCCAAACCCTGGTTTGTTCGGATAGCTAAAAATTAACTAAAATTGTCTCTAGTGTATATAAACAAGAGGGTTAATAGGTGTGTTAATTTTATAGTTAAGTTTTTTTACTAGTTATTAGTAAACTAGCTAGCTAATTTTAGTTAACTTAGATTAATTTTAGTCTCAGTTAGTAACTAGCCATGTTTATCGTTGAGGTTTACGAAGCAATTTTTTTGTTTGCTCCTTTTCAACAAAAAAGTTGAATTTTTTCACGTGTTATATGTTGGGTGGCAGTGGCACTAAGTACTCACCGAGACAATAATCAGTTTCCTTACACTAATAAGACTGTGGTTGTTTGGGCCATGATTTTTTTCGGTCTACTATATGCATAGGCGAATTTTGGGTCCACCATTGCCGTCTCTTTTCTCCCGTACCAACAGGTGTTATGGAGGAGAGTAAACCACGTGCACATTGGCCGTATTGGCCTATTGGGAGATGGCGCTGCCACGTTGCAGTAGGCTTCATCCGACTCCGCGTGGGCCACAGCCCACATCCACACAGCTTCTCCCCGTCGCTGTCCTTCGGCCACCTTCCAACGACCAACCATCTGACCATGACGGCAATAGTGACGTGGCCTCCCCTCCCAAATCCCATTTGCTGGCGAACTTGGACCATCCTAGTGGTAGTAGTTAGGGCAGGTACATTGGTGTCGTCTTATAACCAGTCTCATAGGGTGTCACGTAATTTAAGACGACTTAATGTATTACTTGTACAATGGTTGTCTTTTTAAGTTGTCTTATAGCAATTCGCAATTCCTTAATTTATGAAGAGAGTAAAAATAGGATTGTGAGTTGCATGACAATAACAACTCATACAATTGTAAAATAGTTGTGCATGACAATAACAACTCATACAATTGTAAAATAGTTGTCTCATAGTCCTAAATTTTAGCTCATGAGGTGGTTGTTTCGTGAAACAATTACCTCATTCTCTCTCACCTCTCTCTTTCCTCCACATCATCAAAAATCCTACGTGGCAATGCATGAGACGACGTACATGACCGCTTATGTGTAACAATGTACCTGCCCTTAGCCCAAACGGCAAACCTGTCCACAGTGGTAAGTAACAAAAAAAATCATAATCATAATTCAAATTCCAATTCATGTCCAAAGAAAAACGGACTGGTTTTTTCATATGCCACAATGCATATGTCCTGTTCGTCATTTTTTATTGGCTCATGTTTTTTTTACAAGAAAAAACTGTGGGAGAGTTTCTTATAGTACTGATTTTTTTAGAAAATAGTCATCTAAATTCGCTTCCGACAGTATTGAACCTGGATGACTATGTTGGTTTGTTATGGAAGAAAAATACTGTTAAATTGTTGACGATAGACACTTTTACCAAGGTGTTGATCCACCAAAGCTGGTCAGCAGCTGTGACACGTCTGATCACGGAATTACGAGACTTCTTCGGTCTAAGTTTGGTAACCTGCCAAAAAAAAAAAAATACTCAAATCTATAATTAATACTACAAGAACATGAATTTGGCCCAAGTAATTTTGTTTTTTTCAGGCAGGCCGTTTAATTAATTAATAATAATATAATTATCCTTGACACCGGGAAGCAGAATCACATTGACCGACGGCCCCGCAAGCCCGGAACGGCAGCGAAACGGCGGCAGCCATGCTTCTCCAGCCGATCCCCACCGCCACCACCACCCTCGCCGCTCGCCGGAGCTCCGGCGAAGCTCCCTCCCCCTCCCGCTGCCGCCGCCGCAGCGTGCTCCTCCCAATCCGCGCCGACTCGGCCCCGATCTCGCTCTCGGCCTCCGCCGCCCCCTCGCGCGCGGCCAAGCCGGCCGCCTGCACCGCCGACGAGCTCCACTACGCCCCCGTCGACGGCGCCGGGTGGCGCCTCGCGCTCTGGCGGTACAGGCCGCCGCGCAATGTATGTGTGTGCTTCCGCTTCGGTTTGTTTGTTTGGTTTCTTCGTCGCAGTGGAAATGGTGTTTGGTCTGATTTGGTTTGGTTTGGCGTTGCGTGCGTGCGGGCAGGCTCCCGTCAGGAATCACCCGCTCATGCTGCTGTCGGGTGTCGGGACGAACGCCGTCGGATTCGACCTCTCGCCCGGGGTAAGCTTGATGTTCCTCTTGTTATTATCTTCGAATCAAATTGAACATGTCAAAAAAAAAAAAAAAAAAAAGAAGAAGACGATTGTTATTACGAACCAGAAATGTGATCTGCATGTGTTGTTTAGCTAAATGTTTGGAATACGATTGCTACTGGCTGTTTTGTTGGTGTTTAATCAAGTTTCCATTTAGCTTTGGAGTTCTGAGCGTAAACCGGAGCAAAGAAAGCTATGATTGAAGTTTCATTTCTTTGTGGTTCCTTAAGTTTTTCTTTATCCTGAATTTAGTCAGTAAATGCATTATTATAACTTGCTGGTGTTTCTGATAATTTCTTTAATTTTTCATCTGTTCATCATAAAAACCATCAAGTTGCAACTGGAAAAATTACCCCAGGGCCTATCATCACTCTTCTTTTGTTCCACCTGTCCCATCAATTGCCAAATTAATTATAGACTTAATACTACTTTACCCTTTATGTTCAACTAATGAGAGAAATGCTGTGTTTTTATTTGCCTGTATCACTGTTTTATTTGCCTGTATCACTGTTGTCATCTCTTGTCCTGCTCTTTTTTTTTTGTTTGAGTTATTATCATTGATACTCATAAATAAGAGTTGGAAGAAATAATATAGGGATAGGATTGAAGAAGCTAAAATTGTTCTTTTCAACATTATTGCTGTTCCTTGTTTAATTTTGACAAGTGGGAACATGTAGGCAACAATGGCACTGTATTCTTCTAACAAGTTATTTAGACTAGTCTTGTCTAGCTTACCTTTTAACTTGCCTTTTTAATTTTATCTTCAGGCTTCGTTTGCCCGTCACATGGCTAGCCAAGGATTTGATACGTGGATAGTTGAAGTAAGAGGTGCTGGTCTGAGCACGCGTGAATATGACGATTCTGCTCCATCTGGCTCAGTCACTTTTGAGGATGTCTCTGGTGCTATTCAGCCTCTTAATAAACAGACTACATTCGAGGCTACTTCGCTTCAGAATTCTGGTGGCTATGCTAGTGATTGTGATGACCTTGGAATAGTTGCTTTGGATGAACCACCTTTACTTGCTGAGCTTTCTAATTTTTTTGACCGAATCTCAAAGCTCATGGAAGAGGCTGTAGTTAATGGAAATTTTCATGAGATCACAGAAAAAGTTTCTATTCTCTCAGAAATGGTAGAGAGCTCTACCATTATTGGTCCAGTGAGAGAAGAAAGTCTACGTCTTTTGAAGAATTTCCAGGACCAGTTGGATTCGTGGGAGCGTTTTGTAGCAACACAGATGGATCTGACTTCTGAGTATAATTGGGACTTTGACCATTATCTAGAGGAGGATATACCTGCTGCGGTGAGTGGAAGTGCTCTTTTCTAAATTGTTACTTGCCAAATTGCAGGCAGATTTCATTGCTATTAGCGTAATCACGATTCTTTTTAATGAAATATTGTCAAGTTTACCATTTATTTGTACAGGTGGAGTATATTAGACAGCACAGTAAAGCAAAAGATGGGAAGTTGCTTGCCATTGGACACTCAATGGGGGGCATTTTGTTATATGCAATGCTGTCAAGATCTGGTGAGTCACTGATACTGCTATTTATCTGAGCTTTCATGCTGCCTCCGTCTCATTCACATTTTATCCCTTTTGTTCTTTAGCACACATCAAATGTGTATTTTTATTTAATTAATTACTGAGTCAGCAAGCATATTTTGTGTATATCAGTTACGCTTTCCATTTGTTGAGAAATATCATAATTCTTTAGAGTTTACGCTTTTCTATGTATCACCATTTCTAATTTATTTTTCTCCAATCTTTAAGGTTTTCAAGGAGTTTCGTCAAATTTAGCGGCCATTGTCACTTTGGCTTCTTCTATTGACTACACAACATCCAATTCATCACTGAAGCTTTTACTGCCCCTTGTGAGTAAACAAACTGGCAGCTTGAGAGCATTGCTATTTAATTGATTCAATATTTTCATAATGCAAACTATGCTGATGTGTTCGTTATCACTTATCAGGCTCATCCTGCACAAGCTCTCAATGTCCCTGTTGTTCCATTGGGTATGTTGTTGGCAGCAGCATATCCATGGGCATCTGGTCCCCCATATCTTTTTTCCTGGCTTAATCCTCAAATATCAGCTCAGGACATGATGCATCCGGAGTTGCTGTCTAAGCTTGTTTCCAACAACTTTTGTAAGTAGCCTTTCATAATGCACTGTCTTATCTTCATTGTAATATGATTTCTCTTCTGCATTTGTGCCTTTGTTCAACCTCCAGACCCATATAGTCATGTGCTACTTCTGATAGTTATGATCCACATATGTTTATGGAAGCTGATATAATTGTATGGTTTGCAGGTACAGTGCCTGCAAAGGTTGTCCTGCAACTTACAACCGCGTTCAGGGAAGGCGGGCTGTGCAACCGAAATGGAACCTTCTCATATAAGGACCATCTGCAAGAGTGTCAGACTCCTGTCCTTGCATTGGCTGGAGATAGAGACCTAATCTGTCCTCCTGAGGCTGTTTATGGTAGGTTGTGCATGGCTTTTGTCTTCTGCTAGCTTAATTACTTCGCTGTGCAGACTGCTAATTTCAGTTTGGTCTAAATTCGCATTTGTTAGAAACTGTGAAACTCATCCCGAAGCACAAAGTGAACTATAAGGTGTTCGGAAAGCCACATGGCCCACATTATGCACATTATGACTTGGTTGGAGGTCGACTGGTATGTACTCTGTCTGGTGACTCCTAGCATGAGGAGTTCGAATTGAATTTGGCATGTTTTATGGGATCTTACCTTTGCACATCACTGATGCAATTTCTGCTTTGCACAGCACTGATATGTTTACGGTTTTACACAGGCGATCGATGATGTTTATCCATGTATCATAGAGTTCCTCTCTCGCCATGATGGTTGTTGATTTGATTATATGATGCTAACACCGAGTAACTTAACAACATGTTCATCTCAAAGGTTTTTAAGTTGAGCTGAACAATCTTTTCCATGGTCTCCTGCTCCTCAATCAGTGGCCAGAAAATAGATGAATGCACGAGCTCTCGTGCCGTCGTGCGTGTTAGAGAAAACAATACATCATCTGATGTATCCTACATGTAACAAGCGTCGGTTAGTGCTTCTCTCTTTCCCTTTTTGAGGAAACGTTAGTGGTAATCTTGTTGTGGGAAAAAGGTTGAAAACTTGAAGTAGGCTTACATGTACTTCCAGGAACAAGAAGCCGAGGGCAAAGAAGTTGTACCATGGATCTCTTACTACCATGCAACCTTTTTGTTTGCTGTTTTTCAAACTCGATATATACTTTGTTGACATGCAAGTTTGTGTAAAATTGTAGATTTTTGTGGCATCAGTCTGGAAGTAAATATGTAAGTAAAGAGAGGAACATCTGAACATTGCATGTGCCTTTGATTACAGCAGTCTGTCAGAGTCTCAATAGACTTTATGGATGTTTAACAAAGCATTGTGCTTAGTGTCTGTGCACATGGTGACTGACTCCGCATAGACTTTTGTTTCTAGTACTATCCTTTTTGTAATGAATGAATGAAGATCCCAGCAAGGCAACAAAGACAGCAACAGGTTTGGAAAGTCGGGACATGATGGATTTGATCCTTTTTTCGCTTTGATATTCCGTTGTGAGCTGAGATCCACATTATTTGCCATATACTAGACAAAAGGAAAGATGGCAACAGGAAAGGTGATGGTGCCTTGTCATGTGCGCTGTTGCCATGATCATTGCTGACGGTGCTCTTAAGATTTTTGTGGTTGGTGCACACGCTTGTACTACACGGGAATTAAGGGTGTGCTTGGATTCTCTGTCCTCCACTGTTTTGCCTAGATGAGCTAGAAATTGAAGTGAGCAAAGTGTTCAGATGTGTGGCTAGCTGTCTTTGATTTCTGTGCAGGCAATTTTACTTGCTTGCTTAGGTGTGCTAAATTGGCTCTCCTAGTCTGGCAAGGATCTTGTTGCTAATTGTTCAAAAAAGAAAAAAAAAAAAGGATCTTGTTGCTTTGCTAGGTCAGGCACCTGGTATGCTTGCCGATAACCAAGCACTCCTAAAGATGATCTCATGCAGACATCATTGTAATTTCCAAGAGGATGTTGACTCTGAATCATCAAATGTCATAACTTCATGTATCTGAATTTAGCTTTTTCTCAGCCATGAACTCTGGTCACATTCAGCTCTTTTGTTTTTTCAACATGGCTGGGATAGTTATGTGGTTACTATTAATTATCTGGGTGGGGAATGTCTCTTGTTATAAAATTTGCAAACAACCATATAATCCATTGGCAAGCAAAAGGACAGCCGAATTGATTTGTCAGCTGAACTAAGAAATACCCACACCCAAATTGTTTTGTCAACTAAACTAAAAAATTCAGATATGCTCCAAAAAAAAAAAAATCTAGATTCGAACAAAGTTAAAATTTCTAACTTGACTAAATTTACAAAAATAGTACAACATATGTATATACATATCTCTTAATATGTTACTATAAAAATATATTATATGATTAGTCTCATGATAATGAATTGGAATTATAGATGTTAGCATTTATGTTTAGATTTAATTTAGTTTAAAAATATTTCACTTTCCTAAATTACTTGCTTTCTCGCCGGTGGGAGTACTTGTCGCATTTGGTGTTGTCTGGTAGATGGTTTTATATAGTGCTATGTAATTTTAATAAGACGACTTAATAGTGATATTGCAATGATTGCCTTTTAAGCTGTGTCATAATAACTCAAAATCCTTTAATTTATGTTTAGAATAAAAGTGAACATGACAATAAGAATTCATACGACGAGACAATAGTCGTCTTAATTTTTAAATTTTAGCCTATGAAATGATTGTTTAGCAAAATAACAATCTTTTTCTTTTCTCTCTCTTCTTCCTTCACATCATTAAAAAAAGTCTACGTGGCAATGTATAGTTGTATACCGACAGTGAGACCGCTGTCGTGTATCATATTCGCCCTACATATGTTGTTTATTGTAGTGTAAAAATGACTATGGCACGAAACGGGACACGCTGCATCATTAGGCTCATGCCATCAATCAATCTTTGCAACGTCAACTCAGCCAGCGTGCACTCCAAAACCTAATCAACCCAAAATGTCGGTAACAAAAGTCTGGCGAGTGGCGATGAACGCGCAAGAGTTTTTCCGGCTATCGTCGTCTACTTGTCTCTTCACAAAGACAGGCCACCGCCCAATCCATCCTGCCGGTTCCAAGTGGAGAAAAAAAGGCAATTCAGAGGCGAACCCCGTCCCTACTACTTGCTGCTGCTGCCTCCACTCTCAGTCTTCGACACTGGTCTCTTCCTCCGGCGACCGGCAGATGTTGCAGGGCCCCGTTCCGTTCCTCCGCAGGTCCACTCCCTAATTCCTTCTCCTTTTCTTTTACTTTTCAATAAAAAAAGGGGTTTCCTCTTTATTTTTTTACAAGATTCTTGAGCCGATAACTCGATCGTGTTCTTTTTATTTTTCTTTTTTCATTGAAACGAAGTACAGTTACCCCGATATCGGTGGCCGGCGGCCGACTTGGTTCTTGGTCCCTTCACTTCCGGCGGAATCCGTTGCGGACCACCTCGCTCGGCTGCTCGCGACGGCGGCTGATACCCAGAGTTGAGTGGTAAGTGTGTCAGGTCCGAGAGTGAGAAGGCTCCGAGCGTTCCCGGCCACTTTCGTCGCGGCGAAATTCGGCGCGGTTACGTTCCTTCCGCTGATGAAATGTCTTCGTTCCGAGTGCTTCTTGTAGAGCTTGGCGGCGGCGGCGTCCGAGAATCGATCTGAACCAGCGCAGTTTATCAGGGAGGGACGAGTTAGTTTGTAAGCACTCTCGGCGCAGAGAAACCCTACCTTCTTTCTATTTTTCTTTGTATTCATTCATTCAGGCTGAAATGTCAATCAATCAGTAACATATCTTTGTCTAGTTTAGTGGGAACTGGCACCTAGTGTCAGCTAGTGTTTTGTGGCTAGTCTTGATGTTTTGTTGCTGAACTTGTCTGCAGTTTGTATGGAAATTACTCCCATCTTTTTGTGGAGCCATTAGTAGCTAGTGTCAATTTTGTTTACGATTACAGTGGTAGAATTAGCAGTGCTCAGCTTCTGCATAATGGGACCTGTGCATTTTCCAACTCAAACCTTTTTCTGTACATTCAGTTTGTTTTTTTCTTCTGGGATTTTCTTGTTCTTTACAGCAACACGAGAGAGTTTACTCCTGCAATGCTTCAGTTGGGCTGCAGTTACATGTAGTCCTATGTGGGTTATATTATTTTGAAGCACTTCATATTTGAAACACCTTTACATTTGGCTGAACCCATCATGTTTTTTTTGGGGGTTAAACAGTTAAATGGATTATTTTGTTCTGAGTAGCACTATGCTGCATATTCTGTTGAAGAGGATGCTATCAATGTTTGAGCCATGGAAATGTTGCTGTCCCACTTGCCACTACCTGGAAATAGACATAGTCCTTCATTTCTAATAAACTGAAAATGGGCATTACCACTTGATTCTGTTTTCTTTTGAAATACCTTGGTCTTTTTTGACCCATTGATTTCACTGGTTATGTGATTGTTTTTTTTTAAATTAATTGTTGTTGCTTACACTCTGGGTCTTTTCAATTCATGTTAATGTTTAGAGAGTTTCTGTATTCTGCACAATTCAAGCTTTATGGATAATTTTTCTTTCTTTCTTAACACTGGAGTAACAAATTTTAGACCACATGAGAATACACTGCTTGAAATGTTTCATAACCCCCTTCCTTTTTTCCCTCCTCACATGTCATCTTCAGTCCATGCATGACTCAATCTTTTATTTGCTAACTACAGAATTCTTTCTTGCTTTTCCATTCTAGGGGAGAATGCCTGATATCCAGCTAGGATGCCACACTATAGGGTCCCATGGCATTAAAGTGGCAAGATTACACATGTATGACTGGATTATACTTTTATGTCTTGCTGTACTTGATGGACTGTTAAACTTAATCGAGCCCTTTCACCGCTTTGTTGGCCGCGACATGATGACCGACTTGAGTTATCCCCTCAAGGGCAACACGATCCCATTTTGGGCCGTTCCAGTATGTTCTTGCTCTGGTACTTCATATTTTGATTTCAAATATAGATTTAACTGTGTGCTATGCAGAATATGTTCTTAGGCATGTTATTTATTTTCTTGATTACAGCTGATTGCCATTGTGCTACCCTGGGTCATCTTTGGTGCCATTTACTTCAAAAAGAAAAATGTCTATGATTTACACCATGGCATACTAGGTACCTGACATTCTAAACATGCTGTTATTTGCCAATGAACCATTTTCATTTATGCTGAACTTAAAAAACTATGCAGGGATCTTATATTCAGTGCTTATAACTGCTGTGATCACTGATGCAATTAAGGATGGTGTTGGCCGCCCTCGGCCAGATTTCTTTTGGCGTTGTTTTCCTGATGGCAAACCTGTAAATCCTTCCATCAGTGCCCTTTTTTTCTTATGCAAGTTCATGCCTGCTAACATGCTCGAAGTTCAAAATTTAAACCTCCCATAGTCACTAAATCTGATATTTGTTATCTAGAATTATGATAATATCACCACCAATGTGATTTGCCATGGAGAAAAGAGTGTCATCAAGGAAGGTCATAAGAGCTTCCCAAGTGGGCATTCTTCATGTAAGAAACAAAATTACTTATGTCCATTATGCTTCTTGTGGTTATTTTGATATGTTGTAGTGGTTGATTGATCCACTATCTTGGGATGTAATTGTGAGAACTTTGAGCTTTGACAATACTTGCTTCTGTACATTGAACACTTGATATTTTGAATGCTTTATGATGTACTAGTCTTCAGCTGAGTTCAGTCACTGTTCATGTTTTGTATTCTATTGCTGGTTAATAGTTTTGTTGAAGCACTCTCTCTATATAAGAACTTCGCAGAGTGAGTTCTTGCTAAGAGGAAAAGGTTAGGAAATTTGTTGATGCAATCTCAAATCTTCAATCAAACAAGTAAATTAGTTATTTCTCTTGTGTCATGTACTTGTTATTTACTTTGTTAATGGTTCAACTTTTTTTAATTGAAAGGTAATACCTTCGCTAATAATAAAAGAGAGAACATCGGTAAACAATTGAATAAACAAAGATCTATGATTTGGTTGCGGTGCTGATGCAATTGTTTTTTCACATGAACTATGATTGTTAGTCTCCTTTTGTTTGAGCATATTTGTATTTTCTTTCCTTTCATCATGTTATATATGTATTCAGAATAATTATAGCTACTGCCCTGTGCCTTCCTGGAACTGCTGTTTTTTTTCCTAACACAGTTGTCCAAAATCTTAATTGATAGCTATGTCTGACAATCAGAGATTACCCTTCTGATTATTCTTGTCACACAGTACACTGTTATCATGATATTCATGAATTCTCTCGGTATTGGTTACTTGTTATATATTCTTGAGCTATATATATCCTTTTGATAATTCTTGTCACACAGTACACAGTTTCCGATGATATTAATGGGTTCTCTTGGCATTGGTTACTTATTATATATTCTTGAGCTATATATGAATTATACATGTTAGCAGCATTAGGTTTCAGCATATAATTTTGAAGCATGTTTCACCTTTGCGAGCAGGTTGTTTACGCTTTCTCAGTCGCAATATGGCTTTGAGGGGGGTTTCCTGCTGAGTTTTTGCCATAATATGCTATTTTTTCCCCTTTTTCAGAAGGTGAATTGATGAATCTGTTTCCGTTCTTTGTCACCTACTGCAGGGTCTTTTGCTGGTCTAGGTTTTCTTGCGTGGTACTTGGCTGGAAAACTAAAAGCTTTTGATCGCAAAGGTCACATTGCAAAACTGTGCTTAGTTTTTCTGCCTCTACTTGTCGCGTCACTTGTGGCAGTTTCTCGAGTTGATGATTACTGGCATCACTGGCAAGATGTCTTTGCTGGCGGCATCTTAGGTTTGCTACTGTTTCGTGCCCTTTTGTTTTTGACATTTAGAACACCCTTACAATCAGAAGTCATACATGGAGTGTCATTCTCTTACTTCTTTTCAGGCCTTACAGTTGCTTCATTCTGTTACCTGCAGTTCTTCCCGTATCCCTTTGACAATGATGGTACCTTTTTCGCCCTTCTCTGTAATATACGCTGATGAGATATTGAACTCGTACATTTTACTACATGTTCCTGTTCCTATTCACTTTGCAGCTCTATGGCCACACGCATACTTCCAACAGCTAGCTGAGACGCACAGCAATGGTAATGCAAACTCAATCAACATAAGACCTACAGAGTTTGAAGATGAACAAGAAGACCATGGTGGCATTGCCCTGAGGGACACCAGCCCTATCTTGGACTCAATGGAGTCTGGCCGGAGACCATGAAGTTGTCCGAGGTGCTAATTCTGCCATTCCTTAAAATTCTGGAAGCACAATGAGTTGTGTGGTTTCATCGTGTAGCCGTCCAGTGTAAAGAGTACGGAGGTATAACTGCCACCATCTGATGATCTGATGATCCACGGTTTCTGGTGACTGCCCAGCAGGCCTTAATACCATGACATAACATCTGTTGTGGTTAGCTGTAAATGACAGTGAATGTTTATGTTTCCAGTGACAATGTGAATAGTTAAGTTGGTTTTGCAGTGCTGTGGTATGGAAAGTTTGTTTCAAGGTTCCCCTTTGGCTTTAATGAAATTGTCTGACGACCTTTGAAACGGTCTTTAGAATTCAGTATTTCTGCAATTCTGACAAATGCTTCCACCACCTCAGATTCAGCCATGTCCTCAATTTTAAGGATTCATTAAGACCGCATTTATCATGTTTAGGTGCTGTTGGATTCAAACATTGGTTATGTTGGTCTTTTAATACAAGAACTAAGCCATGTCACGAAATGGGAATCGTAATGTTGCAAACAGGCCCCAATGTTGTTGCATGTTTCAACACATGGATGCATGAAACATGTGAGATCCAATGCAATGTACAGAGCCTTCTGAGGTCTCAGAGAAAAAGAAGAACCACTAAAAGTGTCCGATATTACAGTTACTTTCCTCTCATCTAATGTGAATAAGCATATACTGCTACATAGATCTAGACAACGATTTTGCTTCAAAACGTACATACATATGCCGAGCTGCAGTTAAGCTAGCTAGCTTTGCCCCCAAAATGTACATACTGGTGCCTATTCTGCACTAAATGGACCAGCCACTACAAAAAGAACGAAGTAGAGAAGCCAGGGTGAGAAGAACACTGAAAAATTAAACAGACTAGGCTAACTCAAGCACTGCCAACTACACAAGGGATGCCTAATTGTGCGATGGATTGGACCTGCTCTTCGGCATCTTTTTCAAGCTCTCGAACACTGTCGCCGGTGCCTTGAAGAACTGAGTGAACCCGCTCACAGGCGTCGAGCAAGAGTTGGCGTCACGGCATTGCGACGACAGAAGCCTTCTGCTCCTCACCATAGACGGTTGCGACTGCAACCGTGGCGACGGCGATTTAGAAGAAGAGCCACAGAGCAGGAGAAAGAAGAGAAGGATCAGCAGAGCTGAGATGGTGGCTAAAGCAAGTGCCTTGGCAGTGGGAGGAGACTTCATAATGGTGTGTTGCTTTGTGAGAAGCTGAAGAGAGTAGAGGCTGGAATGTTGTGTGCTGTGGACATTACTTATAGCTTGTGATCTGAGGCATCTTCTCCACTGATATTCTCATGTGAATGTCATATGAGTGTGTGTGTGCCTTGACTATCAAGTACTACCATGCCAATTATTAAAAACAAAGCTGCAGCTAGCTCGTGATGATATGCATGATTGGGATCGAGTATAATTACAGCTTTGTGTCCTGATGGTTTTGTCAAAAGCTAAACGAGTTTAGCTACCTTTATTTCCTAGGCTGCAGACGAGTGGGATCGATCTATATAGATGAAAAGTGCACCGAGGACAACTAGAGGGTTGTTGTAAAGGCTGAGACAGTTAAGAGGAATATATAGATTAGCTAGCTAGGGATCGGAGAGAAGGAAGGAGGCATGGACGACTGGTCATGCTTCCACATGAGAGGAGAGCTATACTCTTAGCGAACAGCACGGCAAGTGTACCACATGGATCGTGGGTGCATGCATGTCTACCTGCACCGCGAGAGGGCTTGCCGCAGCGGCGGCACCGCCAACCAAACCGGCCGGGGAAGATCCGCGGGCGTTGCACGCCACGCCACGCCGCGACGCGCCGTGCACGCATTACCATGCACGTGACGTCGAGGAGCAAGAACATGCGTTCACTTACAGTCAAGGCTGTCGGCCCGGGTACCCGGGAATTATGTTAAAACTTTGGCTTGTCAATGTCAAAAGAAAAAAAAAACAGGATGGGGTTTCTGAATTATGTTACAATTTTGCCTTTTGTTTCTATTGAACAGTGACATTGTTTGGTGGCATCGTTTTTTCATCCCCTAATAAGCATTTCCTTCTATATCTGTAGATAGAATCTTGTGCTTGTTATTTGGTTGTCTCAATTTTGGATCAGCTGTTCTGAGAAACCTTGACATGGACCTCCTATGCCACGTCAGCCCTACAATTTAAACCCCATTCGGATCAAAGCGAGCTCCCCCCAGGCCCCAGATCGCGATTCGTGAAGCTGCTAATAATTCCGCAAGGACAAGGGAGCAGATGTGGCTGACTGGCCATAAGATTCCTCATTTGACCATCATATGTAGATGTAGTAGAAGGCATCAGTCTTAATCTCATTTCTAGTGTAGCCACACACACAACATTAATCATGGATGCATGTGACTTGGGAGTCATACATGTGTGAGTGGAAGCTGCAGGACAGCCACAGCTCACATGACCTCCAGAAAGCATCACGCCTTGTGCATGTGGAGGGTTCTTGTTCTCACACTCCACAGTGTCAGTCTGCATCGGTAGATGCACTGCTGCTTGCTTACTGTAACTGTGATTTGGGCGCGCCCATGCGCGCCGCATATTCAGCCAGATGTTGTTTAGTTTATCGCAAGAATATATACATCATAAAAGGCATAGCACGTAGTCTACACTATGAAACCGAGATTCAGTTGTCTAGAAATACGGTAGTTAAGCCAGAGCTCTAATCTGGCCTATAGTTTGATAGGACGCCACATACCACACGAAGTATATCTACATAGAGACACGAAATGGATCCAGATATAAGCATCATGTGAAAGAAATTGAAATTTGTCAAAGTACAGATAGGTTATTAAACTCCGGTCCTAGCACAGCAGTAATGCAGTACAAGAGCAACGAACACTAAAGTCGATGTGACATGGAAAGAGAGATGGTGAAACTGGCACAAATCTGAACACGGCCGATTGCACGAAACTGCATGTCTCTAGAACAGATCAAGAGCTCATAGTAGTTTCTCCAATGATTCGTCATGCTCCATCTAGCAATGTTTTAGAACGCAAGTCTGGGAAGGTAAGTCACTCAATGGCATTACCAGAGTTTGCCAGAAGAGAAAGAACATGCATAGCGCATATGTACAAAATACGAGCTACACCTGGCTAACTACACTAAAAGTTCATGCCTAAAGCCCGCACTCAGGATGACTGAACGCCAGGAAGCATCACAAATGAATATGGGCTCCTTACCTCCTCTAGATTCACTGCCGAATCATCCGAAGCTCTTTTCAAGTTCTGTAGAAAGGAGAAGAATCGAGCTCTTTTGAAGCTTCTCAAGAATCATCCCCAGCGCCTCATCCCAAGTTCTTTTGAAGTTCTGTAGCAAGGAGAAGAATCGAGCTCTTCTGAATCATCTCCATACTTATAATCGAAATTAAAAACAGATAGTCCACAACATGTATCAACTCTGAGCTGTGCTGTCCCCTGTCCTCGTGTGCCGCTCCTATTTCAAAATAGTCGTATGTATTTAGGAACATATTTATCAGTAAGAAAACTAAACTATTTGTTTACAGCCTACTTAGCTTCAGGTTGTAGGCATAAACCTAAACCAACATTTAGCTGGTTGGCCAAAAAAGTTAAAAGCACGGTTGTTGGTAAAAGATAACCATGTCGAGCACATTCCAGTCTTTCGCATCACTAAAAAATGGAGGTGTCTGCGCAGGTTCTTTACCTGTACATTGACTGCATACTCTTATCATCTCTACCCACCTGTCCATTGACTGCATACTCTTATCTTCTCTGCCCTCGTCTTTTTTTCCTACTTATAATAATGATGATGATTCAGTAAGCATTTGTTTAGCTCGTTAAGGGACATGTATGCAAAAATAATAACATGGAACCTCTGAAATAAAGTTCTAGATTCACATTTCTTGGTTTATAAAATGAATTTGTGATCAATATATCAACATGACCAAGCAAAAATTGTAGGCCTGGAACTACACCGATTGGGATTGCGACAAACTAAATGCGCTCAAGTTTTAGCATAGGTACTCTAAGCTCTAAAACATAGAAAACCCCGAAAGCAATTGCGGAGAGGCATGCCATAGAATGCAGCGACAATAATGTCATCAGCAGAAAATAAAGCTTGGGTTGCCTCAAACACAAAAAAATAGCAACATCTGCAGCCATTTCCAAGCTTCTCTCATGTGCTGTTTTCATACACTGATTTCATATTGATTAACGTTGCAGGAGCTGACATGCTTCCCATTATAATCAAACTATGAAGCACATTCATGGGACAGTACTAAAATGCATGGTGAATTTATGAGAAGAGCGAATAGCAAAAGAACTTCCATGCACAGTACTGAACATGAAACCTAAATGGAAACGATCAAAGCATCACTTCCAAACTTGCAGGACAGTAAACAAACAACAAATGGAACTACCGGTACTTCTGTGATCTCAAGCTTCTAATATTGTACCTAAATATGTACCAGGGATTAGTAAGCTAATATATAGTAGGCAACTCAACTAAGTACCTGAGTAGGGTCATGATGTTTGTTGCAGACCAGATAATGCTTTTTTCCAAGTGGTTGACTTGTTCTAAGATTTTACAATGTGCATATAAATTGTATCAAACCACAAATTCAAGATTTAATCTATATATGCAAATTTTAGCACATGGTAGAAGGAATTTGATAAAAGCAATGGATTAGGGAACACCTTGATGCTGTTACACCTGCTGATAGCTCTCAAAATGCACCCATGGAATGAAGTTGTCTCGAAACAAAATTCTTGCAGAAGAATAAAAAATCATTATGAGAAACCTAGGCAAGCATCAATAAAAAATAAATTAGCTAAAACTCGATGGAATCAACTGGCTGTGAACTCCCTTTTTCTCCATCTAAATGGCTGTCAACAAAAGGGAGGGAACCAAAACACCTTGATGTTGTCGCACCTGATGATAGTCCTCAAAATTGGCCTACGAAATGAATTCCTGTGTCAAACCAAAATCACTCCACAAGAATAAAAATCAAGGTGAGAGAAATTTGTACTGTGTATCATCCTCTGCGTCACCCAGACCATGGGGCACGACCTGCTGCTCCATCGGGCTCGCTGTAGCAAAAATGGAGAAGATCGATGAACACCAAGAAAGAAAATCCACCACGGCACCCACACGGTTGCACACCAGAACTTACGCCACTGCATGTTGCGCCCCCCATGGCCGCGCTCCACCGCCGTGCAGCGCCCCACATCTGTGCCAAGCCTGCTGCCAGAGCACCAATGGGGTCGTGCCCACCGTCGGAGCAGCACCTCGCGGCCATGGCCGCCGCCCCCGCAGCCGCCGCCAAGGCTTCACGTTTGGTGCTCTGCGCACATCTGATGGGGGAATTAAAAGATCTGAACATGGAGGCTTGGATCCGGTCGTGGAGGCCCCGAATCGAGCCTAGCAAAGAACTCTGGACCCCAGTGTTGTGCGAAGGGGAAGAGTACCAAGCGAGAGAGAGGGCACCCTCACCTGAGTCCGCTCGCACTGGAGGCCTTGTGTGCGGATCCGACGGAAGGACGGATGGATCCGGCCATGGAGGCACCGAATCTTCCAAATCCGCCGGCGTGGACCTCTGCCAGCAAGGAATGTCGCCGCCGCTGCTGGCCCTTGCTTCTTCACCACCACGCCAGACCTCGCGCCCGCGTCCAGAGCACCGAGAGAGAGGAGGGAGGTCTAGCTCGCCCGCGTCTGCCGCCGCCGTCGGGGCGTGCCCGCTGCTGTGGCCGCCGCCACGCAAGGCGCCGCGCCTGGGGGCCGCCGCCACACAAGGCGCTGCGCCTGGGGGCCGCCGTGCTGCCGCGGTGAGGGGCCGCGCCGACGCGTAGGGCGCTTGCCCTAGCCGCCTCCGTGAGAGAGGAGGGAGAGGGAGGAGGTTGCGCCGGCCCTAGCCGCCACGGCGAGAGAGGAGAGGGAGGAGAGGAGCGTTTGGACCGTGGAGAGAGAGACAGATATTTTTTCACCGAACCAATAGCAGGTCGACAGCAAACGAAAAGGCCGTACAGCTGCCAATCTTCGATTGCCCATCGTCGGATGTTCATCCGATGCGGTAAATTTTTTTTGCTAGCGTGGCCACCGTGAGGCCGCAGTAGCGCTTCTCTTTAGATGTTTTCCAGTTTCCACTGAGCAAACCATGCCAGAGTTCTGACTGACTTCCTGTAAACCTGGTACAGATTCACCAGAATGTTCTGCTTCTTGAGTTGGGACCCAGAATCATGGGTTCTAGATGCAACACAGCAACCATTCACTTGATTGCAAATCTTTTTCATCTGCTCTTTGTCAGTAATCTGGCCTACCAGAAGAAGGATCTACTGTTGTCAGTGCTCAGTGTCACCTTAGATCCAGATCCTGGTCCTGGTCCTGGAATGAATTAACTACTCGACGCTTTCGTGATCCCCAGATCTGTTGCAGCAATTCTCTATTCTTCACAGTTCACAGCTTTGTCGATCCTTCGCTGATTCATTCTGCATGTGGATGCAGGAGAGGAGTGATCCACAACACATGCCAGAACTACATTTTACAATTATGTCAAGAAACAATGTCTGTACAAATACTCTGCTGCTGCCTTCCGAAGAAGTAAACTAGCAGTGACAATAAATTCCTCATGTGGATAAAAGTTGCGCAATGCAGAAAGAAGGGTTTGCCAAATCAACCACTATTCCACTCCATGAAAAAACATAGCTAAATAGCTTTCAACTATATGGACAGCGTTCAGAATCAAATTCATTTACATCTATATTACAACAGCTTTTTCTTTGTACATGTCCATGGAGTGTATGAAGATGCCAGGTCGCAGTCAAGAATCAACAACCAATATACATGATAGCTCAGAGGCACAGCAAAAACAAGGGTAAAATCTGACACTATTAACATCATATATGCAAAATCAGTGGATCAAAGGGGGAAAAAGGAATAAGTTCACTATTGTATTAGAGAGAACTCCCAAAGTTCGTTTCTATGTAGTCTCTGAGGTAAGACGAACTTCATATAGATTATCGCCATCTTTTCCTGCATTGATATGATAATGTTGCAACCATGGGTGAGAGATTATAATTCATAGTATTAAGAAGAAATACAAAAATTAATAAAACCCACCGATTTCTGCCTTAATCCCAGGACCAAAAAAGGAGGTGAATTTAGCCTGCAGAAAAATATGTGCAAGGCATCAATACTCAAATGATCTTACATACTTTCTACTATTATGGACTTTTTGGGTAAAAATACAAGATGTGTTTTGTGTAACAGCTTAGCTATTCAAGATAATACACCCCAAAAGACAATATAGGCAACATCCCTACATGGACGAAGCATCTTGAGTGGTTGTGCTGTTAATTTCCGAGAATTTATTTGGAAACGAACCGATCAGGAGAGTTGCTGATTATGGCAACCAATAACATCAGAAGAGGCAACAACGAGAGAAAATTTTAAGAGCTTCATTTGTCAGCAGGAATAATATTTAGAGCAGTTGGATTGTTTTGAAATATATGTTCAATATCCTATAATTTTGGCTAAAGTGGGTTGCCACTGTCAAGCTGTGGAAATAACTCTTTAGTTGAAAGGAACTAAGCTAGACTTACTCAGTGGGATGTGGGTGTACAAACCCACCACCCATGTTCATCCTTTTCATATTGATTTGGATGCCGTATTCTTATTATTTATAATGACACCTAGTCCCTCCTAGGCTAGTCGTTTTTATTCAAAACCTATTTTTTAAACAGTTGATTGTTCAGAAAATCTCATCTATTTCAGGCTCAAACTGATTCTAATGATTCTATACTTCTATAACACAATATTAGTATTGTTTCATGCTTCAGACAATTCATGTAACTAAAGACTCAAACTGATTCTAATGATTCTATACTTCTATAACACAATATTAGTATTGTTTCATGCTTCAGACAATTCATGTAACTAAAGATGTTTTCACCTGTCTCTTCTCAAAATCAGATAGCTCCAATGCTTTGGCCTCAAATACGAGTACTAAACTGTATTTCCCGTCCTCAGTTACCTACATTCAAGGAAATTGAGCTGCCCATTTAGTAACTCACTGAGAGGGTCTTCTTCTTAATGCAATGCTTGGGGGTTACCTCCCGCACATTGAGTTTTTTTAATCCACAATTACTCTCACCACACAAATTGTATGGATTGTCTGAAGTCTTATTGGACAACATAATTGATTTCCCTAGATTACTATGAATTTGGCTCAACTCTTAAAATCAGTACATTATACAAAACCCAAAATGAGAAGTGGTTACAATTTGCAATATATGAATATTAATACTTCCAAGAATAAAACGAACAGACAGTGAACTTACTTCTTCTCGAATCTTTTGTAATATAGGTGCACTACGTCTAGGAATGCCACCACCCTACCATTTAGGGGAAAAAGAAGCCATAAGATAACAAAAAAATCCTTACCATGAAAGAGAGACATTTTTGTAAGATATGTATCAATGGCTATTTGCAGAGCTTGAAAATGGTCTGAGTGAATAAAGATAGACAATGTTAATTTCATGAAAATGGACAGAATGAAGAATTACCAAACCATATTGAAAGATTCTCTGTAGTGCTTCATCCAGGTGCTGCTCATCACCATATCTAAAACGTGTAACATCACTCCTGACCTAGATATAAGTATTTATGTCAGATTAACAAATGGCACTGTAGAAATTTGCTGTTATTTGACTGCATGCTTGATCCTTCTATTCTATATTGTCAGTTCAGATCACAACTTCAATTCTTTTCCTTGAAAATGTGTGACAGTATTACTAACCAAAAAGGCCAAGGTCAGGCTTGAGAGCAAGAGTTTAAAAGATACTGCACCATTAGCTGTAAACCATGTGCTGAACCATTGTGATAATTCCTAATTAAAATGATTTAGCTTTTTTACATCAATTTCACCAATGATCTAATAAGATACCAAAGTGTGGTGCATAAGAATCAAATAGATCATCAAGCTTTAGTTGTATTCACTATCTGGGATTGTGGATGGACATAAGTTTAAATGATATTGTGATGCCAAAATTTATTGAATTTCTTATATCTATCTATTGTATCATGATGTAACTAAATAAGTGATAGAAATTAATCAAGGAGTTATTTGTTTGCCTTAGATCCTCCATGTAGAATGTAGATTGGTGGAAATTAATTAAGAATCTTAGTGTTAACACTTTTCTTTTTTGATCCTCAAGACTGAAACGTCTGACATCATGGTGTATTATCTAGGTGGTGTTGAAATAGTGTCAGTTTTTTTTTTCTGATCTATGCACTATGTGCAGAATACCTTTTTCAATATAAATTTCAAGTTCATCTCATTTTGATGTTTCACCTTCAGAAAATTGTTGGTAATATAGCCAAATTTTAATCATGGCAAGAATATAACTGAATATTAACAGTTCACTACATCATACTTAACAGAATATTAACAGTCCACCACATCATACTAAGTAGTTATCTTTGATTGTATAAATAAATATTACCTGCTTCAGAATAGGGGTAGCACACTTTTCTCTTAGAGCAAAGGCATCAGCATAGGTTATGCAGGGCACTGGTTTCAGTTCTGCATACTGCATTTAGAAAATTCAGAATGAACACATACAGCAGCAAAGAAACCGAACAGCTTCAACCTAATAAATTAGTAAATCACTATCACCCAATTGAGATTCTAGGTGGAAGCTGCACCCCAAAACATAATATCAAGCACGAAACATTAAGCCACATAATTTTGAGAAGACGAATGACAGTCATAGCAACATAGGCACCCGTAGAGTTTGAAAGTAATAGGATAGTCCCTAGCTCCCTATAGATGTCACCCAGTTATGTCTTTGTACATAGGGAGAGAGTTCTTGCCTTCAAGGCCATGCCGATGATTGTGAGAGGAAACCCGTAGGTGAGCAGCAAAGCTGACCACTCCGAACCAGGAAGCAGGTTGAAATACGACCCGAATCCGTACCTGAGGACGCAAGAACACATGACCTCCACGACACAGCATTCTGAAACTCTTAGACCGACAAGTCTAGAAAGAAAATCAGAACTCACGACAGCAGCGAGAGCCCAACCCCGAGCCCAATCACGCCGAAGGACACCTGCAAGCGACGGGCAGATTCATTCAGCATTCGATTGCCCAGGGTGACAACCCGCCAAGGCGCTGCAACCATGTTCCGATTCCAAGAAGCAAGAAATAGCCGAGGCTAGCTGCCCACCTTGGCGAGGGAGAACTCGTCGTCCGGGACGACGGCCTTGCCGGCCGCGGAGGCCGGCACGGCGGGCGGCGAGGACGACTCCGCCGCGCGGACCGGCGCGACGGCGAGCTCCGGCCGCCGGGTCGGAAGGGAGGGGGACACGTGGCTTGTCCGGCGGCGAGGGGAGGCTGGCGCCGGAAGCACGGCGAGCGCTCGGGCCGCGTGCGCCACGCACTGCAGAGACATCTCTCTCTTTCTCCGCCGCGCGTCACAGCAGTAGCGAGTGATTTTTGAGTGTTTTTTTTGCCTTTTTTTCCTTCTGGGGCAGCTTTTGGATGAGGAGGAGATGGCCGTAGCCCGTGGCTGGGGTTTTGGCGCGTAGAGAGATGAATGAGTGGATCACCCGCAAACCAACGGAGCCTAGAAATGAAATCCGAGCCTCCCATCTGGCCATCTCTCAATAGCCCGCGACCCCACCCATCGGCTATAGCAGATGCGTAGCTGCAAATGGAGAAACTCATCCTGAATGTGAAGACTTTGCTAATATACTACAAATCACTCTGGCCGAGTGAATGAATACACAACTCCGCTACACTTATTAAAATCCATTACTGCTACAATGAAAAAAAAATACAAACCTATTCGTGTTGTTTAGTGATCTGTGACTGACAAGTGGTCTGTCTTATAGTTTTTTGCTGCAACATTTTTTCTGCAAAGACAACTTGCTCGAATAACTGTTTGTAATATTGTTTACATTTTCAGATACAAACTGTAAATTGCTACATCATAGAGCCACGAGTGCCCGTGTTCAACAATAGCAAAACTGATCAACAATGAAAAAGGATGCACATGTTCCTCAATCTATTGTACACCTGCTGCATACAAAGAAAGATTTTGGGTTCCTTTGCATTTAGCTAAAACATTGTTCTAACTAATTTTAGTCATCTTTTCCTTTCATATACAATGCAATCATATAACATGCTATATTTCTTGCTTTATGCCCCGTGCGAAGCACGGGGGCACCTGCTAGTATATTTATATAGTTAAACAAGACATAAATTTGTCAACCTCACTTACATAGAGTTCACTGGAACAATATACATTGATCACAAATGGTAATGTAGTTTTTGACTTAGCAAAATATATGATGCAAGTACGTCTCAATTTTCTATACATAATGTTAATGATCCAAATAAGCCTATGATAGGAAGAAAACGAGGCTACACTCAAAAGCCTTTGGTGAGGATCCAATACAACAAAGTTATGAACAATTTGAGAGATCACTTGAGGAACTTAACTTTCGTTTTCAAAGCTTATCAAAAACCACTGGACAAGAGAAGAGTGTTCTTTCATGCCGGGCCGCCCAAGACAAAGAGAAGGCCAAAAGCACCGTGCATAAGGAAGTAAAATGGGTGAGAGCAACCTTCGCGAACTTATTCAAAATTTTGGAAAAGTAAAGGCACATTTGAGAAATATTTTATGTTTTAGGGGAACAAATGTGGACTTTCTATCCAATAATTTGCGATGGCTCAAAATGCACTATGGCATGAACAATTATCATCCTTGTTAGTTGTGAAGCCCGTGGAGATACTAAAACCAGAGCCTTTCCTCACTTTTTATGGACATTGTCCAAAAATATTGATAAGAAATTATCATATTCTTTGCCAAAAATTAACCAATTTCTCATGACAAGTCATGATATGATCCATCATCATATTAAGCTTATAAGATATCATACATCATATGGATCTACGGTACAAACAACTTTTTAGAAAAAAACAAATTTTCTAATTGTCGTTGAAGCAAATTACATAGAATTGAAGATGATGAAATAAAAGAAGACCATGCAAGGACTTCTTGGAATAATTTCTAGATAACTGAAAATAGAACCATATAGTGAGTTCTTTTGTTCTTTTTTCTTTTCCCTCTTCAACTTATCAAATGTAGCTCAAAATACGGGGCACATCAACAACTTTGATAGGCTTTATGATATACTCCTTGGCACCTGCGTCCAAGCACCTGCATATACATAAATTAAGTAAATAGATGATACTAGTGAATATAATGCAACTGCTTGATAGGATTAAGCTTCACTCACTTTTGGATCCTTTCAGGGATGTTGTCACTAGACATGATTACCATAGGGATTTGCTTAAGCTTCGGTGATTCCTGTTGGAGTAACAAATTCAGTAAAAGACTGATAAGGTTTCTATATATTCCAAGACACAAATATAAAACATTCAACAACATATATCATGAAACTATGTGTCGGGTACCTAGATCAGGGGGTCTCAAATCTAGGGACTTAGGAGTAAGCAAACTCTGTGTTGCTCTCCCCTAAGCCCCAAGGATCAAAGAGAGCCCCTGTTCACTTCCTCACGTTACGCTGGGCCGGCCCACTATCAGGCCCACGATCAGGCCCACGGCCTGGACAAGTAGACCAACTACCTCAAGACATGGCCGCTCACCCGCTCGAGTCAGTGACGGAAACCCCTCGAGCGAACGACCGCTCGAGATCGATACGGAAACCCCTCGAGCGAACGACCGCTCGAGCCAGCCCCTCGAGACCACTTTTCCTGGACGCTCACGTGGCTACAGGGCTCAAAACAGTAGAAAGTACACCTGCCCCGCCTAACCACATGGCAACAGTGTGGGAAATAGTGAGGAGTACACCGGTCGCTTCTCCTATTTCACCGCCCATGCCCGGGATTCGGGCGTGTCAGGCGGTACTATTACACCATGCCACGTACGGCACCCCCTCAGAAACGCTTAAGTCAGCTCTTCGTACCGCTAAAACCCGCCGATCGATCCCATCGCCCGTGCTGTCTACTCCTCGAGGTGATCATTACCCACTCGAGGAATGATGGCCGACGCGACCCAAGCATGGCGCGGGCAGTGACCCATCCATCCCGCCTCGACAACCATATGACGGGATTCCCGGGGACACACGCTCGCCCACACCCACGCCGTACCTCGACACGCCAGCCCACGTCAGGAAGGATGAGCGGGTCATCATCACCCACGCTGCTACAGGCTTGAACCGGACGGAAGCATGAATCCACAGGCTCGAACCGGACCAAAGGGAGCGTCTACAGCCTCGACGACTCGACCTGACGCCCATACCTCGACATCACGCCCACGACTGCCCTAATTACAGTGTAGCCCTGAGCCTCCCCTTGGCCTATAAAAGGGGGCGCTAGGGCATGGCATAGGACACGTTATCACACACTCACACGCTCACAACACACTTCCACTCACGCTAAGTCCCAGGACTCGCTTGTATTCACCCATGTACAAGCACTTCGGTGCAAGATAATACAAGTTCTCCCCCTCTGCTGGACGTAGGGCATTTCTTGCCTGAACCAGGATAAATCGTTTGTGTTCTTCTTGCATCACCATCCGGATTAGGGAGCACACTTAGAAATTCACTCGTTGGTGTGACACCCCCCGGGGTACGAAACACCGACAGTTGGAGCGCCAGGTAGGGGGACTGCGTGTTTCATCCGATTTCCCGCCATTTTTCCGGATGGCTTCCCCCACTTCATCGCTCCCGTTCGCTACGGTGATCTGGTTTGGGAGCCTGGAGTTCGTGTCGCTCGGTACGGGCTATGACATGGCTCTGCTCTCGATCGGAGAACCAAGCGGGGGACGCGCTTCACCGCCACACTCCGGTGGGGTTGCGCGCCGGTCACGCCACCATGGCGCACCAGCTTCATCACCTGCCCACACAGGGCCCCGAGCACGCCGCTCACGCGCCGCTCCCGTCGGACGCCATGGCACACCCTCACGAGGCACCGAGCGCGAGACAGGGTGTGGCTCGTAGGCAGGTGGCGCTTGACGCAGACCCTGACTTCACGTTCGCCATGCGCTCGCCGAGAGAGCCCGGCACGGCACCTCGAGCGCGCGCACGGCCGACGTCGCCCAACTATTTGCCGCACGGGCTCTACCGAGCTCGTCGCAGGCTTCCGTTCGGGCTAACCGACGCTGCCTCCACGTATGCCAATGAGATCCAGTCCACGATGGGGTCGCAAGAGGAGAGCCCTGGCCCCCTCTTGCGTGCTGCCATGAACTTGGAGATCGTATGGCCAGCGTCGGTAGACCGCGGATTTGATAGAGCGCCCGGTCCACGGCGTAACACCACGGTCGGAAGCATGCGCCGCTGGATCGAGGAGGAGAGCACGGGAAGGCCCTGGACACCGTCCGGCGCCGACCCCGACTCCGACAACTCAGACTCGGGATGCTACGATCCGGCTCGCGAGTGCTTTCGTCTCGAGGGCGATGCCTCGTCTGACATAGAAACTCGAGACGACGCCGCTGCCGCCGTCAACCAGCCGGCTGGGACGCCGGCAGCGGGAGCCTTGCAAGTGATTCCCCCTCGCGAGGAGCCACCGCAGGTGCATGCCAACCCACGGCTTGAAGATGATGCCCGAGCTGCACAATGGGCCCAACTCCGGGAGATCGAGGCCAAGATGGACGCGGAACGTGCGAACCTGGATCTGCTCAAACGCGCCCTTGAGCAGAACCAGCTTCTTCCACCTCGAGCCCCGGTCACTCGAGGAAAAGCACGGGGCGTTTTCAACTGCATCGTCAACGACGGACGGCCAAAGGCACCAGTCGAGCCGGCCCGTTTCCCTCGAGCAAGCCAAAATGTTCTCGCGGCAGCCATGCTGCTCCGAGACATGCCCGCGCCTTCAAACCCGCAAGCCCTGCGGATACGCGACGAAGTCCAAGGGCTCCTCCAAGTCGCGGCCGCCCAGCAAGCCGAGAGCTCGGCCTCGAGACGACGCGAGGCGGCCTCGGAGCAGCCGGCCGACCCACTGCGACATGAAAGAGAGGGCTCTGTCCATCAAGAGGTGCCCCCTCGAGATGGGAGGGCTCCGATCCGCAACCGCATCGTCGACAACCGCGAGCCTCAGGACGCGCGCCACGACATCAACGACAATCGGCGGCGCAAGGCCGCAGGCGCTGAGGATCGTGGTTACAATGCCCATCGAGGGGGGCGCTACGACAGCGACGAGGACCGTCAGGCTCCCGAGCCGCTGGGCCCTCGAGTCTTTAGCAGAGCTATCCGCAACACGCCGCTCCCCAACCCGTTTCGACCCCCCACAAGCGTGGTCAAATACAACGGGGAGACCAAGCCGGAGCTCTGGCTAGCTGACTTCCAGTTGGCCTGCCAGCTGGGAGGGGCTCGAGAGGACAAGGCCATCATACAGCAGCTCCCCCTGTTCCTTTCTGACACTGCTCGACGGTGGCTCGAGGAGCTTCCCCCAAATCAGATCTACGACTGGACCGACTTGGTCCAGATTTTCGAGGGGAACTTCAAGGGCACCTACATTCGACCTGGCAACTCGTGGGACCTCCACAACTGCAAACAGCAAGTCGGGGAGTCCCTTCGAGACTTTGCTCGATGTTTCTCCAAGTTACGTACCGAGCTACCGCACATCCCCGACCACGACGTCATCTTGGCGTTCGTCTCGGGCACTACGTGTAAGGAGCTCGTGCGAGAACTCGGGCGAAACCGCCCAAAGACCATCGATGAGCTCATGGACATCGTCGTCGACTACGCAGCCGGTGACGAGGCCGTGGGAGCATTCTTTGGCGGAGACGGGAGCAAGCCTAAACCGCCCCTGGCAACGGGGAGGGCTCGAGCAAGGGCCAGAAGAAGAATGGCAAGAAGAAGAAGGGCAACCAGCAAGGCAAGCGTGAGGTCGCGGAAGACGAGGTCGCTACGGCCGAGCGCAAGAAGCCTCGACCCCCTCCAGACGGGGCCGTCTTCGACAAGATGCTGAAGGAACCATGCCCATACCACAAGGAGCCGGCCAAGCATACCCTCGAGAACTGCCGCATGCTTCGAGGCTACTTCAAGAGGCTAGGCATCGACAAGGACGAGCAGAATAAGGATAAGGGCGGCGACGGGGCCAACGACAATGACAACAATGGGTTCCCGCCCATTGCCAACTGCTTCATGATCTACGACGGCCCTACGACCCAGATGACGCATCGAGAACGGAAGCAGGAGCGTAGGGAGGTCTTCTCGGTGAAGCCCGCCACTCCTCAGTTCCTCGACTGGTTGGATACGCCCATCACATTTGACCGTGATGACCATCCGAACCACATCACCAACCCAGGTGCGTACCCCCTCGTCGTCGACCCAGTCATCATCAACACCCGCTTCACCAAGGTCCTCATGGACGGAGGCAGCAGCCTCAACATCATCTACATGGAGACCCTCACATTGCTCGGCATCAGTCCCGGCCCTGGGGGGGTGCCAGCAGAGCAGCCGCACAGGGCCCATGAGGCCAGGGGGCCCAACCCCAAATATGTATGTACCTATAGTATTCAGCCCAACAGCCCACAAACAAAAGAAAATTGTCCATTCAGCTGTCTCCGCCACTCCGCGTGCGCCGTCCGCGACACGGCGTCGTCTCGACTCCGCGTCTCCGCGACTCCGCGTGCCCTACAGTACTGCTGCGTCGCTGCGATTTCTTCTTGCCCGCGAGTGAAGGAGTGATCCATATCATCAAATCGACATTGAATCCGTCCCATCGACGAACAAATCCGTCCGATCGACGATCGTTCCTGTGCAAATCCGAGCGGACGCGGCCACGCCGGCCATCTGCTTGGCTGTTCGTTGCTTCCTGCTTGCCGGCCATCAGGTAATAAGCTAATTTGCCCCAATCTTTAGTTCTTTACTCATTACTTGTTTAGATTTGGGAATTGGGATCGCATATGTTGCTGCAATGTATGGCTTGAATTTATTTAATTGGCCCCAATATTTATTTCTTTACTCTTTACTTACAGTGAGTCAGTCGGTGACATCATGTTGCCCAAAAAACATGAATCTGGAAGTGCGAAAAGAAAAAAGAAGAGAAGGATAGAGGACTTAAAAGAATCACAAAGAGGAGCTCTTGATAGATTTTATAAGAGAGATACAAACACTACAACAATTACAAATCCAGATGAGTGGGCAATTGTTCCTGTTCCTGTGGAGGAACAAACTACACATCCAGAAGATGAAGACAATAATGTGAGTGACCATGAGCCCATAATTAATTCTCCTATGCCAGAATCTACTCATGTTGAGGAAGAACCAGCTTTTACTATTGATATGTATGATCCAATAAATTGGAATAATCTTGATAACAAAGCAAGGACATATTAGTGGAGAAGGGGCCTATTAGAGAAGAAAATATTGTGTTTCCTATGGATGATAGATCAAGACGTTTTGCATACACTCATTATTCTAGAAGAATGAGCAATGGAGAGGTACGTGACAGGAAATGGTTGGTCTATTCAAGAAGTGTTGACAAAGTGTTTTGCTTTTGTTGTAAGTTGTTTGGTTCTAGCAACCTCAAGAGTTCACTGGGGCATGATGGGTATAGAGATTGGAGCCACATTGGTGAGAGACTAAAAGAGCATGAAGTTAGTGTGGATCATATGACCAACATGAACTCTTGGAATGAATTGAGAGTAAGATTAATCAAACAAGAAACCATTGATAAGGACTTGCAGCATCAAATCACAAAGGAGAAAGAACGCATAAGGCTAGTTCTGATAAGAATTGTTGCCATTATCAAGTTTCTTGGTAAACGCAGTTTAGCTTTTAGAGGATCTAGTGAGCAACTTTACAATGATGTGAATGGTAATTTCTTAGCTGCTTGTGAGATGGTTGCTGAATTTGACTTGGTGATGCAAGACCACCTTAGGCGCATTCAAAAGAAAGAGTTGCAATATCATTTTCTTAGTCACAAAATTCAGAATGAGTTGATTTTGCTCATGGCTTCTAGAATTACAAAATCCATCATAAAGACTGTTAAAGAGGCCAAATATTTCTTAGTTATCCTTGATTGTACCCCAGATGTGAGTCACCAAGAACAAATGAGTTTGCTGGTTCGATGTCTTGATATGTCTGATGGGAAAATAAAAATTGGGGAATACTTTCTTGGCTTCTTGAAGGTGGATGACACATCTGGCGAGGGGCTTTTCAATGTATTAGTTGACTCCATCGAAGCATTTGGTCTTAATGTTGATGATATTAGAGGTCAAGGTTATGACAATGGCTCTAATATGTAAGGAAAACATGAGGGGGTACAAAACCGTTTGCGTGCAATAAATCGAAGAGCTTTATATATGCCATGTGCATGCCATAGTCTTAATCTGACTCTCTGTGATATGGCTAAATCATGCAGTAAAGCTATTACATTCTTTGGAATTGTGCAGAGGATATATGTATTATTTTCAAGTTCTACCAAAAGATGGAATGTTTTGCTTGAACATGTTCAAGATTTGACTGTGAAATCATTGAGCAATACTCGTTGGGAGAGTCGCATCAAACGTGTCCGAGCAATTAGATATCAAGCTCCTCAACTGAGGTCAGCTTTATTGTGGCTTAGTGAGGATGCAGATACTGAAGCAAAAGATAGAAGTGATGCAAAAAATTTATATGACGTGCTTGGCAGCTTTGAGTTCATATGTGGTATGGTTATTTGGCATGACATTTTATACTCTGTAAATATTATCAGCAAAAAGTTGCAGTCACCATCCATGTGCATTGATTCTACCTTGCAGCATATCAAAGGTATGGTAGATTACTTTCAGAACTACAGAAATACTGGTTTTGCTGATAGTATGGTAGCTGCCACCGAAATTGCACTTGAAATGGGAGTAGAGGCATCCTTTCTAGTAAAACGTGTTTCTGTTAGGAAGAAACAATTTGATGAATCTGAATGCAATGAAGCTATTTTGCAAGCTGAGAAGGATTTTGAAGCTTTCTATTTTTTGGTTATAGTTGATATGGCAATTGGTTCATTGCAAAGAAGATTTAAAGAACTCCAGTCATTCAATGAAAAATTTGGATTTCTAATGAATTCAACATCCTTGAAGGCATTGAATCGTGCTGATCTAAGAGAGCATTGCATTAAATTTGCAAAAACTTTCTCCTCAGATGGTTCGTCGGATGTTGATGTGAATGACATGATTTCTGAGTTAGCTGTTCTGCAGTCTACTCTGCCAGATAGGCCAATGTCTGCTATGGAAATTTTTGAGTTTTTCACAGAAGCGGATTGTTATGCTAATATTTCTATCGCTTATCGGATCTTATTCACTATGCCGGTGACTGTGGCCTCAGCTGAAAGGACCTTTTCAAAGCTAAAACTATTGAAGAATTATTTGAGGTCTGTTATGTCCCAAGAAAGATTAAATGGTTTGGCAACTTTATGCATTGAGAAGAAATTATTAGATGAAATTGATATTGAGGCTATCATCAATGACTTTGCAGCAGCTAATGTTAGAAGAAACTTTTAAGGTAAGATAAGATGTATTATTTGTTTAAAAACATTGTCTTATATGCATTATTGAACTTGTTATGTATTGCTTGTTTAAAAAGAATGTCGTGTATGCATTGCACTTATTAAAGTAGCCATTATATTATTAGATTAGAGTTGTATTAAAGGGCCTATTGCTTGAGCTTCGCTCCGGGCCTTTGATTTGACAGGGCCGGCCCTGCTCGGCATCACGAGGGCGCAGCTCAAACCGAGCGCCGGGGGCTTCCACGGCGTTGTCCCTGGCAAGAAGGCACTTACGATCGGCCGCATCGACCTCCCTGTGTACTTTGGCACGCACTCGAATTTCCGCAGGGAAGACCTCACTTTCGACGTGGTCGGTTTCGAGGGGACCTACCAGCGATCCTAGGCCGTCCATGTTACGCCCAGTTCATGGCGATCACCAACTATGCCTACCTCAAGCTCAAAATGCCGGGGCCAAAGGGGGTCATCACCGTTGACTCCATGTACGAGCACGCGTATTCCTGCGACGTGGAGTGTGTCGTGTACGGGGAGTCCCTGATCGTGTCCAAGGAGCTAGCCAAGACACTCGACTGTCTTGCGGCCGAGGCCGCCGCCCCGTCACCCAAGCGACAGGCCGGTAGTTTCGAGCCTGCCGAGGACACCAAGAAGATCCCGCTCGATCTGAGCTCCTCGGGTGGGAAGGCGCTAATCATCAGCGCCTCCCTCGACAACGCATAGGAAGCAGTGCTCGTCGACTTTCTCCGCGCAAACGCCGACATGTTTGCGTGGAGTCCCTCGGACATGCCTGGCATTCCGAGGGGTGTCGCCGAGCATGCCTTGGAGATCCATCCCGGTTCGAGACCCGTGAAGCAACGCCTGCACCGCTTCGACAAGGAGAAGAGCAGGATCATCCGCGAGGAGGTCGAGAAGCTCGAGAAGGCCGGATTCATCAAGGAGGTACATCATCCTGAGTGGTTAGCTAATCCTGTACTAGTAGAGAAAAAGAATGGGAAAATGAGGATGTGTGTAGATTACACTAGTTTAAATAAAGCATGTCCCAAGGTCCCATTTCCTTTACCTCGAATAGATCAAATCGTTGATTCCACTGCGGGTTGTGAAGTACTTTCTTTTCTCGATGCTTATTCCGGCTATCACCAAATAAAAATGAAGGAGTCCGACCAGCTCGCGACTTCATTCATCACCCCGGTAGGCATGTATTGTTATGTCACGATGCCCTTCGGCCTTCGAAACACCGGGGCAACATATCAGCGCTGCATGCTCCATGTTTTTGATAAACACATAGGGGAAACGGTCGAGGCGTACGTCGATGACATCGTCGTCAAGACGCAAAAAGTAGAAAACCTTGCCGAGGACCTCAAATTTACGTTCGGGTGCCTCCGGGCCAAGAACATTAAATTGAATCCCGAAAAGTGTGTCTTCGGTGTGCCTCGAGGCATGTTGCTAGGTTACATCGTCTCCCAGCGTGGGATCGAGGCCAATCCCGAGAAGGTCACGGCCATCATGAGAATGGGGCCGATTCGAGACCTGAAGGGGGTACAAAAGATCACAGGGTGTTTGGCCGCCCTCAGCCGATTCATCTCGCATCTAGGAGAAAAAGCCCTGCCGTTGTACCGACTCCTCAAAAAATCCGAGCACTTTGCGTGGACACCCGACGCGGAGGAGGCCTTCTCATGGCTGAAGAGCATGCTCACCTCCCCTCCCGTGCTCATGCCACCTAGACCAGCTCAACCTGATAAACCAGCCGAGCCACTCCTCCTCTACATCGCCGCTACCACTCAGGTGGTTAGCGCAGTCATAGTGGTCGAGTGGCAGGAAGAGGGACACGCGCTCCCTGTCCAACGGTCGGTTTATTTTGTCAGTGAAGTGCTCTCGGATGCCAAGGTCCGATACCCTCAAATCCAAAAGCTACTCTATGCGATCGTGCTCACCCATCAAAAGCTCCAACACTACTTTCTTAGCCACCCGGTGACGGTCGTATCATCGTTCCCACTCGGGGAGATCATTCAGAACCGGGAAGTAGTGGGACGAATCGCTAAGTGGTCGGTCGAGCTCATGGGCGAGACCATCACGTATGCACCACGAAAAGCTATCAAATCCCAAGTGCTGGCTGATTTTGTCGCCGAGTGGACCGACGTCCAGGTCCCCCAGCACAAATCCAAGCCGAGCTATGGACCATGTATTTCGACGGGTCACTCATGAAAACAGGAGCGGGCGCGGGCCTACTCTTTATTTCACCCCTCGGAGTGCACATGCGCTACGTAGTTCGGATCCACTTCGCGGCCTCCAACAACATGGCAGAGTATGAAGCGCTCGTGACCGGGTTGCGCATTGCTATCGAGCTCGGGGTCCGATGCCTCGACACTCGAGGCGATTCGCGGCTCGTCATCGACAAAGTGATGAAGGCGTCGAGTTGCCACGATGAAAAGATGGAGGCGTACTGCAATGAGGTACGCAAGCTGGAAGGAAATTTCCATGGCCTCGAGCTCAATCATGTCCCGAGACGCTTCAATGAAGCTGCTGACGAGCTCGCCAAGATCGCATCGTCTCGAGCACCAGTCCCCCCGGACGTCTTCTCAAGAGATCTTCACGAGCCATCTGTGAAGTGGGACTCGAGGGCTGGGTCAGAGCCAGTCGCCGAGCCCGATCCCACGGCCGAGCCCCCCGCAGCGGGGACTGAGGTCATGGAGATCGATGGGCCTTCGAGCCCGCCCACGGATTGGCGCGCACCCTTCCTCGAGTACCTAATTCGAGGGGAGCTGCCCGAGGACCGAGCAGAAGCAAGATGACTAGCTCGACGAGCCAAAACATATGTCCTTTATGGGGACGACAAGGAGCTCTACCGACGCAGCCCAACCGGCATACTTCAACGATGCATCTCCATCGAGGAGGGCAGGAGGTTGCTCAAGGACATGCACTCGGGGGCTTGTGGCCACCATGCTGCACCAAGGACCCTTGTTGGAAACACCTTCCGTCGAGGCTTCTATTGGCCGACCACAACAGCAGATGCCATCAAGCTCGTCCGAGCGTGTGAAGGATGCCAGTTCTACGCCAAGCAAACTCACCTTCCAACACACGCGCTCCAGATGATCCCCCTCACATGGCCGTTTGTGGTCTGGGGGCTCGATCTAGTCGGACCCCTCAAGAAGACAACAGGAGGCTACACCCACCTGCTCGTTGCTATCGACAAATTCACCAAGTGGATCGAGGCTAAACCTATCACCAACATCCGCTCAGAACGAGCGGTCGAATTCTTCACCGACATCATCCACCGCTTTGGAGTACCTAACGTCATCATCACGGACAACGGCACTCAGTTCACGGGCAAAAAATTCCTGGAGTTCTGCAACCGTCATCACATTCATGTGAACTGGTCGGCAGTCGCCCATCCTCGAACTAATGGCCAAGTCGAGCGTGCCAACGGCATGATCCTGCAGGGGCTGAAGCCGAGAATTTTCGACCGCCTCAACAAGCACGGCAAAAAGTGGGCGGCCGAGCTCCCGTCAGTTCTATGGAGCCTGCGGACAACGGAGAGTCGAGCCACTGGGTTCACTCCGTTCTTCCTGGTCTATGGATTGGAGGCCGTCCTCCCCACCGACCTCGAGTACGGGTCCCCTTGACTCAAGGCCTACAACGAGCAGACCAACGACGAGGCCCTAGCTAACGCTGTCGACCAGGTCGAAGAGATTCGTGACATGGCGCTCCTGCATTCTGCGCGCTATCAACAGAAGCTATGGCGATACCACGAGAAGAACGTGCGCAAGAGAGACTTCGAGGTCGGCGACCTCGTGCTCCATCGACGCCAAGACAACAAAGGGCGCCACAAGCTCACTCTACCTTGGGAAGGCCCATTCATCATGGTCGAGGTGCTGAAACCAGGGACCTACAAGCTAGCTGACGAAGACGGCTCGATCCTCACCAACGCATGGAACATCGAACAGCTACGTCGCTTTTTCCCTTAGGCCTCGAGGCCTTGTACATTTTTTCATATAATGTACCGCTAGTATGAATGAATAAAAGCTCCGCGAGTTAGTTTCCTCCTTTTCATTCATATGCAAGGTGGGCTCGACTCTGTCTTCACAGAGTCAAGCCCCCCTCGGGGGCTAGACCGGGGGGGACCCCCCTGAAGTCCTCGAAAAAACACCCTTAGTTTTTTCAAAATGCTCGACGCTCTCTTTCTCTTTTCCACCTCGAGTGCTCCTTCAAAGACTAAGTAAACGTGCTGTTTCGAGCACCCCCGAGTCGGGACGGTCGAGCCCAAGGCCTCCTACGCTTCCAAGCTATGGTACCCTAACTCACCTCCCCTCGAGGCATCTAGAAGGCGGCACCCACACTTAGTCAAAAAAGGAAGCAAATGCAGGCAAGGAAAAAAGAAAGCTTAAAGCACAGAAAAAACTAAAATAAGTTACATAAACATAGTGCTTAAAGGCCACACGGGCCACTTCACGACCAAATGTTTTCTTACAAGGGCCCTCTCGCCCAAATCTCAGCTCGCAGGCCGGCGATAATCATTACTACTGCATACCGGGAGGAAGGACAAAAGGCTCGAAGCTCTGAGCCAGCCGCGCACCAGGATCCTCGGCGTCGACGATGAGCTGCTCGTGCCGCGGATTCATGGCCCCCTCCTGCTCTCCCTCGGCGAAGACAAAGCCGTCGGAGACAGCTTCCATCCCGGCCTGGACTTCCGCCCTCGAGAGGTCGAAGCCGGAGTAGAAGATGGCGAGGCTCCAACGCGCGGCGTAAAGAAGGGCCTCCCGGATGCGGTCCCGCAGGGAAAGGCCAAAGGCGAAGACCCGAGCGGCGTACCCGCGGCCGGCTTCCGGCCCCTCGGCGTCCACCATGGGCTCGAACCCCCAGCGTTCACTGAGGGTGTTGATGGCACCGGTGATCCGAGCCTTGGCGACCACCTCGGCGTCCAACGTCTCTCGAGTGAGCTGGAGATCCGCGCGTGCCGTGGATAGTTCGGCCTCAAGAGCTAAGGGGAAGAATCCAAGTCAGCAAAGAAAACTCCAAGAGAAAATGATGAGCGCAAGAACAAAAGGGTGGCTCAAGTACTCACCAGTGCAGCGGGTCGACAGCCTCTGCTCACGCTCGAGCGTGCTCGAGAGCTCGGCTTGCTTCCCTTTGAGGGCATGGCTAAGTTCGGTCTTCTCCGCCCGTGCCTCCTCAAGAGCCTTGCCGGCGCCTTGCACGGCGCTCACCTTCTCCACCACCTTCTGCTGGAGGTTGACCACCTCTGTTTGGAGGTCGGTCAGCCGCTTCTTCTCCGCGTCAAGCGCGCTCTCAACGGCCTGACGCGCGGTGGTCTCCCGCGTCACCGCCGCTTGCAAGTCCTTGGCGTAGGCGGCGGCAGTGGTTTTTTCCTTGTCGAGCTGCTCGACGGCCCGTGTCTTTGCGGCGAGACCCGCGGACACCGTCTTCGCGTCCTTCGAGAGCTGCGCGGCAACCCTCTTGAGCCGCTCAACCTCGTTCCGAGCGGACTCGGCCTCCCGCTCGGCTCGAGCCAGCTCGTCCTTTGCCATCTGGGCGTCCTCCTGGGCAGCGGTCGCCGCGTCGTTGGCCTCTTGAAGGAGCCGGGCAGCTCGGAACTGCTCCACCTCGGCGTTATGGCCCAGACGCACAAGTCGTCGGATCTCCTCCTCGCTCTCATGGATAGCGTGGAGATGGACAGACTTGGCGTGGGATTAACTCCGCGCCGACTGGGCAACGAGGAGGAAGGTCAGAACGGCACCAACCATGGCAATCTGGGAAAAACAAGAAATAAACAAGGCTCGAGAGTACTCACAGCGGATAGCCGGGGCATGTCCTCGGAGACGACCTTCAACGCAAGCCGCAAGGAGCTCTCGAGCCAGCACCGATATTCCTCGGACTCCACGTTGACCCGAAGCTCGTGCTGGTCATTCATCACGACCGCAGGAGCCTCAGGATCAACCGGATTCCGAAGCATCAACGGCCCCTCCCCACATTGGGTACTCCTCTTGCATCTTCTGGATGACAGCGTCGCGAACCTTCTGCACTGACGCCAGGTCGGCACCTGCCTCCGCCATTCGGTCCGCCAGCGTGGGGATCGGTTGAGGTGGGGGCCCCAGGGGCGTATCCTGGGCATGGCTAGTCGACGCTGACGCCCCCTGGGTGAGCTCCTCCGCCTCCTTCCACCTCCTCTCCAGAGTTTCCACCTCGGTGGCCTCGTGGATGGCAGACTGGAAACCGAGCGTGTGAAAATGGCGGTCGATCGCCTCGCCCGCCTTGGCCCTCCTCTGCGCCTCCTCCCAGTGCTCGGCGTCCGACATGCGGGCATACACCACCTCACCCGTCATCGAGTCGGGCACGAGGTGGGGTACCAGGTTCTCCCCCTGCTGCAGCGGCTGTGGTGGCACTTGGTACACCACCATGGGGAGCTCCTTGGGCTACTCCACCCCTTGCACAGCAGTGCACTGCTCCTCCTCCTGCGTGGCGGCAGGATGCTCTCCCGGCGCCCCCTCCTCTGCCGCGACTTGAGCCTCCTCCTGCTCGATCGGCTGCGCCTGCGGCACCTCGACTTGCTGCCCGACGAGGGGGTCAACCTCCATATCGTGGGGAGGAGTAGGCGCCCGATCCGGCTGAGGGTCCGGCACTCGGCCCGACTTCGGCATCTCCGTGTCGCCCGCCGGTCGCTCGGTGGCCATGGAGCTCACCTCCCCCTCTCCCTTCTCCTTACGCTCCTCCTCGAGTTGACGCAGGCCCTTAGGCCACGTCTTGGATGAGCTGCCGAGACCCCGGTCGCGGGAGCCTGGACTCGAGCTTTCATCCCCAAGGGTGATTGGGTGGTGCTCCGACCCGGCCCCCGCCTGCGGGTCAGCAATCATTGTCTCGGGCCCTGCCGTCTCGGCCACCATCTCCTTGTGGCTGGCCGCCGCTTCACCTTGAGCGGCAGGCGACGGCGTCTCAAGCGGGGCATGAGCCGAGGCGGTAGTGGTGGTGACAGTTTTCTCCCCCGCCGTCGTGGTCACGGCCCCGGCACCTGCACGAGACGCAGCTGCCATCAGCTTCCCGCGCTTTATCGCCTCTTGGGCTCGCGCCAACCAAATTGGAGCGGTGGAAGGGAGAGTTACGCCACCTGAGCCGGAGGAGGTTCCGCTCAAGACCCCCGCAACCTTCAACTTCTTTGAAGGAAGGATGGGGTGGAGCGACCTCAGAACATGCTTGGTCCTAAGAAGATGGAGACGGGAAAAGGATGAAGACAGAAATTCCCAAACATAATAAAACGCGATTGGAAGGAGCTCGACAGGAGACTTACCCCGTGGCCGCGGCCATGCCCGTGGTGGCGCCGCTCGAGCCACCTAGGGGATTGGTGACCACTCGCGACTCAGTCGAGCTGCTCGGGGGCTTCCGAGCTGCGGTGGCCTCGCTCGAGCCGCTCGGGGGCTTCCGAGCCATGGCAGTCTCGCTCGAGCCACTTGGGGGCTTTCGAGCCTCGGTGGGTTGGCCCGAGCTGCTCGTGGGCTTTGCGACCTCGACGGTCTTGCCCGCCCTGATCGGCTCCTTGGCCGAGTCCCTTGTTGGATCCCTTGTGGGCTCCTGAGTCCGGCGTGCCAGGGCCTGCCCGGACCAACGATTGCTGAAAGGAGCCCAGTGCGCATCAGGGCGCTCGCCGCCCTGAGCTGATGAAGACTTGCGTGCATCTACAGCTCTCTACTGCCGGGTGTGCACACCCGATGTAGAAACCTGTTGACGGGAGGACTCCCGCCGTGATGGAGACGGCGCCCGAGCGTCGCGGCCAGATTGGCAAGACGACTCCTCCTGCTGGCCCGCTCGAGTCGATGATGGATCCCCGCGCCGCTCGACCTGCGGTTGCGCCGGGGGCTCCTCCTGCACGCGAGATCGAGGAGGCGTCAGGCCTCGAGTGGCGATGACGTCATCGCTGTCAGTCGCCTCATCGTCCTCCTCGTCATCTTCCTCATCCGGATCTGTTCCCTCCTCGCTCGACTCCAAGCTAGGATCCCAGTCGGTTGGGTCCAGCCTTAAGCGATGCTCCCTCTCCCGGTGGCGTCTCCCCGCGCGCATCTGCTTCGCAACCAGCGCGGCGGCCTTCTGCGCCTTCTCCTCCTTTTTTGAGAGGTTTGTTGTGTGTTTTTGAGCAGATTTAAGGCATCTCACCTCGCGATCGGGCGCGTCCTCCTTCACCGGGGGCCTCGACTCCCCGTGGTCGTTGATATCCTGCAGAGGCATGACTCGATGAAGCGGACAAGAAACAGAGAAAAAGCGAAATATCGAAAGGAAAGGAAGCCTCGAGGAGGACGTACCCTGCCCAGAAGATTGGCGTCTGGGCGCATGGGGAAGAGGTCGACTTGATCCTCCCCAAAGCTCCTACCGCCCTCGATCGCCTCGCGCACCCGCGCGACGAGCGAGGCGGCCGGGAGAGGCTCGCTCGACATCCGGCTGGCCTCGAGGGCTAGAGGGTCGGCGTCGTCCGTCATCTGGTCCAACCGCAGCCGGCGCTCAGCAAGCGGGAGCACCCGGCAGCTATGGAACCCCACGATGACGTGGGAGATATTGAAGAAGATCTCGCCGGCCCTCCGGCCGCGGAGCACATCCATGGCCTCGGTCAGGGGGTCGAGACGGTGGTGGTACTTGGATGGGTTGCCGTAGCTCCAGTTGTGCTCGGGCTCGGTCACCACCTTGCCCGCATACTCCGGAAAATGGTTCCCCTCGTTACGGAGGTAGAACCACTCCGTGGTCCACCCGGCGTTGTTCGTCGTCAACGTGCCGGGAAGCCAGTTATCCCTCCTCTTCACGGCGAGCGTGCAGGAGCCCGCTCGAACGTAGCAGTGGGCGCTCTCCTTGTTGTCATCCCCGCTCACCGCCAAGGTGAACAGCATCGCCTTGAAAATGTGGAGGAAGAAATCCCACTGTGGCGCCATCCCCAGGTACCCCTCGCAAACGCCGATGAAACTGGCGGCGTGGGAGATGGAGTTGGGGTTGAAGTGTTGCAGCTCGACCCCGAAGTGGTGGGGGAGCGCCCGCATGAAGCGGCTTAGGCGCGCCCCGAGCCCCCGCCGGTGGAACCTGATGAAGCTCAGCACGTAGCCCTTCGGCGGGTCGGGCTCATGATGGTCGGGGTCCGACACCTGCCACTCCGGCGGCCCCTCCGGCGGGTTGGGGAGGAGCAGCCCCTCGTCGACGAGGCGCACAAGGTCTGCTTCCGCCACCATCGACCGAGGCCACGGAAGCGCCGGGTACATCACCGGAGGCGTCGGGGCCTTGGCGGCCTCCTTGCCGGCGGCCTTGCTGCTTCCGGCAGCTTGGCCGGCCCCCCTCCCGCTAGACTTGCTGGGTTTCCTTCCCATGGTGATGGCGGCGGCGGCGACGGGATACGAGAAAGCGGTGGTGGTGCGAGGCGTGGAGAGCGGCGGCGTGAGGAATGAAGGACGACGGCTCCGGCGACACACGCACCCGAACAACCTCACTCACTCTCCTTGAACTCTCCGGCTGCTGCAGGCGAACGCGACGGCGGCGGCGGCGCTTAGGGCAGGAGAGGAGAGTGCAACTGACAGCGGCAAGAAACAAGAAGGCAAGGAATGTGGGAGAAGGAAACGGGGAAGCCTCTCCCCCAAATTTATAGAACCCGAGCCGAGCGGCGCCCTACGCATCCAACGGCCCAGACCTCACGATCCGACGGCCACGCGATCCCGACGGACTCGCTGAGAATGGTAACCGCATTTAATGCCCTGCTAACTGCCACCTACCTCCACTCAGCGCACGCACGCAACACGAGATGAAGCGGAACCGGCACAGACCCACGATCATCATGACGCGCCGGTTTCTGCCTAAAAAGGTGCGCCACCAACGGACGGATTCCCCTCGGCCACTGCGGTGATGGGACGTCTCGAACATACGGTTCCTTACACGGTAAGATTACCCGGGACCCTGGTCCCACATGTAAGTCTCGAGGGAGCGGAGATTGACCCACGAAAGGGTTCGAACAGTCGCCCTCGAGCGTCCGAGTTAGGGGCGACCATTGGGAAGGGGCCCTCGAAAGGTCCCGCTCGAGAACGAACTCTTGAATCCCAAAGGCGTATCCAAGGCAAGGTGTTAGGCCTCTAAGAGATCCCATCGACGGGAGGCATTCGAGCCGCCGGTCCCTATCGAGCAGGGCTGGTCCTCTAGAAGCTGTGCGCCAAGCTCTAATGAGAGCGCTCTCGGGCCTCGAAGCCGTCTCCCCTCGAAAGGAGATGGACTCTCACTTGGATTTCCTGTTACCAGCTCAATGAGAGGCTCGGTGCTCGCCCAACCACGGGTAGTGCCAAACCTCCCACCACTTGGATCCAATCTAGGAAATCCAGTGGGAAAACTAGAGTGTGACTATGGCCCAGCATTACGAGGCTCGGGGGCTCGAGTCACATAGCAACACACCTCGACAAGGGAAGAGCAGGAAGACTCGGGGGCTCGAGAGATCGAGCGAAACCCCTCATAACGAGCGCTACAACTCCAGTTAATAACACACCCCGTCGGGACAGCTCATTCAAAGCCCCTAGAGGAATGTCCCATTCCTCCGGGGCCTCGGGGGCTACCCCCGCAGGGGACGCTCGTGCGCCCCCCACGGAAAGAGAAATCGACCCCCTCGAGAAAAAGTGGAAAACCCCAAGTCTAGGTACTTCAACTCCACTTCATAAACCCTTGCATGAAGTTTCACACTCAAACAAGGGCTCGGGGGCTATTGTCGGGTACCTAGATCAGGGGGTCTCAAATCTAGGGACTTAGGAGTAAGCAAACTGTGTGTTGCTCTCCCCTAAGCCCCAAGGATCAAAGAGAGCCCCTGTTCACTTCCCTCACATTACGCTGGGCCGGCCCACGATCAGGCCCACGGCCTGGACAAGTAGACCAACTACCTCAAGACATGGCCGCTCACCCGCGCGAGTCAGTGATGGAAACCCCTCGAGCGAACGACCGCTCGAGATCGATACGGAAACCCCTCGAGCGAACGGCCGCTCGAGCTAGCCCCTCGAGACCACTTTTCCTGGACGCTCACGTGGCTACAGGGCTCGAAACAGTAGAAAGTACACCTGCCCCGCCTAACCACATGGCAACAGTGTGGGAAATAGTGAGGAGTACACCGGTCGCTTCTCCTATTTCACCGCCCATGCCCGGGATTCGGGCGTGTCAGGCGGTACTATTACACCATGCCACGTACGGCACCCCCTCAGAAACGCTTAAGTCAGCTCTTCATACCGCTAAAACCCGCCGATCGATCCCATCGCCCGTGCTGTCTACTCCTCGAGGTGATCATTACCCACTCGAGGAATGATGGCCGACGCGACCCAAGCATGGCGCGGGCAAAGGACCCATCCATCCCGCCTCGACAACCATACGACGGGATTCCCGGGGACACACGCTCGCCCACACCCACGCCGTACCTCGACACGCCAGCCCACGTCAGGAAGGATGAGCGGGTCATCATCACCCATGCTGCTACAGGCTTGAACCGGACGGAAGCATGAATCCACAGGCTCGAACCGGACCAAAGGGAGCGTCTACAGCCTCGACGACTCGACCTGACGCCCATACCTCGACATCACGCCCACGACTGCCCTAATTACAGTGTAGCCCTGAGCCTCCCCTTGGCCTATAAAAGGGGGCGCCAGGGCATAGCATAGGACACATTATCACACACTCACACGCTCACAACACACTTCCACTCACGCTAAGTCCCAGGACTCGCTTGTATTCACCCCTGTACAAGCACTTCGGTGCATGATAATACAAGTTCTCCCCCTCTGCTGGACGTAGGGCATTTCTTGCCTGAACCAGGATAAATCGTTTGTGTTCTTCTTGCATCACCATCCGGATTAGGGAGCACGCTTAGAAATTCACTCGTTGGTGTGACACCCCCCGGGGTACGAAACACCGACACTATGCGACCATAGATATTAATTTTTTTCTTTAATAAAAGAGTCTACCTTCACCTCCAGAAGAAGATCATACCCAGTCATACCAGGCATACAATAATAAGTTTGAATTAGCTTTATATCATTCTCCTGTATACAAATGTTATGTTAAAAACATGTCAGACATAGTTGAAACCAAATGAACTATATTATGTGCATTCCTATTAATATTAGTTATACAAACTTTTGATATACCACATCTAGAAACTCTAGCGCTTGCTTTGGGCCCTCCACAATTGTCACAACAAAATAATAACAATAATATTATTATTAAAAGGGAAAAATTAAAATTAAAAATTGAGTGAAAGCATAGAAACTCAAGACATTATACCTTGAATGTTACAACTCTTTAAGACTCCTGATGCCATGAGGCGATCAACAAAGGTGTCATCAACTATGAGTACATGTGGAGCAGCAGTGTCCATGATACTCTAGCAACTTTGTATTCCATTTTTGAGGGAGACGTTGCAAACCTTTGATCGATGCTCGATTGTATGTATTGCGATGTTGGTGATGGAATGAAGCCAAAGTGGGCCACTTTATATAGAAGTTTCTGGCTATACTAATGGTATATTTAATATTGTATCAAATCTTGCTGGCTACCATCTATAGCCTCAAGGTAGAGAATCACAAGGTATAGCTATATCAATGATACTTTAATATAACAATGAAATCTTTAAGATACAAAATAAGTCAACAGGTATATTGATACTATCCTTAAGGTAAAGAAAATAGTAAACAAACAGACGAGGTGAGCAAAACAGAGTGACCATAATGGCTCTCCCACCTCCCGCCGCCCACCGCCCATCCACCTTCACCGCCGTCACCGCCACTGCCAGCAATCCCATCGGCGTCCACCATGCCTTCCTTGGATGATCTAGCCCGGAAAGGAGGCCCTGATCCTCATGTCCTCCATGGACCTGATGGATCGACTGGACTTCGATCGTGGATTGGAGTTTCAAGATGAAGTGCAACGTGTCTTCAAATCCCCGGTACACCACCCCTTCCCTGTCGACGAAATATCGGCGATAGTCCGACCAGGTATGCCCTGACCGGTAATGGATTGGCGGAAGGCGCACGAGATTACGAGCAAGACGTAAACAGGGAGCAATCACACGAAGTTTACCCAGGTTCAGGCCGCAAGGATGCGTAAAACCCTAGTCCTGCTCTCTGTTTCGATTATGATGTGGATGTATGAGTCTGTGCGTTATGCCACATTCTATCCTCGGCATGGGGGTCCTTGCTCTCCTTATATATCACGGGAGCAAGGTTACAAGTCGGAACTAGCCTATACGGTACTAAGTTTACATACTTTACAAGTCTAAACTTTCCTATCTCAGCTAGGTCTTGTCCTCCTTGTTGGTCTTCGATATTCTTGCCCGTTTTAGGCTGTCCGACCAGCCTGAGCCGATCGGTCTTGAAGCTTGATGGGCCGGCCTGGCGATAGCATGTCGGCCCAAACTAGGCCGTGAGGGTATATGGAGTTTATACCTCCACAGCTAGTCCCCGAGCATCATGGATCTTGAGGGAAAAAACACCATCTTGCTTGGTTGAGTGAGAAAGGGTGGTCGGACACACGTTCGACATGTGGTCCGAGCAGGGCTGGAGGACCGTCTAATGCTTCCGACCACACTTTGCTTACACTTGGTTGACGTTTTCGGTTTTGACCGAAAGATTTATGATGCTCCTGAAAAGAAAAAAGAATTTTGAAAGGGTCCCAAATCTGGAGACGTGGGCCCACGTTAGTATGTGATGCCTGCCATCACATGGTATCTGTCGTGATTGGTAGTTGCCTTAGCTTAGTTTTGAACTAAACTCCTTGTAAAGAGAAAGGATCAGGCCGAGTCATGCAAATGACGTGGGCCCACGTGGTCCCCGAGGTTGCTGTAAGATAGTATATGTTGCAGCAAGCTCTAAAAGAAGGATCTAGCCCATGTCACCTCTCAGGTGACGTGGGCCCACGTAGTCCCCGAGCCTGAGATGAGGTGGAACACGTTATGTCAGGGTCTAAAAAGAAGACAACTGATCATTGTATCGTGCTTTATGTGTTTCCGACCACTCTTTGAGCGAGACCGAGCAGGCCAAATTTCATTTGGGCTAGTCGGTTTGAACCATGCCATGACTTTGTCATGATTAAGTTAAGGCAGCTTTGCTACTTAACTCGATCCCCGGTCAAATAAGCGTGGGTGTGAGACCATGGTTTTGAATCTAAACCCATGAAAATAGCTTAGCTATTTGTGTGCCAGAATAACCGGTATCATTGGCCAAAAAATCCCAGCTCGGCTGTCGGATTGTGTGGGTTGAATTGTTGATGCTATACTATAACTTGTGAATCAGTTCTTCTTGTTGTTGCTGCAAAGAGAAAATTTGGTATGAGTGAATGTTTGATTTGATGTGATTTGATATAATCTATGACATAGAGTTGTATCAAGATGTGTTGTTTGAGAATGGTTTTTAGTAATCGCCTCTCCTTAGAGTTAATCAGTCCGCAGGTGTGTAGGTGATCTATAGTGAATAGCGCATTTGGCCGAATCACTTAGGGCCCTATTTCCATTGGAGGCGACCGCTGACACCCCTGTGTTGTATAGCGTTGGAGCTGTGAACACGTAGCGGGGTTGATCAGAGACAGTGCACGCTGATTGTTTTCTGTTGGAGGGGTGACGTACTTGGCCATTTGATACAAAGAAAAAAGGTGTTTTTAACTTTGTAAAGAGTTTTTCGAACGTACTTTGAAGTAGTTCGTGTAAAGAAATCTTTTGTGAAAAAAGATCGGTGAAGGCATGAATGTTAATGTTGAGAAAGCACTTATCTGTATTTTGCTGTGAGCCACCGTCTTTCCAATGTGGACTTTTGATCATGCTTTTGTTCCTGAAAGAATGGTCCTAGGGTATATAAAATTCTGTTATGCAGAAAGGGAGGTCATGCTTATTACAAGTTTGGAAAAAATTGCCAGCAGCACTCTTCTCTTTCTCATTCAAGAGCAGACCAGTCCTTAGGGATTAGATGATCCTAAACAAACAGCGCGGTGCCGGAATGTTTGGAGCCCTTTTCCTTTGGGAGCGCCATTTGGATCACTCGTGTTGTTTGAGCGTGATGCTTGTTAACACGTAGCGAGTGGGACCGAGAGAAGTGCATTCTGGTTTGCTTCGTGTTTGAGGCAAGAAATTTGTGAAAACCGGTTTTTCTAAAGTGTGGTCTTTTGAAATGGAGGGGATGAATAAAAAATTTATTAAGGACGTGAGATACTTATCTTTCAACCATCGTGTCGCGTCATGATCGCGTGCGGGCGAAAATATTCGGTTGCCGATGCAACCGTACATCGCGACCGGGTTGTCACGTCAAATCTCGGGTAGTTTTCGGACTGGGTCGAGTCAATGTTTTCCTGGCGTAGTGGATCCGTTGTGTCAGTGGCACAATCGATCCATCTTCTGATGACCTGAGTCAGCGAGCGTGCGGGGGGTTCCCGAGGCGGGGGAAACGTATAAATGCTCATTGCTTTAGTGGAGCGGTTTTCGTCGCTTCGTGTTCTCGGGGAACGAGAGGGCCGCGGAGGATTGATTACCCACGATCTCATCGGTTGCCTTCTTGATTCCTCCGAGCTCTTCTATAAATTGGGGCCTGCGCTGGGAGTTCTGTACACGCAGCACATTCTCTGTTCTTGCTCTTGTCCATCTGCTTCGCAAACTTAGGGTTTTAGATCACATACTCGCGCCGCCGCCTCCTTAGATGGATCGCCGTCACGGTAAGCGCCCGGCGGGGGAGGAGGAGTCAGTGAACTCCCCTCGGGAGGTGAGGCCGCGGAGGAGGTGAGCTTGGATTGGAGTTTTTCCTTGATTAATCTTGGGGTTTTCTTCTTTTGGTGTAACCGCTATTGTTCGTTCACAATGTAGGTACACCCTCCTGACCATTGGAGGTGCGGCAGGCACCTCCGCCGCGGGCGCCGCCGAGGCGGCGAGGAGGGCGGCGGAGGAGCCGCGGGATGTGCCGGGGGCTGCGGCCCCCGAGCAGGTGGCTCCGGTCGTGGAGGCCGGAGCTGCCGTTGCTGCGGCGAAGCATGTGGCTCCCGTCGTGGCGGAGGCGGCGGTGGCCGCCAGTGTCTCCACGCCGCGTTCGCTGAGCAGTGTCTCAGCGAACTCCCTGGCGTCTGCGCTCGACCGCTGTAGGGCGGAGCTGGAGCACGTCCGGGATCTCTATTCCGAGGCCACCAAGCAACTGGGGCAGGCGGAGGCGAACGCCGACCTGTTCCTGAAGGCGCTCTCCTCCGCCCAGGAGGAGCTGGAGGCGGAAAAGCTGCGGGCCGCCGACTTCGACGCCGATGCTAACGCCGCCGTTAATGAGGCGGCGGATGAGAGGCTGGCCCGCAAGGCCCAGGTGGACGCGCTGCTTCGGCAGCGTGAGGCTGCCGACATCAGGGTCGGCGCTAAGTACTGAGTTCTCTGTCGTTCATATGTCCTGAGTTTTTTTCGTCTTGGCATTTTTAATTTTTTACTCTATTTTTGCAGAGCTGACGGAGCAGCTGGAGCAGCTGCAGGAGGCCGCTCATGCGGCGGCGGATGCGGTGAACGCCCAGGGCGGTGATGTCATCGCGCGGCTGGCGGCGATCCCCGGCCAGGTGGCCGCGGTGGCGGTTCACGGCGTTCGTCACGGTGCCTCCGCCGCTTATGCCACCGTCGACACCATCTCGGGCGTTGATGTTCGTGGCATGGAGCTGTCGGTGGCGGCGCATGACGCCATGGAGGGCGGCGCCGTCGAGTTCACCGGGGCGGCGGAGGCCGTCGTCGCCGCGACTCCTGTTGACCTGGTGGTCGGCAAGCTGTTCGGGGATGACTAGATTGTTTAGATGCAATCGGTCCCCGTTTGTAAAATTTTTTATATTTTTAATGAAAGAAGTGGATCCTTTTGAGATGTGTTTTGTGCCAGAATCCTTCAAGATTCCTTTTATTTATCCCTTTATTTTGATCCGTTTTCATGATTGTATCATGTTCTTGCCGTAGGATTTTTATTTCGGGGCTTAGAGCCCTCGTTTGTTGCGTCAGAGGATGTCGTGATGCGTCAGTTTGAGGAATGATTTTCCTTTGAATAGGCAAGAAAAATCCATGTGCTCAAATGTTTGACACGAAAACTTGACTTCTTATTATAACATAGTACACATTAGATTGCTTTTTCGTCATCAAAATGACTTACAATGATGTGTACGACTGACGCTAATTTTAGCTTTGAAAGGAAAATAGCCTAGAAAAGAAAAACTAGTGCTGATAAGAGAGAAGATTTCATCTCTTGTTGTTTCAATTTTCCGGCTCTGCTTCGCCTTCTTCCAAGTCGTGGACCATGACTGGGTCTTCTTCGGTACAGAGCAGTAGGTCGTCATCGTCTAGGGCTTGATCATCTCTGCGTCTGGCGTGGTCGGATATACTTATCCCGTTCCGAGTAGTATTGAGATTGTCCTTTTTGGAAAAGGTACATCGTAAAAGAATCTAAGGAGCTTGAGTTCTTCTCAAACCGGCTTCCTTCTTGTACTACTTCATACCACTCGCCATTTATGAACATGCCTTCGGATGTTTTGCGCCCTGGTGATCGGACTGTTCTGATGCGCCGAAGATTGGCTGGGTTTATTGGATTAGGGAATATGTGCTCGGTGTGCGGAGGTATCCCATCCTCAGGAGGAGTTGGACTGGGGAGCCTCCAGTTTGGTTCTCTGGTTTGTAAATTGTCCAAGAAGGGAGTGATGAAACCATTACGGTTTGTTTGAACAGACGGAACCATTCGTCCAGGAGGAGGGCTCCGAGCACGTTTGTATATAACAGTCGTCTGTATGGGTTGGGTACAACAATGAGGCTCATCCGTGTTAGGTGAATCCCTTGTGTCGTCCCTTAATGGGCTTATGCCGAAATTGCGGCGATTCTCTCTGGTTGCTGCCATGTGTTTCTGATGTGCTTCCCTCCGTTTCTTTTCTACATCTTGGTGTCGGTCCGCAAGTGCCCTGGCCCTGTGTGCCGACGCCATTGTCATTGGAGGGGATTGAGTTGAACGTGCTCGTGGTCGTTCAGCTCTTTGCTCTGTCGCGTTTGACGTTGCCATGGCAGCCAATATCTCTTGCCGTCGCCTTTCCCTCCGTTGTTCATCACGACGAAGGGCAGCAGCTAGCTCGGTGCGCTCTGCGAACAACCGGGCGTTAGATGTGTTGTTTTGTGGGGATCGTTCTTGCTGCGTTGCCGCAATAGGTGCAGTTGGCGGGTTTCGACTAGTTCGTCGGATTTCCCGCTGACGTCTCCGCCGTTCGTTGCGACGGGCGTTTCTGCGCTGTACTGTTGACGCGTAACTCCGACTAGGTACATCGTGTCGGGTAGTTTGTGTCGTCTGAGCTGGACTGTTGTTGTTCCGTGAGGCTTGTTGTGAAGTCCTCTCTCTCAAATCTTGAATATCGGCTAAGATTCTCTGCCGTATGTTGCTTGGCTGGCCTCTCCGACCACCGCGTACGATGATCGGCCGTGGTCGGAGCTGCTGTGAGTTTCTGCCGCCATCTGGCCGTGTATGGTTGCCACGAGGATTTGTTGGAACGCGTCGTTGTAGATTGACCGGCTGCAAACGTGGCCGCTCGGAGCGCCCAAAAGTGACTCTACGCTGGTCGTTCTGCCTTCGTGTCGATGGATTAGGAATTTGTTGTTGTCGCGTGAGTTGTAGATCGCGCCTGACGCGTCGTCGGAGCGACTCGAAGTTGGCATGGGTTTCGATCAACCTCATGTCTTGTTGATGGATCAAACGGAGCAGATCCGTATTGCTGACATGCCTCCTTTGGTTAGGACCGGTCGGAGGTGTTGACGCCGTGCCGTCAACTATCAGTGGTGGATTGGTTGGGACTGCAATGGTGGTCACCGGGATGAGTTGGATCTGGTTTGGCGCAGCCACCATTGTTGGTGCCATTGTCGGCGTGATAGCCGGAGGCGTGAGAGTTGTAGTAGCAGTTGCTGAGTTGGAAGTCCAGGTGAACGTTCCGAAGTTGAAGGTGAGGCCGGCTTCGAAAGTCATGGAAGCCGGGAAGGAAACCATCTTGATCGACGTGAAATCTCGGTGCGCACCCCTTACCCGGGGCGCGCCACTTTGTCGCACGACGAAATATCGGCGATAGTCCGACCAGGGGTATGCCCTGACCGGTAATGGATTGGCGGAAGGCGCACGAGATTGCGAGCAAGACGTAAACAGGGAGCAATCACACGAAGTTTACCCAGGTTCAGGCCGCAAGGATGCGTAAAACCCTAGTCCTGCTCTCTGTTTCGATTATGATGTGGATGTATGAGTCTGTGCGTTATGCCAGATTCTATCCTCTGGCATGGGGGTCCTTGCTCTCCTTATATATCACGGGGAGCAAGGTTACAAGTCGGAACTAGCCTATCTGGTACTAAGTTTACATACTTTACAAGTCTAAACTTTCCTATCTCAGCTAGGTCTTGTCCTCCTTGTTGGTCTTCGATATTCTTGCCCGTTTTAGGCTGTCCGACCAGCCTGAGCCGATCGGTCTTGAAGCTTGATGGGCCGGCCTGGCGATAGCATGTCGGCCCAAACTAGGCCGTGAGGGTATATGGAGTTTATACCTCCACACTCCCCACCCCTGAAGGATCTTTCTTCCTCCTTGTTACCTTCCGGCGATTCCTCTTTCGCCTTACTGAGGAATCGGTTTCCCTTGCCCTCCAATCCTATTTGGGGGGCTGTGCCACCAACTTCCATGTCAAATTCCTAAGTAATAATCACTTCCGTCTTTCGGTGTTTTCAAAACAAGTTGGGTTTTTCATTTACAAACTTCGTTGTGTCACTACCTCTTCTTTTGATCTTTATTTCCATCTCTGGAGCAATGGTACTCCCCAATGGGATAGAGAAAAACGTGCTTGGGAGCTAGAACAAGAGAAAGAATGGACGAAAGTCCTTTCAAAAGCAGCCAAAAAAGATGAGAAGAAAAAAGGAAAATTGAAGTTGAATCATGTGCATTTTGCAAATCCCATAGTGAAGCCCCCTACTTCAGATTTTGGTGCGAGCACTTCAAAAATGGCGCTTTCTTTTAGGTCAATCCGTAGCAGTTTTGATCTTTCCTCTTCACCTGCAAAACTCGTGTTCCAACCAACGAAGAACAAGGATCTGACGATCTAGAATTCAATTCAAATGACTGAATCAGTCAGGCCGTATTCGAAGGCGACACCTTCTCCCATCCTTACAAATTCAAAAAGTCTGGGCCAGCCTTTAGTCTGTTTTCGTTGTTTGGGCTTGGGCCACTACAGAAGCCAGTGCAAATTACAGATTCGATGTGCAAGATGTTTAAAAGTGGGCCACATACAGAGATACTGCAGGGCTATGTTTTCTGCTCAGTCCTTTTGGGAATGGAGGCCCAAAGCCATTTGCACCACCACTGAACCAAGCCTAAAATGGCGACCGATCGCTCCACTGCCTCCTAATACTGCTCCTAAAAATACTCCTAATCCAACTAACGCTCAAACTTCTCCAACCTCCAGATCTGACATTCCCATAGAAACTATCAATTCTACGATATTCTCGGGATCAGTTCCAGCCGCCACCTCTCCTCCCTCACCTTCCTCCACCACCGCCCAAAACAAAACCCTCAACAAAAACCCCTCAACCAGCAAGCCGTCGCCAACCAAACCTACACCAACACCCAGCCCTCAGCCCGCCGGAGTTGGCACCATGGCCAATTATCCGGTAAACCCTCAATCTTTTCTTGTTGCTGGCCTCACAGTTAACCATGGCTGGAACCGTCCGGCGAGAGGAAGGATGGCCTTGGGAGGGGAGCCGACAAGAGAGAATGAGGACTACGCCATCGTCTCCCTTGAGCCCATGCCGGAGCATGTGCATCAACTTCGTCCTTGACTCAATGCTGTCTGCAATTGGCTGGAGCAACATCAACGAGTCGGTATTGATTCAGCTTTCTTTTCTCCGTTGGGTCTTGGTTTGATTAAACTGCACACGGTCACCGAGAGGGATCAGCTAGTCAGAGACTCCCCCTTCCATAATAGAAATCACACTATCCGAGTAGTGAAGCACGATGAGGGCATAAACTCTAGATCATGTCCTTATACCCAGATCTGTTGGACCATGTTTCTTGCATTTCCTTTGGATTTCCAGAAAGATGTCTATGTAAATGCGACTGTTGCACCGTTTGGTCGCCTGCTTAATTGGTACCGTGACACAAACAAAACACGCGTCCTGGCTCAGTGTCTTTTACTGCATCCTGACAGAGTGCCTCGCAGTTTGGTAGTGTCAAGAGGTTCAGTTTTGGGAGGTATGGGACGTTCCTGGTCTGTACCAGTTTACATTTTAGATGGAGAATTCCCTGATATCCTCCAGGCGAGGAAGACCCAGTACCTGTGGACGGAGAGCCGCACCCTGAGCACCTTCCTTTTGTTATGGGAGTTAATCCACAGGACCCCAATTGGGAACTCGAGCAACAAGGAGCAGCACCCAACTTAGGGGTCTTTGGTGGAAATCCTCACCCATTGCCTGCACAACAACATGGACATGTTCAGTTTCAGCAAGCACAAGATGCAGGACAAAATGATGACAATATGGATGAAGAAAATGAAGAAGGGGATGATGAGATTATGGATGTAGATGCAGACCCGGAAGGAGGAGAACAGTGGCAGCCTTGGGACCCAGCTGTGTTTGTTGCGGACAATGGTCAGTTTCAGAACATTGGAAACTAGCAGGCAGCCTTACCCCAGCATCTACTGGATCTTGATCTCTCTGGCTCCTCCATGAGTTTCTTGCGAGCTAATGGCCCAGATATTGCTATAGAGAAGTATTGATCTCTTCTGATGATAACTCCTCCTCCTTAAGTAACGCCACTTCAAGTAGGATGAGGCAAGAGCTAGTTACAATGCTGTCAGGAGCTACTATGCTAATACCACCCTGTTCCATAGGAGGGACACCCCTGGCAGTAGGAGCACTAGAGTTGGCACGATCTTATTGAATCCAAAATTTATTGACAACACCCTGTCTACTAGCCAGAGTTCAAGGCAATCAGCAGGGAAACCAGGATGGGAAGTGGTGCCACGGCGACAAGCAGTTGCAGTTAATCTGCTGCGATTCCTCCCCTTTGTACTTGAACAAGTCCAGGAATTGCTCCGGGTGAAACGTAATCGCCCAAAGCTAATTATAAATGAAAATGGTGTGATCTGTGACCCTAGACTACCTGTACCAGAGCTCCAAGCTGAAAACACCGAGCCTAACCAATTTCAAATATTGGGCCGGGAAGAAAATGTCGAACCTATCAAGTACAACCAGGATGGTGATCAGATTAATCATCTTGACTTGCTACAGCAAAGTCAGGATGTTTTGCTGGGTCTCAAGGAAACTTACCATGGTGAAGAGTTGCAGAACTTTCAGTTCAGTCAGGTTGGAGGCCTAGGAGAAGAGGCTCAACTTTTTCAATCTAGCCAGTCTGGTAACCAGACCGAGGAAACTCAGGAGATGCAGCCCACACAGATTGATCTGATGGGTCAGAACAGTGACACACTTGCGCCTGGGGATGTCATGAAGATAGACCAGAATGAGGCCCAGCTAAACAACAGTCTGAACATTCATAAGAGGAAGGGTATGCTGCTCCCACAAACTGTTTCTCTCTCTGATCCTCGCACACCTCTAACTCAGCGTCTTGTGCGTCACAGCCCCAGACTCTCCAATGCTTCGCAGGGTTTCTACTCGGTCAGAATTGACAAAGAACCCTCAAAACAGGCCAAAAATTGGGCTGTCGAAGTAGATGATCAAACAGGTGAGATTCGGCCATTATCAATCTCCACTCTTCAAAATTGGGGCATTAGCTGCGGTGTTGATCCTAGTGACCTCACTCTAGATGCGCTTTTACAGGCACCTCCTCCTGCTGTGATCGATGATGATGATGAAGATTAATAAGAAAAGGGAGCTGGGGAGGAGGCTGGGAGTTTCTCATCTACATCTCTACCTTAGTGTTACCTTTAAGTTTCTGTCAAAACTCTTTCTTAGTGCCACCTTTAAGTTTCTGCATAAACTCTTTGTCCAAGTGTCAAACATTCTAAAATCCTTGCTTCAGACCGCTTGTGGTCTTGTCAGTCCCATCCAGTGTATTAAGTTCCTTCCTTTTGCTACCTTTTACATTTCCTCTTTTATTCACCATGGGGGTGGTGCTACTGTCATTTATATTTTAATTGGCTGGCTGGCTGCTGTTGTTACCTGCTGCTTTTTGCACTTGGCTATTAACTTTCAATGCTGTTGTGTTATTTCTACACTGATGACGTGCTCCTGGAGGTTACTTGCTGCTGCAATGATTTTTTGCTCCTGGAGATTACTTGCTGCTGTAACTGGTGGTCCTAGAGGCATCAATTCTTTCATTATCAAATTGTTGATCAATGAGTAATAGAAGTTGAAATATCTTGTGCTGGAATATTCGAGGAATCAATGCCACCACCAAATGGGATGCAGTGAGGGATAAAGTGGAAGAAAGCTCGTGTGCAGTCATTTGTCTCCAAGAGACTAAACAGGAGCAGTTTGATATTACATACATCAGAAAATTTGCACCACGCCGATTTGATTGCTTTGATTACATCGCTTCTGATGGAGCCTCAGGGGGGATCCTCGTTGTATGGAATAGTGCTATTTTTAAAGGCACAGTTGTTGATAAAAGACAGTTTGGCATCACTGTCAGCTTCCAATCGGCTCACAACAATGAAATCTGGAATCTGACCAATGTCTATGGTCCTTGTGATGAGCCAGCAAGATCAGAATTCATTACCTGGTTCAAGAATCATGAAGTGGATGATGATGATAATTGGCTATTTCTTGGAGATTTCAACTTTTATAGATCCATCAACAACGAAACTTGGCAGGGGGCAACATCAATGATACTTTTATATTCAATGATGCAATAGGTCACCTGGGGTTAGTGGAATTACCTTTGAAAGGCAGATCTTATACTTGGAGCAATATGCAAGCCAATCCTTTACTGGAGCAGTTAGATTGGTTCTTCACATCATTTAACTAGACAGTTGAATATCCCAGCACAGAAGTCTTACCTCTGGCCAAGATAACCTCAGATCACCTTCCTTGCCAGATCTCAATTGGCACCAAGATCCCAAAAGCAAATGTATTTCGTTTTGAAAACTTTTGGGCTGAAAGATCAGATTTCTTAGAAGTGGTTCAGAGAAGCTGGACATCCTGTCGACAGAGAGAAGACAAAGCAAAGAATGTGTCAGCCAAATTTAAAGCCCTCGAGCCGGTCTAAAAGCATGGAGTAGAAAATTTTCAAATTTGAGATTGCTAATTACAAATTGCAATGAAGTAATCAGTTTGCTAGACCAGATAGAGGACCAGAGGGGTCTCTATAATCCTGAAGCAAATCTGAGGGTCATCATTAAGAAGCAGCTAAATATTTGGCTTAGATATAAAACAATTTATTGGAAAAACAGATATACAGTAAACAGAGTTAAATATGGAGATGAGTGTACAAAATTCTTTCATGGGATGGCTACCATATCCTATAGAAGAAATACTATCTCCCAGTTACAGAATGATCAGGGTGCTTTGATTCAAGATCATGAAGGTAAGGCAGGTTTATTGTGGGCCTCCTTCAGACACAGAATGGGCAGTACCTCCTCTCCAGATATGGTCTTTGATCTCTCACAATTAATACAACAAGTGGAAGGACTGAACAGTTTAGTTGAACCATTCCAAAAAGAAGAGATTGACATGATCTTAAGAAGAATGCCTATAGATAAAGCCCCAGGTCCAGATGGTTTTAATGGCTTATTTCTGAAAAAATGTTGGCCAATAGTGAAAGAGGATTTCTACAATCTGTGCATGGACTTCTATGAGGGTCTAGTCAATCTGGAATGCATAAACAACTCATACATCATTCTAGTGCCGAAAAAAGAAAGCCCAGAGACTGTAAATGACTTTAGACCGATTTCACTAATGAACATCTCTCTTAAGATGATCACAAAGCTTTTGGCAGATAGATTGCAACTGGTAATTCTGAAGCTTGTTCACCAAAACCAGTATGGTTTTATCATATCCAGAACCATACAAGATTGTCTAGCATGGAGCTACGAATATATACATCAATGTCATCAAAGCAAGAGAGAGATCATTATTTTAAAGCTTGACTTCGAAAAGGCTTTTGATATGGTTGAGCACTCCACCATCATTCAAATGATGACCCACTTGGGATTACCTCATAGATGGACCCAATGGATGGAATCAATACTCTCATCAGCAACAACAGCAGTACTTCTGAATGGAACAGCTGGAAAATTTTTTAAGTGTAAGCGTGGGGTAAGGCAGGGGGACCCACTATCCCCTCTACTTTTTGTTCTTGCTGCTGAGCTTCTACAAATCATTGTAAACAGAGCTACCCTCATGGGATTACTAGTAAAACCTTTACCTCAGTAAGGAGAAGATTACCCAATAGTCCAATATGCAGATGACACACTAATGTTTATGCAGGCTGATACAAGACAACTAGTATTCCTCAAGGCAATACTGAATAGTTTTTCAGATTCCACAGGACTCAAAGTTAATTATAGAAAGTCACATATGTACTCTATAAATGTTTCAGCAGAGAAGATGACCATATTGGCAGAGACTTTTGGATGTGATGTTGGCACCATGCCTTTCACATATCTTGGGTTGCCCATGGGCACAACAAAGCCTAAGATAGAGGACCTAACCCCTATGATGGATAGGGTAGAAAGAAGATTATCAGCTTGCTCCACTTGGTTGTCCTATAGTGGAAGATTAGAGATGATTAATTCAGCCATCACTCCTATCACAACATATGCAATGAGTACCATAAAACTACCCAAAGGAGTCATTGAAAACATAGATAGAGCAAGAAAGCAGTGTCTATGGAGAGGGAATACATCTAAGAAAAAAGGAGGAAATCTGGTAGCTTGGCCAACAGCTTTACTCCCAAAGGACAAAGGTGGCTTAGGCATAATTAATCTGAGTCTGCAAAATGATGCTCTCCTTTTGAAACATCTGAACAAATTTTATAACAGAGCTGATATTCCATGGGTCAGAATGATTTGGACCAAATATTATGGGAACAAAGTGCCTCACACAGCAAGAGAAATGGGATCTTTCTGGTGGAAAGACATCCTGAGATTGAACTTGATTTTCAGAGGAATTACTAAATGTGAGATTGGTGATGGTAGGACTATCTGCTTCTGGGATGACCTATGGCTGGATGAAGTGCTCACACATGCCTACCCCAGACTGGCATCTTTCGTTAAAGAAGATGGAATTTCAGTCAAGGAAACTGTCCAAAATGAAGACCTTGACTCCATTTTCATGCTGCCTTTGTCAGAAGAAGCTTTCCAGGAACTTGATCAGTTACAGGCCAAACTCCAGGATTTGGTCTATGATGACCAAGCTGCTGACAAATGGGTGCCCATATGGGGAGGACAGTATACTGCTAAGAAGTTCTACTCCTATGTATTCAAAGGTATCGACGCTCACCCAATTTTCAAAATCATTTGGAAATGCAAATGCATGCCAAGGCTAAAATTCTTTGCCTGGTTAATATTAGTGGATCGGCTCAACACTAAAGACATGTTACAAAGGAGACATTTAAATATAAACGGAGGTACAGTATGTGTGCTTTGCAACTCTGGGGAAACTGAAACAATTGAGCATCTCTTCTTCAGCTGTGAGTATGCACAAGACTGTTGGCAGAGAATCAACATCAACTGGGATTATAATAGGGACATGGTTGACAGATTCTTTCATGCAAGGGCTACCCACAATGTCCCTTGTTTCGTTGAAGTTGTCATCACAGCTGCTTGGGAGCTCTGGAAGTTGAGAAACGACAAAGTATTCCAACGACGTGACCCAACATTAGTAATGTGGTTTAGAAATTTTAAGAATCAATGTATATTGCAGTCCTGTAGATTCAAGGATGACTTGAAGTCCTCCTTCTTTGCGTGGCTTGATGCCATTAGTTAATCTTGTATGTAAGAACCCTACTCCCTGTACTCTTTTACTTTAATTAATGAATTCCCTATACTGTGGGGATCTCCCCCACAGTCTTTTCGGTCAAAAAAAAATAGTGAGATATAATATCATATCTTTTAATGTGAGTGACTACATCCTTCGGGTATAGAATGTATCTGCAGTGGATCCTATATATATTTTTAATCATTTGCATGTTTTGACTATGCATGAACTAAGAATCATTCAGGATTCGTCCATTGATGAGTACTACACAACCATGTTGGGTAAAAACCAAAGAGACATGGTCGTTTGGTTGCTTAGTAAGGCGTTCACGGGACCTGAGCTAATGAGCTTTTTTACTTACTTCCACAGGCAAAAAATTTGGCTCACCAACGGTAGCAAGGTAAGCTTGCTTAGGCCAGCGAGGTGAGCTGTGCTCACTTGGGAACCAAATTTGACCTTAATTCGTTGAGGACCAATTAATGGTATGCCGATCATAGGTGTAACATTTGGAGGGTTTTAACACTCTCATACTTTTATCAACTTAGAATTTGTCACATGAAACAAGGTATATATAAATTGGCTACAAACACATCAGTTGCGCTAACTCATTGGTTAGTATAATACTAGATGTATGCTTCCTATTTATAAGCATTGTAACATGATTTAGTGTAGGCATATATGTGAGCAAATTAGAAATTGACAACTACCACTACTCTAGAAGTGAGCTTCAATTATGGCCCATCCAAAATAGGTTGGCTAGTAACCTAGAGTAGTGGTGCATGAATACTAGTTATGTGGTTCCAAGGACTAAATAGTCATGGATACATAATGGTTGATGGCATAATGGTGTTATTGCATTCCACCAGTTTATGATGAAGAACTAGATGATCTCTCAAGTGAAGCACATATAGTTCAAAAAATGGAGATCTTTGAGTCTATGCTTCATTCTTCTCATGCTGATCATGAAGAACGAATTATATATCAAGTTGATGGCCTTTTTAGTTGATTCTTTGATTGAGGATGGTACAACTGGTGATCATTGTCCTATCATACCTATCTTGCAGCGAGAAGTGTTTCTGTCATGGAGCCACGATTGTGCAGGAATTGGGTACAATGCAAGAAAGAAAAGAATTGAGAAAGGTGATTGGAATGAATATGCAAAAATCCCAAGATGGTGTTATGCAGCAATATTAGTTGAGTTACATCACCAATATATTATATGGAAGGGATATTACCATGATGTTACTTCTAACTTAAGGAAGGGCAATATCACTATAATAATCTCTCCAACCAATCCGAACTCGAGGACGAGTTCTTTTCAACGGGGGAAGGATGATAAGGCCATGGGAAGCATGCAAAATCAGTGTTATATTTCGGATTTCCGACCTCAATTTCAAAGCTTTTACCATTCATATTCTACACCATTGGAAAGATATACGAATATGTTTTCCGATGCAACAAACAATGCATCTTTTGGACTTCCGAGCTATCTGGAAAAGAGCACAGAACACAGAAGAAAGCCAACGAGAAGATGGACGTTTCATGAAACAGTTGACGAAGCCGTAGCTGGTTGATCTTTGTTCAATTGTTCCATCCCATGCTGCTACTACCGAGTGCCGAGACTAGCTACACTACACCTAACTATTTTACTAACATGATCCTCTCCTACATTGCATAATAACATGTGTTGTGCTCCAACCATTGGCATAGATGCAGCATGGTCGCTGCTACTAAACACTTGTTACTTCTCATTTGTTTATGAAAACACATGGCGTCAGACCACCGGACTGTTTTTTTTTTTCCTCTCTTCAGATCGAAGAGGTACCAGCAGGACTCGAACCTTGGGCGTCACTACGAGAGACCTGGCACGAACTTGGTAGCTCCCTTCATTCTAATAAGCTCAAGATTTCACGTCGGTGGCGATGAGATGACATGCGAAATGGTGATATCTGTGGATGAGGGTAGCTCGCCTAGCTGATCAGTCATGGCAACAGAAGAGCCTGACGAGGCACCACCGGATGATGTAGAGCCTCGCGCGGCATTCCTTGAGAGCTCTGACGGGCTTCCTGTTCCTACACCCCTTTTCCTTCCCTGCCCTCATGCTTGATTCCTATATACAGATAGTTACACGGACTATACAAACACTTGACTGCAGGTATATGGTGTTTGGTGATGATGCTCAGTTGCTTAACTGTGTTTCTCTGATCTGTGTATATGGTGCTATTTATATACAGCCAGACTGCAGGTACGGATGGTGCTTGGTGATCAGGGGGTGTGTTCTGGGGATGATTAGTATTAGGAGACATTGTCATGGTTCGTGACGCAGTCTATTCTGAACAACGCCATCTTGATATGGGCGCGATTTGGATATCGCAACAGGAGATGCTGGGAGTTCAGTGAACATGTACGCTACAATGGCCATCTTGAAAGGAAGGAGCTCTGAAGAAGGACCCGGCCGTACTTAACAGTACGGAGCATCGAATATTCATTTGCCCATGCGTCGACGGTTTTGGCCGCAAGAGGCAAAGATTCATCCGCACCCGACAGAAGCGACGGTTCATCTCGATCGGATGATTAATGTAGATCTCGTGCCAACCGAAGCGCGCGGCAGCGTCAGATTTTTCTCCTTTTAGTGTGGCAAGGCACATGCAGTTGCGCCCGCTTAGCCTGCTGGATGCTTTGGAGTGTGCAGCCAAGCCGGTGTTGTCGTTGCTGCGGTCCGGCCTGCCTGCCGACGGCAGCGGTTTTGATCATGTCGGTGGTTGACACGGACAGGGTTGATCTCTTTGATGTCTCTATCTCCGGCTGATGCATCTCTAGTTCTGCTTATGTAGACATCCCATTAACGGGAAACAGCACGTGCTTACTGTACGACGGCATCGGCTAGACATTGAGCGTGTCGGATTCTAGCGGAAAGGAAAGCGTAACTCGGTCTGTAGGAGGAAAGATAGCTGTGAGCACTGTGTTTTAGTACAATGATCTTTGACGCAGACAAAAAACTAATCCTTATACATATAGGACCGGTTCATAGACATGTGCTTTACATAGGTGAACAAAGACAATTCACGCAGAACCCCCCCCCCGCCCCCAACAATCCGCGGCACAGTCGGCCATATGCAAATAGAGCCAATCCTTAGACCTGTGTTTTAGACAAGCAAGGATTTTTTTTACCTCCACGTGGTGCTTTAGGTACAAAGACCTCACACATAGGCCGAAAAACAACCTAATCCTTACACAAGGCCACCGTCGTTCATACACAGGGCCACCTAATCCTTAGACCTGTGCTTGAGAGAGGCAAGGATTTTTTTTTACCTATATATGAACGGTGCTTAAGGTACAAAGATTTCTCACACAGGCTGAAATAAACCCCTAATCCTTTCAAAGGGGCACCGTGACTCATGCAAACTGGGACGTCCTAAGACCTAAGCTCTAGACAGACGAGAAATTATGTTTACATCGCGGAATAACAGAGGACAACCAGCGAATGTTGAGACAGAGATCTGGTTCTTGATACGTTAATGTTCCTCGAAATAAAAATATTCCCATCCACTGAGCGCTAAGGCGGTACTGATAAGAGCTGCCAATTTATTAATTAAATTGATTAAAATAACATATAGCTCAACACCGAACATTATTCGTGTAACACCCTACTTTTTATAAAACTAATATTTTATTAGGAATAGAAAATTTTGATAGCAACTTGTTTAGAAACGCAGCAAGAACAATGATCAAATATCCCAAGAATTATTAAATAGATATTCGCAAAAAAAAGAATTATTAAATAGAATATCAACAAAATATGCAACTAATTAAACGTTGACTCCGAGGGTTACACCTCATTATTATAACATATCATCTCAACATAGATAAGGTTACTTCGATAATACTTTAACTTAGACACAGTGCCATAAAGCAAACTAAATTCTTAAAACATGAACAATTATTCTTGTGGTGATGAAGTGACGTGCATGCGTCTAAGCCCCAATCCCATCATGCTTGACAAATAAATAGACACCTGTAAAGAATTAAAGGGGTGAGATAAACTCAGCAAGTAATGGCTATGAATATAAACACATCTCACAAATGTTGAGTTATTAGATTTTGAAAACAACCGAGCATCCATAACAGTGAGATAGATAACACATAAACAAATTATGCAACTCCACTGCAGTGACATTCCATTATTACGACAGGATTAGAGTATCGATCAACTCATTTATGTATTCTTCAAAACATCAAGTAGAAGATGTATGCATGCTATGATGCAACTCCATTGAGAGCTTTGTGCTGGACGATGCCAACCTCTTATGCAACTCCATGTACCGGTACTAGTCACAGCACGATGGCGGTGACCGGCCTTTATCGACATATGAAAATGCATATGTATGCATGTGAATGATACATGAAAATTATAGCTCCAACTTGCATATATATAGCATCAGCCCACAGCGACCATGATTTCAAGTGACAACGGCATCCAGTCCAACGAATAAAATAAATAAACAGGCAAGATATAATTGGGCAAGCAAAGACAATGATCCATATTCTTATTCTTGATTTAGTGTACTTCATTGAATTCCAAAAGATGCAAGGCATGAATATACACATAGCATTGGCCACACCCCTACGTTACTTGCCTTTTCACCGAAGAAAGCAACCTCGACAAGCACATCAAGAACGGTTACGAGACTCACTTCCTGATAGAGATAAATATATGGAACTACTCAATAAATAATTCATAACATATAAAAAGTAGATAAATGTCTCTACGCTTAGTCGAACACTCCCCACATATTCAAGTTGCAAAAGAAACCCTTAAATGAAATTAAATATAGTAAAACAGCCACTTCTCTATTTCAGGGCAGGTACTTTGCCATTTTTCATAACTATTTCTATGTAACAGATAAATTCATGTTTGAGTATAGTACAAACATCTACGTAAAATTCTCTACGACTTTGGTATTCAATACAAAATTTAATTCAGCCTTCTTCTATTTTAAATATAGACCACAATGTTTTCACTCAGATCTGAATCAGCCTGCAACAGTAATTTCGAAAATCCCCACACTCTAAGTTAACCATCGTGCGCACCTCCGACTGAGCAGATAGCACATAAAAGAAATAGACCACAACTTGTGTTCACAAATCAATCTAATGAAGAGGGAAAAATGATCTGGTCTATGCCCCCCTTCTCGTGATTCGTAAATTTGCTGCTCCTCTAGTTGATGTCACAGAAAACTGCGGTGATGAAATCCTTACCTTGATCTGGATGTAGACTGCTCTATCTAATATTAGCCCTTGACCATTCCATGGTGGTTCACATGGAGGACACAACGAGCAGGCTATGGTGATGACGGTGTTGTCTGCAGTTTGTTCTCGAGACAAAACTGATCGGCCAAGAGAGATCAAGGGGATTCCAGTGGGATTTTCTTTTGGACTCTAATCCTTTCTCCAACCTCTAGTAAAAGGACTAGGACCTAACGCTAAGGATCGGATCAGGAGAGGGAGAAGGAGAGGTTACGGTAGATTTTGTTTTCCTGCCATGCATTGTTTCCTAACCACTCAATGTCCCTAAAAGGGACTTTGTTTTCTCCCCCTCTAAGCCCATGGCGCAAAGACAAATTAATTATTATTATTTTTACTGGTTGTTACATTCTTCCCACCTTAAAAGAATTCGTCCTCGAATTCATCCAATTGTAAGCAAACAAAAAATATAAGACTTATCAAGGGCAACACTTAACAAGCAGCGTGGACAAGAGATGTCCTAGTATGAAGCGAGATATACAACTATTAATCTGAAACACAAATGCACTCTACCAAAACAGAAGCACCATGAATGACACATATATGCTCTACAACAATGAACTTAGAAATTTAGATTCTCTATGAATAGTAAATGCTCGAACTCAAATTCAAGGTCTCACTAAAGACATTCACATAGCAAAGATGCTAGGGGGAAAAATTCTAGCACCGAGACATTTTCATATATATTTTTTTCTCATCCTAGTATAGGAAACTTACATGTAAATATCCACCACACTGATCAAACTTCTAAAACCGTTAGCCCTTCTAAGATGACAAGATGTGGCCAGAATTGTGCCTTAAACACATAGCTTACTTCTAAGACAAGCTTAATGTGGGCCTTCTAAGAGTCGTCTTTCATCTTCCTTTCTAAAATGGTTAAGTCACTAGATGCTTCATCCCATGATAAAAGAAACTTACTATGAAATTTCATAGGCTCTATTCATGCTCAAATACTTGACAAAGCGACATTTAGGGTACAGCGAACTACAACACAATGATTGCACATCACATTTTTTTCCCCTAGATTACGTAACCAACTTTTTGATAGGACAATCATCAAGTACATGATTTGTGACTCCATGGGTCGACATTTTCCTCACACTAGTAGCTTGAGGTGGCACCATGAACTCTAAAGCACAAATTTGTGCCAAAACTAGTTTTATTTAATTTATACACTATAGACTATGAATGATGACAACACCTTCCTTTCACCTCAGAACATTTCTCATGAAGAATGGGGCGCACTAGCATGACTACAAAACCCTAAACAGATGTATACACCAAAGGCTTAGGTGTAATCTTAGCTACTCTCCATATGGACAAACACAACAAAGAAATCTTTATCCATCCTACAAGTTCGTTGTTGTCTTATAGGCACAAGTACAAACATATATGAATAACAAGTAAAGCATCTCTACATTTCAACCCCTCAAGCAAAACAAATAACAAGAACTATGTTTAGCTGACAATAGCAAAGCTTTTGATATTTGCATATCTTTAAACACACAAAAGCAATGATAAAAAAAATATAAGTATTAAAAAAACTACAAAGCGGGGCCTACAAATTTGATGAACACACACTATTTTTATTCGAACTCAAGCAAGCCCAAACTTCAGTTGCACTGAATTTCGATAGTCATTGGTAACATGTTGATTTCTATTAACCTAGTTTTCAAACAATTATGAAAATTCACTAGAACATGTAAATTTATATTAAGCACAATTTTTTTTAGACATTTTTAGTAAAATCATAAAGAGATGACCCCAATCAAGGACCAATCCGAGCACAGAACTTGATAGCAGAAACTAACTTACCCAAGTTATACCTCAAATTATATTTCAGATATAACAATGTTTGATACGCCATTGGAAAGATACTCAAAAACTCTACGGCGTTGGTAGACATTTAAGAAACTAGTTTGTCCTCTAATAGGGCAAAAATTACATCAATCTATATCTACCCGGAGCATTGTCAAAATAGCAACAACAATACTTAAAAAAAAATCATAGAAACTATAGAACCTAAAATCACGAAATTTCATGAGCGGAAGGATCAATGAAAAAATATATATATAACTTTAGTATTCATGTTGTTGGCCAATTAGGCTTCTAATGTGGTCTAAAACAAAACGCATCTATCATAGTTCAAGAAGTGATCAGCACAAGGCAACTATCTGACCTTGATCTCCCAAAAACCTAAGTACAATCAATTTTCTCCTTCAATTCTTGTTTCTCTATCACTCCTCTCCTCCCACTCTTCTCTCAATTTTTTTTCCTTGTTGTTGAGCACCCACGAGACCAGAGAATGAATAAACACATAGGTCCACATGATGATGAGGAGATGAACTATAGAGGTTGGGGAGAGCATCAAAGATGGCAACGATGCAAGGAGGTTTAATGGGCTGCCGTAGTGTGTTGTGCTTGTAGAGAAGAGGTAAAGTGGCCATTAGCCATATTAAAAGTCATATCAAGAGATGAAGGGTGGCATCAGGTATTGTACCATCACGTCTAAGCTAACACCATAATTACCATAGCACAACTTATTTTTTTTAGCAACTAATAAAAATTTGTAATCCGCACTCAAGCGGTGTGTATCAATATTCAAATGGAATTGTTTTACATCCAGATTATTCGATCATCCATATGATGGAACCTTAAAAATCATTTCTTTTGCTGCTCATGAGAACACTTAGACCACTATTTAATTATTTGCATTTCATTCACAGCAATAACACACTTTCTACGGAATTCACTCCATTAAGCAACATGAAGAATCAATTTAAAATATGAAACCACATTTTTTTAAAAAACACAAAAGTTGTGGTGAAATTTCTCATGTATTACATTCTACTCCCCTTACAAGAATTCATCCTCGAATTCCTTTTGGTAGAATTAGATGGAAAACTAGCATACAAGCAAAGTGGGTCACCTAGAACTTTCCAAAGCGAGATTGAAAAAGGTATGACTCAAGATAAATTACTTGTAAGTGCACTAAGCTAAAATACCAATAATGCCTTATATGCCCAAATAATGTACATGGGTTTGAAAAGATATATCACACATTTAAACAATGAAATCAGTTACATGAGTAACTAGAAAATACCCACACCTTAGGGATCACACAATATAATGTAAACCCTCCAAAAATGTGCACATCTCACATCATGCCAAACATGGTAGAATCATAATAAAAAACAATGCAAAATAAACCATCACCTCCACTTTGATATATATGCACTAGCAACATATAACACCACAACTCTCTAAGATCACAACTTAACAAGTAACATAATGTAAGGGAAACAAAATCACCATCACCATAAAATAGATGGGCAAGCTTGCTAATACAAAGTTTATTTCTAACGTACAACCTAAAGTTATTCAAACCAAGTCATAGACTTTAAGACAACTTATAATAAATAGTCAATTCCAGAAAACACTAGAGCTTACTGGCTTCAAACAAACACTTAACCCCTAAATATTTCAAAGTAGAAGTTTTTAGAATTAGACACTAGGAGCTATCATGCTCTCCACAAAAGTACATCAATATGTGTAACCGTCATAACCACTTGAAACTCTACTTAGGCACTCCTTTCAACACAACCCTATGATTGGTGCTAGGATGCCTCATACTTTTATGAAAAAAAAAACTACACCATTCTAAAGCTAGATTTACACGTACATCGTAGTAGTAGCATTCATTGTAAGACATGTAGAGATCCACCACTCCAATGTATCAAGAGAGAATAGTTAGAATGTACGGCATGGGGGCCAGTCCACCCGTCACTTCACCATTCTCTTCCAATATATGGATAGTTGGATCGCAACATACTCTCAAGCAATCCTCACTTAGCAGTGCAAAAAAAAAGCATTATGGGGGGCCCTCCACTCCACCCTATTTGCACTACCGTACTGTAAGTACTTTGTTTTAAGTAAACTCCTCTTTTTCACCAAAGAAATAAGCAAAACACATAACATTACCACTACTCATGTAATAAAAAAAATACAACAACTAAAGATGTAGCTACCAATCAAATAATATACTGTAAATTTAAAGAAGCAAGTATAAATATATTGACAAGTACTACGAATAACTCATAATTAGAAAAAACACAATACAACAGAATTTCTTAAAGAATAAGTAAAGAATGAAAATAAAATTTACACTTATATCTTAACTAACAAAAATGGTGATATGAACCATGGAAATCAAGTGAAATGAAAATACATAAACAATTCAATACAGAAAGGTAGGCATGCTATGCAAACCTGTACCCATCCTACAAGTGCAAGTGTGTCAAATTAAATATTATTTCACCAAGGATTAAAACCTAGGAGCTGATACAACTGTAACACCCTACTTTTTATAAAACAAATATTTTATTAGGAATAGAAAATTTTGATAGCAACTTGTTTAGAAACGCAGCAAGAACAATGATCAAATATCCCAAGAATTATTAAATAGAATATCAACAAAATATGCAACTAATTAAACGTTGACTCCGAGGGTTACACCTCATTATTATAACATATCATCTCAACATAGATAAGGTTACTTCGATAATACTTTAACTTAGACACAGTGCCATAAAGCAAACTAAATTCTTAAAACATGAACAATTATTCTTGTGGTGATGAAGTGACGTGCATGCGTCTAAGCCCCAATCCCATCATGCTTGACAAATAAATAGACACCTGTAAAGAATTAAAGGGGTGAGATAAACTCAGCAAGTAATGGCTATGAATATAAACACATCTCACAAATGTTGAGTTATTAGATTTTGAAAGCAACCGAGCATCCATAACAGTGAGATAGATAACACATAAACAAATTATGCAACTCCACTGCAGCGACATTCCATTATTACGACAGGATTAGAGTATCGATCAACTCATTTATGTATTCTCCAAAACATCAAGTAGAAGATGTATGCATGCTATGATGCAACTCCATTGAGAGCTTTGTGCTGGACGATGCCAACCTCTCATGCAACTCCATGTACCGGTACTAGTCACAGCACGATGGCGGTGACCAGCCTTTATCGACATATGAAAATGCATATGTATGCATGTGAATGATACATGAAAATTATAGCTCCAACTTGCATATATATAGCATCAGCCCACAGCGACCATGATTTCAAGCGACAACGGCATCCAGTCCAACGAATAAAATAAATAAACAGGCAAGATATAATTGGGCAAGCAAAGACAATGATCCATATTCTTATTCTTGATTTAGTGTACTTCATTGAATTCCAAAAGATGCAAGGCATGAATATACACATAGCATTGACCACACTCCTACGTTACTTGCCTTTTCACCGAAGAAAGCAACCTCGACAAGCACGTCAAGAACGGTTACGAGACTCACTTCCTGATAGAGATAAATATATGGAACTACTCAATAAATAATTCATAACATATAAAAAGTAGATAAACGTCTCTACGCTTAGTCGAACACTCCCCACATGTTCAAGTTGCAAAAGAAACCCTTAAATGAAATTAAATATAGTAAAACAGCCACTTCTCTATTTCAGGGCAGGTACTTTGCCATTTTTCATAACTATCTCTATGTAACAGATAAATTCATGTTTGAGTATAGTACAAACATCTACGTAAAATTCTCTACGACTTTGGTATTCAATACAAAATTTAATTCAGCCTTCTTCTATTTTAAATATAGACCACGATGTTTTCACTCAGATCTGAATCAGCCTGCAACAGTAATTTCGAAAATCCCCACACTCTAAGTTAACCATCGTGCGCACCTCCGACTGAGCAGATAGCACATAAAAGAAATAGACCACAACTTGTGTTCACAAATCAATCTAATGAAGAGGGAAAAATGATCTGGTCTATGCCCCCCTTCTCGTGATTCGTAAATTTGCTGCTCCTCTAGTTGATGTCACAGAAAACTGCGGTGATGAAATCCTTACCTTGATCTGGATGTAGACTGCTCTATCTAATATTAGCCCTTGACCATTCCATGGTGGTTCACATGGAGGACACAACGAGCAGGCTATGGTGATGACGGTGTTGTCTGCAGTTTGTTCTCGAGACAAAACTGATCGGCCAAGAGAGATCAAGGGGATTCCAGTGGGATTTTCTTTTGGACTCTAATCCTTTCTCCAACCTCTAGTAAAAGGACTAGGACCTAACGCTAAGGATCGGATCAGGAGAGGGAGAAGGAGAGGTTACGGTAGATTTTGTTTTCCTGCCATGCATTGTTTCCTAACCACTCAATGTCCCTAAAAGGGACTTTGTTTTCTCCCCCTCTAAGCCCATGGCGCAAAGACAAATTAATTATTATTATTTTTACTGGTTGTTACAATTCGTTCATCAAACCAACCATACGGAGACATTGCATCTGCACACTCCAGCAATTCTCTCCAGCCATGTGCCATCGTTACTGCCGTGTACTGGTCAGTCTGAAGATTTGTTCAGACGAACATCGTGAGGTTTTCTCTTTTGGGAATGCCGATACATGAATCTGTTCTTTTATTTTGGAGTAGTTTTGTTGGGATTAGCATGCAACCTCCCCGGTCCTGTATGTCACTACCCCCAGAAGCCCGGACCAAATGTGTCCCCGTGTGCTTTGGTTTTACAGCGTGATTTATACGTCTAATGTACTGTTTAGTCGGGGTTAAGCTGGCTTCGACCTCACCATTATACACGCTCTGTTCAATATAGCATTAGAAGCCGATGGCATCTAAAAAACTGGCTTCATCACCGGTTTCCTGCTGCTTCGTTCCTCATTTATTCATTTCATTTTCATGCAAGGCCTCTCTCTAGCTAGCTTGAGAGATAAGTTGTTTATTCTAGACATTTTTTTACCAGTGGCGGCGAATCTATGATTTTGAGTTTGGGTATTCAAAATGTAAATGGTTTGTCATTATTTTTACAACCTAAACCCCTAATAAAGCCTACTATTTTGCATGTTTAAAACCACATAGTTCTAATTACATAGTATATAGCAAATATATAACTCGGAGAGTTCAGCATGATTTCATAAATTCATAGAAATTGGAGCAAAACTTGAAATTATCTAATACTCGCTCCATTCCAAATTGTAATTCATTTTGACTTTTTTGGTACATTATATTCATTTTGCTGTTATCTAAATATATATAAGATCTAGATGAAAAGTAGAATGGATGTATCAGAAAAGTCAAAACAACTTTGATATTTTACCTGCCTCTAAAAATTGACCTATGAGATTGACATTTTTACCCTTTGCATCCCCCCATACAACAATTTATAGGGGAATGTGTTTTATTCACAATTTTCTCGATTACACTCTAAGTGATCAAACAAATAGGTTATTTGATCAAATTACAAGGCCAGAGGCTAACAATACTCTTAACCGTACCCAACCTCTTGATCAAAAACAACAAAACACACCTGATGAAATAGAACAAGACAATACATTATCCTTTATGTATTGAGTTTATGATTAACAAATAACATGATAGCTAGTCCCACACAATAGTTTGATTTCCATCATCTTTCACCACCTTTGTGCTCCTCTCATCAAATGTACCTTAGAATGCGAGGAACATCAACATACTTGATAGGCTTTAGGATGTAGTCCTTGGCTCCGCCATCCAAGCACCTGCATATCATAAATATAATTTGCATTGTTGGGATCTCATGTGGCATGTGTAAATAAGGAAAGTACAAACAATTTTGCATTTACTCACATTTTAACTATTTCAGGAATTTCAACAAATGAGGTAATAACCACTGGGAGGTGGCTTAACTTGGGTGATTTCTGAGTGGGAGAAAACATACATGCTTTAGCCATTATAGAGAATTACATTGAAATACTAAAAGACACTATGGAGAAAATATCTTGAAGCAACAAGGATATCCAAAGGCAAGAATGCTTAGAAGTCTTTTTTTTTCCAAAAGGAAGTGATTGTTGCACCTTTACTTCCAGCAGTAGATCATAGCCCGTCATATGCGGCAGACAATACATAGATAGAATTAGTTTTACGTTGTGTTCCTGTGGAGAAATTTTATAAGAGTAAATGTCAAAGGCAAACATATGTAGTACACATAGAAAATTCATCTAAACCAAGATATCATATTATAGCAAAAAAAAAAGATGCGACAAAACTATGTAAACCTAAATATTTACCGCATGTAGGAGCTCTAAGGCTTGCCAAGGACTTTGAACAGCAATCACTGAAATCAATCAATCATCAGATCACTTATAAGACATTAAAATGAACAGTTGGATATTTGTACAATGAACTATATATGATATGCCCAAAAAAATCATGGACATGGCATTCAAATAAAAAGGTTCTAACTTCATTTCAATATTTTATTTCAAGTTATCTGATGAAACCGAAAAAAAAAAGGAAAGCAACGGGAGAATATAAGAATCATTGAATAATATTTTGGGCACAACAATATATATATGTATATACTATGTTTGAGAGAGATATGTCTCTAAAGAACATTTTGCATGCCAAAAGTAGAACTTCATAATAACATCCATATGTACCTTGAACATTATGGCGTCTTAAGAGATTAGCTGCAACAGCGCAGTCAAATTGGTTGTTGTCAACTATTAGCACACAAGGAGAAGTATTAGTGACGGTAGTCTGCACACTTTTCCCCTTTGGATCATTTCCATCCTTGGAGGTCGACATTGCAAACCTCTGAGATAAGTTGTTCATGTGATGTTATTGAGGAATATGAGACTCGGTGTACGTATTTATAACATAACTTGATACCATAGATATGCTTATGATATAAATCAATAAACTAAAGCGGCGATGGTCAAACTTCAATATCTATCTCTAGTGGGACTCGTAGCGTTGATGATGATGATGATGATATAAAGATATAGCCAACAATGGATGGACGCATATGGCTGGATTCGGTGGCGGCGCAACCCCTGTGGCTAGATCCGGCAGCGGCGCGACCCCTATGGCTAGATCCGACAGCGGCGTGACCCCTACTGTCACTGTATCAGGTGGCGGCGTGGCCCCTATAGCCGGATCCGACGGAGAGGATGTCATTCAGCGAGCGTCGATGGCGACTACCCATGGATGGGCTCTGCGGGCTAGTGGATGGGCTCCATATATGGGCCTATCCATGTGCCTTGATTTCATTTTTTATATATTTTTTCCCTGTTTGATTTACAGAGACGACGAAGCAACTGCCTCCATATATCTCCATTACCATTGGTCTTTGATTGGAGGTTGTTGGGATGCTCGCCTCCATTAATAAAAAAACACCCACATGAAAAAACACATTCTTTAGAAGCGGATCCATCGTTAGGATATTGCACTCTAATGCATTTTGCCCTGTGTCAACATGACTATGCACAAATCCAACCACTGCTCATGGATATACTATGTATGATCGACTAAAATAAGGTTATTTCTAAATACAAACAACTTAGAGCGTCTCCAGCAAGGGCCCTTACTTGGCCTCCTACTCCTGATTTAGGTAGTGTGGAGGTCAAAATCACTACTCTAGTAGACCACCTAGTATAAATTCTATTCTCGTTGCCCCCCTACTTTCATTCCCATTCGCCCCCTACTTTCTTCCTTCCAACTTCTGTTCCAGTTGGCCCTCTACTGCCCCCCTACTTTCATTCCCATTGGCCCCCTACTTTCTTCCTTCCAACTTCTGTTCCAGTTGGCCCTCTACTCCTCCCTTACTTTTTTTCTCACAAGTGTTGCCATAGCACAGTGCAACCTCCTTCTTTCGATACGGCGACAAACGGTTCCTCTAAATGCGACGGCGCCCTGCGGTGGCTCTCCTCGGCGCGCCTCCCCAACATCATTGCCCATCATCGGCGGCGGCATCACCTCCCTAGCATGAATGGTCGTCCCCGGTGACAGCGCCCCTCCGAAGCACCTCCCCCCGGCATGGCTCCCTAGCAGCGCCCTTCTAGCATGGGCGAGGCTACCCTCCGGATCCCAATGCGTCGGAGCTTCGCAGTGTGGGCGCAAGCAGCCCTAGCACTCCCTGACGTCCACCCCTATTTGAGAATGACAGTCGAGCCTCACATGTCATTCTCTACTAGGACAAATTAGGGGGTCCAATTTAGGTAATTTTGTTGGAGTAAACAAAAAATTATGTGTAGTATAAAAATAGATGGCACCCTAAATAGAGAAGTATGAGGTGTGGTTTTGGTAGTATTGTTGGAGATGCACTTAAACAACTGCCGCATGCCTATCTCTATTCGAGGGGTTTGGATCCATCCTATCAAACCTCATATGTTTCATATTAATTTTAGATTATTACTTATATGAATCTGGATTTTAATGTCTCATATAAGATCGAAACTAGACACTCAAAGTTTGATATATGATACAAATATGTAGCTTAATGTTAGCCAGGTCAGTCTTAGTGGTAGTTTTATAGTCAGTAAATAAGTTGCCATGGCATAATACAAATGAAAATAGAGATAACATAAGTTTTGTGAGATTAAAAGAGTTTTATGAGGACGAAGCTTACCTACACTAAAGTTTTTAACACATGTGAGTCTTCGAAACGGGCACTACTAGGAAAAAGGTGTTTTTTTGGGGCGGACAACGGCAATTGCTGCCATTAAAAGATCACGGTTAATAGACCTTTAACAAAGGCGTTTGCTTTTTGCCTGCTTCCGTAAATAAAACAGAAAAAACAAAAAAGGAAAAAAAAACTCGTGACAGGCCCACCAAGCCCATCCATGGCCTGACGAGCCCATCGAGCTGCCACCTCCATCGCAGCTTGTTAGATCTGCCGATGGGGTTCTCCTCCTGGCCAGATCCATCGTTGAGAGCTCCCCATGGCAGATCCAATGCCGGGAAGACCATCCACTGATGCCCCGCGCCATGTCGAGCTCTGCCTCGTCCTGCGTGCGCGTAGCACGCAAGGCTCCGCCTCAGCCCCGTACCGTTGTGGGGCTCCTCGTCGCGCACCGGATGCCTCCTCCATCGCAGGCCCTTCCGACTCGAATAGAGCCGCCGCAACATTCTGCCACCGCGTCCCAAGTCGCTCACCGTGCGCCGCATCGGAGGGAGTGCCGCACCGAGCTCCATGTCGGAGGGAGCCCCGAGCTCCACTTCGAAGGGAGAAAGAAGGGAGGGATCTAGTGAGGTAGATGGCTTCGGAGGGATAGGGATCCAGTGAGGGAGAAGGCTTCGGTGGGAGAGAGAGAGAGGGAGGAAGGGGTGAATGAAAACGCTAAGCCTCACCTAGGTTGTTTGGGCCTCGACCTTTTTTGAGGTGGGCATTATAGTATGTCCGCCTCTAAAAATGAATTTTTGGAGGCGGACACCATAAGACAACCATTTCTAAAAAAAAAACTTAAGACGTCCGCCTCCGCAAATCGATTTTTGATTTTCGGAGGCGGACAAAAAATTGACCGACTCTGTAAATTTTGTGCCCGCCTCTGTTAAGTTTTGGGGAGTATCACGTAAAATCAATTCGATCTACAGTAGTGTGGACACTTCTATTACATAAGACTGCTTGACTATGCTGACCAAAATAATCATTTTGTATTCGTATCACACACATTTAACACTTTTTTTTTTTTGCAAATACATCTAGGACACTATTGGTGACAAACCACTAGCGGCCGCAGTGCTCCAGCCAATTTCATCTGTTCATTCCCATTTGGGCCATGTTTCAACAGGCATTTTAACCCAATCCATTGGGCCTTGTTTGGATCAAATTCCTAACAACCCAAATTGTGGATCGAATTCCTAACAACCCAATTTAATTTGTTCATTCCCATGAAGGAGTCCTGCTGATGGTCTTGATCACGGGATCAGTCTGCTCTGAGATCAAAGTACTCGTGGTGTGCAAACCTAATGATCATGATTCAGATCCTGAATGGGGCATCGACTTGACCATCTATCTGGTCATATCGAGGAAACTCTAGGGATTGACTGTAAAGTAGAGCAGTGAGCAGGACCACACATCTCGTCAGTCTGCATCTACGACCATTCATTATCATATATTTAAGTGCAATAGCAAAGCTCCTAGAAAAAAGCCAAAAGGACATATAATTAGGACAAAGGGTGATATTATTTAACTGAAATTAGAGTGCGCGTTTTGCAACAGTTTGAAGATAATAGGTAGACAGAGACCTTGTTGCCTTGTTGGCATAACCTTTGAAAAAGTAAATCAAGGGATATAATGATCTACATATGCGTGTTCTTTTTACTTGTCTTTGAGAAAAAAATTGGCAGAAGAAACAGTTCTTACTATTGTAACATGTACATCCCTGGATCTTATTTAGAGAAAACAAAACAAGTTCCATTCTATTTGATAACTTCTCATATACTACTCTCGATAATGTACATGCACTGAACTTGTTCCAGTTTTCAGTGTGATTGCTGCTTCCAGTGTGCTAAGCTTCTTCTTTTTTTGACAACAGTGTGCTAAGCTTTTGAAATCACAGAAAGCAACAAACAAAACTTAATCACCCATCGAGACTCCTAAATCCCAACAAAAGGACACGTATTGTTTGAACGGCGCTCTTATCCATGTAGAAAAAAAAAACACGGTTAGTTGCGAAAGGAATGTTCATTCACTATTTCGCATGCATCAAGGGTCATTTTGTCTAGATGCAACCCCTAAGGAGATGTTCTTATTACGTAGTGACTAAGTGTTTGTGTTTGACTAGTCGATCGCTAGCTTCTTGACAGTTCAGTCTGGCATGGCAAGGCAGAAAACCCACCCTTTGCTTATGAAGCTGGAGAATGATATTGCTTGCTTTTCCACCAATGTTTAATTCAATGTCCATACATCTATTCTGAAAATGTGTGTACATAGCCAAATTGTTCAGTAACTTTGAAGCTAATGTTGATGTTGTATGGAGCTGATGCCTGATGTGTCCGTCAGAGCACTGTTACTTCAGCAACACAATTAATGCTTAGCTTGTAAGATTACGATGAAATAATTTACGCTTTCTAAGATTGCCAATATCCATTGTAATGAGGGACACTGTTTTTTAATTTCTTACAATTATCCATCAATTGTTTAGTAGTTGAGTCACAGGTATGAGATGCAGTTTAGCTGTTGGCTAACGATTGGCTACCAATTTGCAGGGACCGAGGGGTCAGACAATTACTAAGGTGCTCTGAAGCTTCCTTCTTTGAGTTAGAGTTTAGACAATTTATTTACAAAATTCATACTTGCTTATTTGGTTCCAAATGGCCTCAAGTTCACTCTGTTTCAGCAAATTGAAATGCTATACGCTTCAGGCTTCAGCTACCTTCCTTGCACTTTCACCGTAGCAACGCTCAGCACCATCGATGAAAAGTCATCGAGATCAGAGAACTTTTCTCGGAGCAACTAAACAATCTACATACATGCATGAATCTGGCGAGTTAATAACTTTGATTGATGGTCCATGCACGCTTGGATAGCCAGCTGTCCACTCTACTTTGTCGTCATTTACCACTGTAATTTTCAATTAGAGGTGATGACCGCCCATGGATTCACACGTTCATTACCATATCCAAGGAAATTTCCGCATATAATAATTGCAAGATGAGTTTCTGTGTCAGGGGGGGTGTCCCCTAGTCGGCAAACAAGCTCTTGCATGTGAGGGGTATGATGTTCTTGTGATACGATATCTGCCATGACCTCTCCAATCTCACCACTTGTACAGATCATCCACCTCTATATAAGGGCTTCTCTTCATCTTTGCTCCACAACACTTAGCTAGGGTCACCACCAACTCACACCAAGCTTTCTGAGAACCAAAACATAGTTTGGTCTTTGTAATCTATAATACCTGCAGCTGCGTCGTCGATATTTTTGTAGCTATCAGCTACCATGAAGGTTGGAAGCCAGATGAAGCAGATGGGAAGGCTGAACAAGTCTCTTAGGGAGAAGAGGGCCAAGCTCTACATCATCCGCCGCTGCGTTGTCATGCTTCTCCGCTGGAGTGATTGATCGATGGATTTGCCATGTATGTTACATGGCAGATCCATTGATCTACCTGCTTGTTTCAATCCGTCGGCCCCTCCGGTTTTTTGGATCTTTTTTGGCCCTGCTGTTTCAGTGGGCCTTCAGATTCCTGCTGCGTCATGGTTGCTGTTTTACATGCATTGTGCTTATTTGCACATGTTCATGTATGTAATGCTTCCATGATAGCATTTTAGGAGGGGCCGGTTGATTGATCTTTTCCTTCACATTTGTTTTTCCCTGCTGCCTCTTTCCAGAGGCTAAAGGGTGTGAGGATGCACTCAACTACGAACATGGCTGATGCATTTCTCGCCAACGAATGGTGAAGGTTTGCTATTGTACCGTTGCAAGAATTCCGTTGCCAGAATGTTACAAAATACTCATCACCTGGCCTGTTTGACGATCAAGATAAGAGTCAAGAGGATCGATGACATGAAGCCCTCATGAATCCGGTGAGATGTTGTTGTCATGTTTCCATGTGTCAAAAAAGGAGGAAAAATATACTGCTAGACCTTTTTAGGTCTTGATATATTTCTTTAGTCCTCTTTTTATTGTTGCACTGAAAGTGCTCACTGTTTGTTACTGAGTTGTACTGAAGTGATCAGCCAGAATTGTTCCGATACAGTTTACAGTGGAGAGGGTTCATGGATTGGCCTTCTACTAGTAGTCTAAATAAGGCTGAAATGTATTCGAAAAGAAAACCTATATGCAATATGGATTTCAGTTTGGCAGAAAGATTTTTCTTTAACGATATATATTATGCAAAATACAGTTTCCTACATATACTTTGAGACATTCTTGATTTCTCGACCTATATATCACACTCCAATGTAATTCGAGTATATACAACCAGAAGATCCATGAACATGACTTAAAAGGCAAATGGAGAAAATTAAGATAGTGAATATCATTCTTTTGGAAATTAGAATTCTACCATTGTTTTGGCCAACAAAAGAATGGTGATACACCGCAGTGTCCTCTGTATTCTTTAACTCATTGACATCGGAGAAAGGAACCTAGGCATCCTCAAAGAAAACGCAACCTAGGCAACGTAGATGACCACAATGTAGTACGTGGCACTAGACGCACCAGAGACGGATTAGTATATCATATATACACATGTGTCTCAAACTTCGAGGTATGCAGAAACAAATAATAAAACCCATCATTCATTCAACTGTGTTTAGGCGCTTTGGCTGGTCTCAATGGATGATTTCATAGGTTTTTTCCAAGATTATCAATCTATCATATTATACAAAATAAAATAAAACTTGTATTAAACATCCACATTCAATGTAAGTTTTCATTCTATAGTTTTACAGGTATTTAACTTTTTGACTCATAGTGAGTTGGTAAGTTTTTGTTCAGTGGTGAATCAAATATTGATAGTTATTCGGTAATATAAATATTATCAGTATTATATTTTTTTGTGCAAAATTGGTTAAAATATATAGTTTGACTTATTAGAAAAAACGGGAATATAAGGTGTTCTATGACATAACTAACAATTTTTGATAATGCACACACGTATATCATGATCCAAAACTCATAATCTTTTCTCAATAATGTAACTAACAATTTTTGTATTGTAATACTATCTTGTAATGAAATGCTGTCCAGTGATCACAACTTTATAATCATGCGCTAGCACGTGATATTAGGATTCACGAGAGCCAACAAATTAGAAGATTGACTTCACAAGATATGCTTCCATATGAAAACAACATGTATACTTTACTGGGGTTTTACTGCACCAAACTTTTATAATAATGGAAGTCAAAATCTAAGAGGGCCATTGCTTACACACAAAAAAAAAGGGGGTCATGCTGCCGATAGAACGTTCTAGCTTAGAACGCTCGACGCTGCAGGGCCCGGCCCATCTGCCCCCGCAAAAAAACATAGGACCCCGAACACACACGCGCGCGCACCGCGCACACACGCACGCCGCGCGGCCTTGGCCACCAGCTCGCCCACCACGCGCCCCCTGCCTCCTTTAGTGAAAACCCCACCAGAGCCTCGTCGGAGCATCGCTGGAATACTGTGAAAGCAAAAAATAAAAATAGAAATCAAACAAAAAGAACATGTACCGAAACAAACAGATTGACAAAGATGAAACAAAAATTGAAACGAAAAAGAAACAAACAGATTGAAAAAGATGAAACCCAAAAACTGAAACAAAAATGAAACAAGCAATGAAACAGATGATTGGGTTAAAATGAAACAAAATTAGATTGAAAACCCTAACCTACTGCAACACGTGAAACAGATTAAGGGGAGAAATATAAACATCGTGAACATGAATTTTGAAACAAAAATCTAAAGCCACTGCAACCCCTAACCTACTGCGAACACACCGTGCTGCACGCCCACTGAAACCATGAAAAAATTGAAACAAATATTAAATCAAAAAAGAAACAACCTGAACATAAATTTTGAAACAAAAAACTCAAGGAAATGCAACACAACCTGGTGATGTGCTGCAACAAGCAAATGAACACAAATGAAACACCGGCATAAAACATGTGCAAACGTCCCCCGCCACCCTCGAGAAACACCACATGGAAGCGAGTTGAAACACCCAAGGGTGTGCGATTGAAACACCCGCCCCGGAGTTGGAAGGGAGGGAGGAGACGGGGTTAGAGAGGGACAAGCAGGAGGCCGCCACCGTCGTCCTCGCTCCAGCACCATGGAGGCCGCAGGAGTGGATGGAGAAAGGGGAGGAAGGTATAAGACAAAGGCGCGCAGCTCACCGGCAGCCGCCACTGTCGCCCGGATCCCCCATCGCCCTCGCCGGATCCGCGCCCGACACTACCGGATTCGACTCCCCGGGCAGCACCATGGACGGAGGCCCCTGCGACCGTCGCCGCCCGCCGCGGGAAACGCCGGATTCGTGGCAGCAGCAGCCGGATCCGGTGGATCCGCGACGTCCTCCGCTGGATCCAAAGGATGCGCGGCCGGATCCCCGCGACCCCGCTGTTGGAACGGCGTCGTGCTCCTCCGCCGGCTATCCCCCATGGCCGAGTGCGCAGGAGACGGTGGCGTGATGGGCGCAAGTGGAGCGGCACTGGAAGATAGAGAAAGCGGCGTGGAGCGGCGTAGCAACGGCGGTGACCGGTGATGTCGACGGCGGCGGCGCGCGAGAGCAGGTGCCGGAGTGGGGAATCAGAAAATGTGTGTGAGCGAATGCGGGCGGTGGGTGGGTGGGCGGCGCTCTCAATGCTGGCCCGGGTCCCGCTCGTGGTGCTGCGATAGGTGTGTGCACGCACGCGGACGCGTGGACGCTGTGTGTGCATGATGGGCCGAGGCCCAGTGGCCGCGCCACGTTCTAGCGGGAGAACGTTTCATCCACAGCATTACCGAAAAAAAAAACACGTCGCTAGGCGGCTAGGCCAGCTAGCCAGTTCTTAATGTTGCCCATCAGAGTAACCAGGCACGGCCCAGAAAGGAGAAATGCAATTTGGATTAGTATACGATAACATTTCATCTAAATCCCTCCGTTTTTAAATGGATATATATGATGAACTATTTAGTTAGTAATCTGGATGAAGAGAGTAATTAAATTGTTATTTTCCTTAGTTATCCACTGTCTTTTTAGATGACACCAAGTTTAAAAGGAATCTCAGTTGGTTGAGGACGTAGGATACCTTGTATTTTGGTATAAATTTTAAACCGTTTTTTACAATGTATAACCCTGATCATGAGTTTGTGTGTCACATGATGGAAGGGAGGGTGAGACCCAATATGTGTTGGAATTGGCCAACATTGCTTGACGTTTGTTGTTACAAGTCGTAGCTCCGAGTCATCAAGTAAAAAAAATAGTTGAGAGAAGGTGGAAAAAGAATAGAACGAAATTGTCCCACTTTTTGAGGACATACTGTGTGCACAGGCTGTATAGCTTTACGGTTTCAGAGATTCGACGATTCGTCTTGGTACCTTCACCACATGCTCTTCAAGTGTTCTTGGATTCCGTGAAAAGTTGGCATCGTCAAGAACGCAGAAACACTCGAAGAGGTTCGCGGTGCGCCGTGTCTCACATTCAGTGTTCAAAAGATCAGCTTTGTATTCCCTTGTCTGAGCGTCCGTCAAATGGTTACAAAGGTCGTAGGAGGATTGCTTTGCTGTAATCGACAGATTTGCTTCACAGATGACTTCATCAACAGGAAGAAAAAAGAATCCATTTGCGCTCGGCAAGTGATGATGAGGCGACGATCGGCGGCGACACTTTACAAATTCTCACTGACGTACTACGGGACAAGTATGCCTGGTGTGCACGCCCATGTGCACGCGCTCGATCTCAAAGTCCAGCAGGCGCGCGCATGGCGGCGCGTGATGTCCCTGTCTTGTACTGATGCTACTGCACGCTCGCAGTCTCCGTCTCCGTCGTCTCCGGGCGCGCCGCTAATCTTGCGCTCGCCTGCTTATTCTGGGACCTGCTGTCGCCCCCTCCAGCCTCGTCCCAGCCCTCCACGTACACCGTGGGCTCAGCGCGCGGGCAGGGACCTCGTCAACCGCTCAACATGGCGCCGTGCCGGGAGACACGGCGCTCGCTTCGAGCGGCGGCCATGTCGGCAGGCGCGCGCGGCGCCGTGGTTCGCATGCTGATTTGATTTTTGGCTGCGCGCAGCTGGCTGCCTTCCCTGCTGATCGGTCAAAGCAGCAGCTCGGCATGTTATCTTCCATGCATCAGGGATCCCTAGCTAGGATGGATGAAGTGATGAACAAGCTGACCGATGGATGCTTTGTCCCGTTGAGGAGGCCTCAAGTACGCTGGCGGCTGATTGGCGTGTCGTCAACCGGCCGGGGGCTGTAGGGACCAACTGTATCATCGTTGATTGATTTGCATACCTACGATGCCTAAACACTGGATCGCGTCTTTTCAGCTACAAATGTCGTGGAGTTCATAGTCAAACATGCATGTCAAGAAAAGGTTCAAAATTAACCGCGTGCACGGCATGACCTCGCTCGCTGAGGAGATTACTAGTCAAGAGTAGAGACTTGCTGTAGTACTTCTGCAGTTCTGCCTAGCCGATAAATACACACGTCTTCTTTCACTAAACGGATCACACTGCAGTGCCGGATTAAATTCAGCTCTTTGAGACCTCTTTTTTCAAGTCTTGCGCTATGAAAAGGGCCATTACAATTTATTACATACTCAAAAAGATTGGAAGAACGTGGTTAGCGAAGTGGTTTAATTTATGTCCAGTAGTTACAAACCGCAAATTTAAATTTAACATCCTCTCTCTGTCTTACGCCTACTACATATCTTTAGGTATATGAGTTGATGACTTTAAGAATTTTAAAACATGTTGCCCTCCCTATAGCTAGATTATAGGCCATCTATATGTTTTGATCAGTTTTCTACACTGTTCTCCCTAGTGGTAGCAGTCACACTTCCATTCACCCCCAAATTTGTTTATTAAATGACAACAAGAGATTGGAGCATCTTATGTTGGAATATTCGTGGCCTAAACGCTACTGGGAAATGGGAGGCAATAAGGAATAAGATAGAAGAGAGTTCTTGTGCAGTACTTTGCCTGCAAGAAACAAAGAGAGAGCATTTTGACTCATCCTATGTTAGAAAATTTGCACCTAGAAGGCTGGATAGTTTTGATTATGTACCATCAGATGGGGCTTCTGGTGGTATACTCATAGCCTGGAACAGCACCTTGCTCAATGGAGTAGTGATAGACAAACAACTATATGGCATCACTGTTCAGTTTACCTCCACTCAGAACAATGAACAGTGGAAACTCACAAATGTCTATGGGCCCTGTGATGATCCTGAAAGAAGCAATTTTATTGATTGGTTTAGAGGACACAACATAGACATTGATGTCAACTGGCTTTTCCTAGGAGATTTCAACTTTTACAGGTCTCTAAGCAACAGGAACAAGCCTGGTGGCAACCTCACTGACACCCTAATCTTCAACGAAGCTATTGGTCACCTGGGCCTGGTAGAGCTCCCACTGAAAGGCAGAGCTTATACTTGGAGTAATATGCAGGTGGAGCCCTTGCTGGAGCAGCTGGACTGGTTCTTCACCTCACCAAACTGGACACTAGATTACCCCAATACTGAAGTACTCCCTCTTGGCAAGATCACCTCAGACCACTTACCATGCAAGATTGTGATTGGCACCAGAATACCTAAAGCAAGCATCTTTCGATTTGAAAACTATTGGGCAGAGAGAAGTGACTTCATTGATGTTGTTAACCAGTCATGGACCACTACTGCACCTAATCCTGATGCAGCCAAAAACATTACCCATAAAATTACCCATAAATTCAAAGTACTCAGATCTAAGCTCAAAACATGGAGCAAGCATTTCTCCAACTTGAATCTGCTGATTCAGAACTGTAATTCAGTCATAGCCACCCTGGATGAGGTGGAGGACCAAAGAGGCATGTACAATCCTGAAGCCAACCTGAGAAATATAGTCAAAAGACAGTTAGGCATCTTGCTACACCAGAAAAATATCTACTGGAGAAATAGATACACTGTCAACAGAATTAAATTGGGAGATGAGTGCACCAAATTCTTTCATGCCATGGCCGCTATCTCTTATAGAAGGAATAACATTGCAGAAATACAGAATGATGAGGGAGCATTAATCAATGATTCAATGATCATGAAGGAAAGGCAGGATTGCTTTGGTCATCTTTCAGGGGAAGAATGGGAATGTCCTCCTCACCAAGAATGTGTTTTGACCTCTCAAACTTAATTGAGCCAGTACAGAGTCTTGAGTTCCTAAGTGATCCATTCCAACTTGAGGAAATTGATGCAATTGTGAAGAGGATGCCAACTGATAAGGCCCCAGGGCCAGATGGCTTCAATGGGCTATTTCTGAAAAAGTGTTGGCATATTGTCAAATATGACTTTTATATCCTGTGCTCAGATTTCTTTCAGTGTCAGATCAACCTGCAAAGTATAAACACTTCATATATCACTCTGGTGCCAAAGAAGGATTGCCCAATCTCAGTGAATGACTACAGACCTATTTCACTCATGAACATCTCTCTTAAGCTGCTGACCAAGCTGCTGGCAGACAGGTTACAAGCAGTCATTCTGAAGTTAGTCCATCAGAATCAATATGGCTTCATCAAAACAAGGTCAATACATGATTGCCTTGCCTGGAGCTATGAATACATCCACCAGGGCCACCAATCCAAGAGGGAAGTCATAATACTAAAGCTGGACTTTGAAAAAGCATTTGACACTGTGGAACACTCAACAATAATTTAGATGATGACACACATGGGAATGCCTGATACCTGGATTACCTGGTCAAATCAATACTGTCCTCAGCATCTTTAGCAGTTCTCCTAAATGGAAAGCCTGGGAAATTTTTCAAATGCAAGAGAGGAGTCAGACAGGGAGACCCACTATCACCCCTCCTCTTTATTCTAGCAGCTGAGCTTCTACAGGTGCTGGTGAACAAGGCAGCAGCCATCAATCAACTAAAGAAGCCTCTACCCATGGATGGTGAGGACTTCCCAATAGTCCAGTATGCAGATGATACACTACTCCTCTTGCAGGCTGATGCAATGCAGTTAGTGTTCCTAAAAGCACTTCTGCACTTTTTGCTGAATCCACAGGACTGAAAGTGAATTATAGAAAGTCACAAATGTACCCAATCAATATAAGCCCAGAAAGAATGCATCATTTTGCCAGCACCTTTGGGTGTGAAGTGGGCTCAATGCCTTTCACCTATTTGGGTTTGCCAATGGGTACAACAAAGCCTAGATTTGAGGATTTGGTCCCAATGATGGACAGAGTAGAGAAGAGACTATCAGCATGCTCAACATGGCTCTCTTATAGTGGCAGACTGGAAATGTAGAACTCAGCAATTACACCAATCACCACCTATACAATGTGCACTGTCAAATTACCTAAAGGGGTAATTGAAAACATTGATAGGGCAAGAAAGTAGTGCCTTTGGAGAGGAAATTCAGAAAAGAAGAAGGGTGGCAACTTGTTTGCATGGCAGACTGTAATGCTACCAAAGGACAAAGGTGGTTGTGGTGTCACAAACCTAAGTCTACAAAATGATGCTTTGCTTATGAAGCACCTGAGCAAATTCTACAATAAGGAGGATATCCCTTGGGTAAGGTTAGTATGGAACAAATACTACAGAAACAAAGTGCCACATACTGCCAGAGAGGTCGGCTCTTTCTGGTGGAAGGATGTACTCAGACTTAACACTCTATTTAGGGGAGTAACCAAGTGCACAATTGGCAATGGACAAACTGCATGTTTCTGGGATGATCTCTGGCTCGATGCAGTACTGTCAAGGAAATACCCAAGGCTAGCTTCTTTTGCCAAATCTGATAGCATCTCTGTACTAGCAGTTATGGAAGCTGAAGACTTGGACTCATTATTTATGCTCCCAATGTCAGTCCAAGCACTTGATGAAATGGAAGACCTACAGAACCATCTGCAGGACAGAGAGTACTCCCCTAAAGAAAATGACAGATGGACTCCCATATGGGGAAGCAAGTTTACCTCCAAGAAATTCTATAGGCATGTGTTCAAGGGAAGTGAAGCCCACCCAATCTACAAGAAAATCTGGAAATCAAGATGCACACCGAGGATCAAATTCTTTGCGTCGTTGGTGATGGTGGACAGACTAAACACCAAAACAATGCTTCACAGGAAAAACCTCAATGTGCAGGGTGGACAGACATGTGTTATGTGTACTACTAGAGCTCTAAAGGACATTGAGCACTTATTTTTCACATGTCCTTTTGCACCAGAATGTTGGCAAAAGCTTGGCGTACACTGGTACCTTGCTTTGCAGGTTCATGACAGGGTAGCACAAGGGCTGGGAGCACACAATGTACCATGTCTGGTGGAAGCCATCCTCATAGCTGCCTGGGAGTTGTGGAAGATCCAAAATGACAAAGTCTTTCAGCGACGTGATCCCTTACCCTCAACATGGTTTTGTAATTTTAAAAGTCAATGTCTACTCTAGTCGGTTAGGTTTAAGGAAGACCTGAGGTCATCCTTCTGTGTGTGGTTAGATGCCTTCAGTTAATCATGTATGTATGAACTCCTTTGCCTTTTAAATTAATGAAAATTTTGACACTGTGGGGAACTCCCCCACAGTTTTTCTTGTCAAAAAAATAGCAAGTGATCTTTGGTCTGTTAGAATATGTAACAAACTATTGTTGTAACGTGCCATATCTTGTAACACGGCAATGACCATCATCATGAGCACATGTTCGGTTTGGATAGTCCTAGTCTATTAGATCTAGATAGATTAGATGATTATCCTTCCAACCATCTTACTTGTAATCCAAGTTTGTATTCCCCTATATATATATCTATCACGGAGACATGATGAGCCAAGCTAGGCAATCACGGTTGTAGCCATTCTTTCATGGTAATCAGAGCAACCCTTCCACAAAACATCAAGCCCTAACAATGGCGTCCTCATCCAACGCCACCAGCCAATCCCATCATTCACCCTTCGGCCCCTCCATCTCCGAGAAGCTCACGCGCGACAACTTCCTCCTATGGAAGGCGCAGGTTCTCCCAGGCGTCCGAGCGGCGCAGTTCGAGGGCTACCTCGACGGTACCAAGATCGCCCCCGTCAAGCTCCTGGAGATGGTCAAGGAGGACAAGACGAAGGTCACCACCATAAACCCTGACTACGGGAAGTGGATCAAGGAAGACCAGCAGCTGCTGGCGCATCTCAACAACACCCTCTCAAGGGAGATCCTCGGCCAGGTGGCTGACAAGACCACCTCGTCGGAGGTCCAGACTGCGCTCGTTGACATGTTCTCGGCGCAGTCCCAGGTGCGTGTGATGAATTTGCGTATGCAGTTGGTGAACTGCAAGAAGGGAAACCAGACCGCCGCCGTCTACTACGCCAAGGTTAAAGCCCTTGGTAATGAACTCGCTGCTGCTTGAAGGCCGGTTCCAGATGAAGAACTGGTCACGTTCATCCTGGCATGGCTCGACTTTGACTACAATGCGTTGGTCTTCTCGGCGCTTGGGCGCACCATCCCGATCTCCCTGAGCGAACTATATGCTTAGTTGGTCGCCTACGACATGCGCCTCCAGATGCTTCAAGACAACGCCAACAACAACAACTCCTCTGTCAACGCGGTGGCACATGGTCGCGGTGGATCTCGTGGTCGCGGCCGTGGCGGTCCAGGACGTGGCTTTGGTGGCCGTGGAGGTGGCAATCCACCGCAGTCTCCGAAGACTGGTGGTGGGCAGGCAGTTGCCAAACCAATTTGCCAAGTGTGCAAGAAGAAGGGCCATGAGGCCGACGTCTGCTAGCACCGCTTCGATGAGGAGTTTCAGCCTTACACCAAGAACGCTGGCACTGCGCAGATGAACTACGGGTATGACATCAACTGGTATGCTGATAGTGGTGCTACCGATCACATCACCGCCGAGCTAGAGAAGATGACTGTCCGAGGCAAGTACAAGGGATCGGATCAAGTCCACACCGCGAGCGGTTCAGGCATGAAGATTAGTAACATTGGTCATGCAATCTTACATACCCCCAAATAAGAAGGATTCATCTACAAAATGTCCTTCATGTTCCTAGTGCAAGTAAAAGTCTTGTTTCTATTCATCGACTCACATCCGATAATGACACCTTTATTGAATTTCATCCTCATTATTTTCTTATTAAGGATCGGGCCACGAAAAAATACCTTCATCGTGGCAGGTGTGAGGGTTTCCTCTACCCGCTAAAGTCTCAAGAGGCAGCAGCACAACCCCACAAACAAGCTTGTCGTGTCGGTCGTCCATCTACTGGAGATGGCATAATCGTTTTGGTCATGCGTCCTTTCCCATTGTCGAGAGAGTCATTAAGAATAATTTGCTTCCTTGTTCTAGTGATCGTGATGTCGAGTCGGTGTGCGACTCTTGCCAAAGAGCAAAGAGTCATCAATTGTCTTATTCTATATCTGATAATAAAAGTTGTGCTCCTCTTGATTTAATCCATTCGGATGTTTGGGGACCTGCTCCTGTTTCTGTTGGCAATTACACTTATTATGTGTCTTTTATCGATGATTATAGTAGATACACATGGATCTATCTACTAAAACACAAATCCGAGGTGTTCCAAGTTTTTAAGAATTTTCAGAATCTTATTGAAAGAAAATTCAATTAGAAGATTGTTCATGTGCAATCTAATTGGGGAGGTGAATATGAGCGGTTGAATTCATTCTTTCAACATCTAGGCATATCCCATCGAGTTTCATGCCCGCACACTCACCAACAAAATGGCCGTGCTGAAAGAAAGCACCGTCATATAGTGGAGGTAGGATTATCTCTTTTAGCTCAAGCCTCTATGCCTCTAAAATACTGGGACCAAGATTTTCTCGCTGCCACATCTATCATCAATATCCTTCCCTCCAAAGTTATAGATAATAAGATCCCAGTAGAGTTGCTGCTCAAAGAAAAGCCTCATTATTCATCTCTCCGAGTTTTCGGTTGCACGTGTTGGCCAAACTTGAGGCCATACAATTCAAGGAAACTCTCCTTTCGATCGACCCAGTGTGTTTTCTTGGCCTTAGTTCTATTCATAAAGGCTTCAAGTGCCTAGAGCCTAACACTGGCCGGATCTATATATCACGAGATGTAGTTTTTAACGAGGAAGTTTTTTCATTTTCCAAACTACACTCTAATGCCGGTGCACGATTAAGGAGTGAAATTTCACTTCTTCCTGAAACTGTTGCTCCTTTCACTCCTGGGGATGTAGATTGTCATGTTCCTAATGTCACTAACCTGCCTGTTGATCAAAATCTGCAAGAAAATGATGAAGTGCAGGTTGTTCAAGAGATTCATGACGTCAATGCCACATAACCGGTGGCCGTAGCGGATCCGGGACCGAGAGCCAAGGTTGATCCGCTTGTGCCGATCGAGTCGCCTGCTCCTCTGCCGTCCGAGGTAGCGAGGGCCAATACGGGCGCGCCGCATGGGGGGACATGATCAGCTTCGGGATCCACTCCATGCGTCGCGACAGAGGAGCATCCACCGACCATAGGATCTTCTGTGGCTGCCCCGGGATCGGCTACGGTGCCAGAAGCTGATAATCATCCTCCAGGAAACGCTGATCAAAATGTTCAGCATCCACACACGAGGCTCCAAAGCGGCATTACAAAACCAAAGGTATACACTGATGGTACAGTTCGTTATGCTAACATGTGCACATCTGGTGAGCCTGAGTCATTAGGTGAAGCTTTGAAGTCACCCAAGTGGAAAGGAGCTATGCAAGAGGAATATGAAGCCTTACATAGAAACGACACATGGACTCTTGTTCCACCGTCTCATGGCAAGAATGTCATTGATTACAAATGGGTTTACAAAATCAAGAGAAGATCTGATGGTCAGATAGACAGATACAAGGCACAGTTAGTAGCAAAAGGCTTCAAACAGCACTATGGAATAGATTTTGAGGACACATTCAGTCCAGTGGTTAAAATTGCAACTATAAGATTGGTTCTGTCCCTAACGGTAACAAGAGGATGGTGTCTGCGTCAGCTAGATGTTCAGAACGCGTTTCTCCATGGTGTTCTGGAAGAGGAGGTTTACATGAGGCAACCACTAGGTTTTGAGAATCCCAAGTATCCTTCTTTTATTTGCAAGCTTAAAAAGGCTATTTATGGTTTGAAACAAGCTCCAAGAGCATGGTACTTTGAGTTAAGCTCTAGACTTGTTGCTCTCGGTTTTGTTCCTTCAAAATAAGATATGTCCCTCTTTCTCTATAGGAACAAGACTGTAGAGATTTATATGCTAATCTATGTTGATGATATAATTGTAAAAAAGTTCTTCCCAAGATGCTGTGAAGGTATTGTTGGGAGCGCTTAAGAAAGATTTTGCGCTGAAGGATCTTGGAGATTTGCATTATTTTTTGGGAATTGAAGTTGAAAGAAAATAAAATGGTGATCTACTCTTGACTCAGAAGAAGTATGGCAAGGATATTCTGTCTCGTGTAGGTATGGCAAACTGCAAGACAATTGTTACTCCAATGCCTTCGGCAGAGAAGTTGTCACAAGAGGATGGAAGTCCTCTAGGACCTGAAGATAGTACCAGGTATCGCGGTATAGTTGGTGCACTTCAGTATATTACTCTCACTAGACCAGATTTGGCGTTTGCTGTAAATAGAGTCTGTCAATATCTCCATTCACCAACAACAGTTCACTGGACAATAGTCAAAAGAATTATCAGGTATCTAAAGTTTTCAGAAAACATTGGACTGCTGATCAGGAAGCATTCACCTCTGGTTGTTAGTGCCTTCTCTGATGCAGATTGGGCAGGATGCAAGGATGATCGGAGGTCTACTGGAGGTTTTGTTGTGTACTTAGGATCAAATGTGATCTCATGGAGTGCAAGGAAACAACCAACTGTATCCAGATCAAGCACAGAAGCTGAATATAAATTCATGGCCAATGCCACAGCTGAGATGATTTGGTTGGAACAGTTGCTTGGAGAATTAGGTGTCAAACTCAAGGTGAAGCCTCGGCTCTGGTGTGATAACTTGGGGGTGACGTACTTAGCTGCGAATTCGGCGTTTCATGCCAGAGCCAAGCACATAGAGATTGACTTCCATTTTGTTCGAGAAAGAGTTGCAAGAAGACAACTAGAAGTGCGGTTTGTATCTACAAAAGATCAAGTCGCGGATAGTTTCACTAAAGCTTTGCCACAAAGGAAGTTTGAAGAATTCAAGGACAATCTAAATCTTATAGAGAAAACAAGTATAGATTGAGCGGGGCTGTTAGAATATGTAACAACCTATTTTTGTAACGTGCCATATCTTGTAACACGGCAATGACCGTGATCATGAGCACAGGTTCGGTTTGGATAGTCCTAGTCGATTAGATCTAGATAGATTAGATGATTATCCTTCCAACCACAAGATTGTATTCGTCTATATATATCTAACACGGAGACGTGATGAGCCAAGTTAGGCAATCACGGTTGTAGCCATTCTTTCATGGTCAAGCTATCATATGACATAGCTAATGTGTGGTCGTCGAATGTAGAGCGGAGGAGAGGATCTTGGTATTCTGGCCAAAAGCTCTTCATATTGAATATGCTTTGGGAGCAGTCTAGGGACAGCCCATAAGGAGACTCACTTGTGCATACAGAAGGCCCACGATCTACAGTGTTTGTAGCCTTCTTGTTGGCAACGGCAATTTCATTGCAGATCATTTTTTTTTTTGGCAAGATACACTGCAGATCATTGACGAGCCATGATTTCTACACATACACACAAATGACATACTTTCATTTAAACGCTCTTCTGTTGAGTAGGTTAGTGTGGAGCTTGAAAAGCAAAGTATTGCTAGACTTTGTTCTAGTTCTTTATCCTTTTTCTAATCTTTCTTTATCTTTTTTTTTTTGATTGACCTAAAAGTATTTTTAAAAAATCTAATAGGGTCGAATCCCTGGCCATAAGATGACTTAATGTTCTGTACACGGGGATTCGAAGTGTGGTTGCTTGCTCAACTCCACACAAGCTAGCCAGCCAGACAAGAACACAATTTTACTCCGTTGTTTCAATGAAGTAGCCATTCCTCCAAGACTGGTCGAAGGCCTTTTGGGATTTTCTTGTGCCACAAAAGCATTGCAACCACACAAATCTTGAAGTTGTCGAAATGAGATGAAGACACTACACCACAACCCAAAATTAACGTTAGTGGAGGGATGCTAAAAATGTCGATTTAACGTCGAAGGGCGGATGTTAAGGACTACTAATGGACTATCCGACGTTATATCTCGTTTTGGCGATGTCCAACATTAATTTTATTTCGCTATAACGTCGGATGGTCGGTTGTTATATAACTTTTAGCGACCCACCAGACATCGCCACAAATAGACAACAATCATACGAACAAGCGCAATTTTCTTTTTAGTTCCTCTCTAAAACTTGTAACTAGTTATTCTCCATCGTACTAACCTCAAATTTGATGATTTTTTTCCTAAAATTATCTAAAATCAGGATTTATCAATTTGTGGCATTCTTACTATATTTTTGGTGATACACTGTTTAGACATGCAATCTGATTGATGTAAACCAGCTGCACTAGGTATGGTGCTAGCCTGTTTGCAAGGGGCTTGAAGATCAGCTTGGCGAGACAAAACTGAATTTGATAGCTGAGGACGTGACGGCTTCCACAACCCTCGACCCCCAAGCGCTCCCAGGGGCAACTCAGGGGGCCACCTCCACCGCCGCTAGTCGTGACCACTCCGCGTGCTCCCTCCGGCCACTGTTGCTGCCTTCCTGCTTGTGGCAGCGGCGGCCCGCGCCGGGCCCGAAGAGGCTACCTGTGCGTAGCTTCCTCGCCTCTCTGTCTCCCTCCTCCACCCCATCCCCATCCCTTCCGGCTCCGACCAGAGGGCGACCTCCGGTGTGCCTGGGGCGGCGGATCCGGGGTCCTTGGGCATGGATATGTGGCTCCCGGTCTCGGATCTAGCGCGTGGGGGCCTTGCAGCCACGACGGGCGGCCCTCGTGCTGGGGGTAGTTCGCGGCTCTGGCTCCTAATTCCCCAGTGAGTGTAGCAGCGCCCCCTCCCCCTAGGCTGGGGATCTAGTGAGCGGTGGGGAGACGCCCTTCCTCTCCACCTCCGACCTGAGCGGCAGTGGTTGGTTAGATCCGCCCCCCTAGGGATAGACCTTGTGATTCGGTGTGGCCGCCTTGCCGGCAGGGCCAGGGTGCCCACGCGCTGAGACATCCAAGAGGAGCGCGAATGCCGGCTGCTCGCCCGACGTCGTTGGCAGCTCCTACAGCTCCGCCAGCTCGAGGTGGTTGGCACTGCAGGGTGAACGGCAGTGTGGGTGTAGAGACCACTAGCGTGCGCTGACTTGCATCGTGGTGGTGTGGGCGGCGGTTCTAGCGGTGCATCATCGACGCCGTGGTCGCGTGGATGGCGTCGTCTCACTTGTTTCTCGCATCCGCGGCGTCATGTTATTGAGGCTGATGGCGGTTGAGCGAGCACTAATGCCCCTCATCCTGATCGCGGACAGGGGTGAAAACCCCACAAGGCTTCTAGCTAGGCGACGACGGTGGCATCCCTGCATCATCACCTTCTTGGAGGCGTTGTCCTCAATCCATCATCGGAACCCGCTGGGGCAAGCTTGGGGATGAAATCCCTTGGATGCTATTCACAACGAAGTTGGCATCCGTGGATGTCATTTCCTTCCTGAAGGCTTCGTTGATGCTCCTTGCTTGTTTCTGTCGTGCCATTCTTCTACCCGTCGCTCCTTCCGTGTGGACTCTGTGGACGGTGCGCTGCGCCTATTCACACTTCATGCTTCTCCTCACTTTGGTATATGTCTAATTGGTGTTTGTGGTAGTTGTAGTCTTCTGTTTGGGCGGATGCTTTGCCGCCGATGTATCTTCAGGTACGACGTCCTCGCCCGTGGTCTTGAGGGCAATGGCCCTGAGTGACTCGGAGGAGCAATTGGAATGCGGTCTGGCCACTAAGGTCGCGTTTTCGGCGGATGCTTTGCCGCCGAGGTCACTGTCATTTTCGGCGGATGCTTTGCCGCCAAGATCATCATCTTTTCTAGCAGATGCTTTACTGTCGAGGTTTCTTGGACGGATGCTTTGCCGTCTGGAATTCTAACGGATGCTTTGCCGCTATTATCATGTACGGCTCCTAACACTAGCTAGTAGCTACCTAGGTGTGTTGAGATATTTTTTGTTTCATGTTCTTGCTTTTCGTTTTGTGTTAAGGACTTCGTTGGTAATCCATAGATTACCTATGAACCTTTTTATATCAACTATGTATATGTCTATTAATCATTCTCTTCTGCTTAATAAAATACAAATGTCTACTTAAAAAATCAGCTTGGTGACGCTGTGTACGAGTGTGATGGGCCTGTAATCTGCTTAGCCGGCCCAGCCACATCTGCAGGATTCTTTGGAATTATTATTAGAATGATCTGGGCGTAGTGAAGGAGTTGGTGGTCGCCAGAATGATGTCGTTCTTTCAGCACCGACCACGTTGATCTACTAATAGATTTCATATTTTTCTTAAGCTATATAGACTAGAGAAGCTGCTTCTGGCTCATATCAGAAAGCCTTCGTTTGCGTGCTCGATAAATAACGAAGAGATTATCTTTAGGACACATGGACAGTCATTTCGTTAGGAGTCTTGGAGACAAATAAATGCCCGTACGACCTTGAAGCTGTGTGATCTGTGTGGATGACACGAGAGGTGCCACCAGCACAAAGTTGCCAAAACACGTGCATGCTTCGCCGCGCCGCGTGTACGCCGACAACGCGAGAGACGAGACACACGTAGCCACCGCATCCACCATGCGCCGGCGCCGCTCGAGCACCGTCTCACCAGTCCAATCTGGCCACCACTGACTCATGGCCGTAGACGCATCTAGATTGCAGCCACCCGTCACCCGACTCCGTACTGCAAGCAAAACAAAAATCAACGGATAAGAGTGCCTGGCAAAAGCTACTGCTTGAAAAATCTAGCGACTTAGCAACCGTGGTGAATAATGTCCGAACAAGTGTCCAAAACTACGTCGGTTGTACAACTCTATATAAGGATACTGAAAGTAACGTATTGGCCTTCAGCTTTACCAACGGATCAGCAATTCAGAAGCCAAGCCAACAAGATTTTTTTTTCCGTGCATCCTTGGCATCTCGGTCGCCGTAGCTACTGTAGTTACACGCGCGCTTGAAAGTGTAGTGTAGTGGTAGCAATGGCGCAGCCGCAGCCAAGAAGAGGAGACGAAGGGCTCCAGGCGCAGGGCGGCGGCAAGGCCCCAGCACCGGCGCAGCAGGAGCCGATCAAGTACGGCGACGCGTTCCCTGTGAAGGGCGAGCTGGCGGGGCAGCCCATCGCGCCGCGCGACGCCGCGGCCATGCGCTCCGCGGAGGACACCGTGCCGGGCGTCCAGGTCCCGCAGGAGAGCGGCGGCGGGTTCAACGCCGGGCCCTTCATGGAGTCCGCCGCCGCGTACAACCAGGCCGTTGGTGCCGTCGCCGCGGGACAGGCGAGCGACGCCGTCGCCAAGCACGGGGTCAACGTCACCCAGGACGCCGTGCCCGGTGGCCGCATCGTCACCGAGTTCGTGGCAGGCCAGGTATGCATGCCGTGTCGTGTCCATTAATGTCCTGCCTCTGATCGTCTCATGAAGTGCAGAGGACGCCGCTCGCTTAAGATTCTGATCTGATGCTCGGTCCTGGCAGGTGGTAGGCCAGTACGCCGTCGCCGAAGCGGCGCCACCGCAGCAGCAGCAGCAGCAGGATGGGGCGGGTCACAAGGCCGCCGGAAACGAGGGTGGTGCAGCTGGACACGGCGATGGAGGAGCGCACGGTGGGCGCGCCGGTGCCACGGCGGCGAGGCGGGACTAAGATGGATAGGACGACGCTTCGATTTTATCATATCATCGTTTTCCTCTGATCCTGTATATATTATGTATCATGTTTCTGCTTATGAACCTGTCGGTGGTTTTTGGTTATGTATGAGGAACTGTGTACTGTACTAGTAAATAAGAAAGGCGATGCATCATGTATCCATCCAAACAAGCGAATGGCAATCAGTTGTTCGAAAAATAAGTATGGGTTCTGACGAAATAAGTAGAATAAACAAAAATTTATAATAGTAAACTGAGAATTTCTCACCCGATTGGCCGCTAGTCTCAATGGCCAGTTTTATTGCACAGTTTCACATATTATTTAAAGCATTATGGGTCCACCGTTCTCTTTTCTACCAATGACATTTCTCCATACATGCGGATGAAATAAAATAACTCTCAATTGGGGTTTCACACACTTTTTAATGTTTTGGAAACACCTTATATAGTTTCATCATGGTGAAACGAATTACTTCTCTCTCCTTTCAATTTCATGCAATTTCATGCAAATGCTGATATGGCAGTCTATTTAATGTGCATAACACTTCCGTGAAACCTCCATTTAGACTGGCCTTATAAATGAACAAATTGTTTGAGAAGGACGAGCTTGGGTGTCACCCCAGCTGCATCTTCAAGTACGCTTCCCTGGGCCAAGACAGTGATGAAGCACCGTCGCGTAATTAAGCCTAAAAGATCCCGTCAGTCAGCCGAGCGCCTGCGTCTTCGGCCCGTCATGGATCAATAATGTGTTGACGGCATTTTTTTTCTTGAGATTCAACCGGAGTTTATATTAGCCATGATGATTGATTACAATCAACAACAGCAGTAGCTCGCAAACATGATAGAACTAGTGTCCTCCGCGCTTCGCTACGGTTTATGGTGGGCAAGTAGATTGTTCGGTCAATACCACCATGCACTTTCTTATGTTGAGTGGAAAGCAGAAACCAAATTATGACTTTTGAATAGTTTTCATGCACTAAAAATTTTTTTACCCTTTTTTTGGGGCAGTTGTTAGATTTGTCAAATATTATGTTGAGCTCATTTATCTTTTTGTGCAGTGGCTGACTGATTATAGACCGCCTCGCAACGTAGAAACACGGAATGACAGACCTACCACTATATTTCTGTCTATAGTTTTGAGATGCTATTTTGCCCTATCTCAATTTCAGAGGAAGCCAATGCATGGATATGTTTGGTTGAGCTGTGGCTTTTGAAAAAGCTGTTGTGGCTGTGAGCTGTGGAAAAGCAGCTGTGGGAAAAGCAGTTGTGGGAAAAACAGAAGGCCTTTGGTTAGAGGTGCTGTCAAACTGTAGACTGTCTGACGAATACCTGTAATGCCCCTAAATGCATGGGACATGTTTATATAGAAATTGCTCGTAACAAGCTAATATGTGGAACGTGGGCCTGGTTTCTTGCAGTGTTGGGCTCCAACAATCCAACTCCCTCAAGCCCATATAACACATGAGACAATCTGGACCGTCCATCGTGCATCTCTAGCAAACAAAATAGACGCGGTCAGCCTCTTTATTACTTCCTCTTCTTCCTCCGCGTGCTGGGTTAGATTGTCGAGAGCGGGTCACCGGCCGACCATGGGCTCCTGCGCGCGCCTGAGGACAGGGGGGCGGGCGCCTCGCCCGCCGCCGCACAGGTAGGGGGGCGAGGAAGACGGAGAGGGAAGACCACTGGAGGGAGGTCGCCGGAGAAGGAGGCGCTCGCCGGAGATGGAGGCGCTCGCCGGAGGGAGGTCGTCGGAGATGGAGCTCGTAGCGCTTGCTCGTGCCGTGCGGTCTCGCGAGCAACGAAGGGGAAAAAAATAGAAGTGAAGCGGTACGTGTGTAACCAGTGGCAAGTGAGTAATTTGTTACCCCAAAAGCCAGCAAAAGCAGGGGTGGGGGGTGCTTTTGAGTTTGTACTGTGGTGAAAGCTGGCTTTTGGTAAAAGCAGCTTTAGCTTTTGGGCCCTTTGGTTGAGCTTTTGGCTAGGCAAAAGCCACAACCAAAAGCCCAACCAAACACACCCTTAAAGAAAGATGTGCTTGGTACTATGTCATGGACAGTGCAAAAGATTTTGGGGCATTACACTTAGCTAAATTAGCAAAGATAAAACTTTGTAACGGGTCTGTACTATTTAATACGGCCGTTTGTTATAGGGTGATGGTTGATGCAGTTAATGGTGCTGGACCCGTTTAGTGTCAGGCCGGTTGACCCGTTTGCCCTGCTGCTACAGTGATAGATCCGTTAACCCTGTTGCTGCATTATTGGACCTGCTGCTATAGTGCGTGACCCGTTGCGCCCGACTGCTACAGTGGCAGATCCGCTTACCCTATTGCTACATTATTGAAACCACTCTACAGTACCGAACCCATTGGTACAGTGTCCGGCCCGTTTGCTACAGATCTACAGTAAAACAGTACCTGGTGCGGTGTAGCGCTGGACTTCTACAGCTGTAGTAATATTTATTGATTTATTGATTATAAGCCACTCTTCCATCATATTTTTACGAGACACTAATCTAGCACACTCATAAGTCACTACCCAGATTCAAGGATCGTTCTAGACCTCCAACGCTGCCGAATTCTCAACCGACACTACCATATCGGCACTGATGTGGGGGGGAGGGGGGCATCATCAGTGCTGGGTCTTTTAATCCGTGACCCAGCACTGATGCCCAAGAACGCTGCCGGGTCGTATAACCACCCGGCACTGTTCTACATATCCATCATTGCTGGTCCAAGACAATGATGTTCTCCGCAACACTGTTGGGCCCTAACCTGAATCGGCAGTGTTCATTCGGAAGAACGCTGTCGGTGTAAGGTCCTAGATGGCTAGAGGGGGGGTGAATAGCCTATAAAAATTTCTACAAACTCACTAAGCAAACTTCGTTAGATAAACAAACGGCGGAAAGCAAGTTATGCTTAGCCTACTAGGTGTTGCAAGCCTCCTATCCAACAATTCTAGTATGTGATCACAAGTACACACAAGAGCTACCACTAGTGATCAAGAGTTCTACCCACGGGATTTAATCTACACAAGGAGTGGTTCCCGACCGACCACACAAGCAATTCTACCCACGGGATTTAGTCTACACAAGTTGTGGTTCCCGACCGACCACGCAAGCAATTCTACTTTGCAAGAATGTAAACAAGATAATGCGAGAGAGGGTAGGAGCTTGTTATACCGCGTAGAGTCGAGGTTGCCAATCACCGAGAGAATGAACAATTAATTACAATCGGCAACACACAATCGATGACGACCAATCACCGGGAGACAAAGATGAACACAATTGTTTTTGTTCACCCGGTGTTCACTTGGGCACCGCCAAGCTAGTCACCGGTTGTGTCGACCAACACCTAGATGGTTCTTCGGTGTGACCCTCAAGTCACTAGCCCCTCAAGGCTCGCCCGCAAGGCACCGCAAGACACCACTCTCAAGCGAGGTACTCAACGACACGCGCAATCCACTAGGATGCTCTTCGTGATCCCCACGAGGTGAGCTCAAACCTCTCACAATCAACCGGAGGTGGCCAAGAACAATCACCTTCTCTTGCCAACGCCTCCAACAATCTCCAAGCCGGCTAGGAGCGGTACTCTCCAAGAGTAACAAGAAATCCACCGGCTAAACCACCCACAAGTGCCACTAGAATGCTCTCAAGCAATGCAATGCACTAGGTGATCTCTCAATCTCACTTTGGATGAGCAACAAGCAAGAGAGATGAGAGGGAGAGTGTTTCTCTAGCACAAAGGATGAGCAAGTGAGTAGAAATGGGCAAGAGAACCTCCCATGGCCGGCCAAGGGGCTATTTATAAGCCAAGGCGAAATCCAACCGTTACCCCTCGGGCAGGCCGATTTCAACCCGCCGGAATAGCCGACCGTTGGCGGCCCAACGTTCAAATCACCTCGCGTCCGGCCCGCGTCCGGCCTGCGTCCGGCGGCCCGCGTCCGGAGTAAATGCCCGCGCTCAGAAACTTTCTGGTCCGCGTCCGGCCCACGCCGGACGCGGCCAGCCCGCGTCCGCCGCCCTCAGACGGCCCAGCAGCCTCGCGACGAAGCCCAAGACGCGCCGGACTCTGCACAGTGAACGGCCCGCGTCCGCCGCGTGCGTCCGGCGCGCGACACTCGCTCACGCCAAGACACAATGCGCCGGACGCGTCCGGCGCCCAAGCCCTGCGCGTCCGGCGCTGTCAAAACTTCGTTTTTCAGCCCGTCGTGACGCCAACTTCTCAGACATGCTATCCAACAAGTATACCAACTTGATCAACAAAGATAGCATGAATTCAACCAAATTTTGCATCCGGCGCAATAGAAAATATGCATCCATTTTTCTCGAAAGCGCCGAATCCCGCCTCACAGGCTCGGCGGGAGGAAGAGAGGGACCCAAACCCATCTCTACCCTGCAAACCACAGCGCGCCCAAACGCCACCTTTGTAAATGTGCCAACACCACCAAGTGTACATCTCCATGTGCTTGTGTGTTAGCTTTTCACAATCATTTCCCAAAGGTTAGGTTAGCTCACTAGGCCCTACATGCAATGCACTTCATGAATTCACCTAGTGGCACCCGTGTGTCGAATAGCCGATAAGACTTCCCCTCTTAATAGTGCGGAAACTAGGGACTTTGTCGGGTTATACCATGAACCGGCAATGTTCTCTCCGAAGAACACCGCCGATTCAAAAACCGACAGTGTTCTATATCGCCGACACTATCGGATTGGTCTACAAACCGGCAGTATTCTTTGAACTAACACTGCCGTCTGGTAAACCGATTACGATGAAACCAAAGTATTTACATTACAAGTGTCACGGTTACGATGAACCAAAGTATTTACATTACAACAGTCAAAATTGTTACATTGTCTTCTCTTTTTTTTTTTTTTTTACTAAAGAGACTGTGGGAGATCCCCATAGTATTCAAGATTTTCATTAATTAATAAACAAGAGTTTAGGGGTACTTGCATACAAAGTTTAACTAAGAGCATCTAACCAAACACAGAAGGATAACTTTAAGTCATCCTTAAATCTACAAGATTGGAGTAAGCATTGACTTTTGGAATTACTAAACCATAGTGCTATTGTCGGATCACGGCGTTGAAAAACCTTATCATTCCTCAACTTCCAGAGTTCCCAAGCAGCTATGATGGTTGCTTCGATAAAGCAGAGCACATTGTTAGTTCGTCGAACATGAAAGAATCTATCCATGATGTCTCTGGAGAAATCCCAACTGACTCCAATCTTCTGCCAACAATCATGGGCAAATTGACAACCAAAGAACACATTGGGCTATGATGGTTACATTGTCTTCTTTGCTGGGATCAATCTCTCTTTGTTCGGTACTGCCGCCGTCTTGGCCTCCGGAGTAGTGCCCCTTGTGATCGAGAATATCCCTTTCTCCGAGACCACCTCATCCATGATGAAGCCTGCTAGCGTGTCTTGGAATCCTCTGATCTTAGGTTCCGGCATAAAGCCGACCCTCTCCTCCTTGTGTTGTAGTTGAAGCAAGATGTATATGTCGAAACCGCACAAATTAAATAAGAAAGGAGACCCTAAATTAGATAATACATACGAAGGGAAGCATACACACCAGTTTATCTGATGTTAGGGTACTCCCGCCGACGAAACGATACATTGCTCACATTACGTAGAACCCGCATTCGTTGTTCGCCTGCGGCTGCTCTAGAGTCGGCAGCTTCATACGGTAGGCCTTGAATGGGGCCGTCGAGGAGCATCAATTTTCTACCTAAGCCAACTTCTACTTGTAGGTTAGAAAAAAAAACTCGACCATCAAGGGCTGATGGCGCAGCACCAACCTTGAGTACACCGGATCATCCTGCTGGTGTGCCCAACACATACAAATTCGCACAGGAGTAATGTGCACCCGAAGCTCATGATCAGACATGCCTTACTCAACTCCGATATTTATTTAGCCTTCATCACAAGCCTAGCCTATTTGGAAGGTAGGGTTTTAGAACCACTCTAAAATGTTAGTCCAAAAGTTTTTCAGCGCTCATCCAAAATTAAACTAGTAGGATTCCCCGCGTGTTGCCGCGGGTATGAAGAAGGAATTTAATAGGTTAGATTATTAATCACTAAGTGAAGGACCGGTAACGGCGACCAGAGGGGGGTGAATGGGAGCCTCAAAAATTTCTTTCGAAACTTTCACGTCCTAGGCTCAAACAATCAACCCAAGAAACGATACACAAGACGTAGTGATCACGACCCTATTGAGAGGGTGGATGTTCCCAAGGAACACAGCGGATCACCACGAAACCAGCGGAGCAAACGGAAAACAAATCGGAGTCCGAACGGGCAAGTTACGGAGCAAACAGCGAAACTGCTACAGTACCGGACAGTCCGCTACAGTAACCCGGACAGTCCGCTACAGTACCTCGGACAGTCCGCTGCTACAGTGTTTCTGCTACAGTACCACGGGCAGTCCGCTACAGTACCCCGGACAGTCCGAGGGTCAAAAACTGAAAAACACACCGTTCTGTCCAGAATCTGGAGAGGAATAAAAAGTTCAACTGCGGACAGTCCGGGAAATGAGCGCGGACAGTCCGAAAGTCAAAAATACGAAAACACACTGTTCTGTCCAGAAACTGACGACGAGCAAGAAAATCAACTGCGGACAGTCCGGGAAAAAAAGCGCGGACAGTCCGAGGTTCAAAAGTGAAAAACCACTCCGAAAACTCGGGAATCGACCGAGACGATCCCGACGTCCGGACTGTCCGCACGGAGGGCCGGACGATCCGCGACCCGTAAAACAGATCGCCGAAAATCGCCTCCAACAAATTTCGTCCCAAACTTTTTCAAATCGAAACCTCTTGCAACCAAATTTAGGAATGTTGTTGCTTATGCAGAGGAGAGCCTATCTACCAAGAATCATCGGCCAATTTGAAGTAGAGAGGGAGAAATCAAAAGAGGGGCGGAAAAGGTCGTTCTTGGACAACCGGAGAGGAAATTACGTGGATCTTTGATCTCAAGAGGAATCAACGGATTTCCTTGGGTGGAATCATCACTCTTGTGTCATAGATCAATCCAACGCAAAAAGAACGAATCAAAACGGTCTAGAAACGAAGAAATCGCACCGAGAACTAGAGGGGGAAGAGGGAGCACGAAAATTCCATCTCAAGAACACAGACAAAAGCACAAGTGATTTAATCACAGAGGAAACAGCTGAGACTCGGCGCTCAGCTTGCCATACACGCTGGTTCGAGTACAAATCACAGATTTGCAGACCTCTCTCTCACAGCATCTAGAGGAAGGGAAAAACCTAAGGGAAAATGGAAATAGCTGAGGTGAGGGGGAAGGGAGACCCTCATCCTTTATTTATAGGGGCAAGTCTATTTTACATTCCTTCTTTGCCCTAGGATACATGAAGAGCCACACTACTTAGCCAGGGGTATAAGGGTCCAACTCAGGCTTCACTTGATCCGACGGCCACCGCGCCTCCTCACCGGTAGCCTTGCTTCCAAGCAATCTCCCCGATGCCGCCACGTGTCGTCCGTCCGCATCGGGACCTCCGCCCCCGGTTTTGAGGCGCAAACCAGGGAAACCCGCCGCCGATGGTTTTGAGGCGAAACTACCAAACCCTCCGCGAGTAGCGTAGATCATACGCATCCCCCGCCGTGTACACTTGCGCTCGTCGATGTCCCCACTGCTGTCGGCCACCACGGCTGGCCACCCGGTCCTCGGGTCCTCGATCCAAGCCTCACGTCCGCCCTTCACCGCACCCGGTCCGTCGGCCACGGCACGCCCTACTTGATCTTCACCGACCGTCGACCACTGTCTCCGAGCTCGACACCTGCAAACAACATGAGCCAAGAGACACCATTGTTTGACACGTATCCGCGTGCCATCGGTTAGTAATAACACACACACGCCTTGAGTTGGCATGTTGACAATCACTCATCACACAAAGGTCCACACAATGGTTATGGTAAAAACCATGTGTCCTCACTAAGAATTAGGAGATGTATATGTATGGTTATATGATGAAAATAATGAATTTGACCATATAATCAATAGTTCTTAAGCATCAACAACAATATAGTGCGTTGCTGTGAGATTTGAGAGTTAAATTTAGATGGCAGCGAACTCTATTGAGACTTAAGAGTGTACAAACATTCAGATTTGTTGGATCACATCTTTCTAAGTGCAGTAGTAGATTGCCTGATCTGATTCAATAAGAGATGAGAACATCTATCACTACCACATTGAACGAAATCTGAAAACACATCACAATGCACTACAGCTTTTCCAGGACACACACAGAAAACCAGTAATCTACATAACAAATAACAAAAAAACGTTAAAAAGTCATCCGCCACACAGCTTACTACTACTTGGAGCATCCAAAGATGGAGGCAGCCTGCATGTTTTTGTAGGTGTTGCACCCTGAGCTAGGATGACGACGGGGACGGCCGAACGATGGCAACGACCATGGCGATGTTGGCCTTGTGCTCTTGGACCTGGAGCACCTCCTGGAGGCCCGCCTAGCTTCCACCATTCGCACTCGTAGCAGAATTTAAAGGCATGCTAGCTCATGGTTGTGGGTGTAGGAAGCGGGGCAGGCGGAGGGAGCCCAGCAGTCACCAAAGGTCCATTGCACCATCCGGATTTGAAAGGGCGTCACTTCAGCTTTCCAAGTGGATGTGAGTGAGTGTTGCAACCGAAGGAGAAGTTGGTTCTATTAATACTGTGATGACATGGCGCAAGGATGAAGCAGAGAAATAGCTTAGTGGGGTTTGTTTATATAAGATGTATAGATTCTACATGGATGGGTCGTAATTGAAACCAGCTTACACTACAATTACTCATTATTTATTTATTTAGTTTCAGATAAGGTGTACTTTAAATTTTAAGTAATTTTGATAAACCAGTATAAATACACTTAAAATACAGAAACACATATTATTGGTAAAATATAATGAAAAAAATTATTAGATGGACAAACATATTGAATCAAAGCTATGTTAAATTTTATATAAAAAAATGTGAAGTCTACACGGCACATAGTGCTATTTATGCTTCTCTTTAGTACAAAACATATTTTATAATGTCGAACAACTTCCAAAAGTATGTTGGTAGCCCAATTTTTTTTAGATTACACAGTACAACGCAGACGTTCACAATACGCACGCACACTCACCCCTTGTGATGGCCTTATCTGCTAGATAATGCTTACCAACACGTGTTCAAACGTCGTTAAAATCTCTACATCTATTGTTCCCCCCCGCGTGTCTTGATTCTTTTTTCTAAATAAAAAAGAATCATCAACTGGTTGGGACAAATTAGGTACAAGTACAGAAAAGGAGACCGTTTGGACCAAATTAGGTACAAAGAAGGAGAGAAATGCCACATGCCATGTTGGGCTTCCAGAGAGAAAATAGTTGGGCTAAGAAGAATTTGGCCCACATGCCAACAAATCATTTAATAAGTAGACATAAATACAAAACAATGCAACAACTACCAGTCACGTAGACACATAAATATAGACAAAATAATAGCATAATTCACTACAACCATGGGTGAACACGATAATCCATAATCCATACATAGAAAGATCTCCTAAAACGTGTTGGAGCTTGTGGAAACTTGGATAAAAGTTTTCCTTATTTTCTCTTAACCAAAAATCTATTTATTGGAGCTTAAAAGAACTATGATAATAGTTTTCCCTTATTTTTCTTAATATAAATCACCAAAAACCTAGGATAAAAGTTTTTCCTTATTTTTGTTAATGTTTATAGCACATTCGTTGCATGTACACGGATTGTGCACATATAACCGTGAAAAATTTAAGAGAACGTCATTAGCTATTTTACAACAAGGCATATAGCTTAAATTATGGCACATTGGAGCAAATAGATGGAAATATACTTATGTTTGTATGAAAACTAGTAAGTTCTAATGTACAATAATCTGACCATAAAGGAGCATATGTGTCTGAACTTTTCTAACAAAACTATAGAAATATACTGTGGATAAAGCGGACATGATAACCGATACATTTCAGTGACCTCTCTTTTCATCAGAGGTTGCAAAAGTTTTAAATAAAATTTGGTTACTGACAGAATTAAACCGGTTGAATTATGACACAATTATGCATCAAAAGAGAAAGAAGGTATCTATTGTGTTGGCAATAGATGAACGGCAACCGATCCTATGCAAACTAGGCATCCCGTGCAAACTTGTAAACTAACGATCTGGACCGCAGTATGTTGATCCAAGGGGGCGCATGAGAGAGGTGGAAGGAGGGATTTATAAAAGTGTGATTAAGAGCGGGCGGTTAAGTGCAAAATTACCCAATCTCTCCGCGCCCCTTGGATCAATATCCTGCGGTCCAGATCGTTAGTTTACAAGTTTGCACGGGATGCCTAGTTTGCATAGGATCCGTTGCCTAACATGTAATGGTAGCGTTTGATAAAGCAAACTTCTGAAGAATCCAGAAGCATGCAATCGAAGTGGGGCTATTTATTGAGCACCTGGATTCAGCCCAAAGGAAAAGGGAGAAGGTGAAGACACCCTTTTGTTTTGCTATGAAGCCCAGTAGCAATCGTTAACTGGGGATGTTTCGACGTAAACGAATAACAGGTAATGGTAGCGCTTGATAAAGCAAACTTCTGAAGAATCTGGAAGCTCTAAGTGAAGAAGTGAATAAACATTTGCATTGTAGTATGTAGTATTAGAGAGGTAAGATGACCCTTTTGTTTTTCTATGAAGCCTAGTAGCAATCGTTGACTGAGGATGTTTCAACATAAAAGAATAACAGGTAATGGTAGCGCTTAATAAAGTAAACTTCTGAAGAATGCAATCAGAGTGGGGCTATTTATTGAGCACCTGGATTCAGTCCAAAGAAAAAGGGAGAAGGTAAAGACAAAATGCTACATTAAAACAGTAAAAACAGTGCTTGGCTGCCGTACATCTATAGCTGTATATATTTTTATTGATTGATATGTATTTGCCAAAATAATATAAATAATTTACTTACTTCAATATATGAATGTTTGATTGCCCATAAAATATGACTAAATTCTTGATATAGTCCATCTTTTGAAAAAAAGGTTACTCACTGCGTATAGGAAATAAACGACGTTCGGGTGCCTCCCCTCCTTTGCATTAAAAACGTCATTCTGGAGCCGCACCAGCTAATGTGGACGTCTTTGCCCATGCCTCTTTGATCGTTGCACCGCACAGTTACTCCGCGCCGCCCCTACGGCGCCTCAATTTTCATCTGTGCAGCACCTGCTCGCCCCTCTCGTACATTGTCCCCGTTCGCTTTCTTAAGTTGGCGCTCAAGTAAGTTTTATTTCCGAAACTCACTTCCAAGTTCAATAAAAATGACTTAATTAATAGATTCAATCTTGATAATGCGTACATCGTTCCTACTGAAGGCCAGGTGGTCTTTGGCTTCTTTCAAAGTGTCAAGTTGAAGTTGAAGTAGTAGACTGAAGTCGGTTCTTTATCTTTGCAAATTGCTATCTTAAAAGTGTCTGCAAGAAGTTTGGTTTAATTTGCGTCTATGGTGACCCCCAGCGAGTCAAGACTTCTTGGATTTGGAAACATGCTTTTGATTTTTGTTACTTCTAATCAGAACTTACCTATTATTTGTATGGGGGATTTAAACAATATTATGCATATTTCCAAAAAACTAGGCCCTCGGCCTCCCGATCGTAATTTAATTTCTAAATTCTGTTGCTTAGTTAAAAATTATGGTTTATCCGATCTTGGTTACCATGGTCGAGCCTACACTTGGACTAACAAAAGGTTTGACTCTAATCCCACTTATGAAAGGTTGACTCTTGCAAATGCAGATTGGTGTGCATCCTTCCCTAACACTATGGTTTATCATCTTCCTTTGCTTAGAAGTGACCATGCTCCTATTCTAGCTATTCTGAACTCTTCCAGGTGCAAAAATGCTAAGCCCTTCAGATTTGAAAACTGGTGGCTCCTCACTGATGACTATGAGAAAGTGGCTAAAGCTAGCTGGCTCAAATCTTCATCTAGACCTTTTCACCTCAAGACTCATTTTCTTGCCAAAGACCTCAAGCATTGGGCCAAGTCCAAACCCAAAAATTCTGATTCCCTAAATCTCATTAAAGGCCAACTCTCTAATCTCCAAATGAAACCATTCCCTAAATCTCATTAAAGGCCAACTCTCTAATCTCCAAATGAAACCCTCTGACCAGCAAAATCACAGTCTCCAAAAACTTCTTATCAACCAAAAAGAAAATCTCCTAGCCAGAGAGGAAGCCAATCATAAACAGCGTTACAAAAAGAGCTGGTCTGTTGCTGGGGACAGAAATACCAGATTCTTCCATCAATCCACTATTAAAAGAGCCAGGAGAAATATTATCACTCACTTCTTGAACCCTGATGGCTCCTATGCTACCACTCTTGAACAGCTAGCTGATGCCACTAATAATTATTTCAAAGATATTTTTGCCTCTGATTATGATAGCAGGTCTGTTGAACCTCCCTGGGATATCAATGTCCAACCAAGGGAAGAGATAGCTGAAGATATGTTCACAAACTCCATTCCTGATTTGGAAGAAATCCACTCAATAATCAAAAATATGAGGAGCAATGCAGCGCCAGGTCCAGATGGTCTAAATGCAGGCTTTTACAAGGTTTCCTGGCGATGGACAGGTAAGGACGTTCTCAATCTAGTTACCAATTTTTATACTCAAAGGCTTCTACCAAAAGAAATCAATAACACTTATATTGCTTTGATTCCTAAGATAAATGCTCCCTCCACTCCTAAGGATTATAGACCTATAAGCCTGTGTAATGTTGCTTACAAAGTCATTGCCAAATCTCTTGCTGATAGGATTAAATCTTATCTGCCCCACATTATACATCCTACTCAATCTGCCTTTGTTCATGGTAGATATATTGCAACTAATATTATCATTTCTCAGGAAATTATTCATAGCTTCAATTTGAAAAGTTGGAAACAACTAGCTTTCTTATAAAAGTTGATCTTGCTAAAGCTTTTGATGTGATCTGTGGCCTGACTTTGTATCTTCCAAGGGAAATACTTGTGAAGCATCTGTGCCTATAATGTAAGGGTCATCCTTATACCATCGGCCTTTGATGTTTATGCTCTTGAAGTAACCATCATTTTTCATCTGGTATGTCCTTCCCTCTAGATGGTACCACTCACACCGTAATAAGACAACAGTCCTACGCCCTTTGCTGTTCGTATTGTAAGTCAACTCAATAATGTCTGTGATTGTCCCATAGAAGTCAATTGTGTCATCACCGTGAGTACCTGGACTTTTTATGGTGGAGTTCTGTGTCTTCCTGTGTTCATCACGAGCCAAAGTGTGATACCGTGCCCCATTGATTATACAAGCTGTGTACGAACGCACTCGTGGATCCGGCCAACATACTAGTGAGTACAAGTCTTCATCAACTTGTGCTGTGCCTTGGTATTTCAAATTGGTAATCTGTAGGTTCAAAACAAACAAATTAAAATAAGTTAGTTTCAAATTGTGTTGTACCATAAATTATTTAGTCAAGTTGTACAAGTTGCACACACATGATTCTCAAACCATGTAGCAAATTGTGTTGACATCGTTTTTTCAACATCGTTTACCCCTAGTTGTTGTAGTTCTGCCCTATAGATGCTGCAAAGGAAGAACATACTTAGTTATTTTGGGACACTAGTATTGAATAAACATGAGTGAAATGAAATGGATGGAATTACTCACTCTCTGTATTCATCAACCTCTTCGCAGTTATTCAGAACAAACCAAACCATGGAGTCATAGTCTTTGTCTTTGTAATGAAATTTTGAAGCACCCAACAAGTTAATACCATGACCAAAAATAGAGCATTGGGTCTTTGTCTTTTGTCCATCTAAGTTTCTTTCAGGCCTAGTGAACCTACTAATGATGTCGTTGAAATATGGTGAGCACTGGGTCATACACTCATAGGCAGTGTATGCCTCTGCAATAGATCCTTCAGGTCTTGCTTAATTTCGAACAAACCACTTAAAGGTGCCCAACCTTCTCTCAATGGGATACATCCATCCATACTGCACCGGTCCCCTAAGTAGTGCCTCATCAGGTAAGTGTACTGCTAGGTGAACCATAACATCGAAGAATGCTGGAGGATAAATTTTCTCTAACTTGCAAAGGATAAGCACAATATCTTCCTTCATCTTGTGTAGTGCATCAACCTTTAGAGTTTTGGAGCAAAGTTGTCTAAAAAACCTACCCAATTCAGCAATTACTTCGTATACGTCTTTGCACACCAAACCACGAAGGCCAGCTGGTAAGATATGTTGTAGCATTATATGGCAGTCATGTGTTTTCAACCCATGAATAGATCCTACTCCCTCCAAATTGACACATCTTGATATATTGGAGGCATAGCCATCTGGAAACTTAACATTGCTCACAAATTGCAAGAACTTGTTCCTGTCTTCTGGTTTTAGAACATAACAAGCTCTTGGCTTTGATGATGAACTACCACTCTTATCTAGCATATGAAGCTTTTTTCTGATACCTCTGTCCTCCAAATCTAATCTAGCATTGACGGTGTCCTTTGTCTTGTTTGGAATATTAAGTAGCGTCGACAAAATGTTTTCACATATGTTTTTCTCTATGTGCATAACATCAAGGTTGTGATGTAGCTTCAGTTTTGGCCAGTATTCCAAATCATACAAGCTAACCTTCAGATGCCATACTGGTTCATCTTCATTACGTTTGTGTTTCCTTGTTTTTGGCATATCTGGATTCTTGCCTGGAACATAGCAAACTTCATTCACCCTTGCCATAACCTCATCTGTATTAAATGTTCTTGGCTTCCCTCTTTTTCAGTCTTGCCATTAAAAGATTTGTTTGTCCTCCATTTATGGTTCTCAGGGAGGAAACGTCTATGGTCTAAGAAACCAATTTTGTTTCTAAGACCGCAGGAGCATGGATCCTCATCACAGTACACACATGCGAAGTAACCTTTAGTGGTTCTGCCTGACATGGTGCCTAATGCAGGGTAGTCATGGATTCCCCACAGAATCGCTGCACGTAGGCTGAAATCTTTGCCTTCAACTGCATCATAAGTTTTGACACCCTTCCAAAGCTCTATCATTTCTGCTATCAGAGGTTGCATGAACACATGGAAATCTTTGCCTGGTGATTTTTTGCCTGGAATTAGTAAAGCAAGCATATAGTTGGATTGGTCCATACACATCCATGGTGGAAAATTGTATGGTACCACTATCACTGGCCATATGCTATATGAATTGCTCATCTGACCAAATGGGTTAAATCCATCGATAGCAATGCCTAACCTCAAGCTACGCGGATCATCTCAAAAAGACGGGAAAGTGTCATCAAAATCTTTCCAAGCTTCCCCATCAGCAGGATGTCTCATTTCATTAGGAACTTTTACCCTCTTTTCCTTGTGCCATCTTGCAAATTGTGCCCGCTGCTTTGACATGAAAAGCCTTTGAAGGCGTGGAATTATTGGAAAGTAACGAAGGACCTTGTGAGGAACTTTTTTTCTGCCCACCTTGTTCACTTTCCATCTTGTGAAACCACAAACTGGGCAATGATCATCGTCTTCATGGTTCTTCCAAAATAAGGCACAATCATACTTGCACACATCAATAGAAACATAACCAAAACCAATCTTCCGAAGGAGGGCTTTCATTTCATTATAGGACTTAGGAAGTCCAGGCACATTCTTCAGGGATCCAGAAATCAACTCAAGCATTGCATCGAACCCAGATGTTGTTATCCTATTGTACACTTTTATATGCAGCAATTTAATAATGAAAGATAGTCTCGACTCCTCGGTGCAGCCTGGATAAAGTTCACGCTTTGCCTCTTCCATGATTTGTTTATATAAGTTTCCACCGAAGCCATGGCTTGCTGCATCGCGCAAATCTTGAACCAACCCCTGAACTCCCCTTGCACCATTATCTAAGACATCTTCAACTTGTCTTTCATCATGATGTGGTTCCAGCTGGTGTATATCATCAGGTACATGAAGTTCTCCATCTTCTTCAGCAACATTATATTCATCTCCATCTTGTCCAGGAAAATAATATTCCTCTGCATCTTGTCCATCTTGCCCAGGAACAATATTTTCCTCTCCATCTTCTCCATCTTGTGGAGCAACATTGTATTCCTCTCCATGGTGAACCCACCTAGTATAGCACCTAGACATTCCATTGATTTCGATATCCTCATGTACATCATCTAGACTTTTCTCTTTCAGATTAAAGCATTTTCTGCATGGGCACTTGATCTTCTCATCTGGATTATATCGACCTCTGACATGTTCCATAAATTTCTCAACACCACACATAAACTCGTGCGAAAATGGTTTACTATATATCCAACTCCTATCCATGTTAACCTTCTGCACTAGTCTTCTATATCCAGCTTCTAAAACACAGAGAGGATGACAATACTGTGAGCTTTATTTTCATTCAAAGTAGAGTAGCTAGCAGGTGGAGATATGGTAAAGAAATAAACCTGTGTAGCAAGCTGTCACTGATGAACATATATCGATGGAGCATGCTGGTGGGGTGGTCCTGCTGGGTGGCCACGCGAGCTTGCTGGTGGGGTGGCCTGCCGGTCTATGTCGAGCCATGGCCACCTCTTCTGCCCACCTGGGCTCACCGGCTAGGCAGCAGATGCGGTGGCCGGCAGGCGCGGGTGTCACCTCGACGCCAAGGAGCAGGTGGGGATGGGGGGTGGCCGTCGAGGGAGCAGTTGAGGGCTCGCCGGCGAGGGAGAAGTTGAGGGCTCGCCGGCGAGGCAGCAGCTGTGGTAGCCCACCGGCGGGTGTCGATCTGGAGGCACCAAGGAGCAGGTGGGGATGGGGCTGGCCGTCGAGGGAGCAGTTGAGGACGAGGGGGCTGTGGTGGCCAGCGGCCGGTGAGGATGTAGGGCTAGGGTGCTGCGGTGGCCGGCGGCCGGCGAGGATGTAGGGCGAGGGGGCGTTGGTGGCCGGTCACCTCGGGTCGCCGGCAGTGAGCACTGAGCAGCTAGTCTAAGCACTGAGCACAGAGCAGCTAAGTGTTCGATATGGGTGAGGGGTTTTTTCAATGACAGGTGGGCCCAACACTCTTAATAGTTTGGGTCGTGGCGTCAATGACATGTGGGCCCAGCAGCTAGTCTGGTTACTATCAACGAGTTCATGTTGTAATCCACATTTTTTCTTTTAATTTGTAGATCAGTATTGTAACTAGTTTATCTCACACATACTTAGTCGAAATGCGATGATTTTTTTTCTAAAATTTTCTAAAATTACGACCTATCAATATACTGCATTGATTTTGGATTATTTTTCATGATTCAAAATTTTGAATGAATCTATTTTTGATTTATGAAAAGTACACAATTTGGCCCACATTTTGGGACCCAAAATGATTTTAGACAAAAAACTCATGAACACAAAGTTTGATCTACTCATTGTCAACTATGAGAGAGATGAGTAGAATTTGAGAACAAAGTTATCATCACTTGCTCGGATGCAAAAACACCCTAAATATGTAATGAAGTTGACAATGAGTAGATCAAACTTTGTGTTTATCAGTTCTTCATTTGAAATCATTTAGTACCTTATTTTTTTGGCTATAGGTTATAAATTATGAAATTCAAAATTTGAACTCTTCAAACAAAGTCAAATGAAATAATGACAAATGTACAGAATGTTCATCTCGATGTGTGCAATAATTTTGTTTTTTTACCATATTTCAATTTGAAATCATTTGCTACCCCAAAAATGTGTTAACAAATCCTAATACTACTAACTGTGTCACTGACATCATGGGTCCATGCGCCAGACCAAATTTTCAGTACCCAAACGCTGCCCCCTTGTTGGCATTTCTTAACGCAATCACTAGAATTGTTACATCCCAGTGGTCACGCCAAGAAATGCCAGGGTTGATAGTCGTGTTCTAAAGATATTATCCGCAAGCGCACGGATCTATCATTGTAGCATTTCACCCGGAAGTATGTTAGGGTATCGTTATTTATATTTTCCCAAAGGAAGGCATGGTGTAAAATACCTCTAGCACATGGATATGGTACTTCACATCATTGAAATGAGCCTTAGTGCTATGCAGGGATAAGATAAACGGTAATTTGAGGATAGTGGACACACAATTGATCTCCTCTCAAGGATAAAAATAAATAAGGAATAAAAGAAATGGAAAGAATAAAGAATAAATCTACTGGGAGCTGGTTGGTCGTATAAAGCTAGCGTAGAATAGCTAAGTCACATGTTATACAGAGTTAGAGACTAGTCAGAGCCTAAAGTAACGGGGAGACCCCCGCGCACTGGTCCGCCCGGCCGATAGAGGCATTTACGAACTCCTACACGACATACGGACGTGGGGGATTACAAAGGACGGACAGGGCTGTCACCACCTGCCGCCTACCCCTCAACCGTGGCATGCCGTCATATTCGAAGGCCCTCTCGTATCCGGACACCACGCCCGCATACTAGAGAACTACCTATGCTCCCCCAGGACTCCCACCCTACGGATGGACGAGCTAGAACATAGGCAAACCCGAAAGAACATCGAACCGTTACTCCATTCCCATCATGGACTCTAATTCTATAAAACATATGAACGATGAAGAACAGGGATGAACATGCTATGAACTGATCACATGAACTAGGCTCTAGTTCATATGCATCAACATGAACATAATCAAGACTATGCTCTAGTTCATACACTAAGCAATATATAAAGTAGAAGAACTTGAACAAGGAAGAACACTCCATAGATAATTACCAAGTTGAATCTCTTCTTCCTAGGAGACAAGCTCTCCTTGGTAGCTTTCCTAGCTCCAACACTACTAGCTCTAAGCTAAGGAACAAGTGGAGGTGAGGGAGAGAGAGACCAAATGAATGTGTGTGTTGTAAAACCAATTCTTCTCCCCTTTTATATGTTGCTCAGGTCGGTTCGGGCGCCAAGATGGAAGGTCCACCAGCGCACCGCCCTCCCCAGCATTGAATGAACCGCCTCCAACCAGCTGGCCCCACATGGCGGAGGGGAGGGCGTGAGCACGCCCCTGGCGCGAGCGCACCAGGGTGCCGCCTCCCCCTGACCGACCTTGGCCGATGGGCCTCCCCAGGTGAGTGGGCTTCGGTGTTGAGGCGGTTTGGCCCATTTTGGGTCCCGAGGTGGCCCAACTCCCTTTGGGGTGGTTTGGCGCTTTCCAGAAGGCGTCTTTTTGATGTTTAATCCCTGCACTTTTATATGATTCTTGCAATGACAGTATATTTCCTAGTGCGCGTGGATTTGGGTTAGTTGTACATGTATATGCCTATAGGAATATATAATTCACCCTTTTTCATGTCTAATTGGCGGTATAAAATTGTCGATAAGGACCGCCAACAAGATCCCCCAAGCTTACCCTTTGCTCGTCTTGAGCAAAGCTCAGCCTTAGGTTGTTGATCAGGAGTTGCTACTATGCCGATCATGAGTCAAATGTACCAAGCGTATAAGCAAGATTTCTACCAAAATTTGAATAAATCGGCATGACTGCTCACCCTGTTATTATCTCAAGACAAAATGGGGCTTTCCAGCTTTCTCGAGTCTTGGGAAATTGCAAGATAGAACAGATTCACAAGCGTTGCTTATCATCTACCCAAGATCAACCAAGTCTCCGGAGGTTTTGAAAGTTTTGTAAAAGAAACTCAAGTTCCTCGAATGATTCTCTCAATCGCTCAAAAGTGTTTGTACCTCACCAAAGGTATTGTGTTTTTGCCTTTCTTTCTATCCTACTACTATGGCTGAGAGTGGAGTTTTGGGTAGGTATGAAAGGTGGCTATGCTTGGATCACATAGAGTTGGTGAAGTCAAGGAACGAACCGTCCGAAGATTAAGACCATACACTTTGATTGAGATTTGTGCAAGTGTGTGAGGGTGAATGATTCCTATCTCTAGATGTTTTTGGTGCTCCAGGCATCATGATTTCTCTTTATTGGTGGAAGGGAAATTTGAGAGAGTATGGGCTTGATTTTGAAAAAACTACAATTTTTCTTTTCTTTCTTTCTCTTTTTTTTTTGAACGGGAGACTAGCTAGGATTCCCGTTTGTCTATCTTGAAGCTTTATTGCTGCCTCTTGGCATTCATCATCAATTTTTTTAAGAGATGCTAAAGCCCAATACTCTCTTTTAGTTATGATGAAGATTTTTGGCGGGAAGGAGTCATGATGGAAGAACGAGGAGTAGTTTTTGATGGATGATAAATGAGGGATGCGCGATCCTTAGTGTAAGGGTTGGCATGCTTTATTTTGAAGAAGGTGCACAACTCTAGGGTCAAGAGTTGGCGTTTTTGGGTGGATTGGATGAAAATTTAGGTTGCGCAACTCGCAGTGTACGGGTTGGCAAGTTTATTTGGTGGGTGCAAGTGCATCTCAATCGTGAGTGTAAGACCATAATCTCGCGGAGGTTACAGACTTCTAGTGATCAAGCAGCATATGACGACTGGGTTTTGAATGAGATTGACAGCTACGTCATATGGCCTTGGTAGGTATTTCAAAATCACTGAGGAACTTTTGTTTTGATAATTTTGAAAATAAAACTCCGGAAGTCAGGTTTTCACTCAGGACAGAGTCATAGCGTTGCTCGTGGCACTATATCATACCCGGCAATAACTTAGACAGGATCTAGCCTATGCAACCCACTAAGCTGAAGTTTTTAAGGATAAGACATTTTAGCCAATAAACTCAAACTTTAGAGAAAGCCTGATTATAAACAAGGTACAAGCGAGTCATGAGACAGAGCAACTTTTCATCATTTCAACAAGGGTAGAATCAAATATTTCTATAACACATATATATAGGAGATGACAGAGCATTTTTTATATATATGCGTAAATGTTAGCAAGGTACATACCTCTTATTGGGGGTCCTCCCCAAGCTTGCTTGGAAACGAGGTCCCTTAAAAGAATTTATTCTGAGGTAGCAAATTATTTTATTTTATTTCGAGTCTGTCGCCAGGACTTCCTTATGATTGAGGACCATCCTGCAAGGTTAGTTCATAGCATACTACCAATATTCCTACTAGTAATTTGTCTCAATGATCAACAAGAGTTGACCAAGGTAGACTAGCAACCTAAGCACCATGCTCAAGCTACAAGTCTATGGAACATGCTAAGCTTGAACATGTTCCATAACATCAAACTAAGCGGGAATAGGGACAGCAAGATAGAACTTTATTTTGACAGACTAAGTAAACGTAAATATAATGAAATACTTATAAAAAGATAACTTACCGATTATCCTGTCGGTTAGGGCTCACAGTTTATAGTCCATAAAGCGAGACTTTTCTCCTGCTCAATTTGAGCTTGATGATGAGGCATCCGTCTCAGGAGAAATAGACGGAGATGCCTGCTTGGGCCTCCACACCATTTTTGGTGGTGTGGTGACAATTGGTGAGGACGGTGGTTGATCATCCTTTCTAGGAGGTGCTTGCGTTTTCTCCACCTTCGACACCTTCTCCTCCTCTTTAGGGACCAATTTTGGTGCCCCAGGAGTTTTGAGTGGATTTGATTTTACCTTGGTTTCCACTCTTTCTTGGGCTGGAGCTTTGCCTTCGTTTCTCTTTATATTGGGGTGCGCAGGAATGATCTTTGGTTTTGTTTCTTCTGTAGGAGCCTTCTTTCTTCCTTTCTTAGGAGCTCTTTGCTCCTTCTTTTCTTTTGGCTCCTGTTCTTTCTTTTTCTTTTGTTTTTGTTCCTGGGTACCCTTTGCAACTTTCTTGGCTTGTGGCTCTGGCCTCCGTTCCCAAATAATGTTGGGAATTCGATTCGCACTATGAGGTCGGATTTCAACTTCCGTGACCTCCCTCGTGGTTGGCTCGTACTTGATGTGAATCATGTTGCACTCCTCCGTCTTCCGTGGTCGGAAGTGGAACTTCTCCTCATTCCCATTGATGTTGAACCGGATTTCTCCAGCTCCAACATCAACCTGTGCTCCAGTGGTACTGAGGAATGGTCGTCCCAATATGAGTGGTGATTCTTTGGTGGCCTCCATGTCGAGCACCACGAAATCTACTGGGACGAAGTATCCTCTAATTTTCACAGGAATATCTTCAGCTATTCCCGCTGGGTAACGTAAGGAGGAGTCCGCTAACTGGAGTGTGATCGTTGTTGGTGACAGCCTTGTATAGTTTAGTTTGTCAAATACCGTCTTGGGCATGACACTGACGCTGGCACCAAGATCACAGAGTGCGTGGTCAAACTGTTGCCCTCCAATGGAGCAAGTGATAGTGGGGCATCCTAGGTCCTTCTTCTTTTCTGGTAGGTCATTGAGGATTGCCGCACTACATTCTTCTGTTAGTTTGACCACAGCTGTGGATGGCAGTGGTCGCTTGTTGTTGATGATGTCCTTGATATACTTGGCATAAGAAGCTACATGTAAGACGTCCATGAGCGGAACGCTCACATGTACTTTCTCGACCATCTCAACGAACCGAGTGAACTGATCATTCACAGCTTGTTTTCTGGTTCTTGTGGTGAATGGCAGATGTGTCGTGTCTGGATAATCCAGGGTTGTCCCTGATTCTGCCTCGCCTTGTGGTTCAGATGATGAAGGTTCTTCTTGTTGCGGTGCTGCTTGTTTCCTAGCTGCTTGTTTAGGATATGGTGGATCACGAGTGGCCTTACCACCTCTCATGGTCACGGAATTAACATTCTCAAAGGTACTAGCAGCTTGATCCAATGTCTTACCATTGGGATCAACAGGAACATCAGAAGCAATTTGAGCTAGCTGTCTTTCTATCATTTTGTTAAAGCTCAACTGATTCTTGACAGCAGAAGTTAAACCTTCTATCTTGGTACTGATGCTCTCTAGGATTTTGTCATTGGCCAGCATCTTTTTGGTAAGGTTTTCATTGATCTTTGCTTGGCAAAGGACTAAATCTTTGAGAGTAGGCTGATTCGAATTGTAGTTGGAAGAGTAATTCGAATTACCTTGATATTGTGGACGGGACTGATTGTTCCATCCATTATTACCTCCATGCTATTGATGATACCCATTATTGATATAGGATGCTTCTTCACGGGTTTCGGGGCAATCATTCCCCGAGTGTCCATCATTGCCACAGACCTCGCATGTTGTGCGAGATTCTATGGCTTTGACAGTGCCAGATGTATCTCCGGCAGCTCTTTCGTCAAACTTTTGCAAGAGCAGGTCTATTTTTGCGGCAAGCGCCTCCGTCTCCTTCACGGGGTGCGAGCCTTTTTGTTGCTTTGTTGGGGCCCTTTCTTCCCCCCAAGCTTGATTTTCTACCATTTTGTTGATTAACGCCGTAGCGTTATCAACAGTGAGTGATAGAAATGCGCCTCCAGCCGCAGCGTCGAGGTGCCCTTTTGACATGGGCGTGAGCCCATTGTAAAAGTTTTGGAGCACCAGCCATTCCTCCATCCCATGATGAGGACAGTCCAATATGAAGCTTTGGAGCCTTTCCCAAGCTTCAGGAATGGGTTCCATCTGCGTTTGCTGAAAATTGGCAATTCTTCCCCTTAGGGCATTTGTTTTGCCCATGGGGAAGAACTTCGCAAGGAATGCCGTGGAGCATTTGCCCCATGTGCTCACAACTTCTTTGTCCTTATAAAACCACTGTTTCGCCTTCCCCACAAGGGAGAAGGGAACAGCCGGAGCCTAATGACGTCAGCTTCGATGTCCTTGATGACGACAGTGTCACAGAGCTCCAAGAAACGCTGTAAGTGAGCGTTAGCATCCTCATTGGGGAGTCCGCAAAATGGAATCCCCTGCACCATAGTAATCAGGCCAGTCCTGAGCTCAAAGTTCTTGTCCGCCACGTTGACAACGGGCCCAGTGCGCACGTTGGCAACAGCGGGGACGGAGAATTCGCGGAGAGTCTTCTGAGCCATTGGGATGGTCGCTGAAGGTGCGGAAATGACCGGTTCGACTGCCGACGGAGTAGCAGAAGAAGGAGTAGCTCTAGGCTTCTTCTTTCTTAGGAGTGCCTCCGGATTTGGATGGAAATTGTCTGGCAGGGAGAAACCGGACATACACTATCCTGTTTTCACCCACAACAGGAGAAAACATAAAAGTTAGCCTGCATAGACTCGGACTATTTCTAATGAAGTTATATCCATGCCATGCTAGATTATTTTAACAATGCCTTCCCCGGCAACGGCGCCAGAAATGCTTGTTGGCATTTCTTAACGCAATCACTAGAATTGTTACATCCCAGTGGTCACGCCAAGAAACGCCAGGGTTGATAGTCGTGTTCTAAAGATATTATTCGCAAGCGCACGGATCTATCATTGTAGCATTTCACCCGGAAGTATGTCAGGGTATCGTTATTTATATTTTCCCAAAGGAAGGCATGGTGTAAAATAGCTCTAGCACATGGATATGGTACTTCACATCATTGAAATGAGCCTTAGTGCTATGCAGGGGTAAGATGAACGGTAATTTGAGGATAATGGACACACAATTGATCTCCTCTCAAGGATAAAAATAAATAAGGAATAAAAGAAACGGAAGGAATAAAGAACAAATCTACTGGGAGCTGGTTGGTCGTATAAAGCTAGCGTAGAATAGCTAAGTCACAAGTTATACAGAGTTAGAGACTAGTCAGAGCCTAAAGTAACAGGGAGACCCCCGCAGCTGGTCTGCCAGCCGATAGAGGCATTTACGAACTCCTACACGACATACGGACGTGGGGGATTACAAAGGACGGACAGGGCTGTCACCACCTGCTGCCTACCCCTCAACCGTGGCATGCCGTCATATTCGAAGGCCCTCTCGTATCTGGACACCACGCCCGCATACTAGAGAACTACCTATGCTTCCCCAGGACTCCCACCCTACGGATGGACGAGCTAGAACATAGGCAAACCAGAAAGAACATCGAACCATTACTCCATTCCCATCATGGACTCTAATTCTATAAAACATATGAACGATGAAGAACAGGGATGAACATGCTATGAACTGATCACATGAACTAGGCTCTAGTTCATATGCATCAACATGAACATGATCAAGACTATGCTCTAGTTCATACACTAAGCAATATATAAAGTACAAGAACTTGAACAAGGAAGAACACTCCATAGATAATTACCAAGTTGAATCTCTTCTTCCTAGGAGACAAGCTCTCCTTGGTAGCTTTCCTAGCTCCAACACTACTAGCTCTAAGCTAAGGAACAAGTGGAGGTGAGGGAGAGAGAGACCAAATGAATGTGTGTGTTGTAAAACCAATTCTTCTCCCCTTTTATATGTTGCTCGGAGTCGGTTCGGGCGCCAAGATGGAAGGTCCACCGGCACCGCCCTCCCCAAAGATTGAATGAACCGCTCCAACCGGCCGTGGCCCCACATGGCGGACGGGAGGGGAGCGGGCGCGAGCGCGCCGGTGCCGCCCCACGACCGACCTTGGCCGGTGGGCCTCCCCAGGTGAGTGGGCTTCGGTGTTGAGGTGGTTTGGCCCATTTTGGGTCCCGAGGTGGCCCAACTCCCTTTGGGGTGGTTTGGCGCTTTCCAGAAAGCGCCTTTCTGATGTTTAATCCCTGCACTTTTATATGATTCCTGCAATGACAGTATATTTCCTAGTGCACGTGGATTTGGGTTAGTTGTACATGCATATGCCTATAGGAATATATAATTCACCCTTTTTCATGTCTAATTGGCGGTATAAAATCGTCGATAAGGACCGCCAACACCCCTCCCGCCAAGGCTACTACCACCGACAGGTGGGCCCGACACTACATCCCGCCCCGAGCTCAAAATTCCCCACCTGCCTTATCCTCTTCTCCCGCACCCGCCGCATTCACCTCCCTCTTCTCCCTCTCAAAACCTAGACCTAGCTCCGCCCGCCGCATCCACCGCCGCCGCTCCACCGCCGCAATCGACCAGTCCACTCCCTCTCCAAACCTAGACCTAGCTCCGCATCCCACCCTGCCCGACGCCGCATCCCACGCCGCTCCCCGCTGCCGCATCCCACGCCGCTCCGCCGCACCGCCGGATCCGCCAATCCCGCCGAGAATGGGATCCTCCTCCCACCCTGGAACTTAGCCGGAGGAGGCGCCAACACCAAGCCGGAGAGAGCTACCCCCACCAAGCCGCATCCCATGCCGCTCCCCCGCCGCCGCATCCCACACCGCTCCGCCGGATCCGCCAATCCCGCCGAGAATGGGATCCTCCCACCCTGGAACTTAGCTGGAGGAGGCGCCAGCACCAAGTTGGAGAGAGCTAGCCCCACCAAGCCACATCCCACACTGCTCCCCCGTCGCTGCATCCCACGCCGCTCCGCCGCACCGCCGAATCCACCAATCCCAATCCAGAGCGAGGTGCCACCACGTAGCTCAAGACACCTCCTCAGCAGCACCTCTCTCAGCTCTGCTTCCGCGACCTGCAAAGGTTGTCAGCTCTGTTTCCTCTTCAATTTGTTGGTTTTGTTGTGGTCATGGTGATAGATGCATGCATTTTCTTTTGTTGTGGCACTACTGACCACCGAGTAGTGATAGGGGTGTACTGACCATCGCTACATGCTTTTTGTGTTGGTCAACAATAAGATTATATAACTCCTAGGACAGCATGCTTAGAATTACCTTGGTGTGTAAACAATAAAATTACCCTTGATTTGGCCCTGTACTAGACACATATTCAGTTGGCCCTATACTTGGACAAAAATTGGACCTGTACATGTTTAATGCTTTGTAAAGATTGAATTTACCTTCCAGCTAGAATAGGACCTTGTAGCTAGAAATTGAATATCAGCAGTACTATGCTATTCACTATGCTTAGTTCATAGACATGTCATGATTGATTAGGGTACAAAAATGAGACAAATTATCTTGCAATGCCCTGTACTTCCATTCATGCTTCTTAATTGCTGACATGTCATAGATAGTCTGTTATTTTACATACTTTGTATAATGTAAAACAATACTAACATGTTAGTTTTTCCTTCTACTTATTACTAAACCGAAACCCGGTTTGCTCTCCTGTGTTTGCTCATACTTAGTAATACAAGAATGACAAAACCAAAGTATGAGCAGGAGAGGAATGAGAGAGTAAAGAGAATTCAGGAACATTTCCTATCTCTTGGTATTCCTATATTAGCTAAGCAGGTTAACGATGTTTTCACGAAAAAGGCAAAGGGCTTACGGAAGACAGTAGAAAGCCACAAATCAGGTTCTGACATTGAATATGATCCAACATCTGACATAGATAACCAATCTGATAGTGATGATGCTTCTGATGACCCAGATAATGATGGGGTGACTAATGAGGTGAGATGCATTACTTGACAGTGACGATGTTTCTAACCAACTTATTTGAAACATGTACTTCATTGTACTCATCTAATCCATCTCACACTGTCTTATATAACTGTTAACATTCATGTTTCTCTTGCCAGGTACGACAGATGGTTCCAGGAACCCGGCCTGTGAAGAAGAAAAAGGCAGGGGCATTTGCTGCCATTACCAACTCACCACTAACACCATCCAGAACGACTAGATCCCAAGCACTCATGCCTTCATCTGCAGGCCGTCGACCGCCTAGAGAGAGACTACCATTGCCTACAAAGAATAATTCAAAGCCCATCCCTAAACCTACTGCCATTCGCAGTGCCACCCAACTGCAAGCCCAACTAAGTGCAAGCGACAGCCAGACCCATACCACTAAAACTACTAGCACAGTGCCTAGTAATCTACAAAACACCAGATTAATCCCAACCATGTGTGCCCCTATTACAAGCACAACGCCGAGTCCTAATCTAACCAAGGCATCTGCAGCCTGTTCTGTGCCTGTTGCAAACCCTGTCATTTCAGCCTCGTCAGTGCCCCGAGCAACCAGTGGGCATACTACTCCTACTCCAGCTCGGGAACCTACACCCACAATTAGTGTCACCCAACCAGCACCTAATGACACCTCACCAGGTGGACAAAGCTCTAGGCAAAGCAATGACATAAATGAGTTTGCTGACCAATTTGATGCTGCAAATTCAGAGGGCCATAATGCGAAGGACAACAAGATGATGCGACTTGGTTCCGGTGAACACATTGTCCAAGCATTATTCCCCGCATTACATATTTACTCTGGTTATTGCTATATGAACACACTTTTATTATTATTTGCCATTGCGGTGCGCCGCAGGAGCCCGGAAGAAAACCATTGGTCTTGGCTTAGAGAATTTGGTAAAGAAAGGAAACAAGCTGCCTATCCAAGTGGTGAAGGGAAGAAGAGACGATATCCCACTTCAGCGCAAAGCCGGCATCGGCATCGAAACTGGTGTTGCCCTTAGGGACCAGCTCCCTATCTACACCACTTGGAAGCTTTATGAAAAAGATCAGGGGCCTGCAGAAGTACAAAAAGTTCTTGACAAAGTGGCGGTGAGAAACTTTTTGAAACCCAATACTTTCTTCTACTCTTGTACTCCTATGCATAATCTTGTGTCTATTAACTCATTTGTGTGGCTGTAGACAAGGTTGGATGTCCAAGTCACGGAAGAGGGACCAAGCAAAGGTGCATGTACATATATTGTTAAGAGGGGAGTACGGCAGCAGAGGTACAACCTTAAAAGGAAGTGCTTCAATCCATCATTGACATTAGAACAGATGTTGGCCAAACCACCTCCACCTAAGATGAAGAAACAAGATTGGATCAAGCTAGTAGAGTACTGGTGTGACCCAAAGAATCAGGTCAATGCCATGCATTATCTTTTTTTGTTAATTTGCAATTTAAGCTATGTCCATATAAGTGAAAACATTTTGTTGCATTTGTGGTGCAGGAGAAAAGTGACAAGAATAAAGTTAACCGGGGGCTAGTGCAGCTTCACCAAAAGACAGGATCTAGGTCCTACATTGCCCATCGATATAGCCTGGTACGTAAACTATATCTTTTGTACATTTAACTTCAAAATTGGGACATTTGTAGCATAGTAGTTGCCAAGTGCTTCTGAAATGTCAAGTTTCCACATGCTCCAATTATTTCTGGATTGACATCTGCTTTTCAAGCACAGACTAGCCTATGCATGATCCTGCTATTTTTGTGAAAATTCATACATGAATGTGTTATAGTAAATGATGGATTTGTAGCATAGTTGTTATCTAGTGCTTCTTAAATGTCAAGTTACCACATGCTCCATTTATTTTTGGATTCCAATCTGCTTTTCAAGCACAGACAACCATAATATGATGCTGCTGTTTTGGTGAAGATTCATACATGCATGTGTTATAGTAAATGATGGATTTGTGATGATGTAGTGCATACATAGTGTGGGCCTGTTGTTCACATGTACAAATCATGCCATGTTTGTCCACCCCTCACTTAACCTTCTTATAAATCATTGTAAATTATTTGTTTACATCTTTGAGAGGCCAAAGTACAACAACATGGAGCCAGATCCTATTGAGTTCTTTGGAGAATGTATGAAGTCCCACAATGGTCGTACTCCACTTGCGAGAGGAATTATATGTAAGTTCAAAATTATTGCATAAATGGAATGTACTAAAATTCAAGCATGGTTGAACCTGTTGTATGGCATTGTTTTGAAGTGAAATCATTCTATGTAGGCACAAATGGTTGCGGAGAAGGCCGAGAACCGAGAAGAAGGAGAACCATCAAAGTCTCCATCCTAGATTGTTGCGATAGTCTCGGCCCGGATCGGTCGTTCCTCGACCTTCCTTCCAAACATTGGTGTCACCAAAGCGCGAGAAGGCTGCCCGATCATCGCAGCGGAGTAGAGGCCCGCCTGCAAGCTCAATTTGAAGAACAACTCCAAGCGAAAGAGAAGAAGCTGCTAGGAAGCGGGAAGAGTTACAAGCACAACTTCGAGCTCAGCAGGCCTCTCTTGAAGAAAACCAGTCTTTGTTGCGCCAGACCCAAGAGGAGATGAATAACAAGTTTGAAGAGACCAATGCACTGCTGCGAGCTATGCTAAACCTTCAGAGAAATGGATGAAGGTAATGCATATGCCTCAGCTTATCTCTGTTGGAACAAACTTTTCTCTGTTGGAACTTTGTGACCTGTGTGGTGTGGTGTGGAGTGAGAACTATATGTTGCTATGTTTGAACCTGTTTTGTTGTGGTGGAACTTTATGGAGTTTGAACTTGGTTGATCCAACCTTACACTTTGTGTGTAAGGTGAAGTTGGAAGAACCTGTTAAACTTGTTATCATTTGTAATTTATGTGTATGATGGATTGGCTCAGTTGTGTATGACTTGTGAGCTATGAAAGCAGTGTGGTGTATGCTGGATGATGGAATCTGATTCTGATATTCATGTGATTGAATGACCTTTGATGACAGGTCAGTGATCTGTGTGGCATTCGTCACTAAATATGCAAGGACATTTTGTGACGATGTAGTATGACACCACTGGTCGTCACAACATGTTTCCCACCCCATACAAAACATGACCTAGGTTAACTGTCATATAATGTAGCATGAGACAACTGGTCATCACAAAATGTCGCCTCGGTGACTTTACCGGCATCCAAAATTAGATGAAAATACATTGTCATAAATTAATATATGACATTAATTTCCGTCACAAAATATCTCCTCCCCGCACTCTCAGAATCACAAACAAGACGAAGAGAAAAATGTCATGAAATATTATGTGACGTTCACAGGCGTCACAAAAAAGGTTGCTAAACGAAATGGTTCCTTTTTTGTGACGGATCACAAGGTTATATGACGCGTTGACCACAAATATGTGACGGTACATTTCGTCATTAAACTCTTCATTCTGTGACGATTGTAATTTGTCCGTCATAAAAGATCGTGATCTTTTTTGACGCTGACACATGCGATCGTCATAATATTTTTTATGACGGAGCTTTTGTGACGACTCGTATGACGGCATCTTTTTCGTCATAAAGTACCTTTTATGACAGTTTTGGTTCTTTATATGACGATTTGAGTTCGTCAACAAAGCCATAAATTCTTGTAGTGTTGATAGAATCGAATGGAATTTTATTGTTGCTGCCATGAAAAGACAAGGTTTCAAAGAAAGCTTTATAGAATTGATTTATTTATGCATATCTACTGTAACTATGTTTGTTCTGGTTAATGGTAGCCCCTCCCCCGCTTTCCATCTGAAAAGGGGTGTCAGACAAGGTTGCCCTCCATCTCCTTACCTTTTTATATTGGCGGTCAATGAATTATCCATTTGTCTGCAGAACCACTCGTTGTCTCATGATATCAAAGGTATCACTCTTGGCCCTAACTGTCCTGCTATACATTCCTTGCTTTTTTCTCATGACCTGATTATTTGTGGGCAAGCCAATAAAAGAGAAGCTGAAAACATAAACTCTATCCTACAAGCTTGCTGTAAAGTTCCAGGACAAATCCATAACATGGCCAAATCCTCTATTTTATTTAGCAAGAATATTGACATATATAATACGAATGATGTTAAAAATATTGTCCGTGTTCAGGATCTCACTCCCAACAACATTTACTTAGGGCATCCTCTCATTTTTAATCACAATGATAGGTCTAGAGCTTACAATTTTATCATCAATAAATTCAGGGCCAAACTAACGAAACTTAAAGCCAACAAGTTGAATCATGCAGGTCGGCTCGTATACATCAACTCAGTGCTTGCCTCCATCCCCATCTACTACACGACCACCATTCGCTTCTCCAACAAATTCATCTCCAAGATCACATCCATAATCAGGAAATTTTGGTGGTCTGGAATTCCAGATGAAAACATTTCTACAGGTTTTAATTTTAGATCCTGGAAAGACATTTGCAGGCCAAAAAAGGAAGGAGGGCTGGGCTGGGAGTCAGAAACCTTTCCACGATCAATAAAAGTCTTCTTCTGAATGCAACTTGGAAGACTGCAATAGGTAAAAATACCTTCCTTTCCCAGATACTTAAGTCTAAATATCATCCCGACTCAAGCTTTTGGACTGCTAAACACCCCCACATTAAATCTGCTTTTTGGGCTTCCATTCTTAAAGTCAAAGATATCCTTGTTAATAACTGCATAGTTCAAATCCACAAAGGTGACTCCAGCATATGGTCTTCTCCTTGGTGTGGTCTCGGAAAGAAATCCACAAGCATGTCAAGTTTCCTATTGGAGTCAACAACCTCCCCAGCACTATTTCTGTCATTTTCATTCCTAACACCCATAATTGGAACTCTAATCTCATTCATAAGATTTTTGATCCACATGCCTCCAAAATGATTTGTGATATTGTCATAGTCCCTTCGGCTGCCAATGATAGTGTCAAGTGGATCCACTCCAAAAGTGGAAATTGTTCCACAAAAGATGCTTTCTGCTTTCTCAACAAGCAAACTCAATTCAACATGCCTAACCAAGGTCCAAGAAGTTTTTCTGCAGAATGCATGTACATTCTGAACAGGTCATGGAAGAGCAAATTACTTGCACCAAACATCAAAACTTTCTTTTGGAGATTGATCAGGCGAGCTCTAGCAACAGGAATGAGAGCGGGGAGGTTATCCAACAAAATTGATAAAAATTGCTCCTATTGTGGTCTCCTTGAAGATGACTCTCACTTGTTTTTCTATTGCAGCTTTGCTAGAGGGGTGTGGTTCTCAGCTAATCCACCCTTTAGATCCTCACTTCTTCCTTGTGAGCAGGATGGTGTGCAAATGGCTCTGGAGTACCTCATTACAAGACACACCACAGATGAAACCATGATCTTATTCATAACAACTTTATGGTTCATTTGGATTGCACGGAACGATCTTCGCTTCCGGAAAAAACATTGGTCTGTCTTGCAGGTTCACTATGCTGTGCGAGCACATATCAAAAGTATAATAGCAACTATAACCAAAGGAGAGAAGTCGGCTTCATCAAAAAGCAATTATGGGATGCAAAAACATCAGGTAAGTAGTGTATTCTCTGCAGGTGATGAAGACATACGCTGGAGTTGAGTGCTATACTGACGCCTCCATTCAACCTGATGGAGAAGTTGATAAACCTAGACATGCAGGCCTAGGCATCCACTTGCTGGATCCAAGTTCGAAGATTAACTTACAAATTGATGAACCTAGGCATGCAGGCCTATGCTGCTTCATACATCTCAGAAGCTCTACAACTACCACAAATTGTCTTCCACACAGACAATCAAATCCTCTCAGGCTACTTCAATGCAGGGAATGTGGACTCTCTTCGGATTGGCGGATTATCCCATTCACGCAACGGTTCATCAACCATGTCCATAACAAGGACTCAAAAGTCCTCAAGATTGACAGGAGCCACAATTTAATTGTTCATTCCTTAGCATCCAAGGCTTTCGCTAGCTTGCAATCCAGTGCAAAAACTGTTCAAATAACATGCAAAAAAGTCACCATGGCATTTCCTGCCCTATTTCCCAAGCACTCAATGGTGTAATCATCGAACTTTGTACCGCGATAGCAGCAGTTTGTTGCTGAATAATACAATTGTGCTTTCTTGTCAAAAAAAGCCGCTCGCCACTCGCTATCAACATCGCTTGCCTCTCGCGCTCGCCACTCGCATGCAAAAATCCTTATTACCTTTTCACCGTGAGTCGAATAAACAGTGACGAATCTAGAAAAAATCATCGCATGGTCGGTAGTCGACACAGACCCGTGTGAGCAAAACCATTGATATACCTTGGGGCACACACACACAGAACGAATTGCTTCTATCAATAAACTCCCTTCAACATATTTTTTTATTTTTTAAAGGAGAGAAGGCCTAGGGCAAAAAGGTCAGGCCTAGATCAAAAGACCTTCGATCACCACCTTAAGCAGCAAGAGACGCAATCTCCGATGTGTATGTGTTTCTAGTTTCCATGCAATCGACGAGCGCTCTGCACCAATCGATGGTTGACCACGTGATGAATGATTCTGCCAACACGTGGTGATTGATACTGCCAATGAGGTCGTCCCGTAGCTTCTTCTAGCTCCACCTGCACCTCGCTCGGTGAGTAAATAGCTTGGTATACTGATGCCCCATCGTCGAAGATGGAGCACATGCTAGCGAGGTATGTACTTGCCCGTGCCTCTCCCACACGTCGATGTACCAAAGTGTCCGCGCACACGACGCATGCTTTCGCGCCCACACCGGCAACCATGCCAAGGTAAAAGTCGATGATGCATGTCAGCACTCCTACTGTCGGAAACTCATGAGGCTCTTCAGCATATATCAGGATGTTTCTTGCTTCGTGTTTATGTTGAGAATTTCGTTGATAATCCATGGATTACCTGCGAATCCTCTTATATCAACTATGTGTTTCTGCTCAATGAAAAACAAGCTATATACACCAGTTTCGAAAAAAACGAAGCCCAGCTTGCATCTTGGGCCAAGAATGGAGAACTTGAAGGCTATTAAGGGCAACTCCAAGAGATTATCTAAAATAACTATCTAAATTTAGTGATTTAGTTGTTTTGTATAATGAATTTTTACTTGAGAAAGCTAGACTACACCAACAGATTATCTAAATCAGGACTCCCTATATTCAAAAGGTTGCCACGTCATCTAATCTCCTCCGATTTGCCTTCTTTTTTTAGACTGCAGCGACTGCAATTGGCCTCGCTCGTTGGTCGCATTCTATTCGATTGCGCGTAAGGCTGAATGGTGAGCGGCGCTTGTTGTCCATCTTTGGATAGCGAAAATCCCAGGATGGAGAGTTATCCAAATTAGAGAGTCATCTAGCGAATCTGTTGGAAACTATTTTTTCCTAATATTAGCCAAATTTACATTTAGAAAATGATTGACATAATCCGTTGGCGATTCTCTAAGCATCGTCACCGCCTCCTCACGTGCTTTCGGCTCTTGTATAGGCATCAAGGATAGAAACTCAACCTCCTTGCTCGTATTATACATATGCTCAGTGCGTTGTTAACAAACCCAGAATTAGGTTTATGGCCTAGAAAAAACTCATATTGAGTATTTAGCCTTTTTTGTTTCGAATTTGGCTCTATGGCCTTCCATCCATTCCGTTAGGAGGGTAGGCTGTCAGTTTCACAACTTGTTCATGCGAAAAATACAAATTTGCCCTACAGCCTCCCACGGTCGCATCTTTTCAAAATTCAGATCTGCATGCATGCATGGAACTCATCTCCTGCATTTCAGGTGATGGCTTCATGCCTCATCTCCTACAGTTGTGTGCGCGTGGGGGATCCCGAGCGGCACGACAGCGTTGGAGACGATGCAGGCAGTGCCGGTTTGCCAGACATCGAGTGGTGGCGTGTCGTGTGGACTATCTAGCACCGCAGGATGACCCATCGAATATCGAGTGGTGGCCAGTCGTGTGGACTACCCCCTCCCTATCTTCAATTTTGTACACCACCACCGACGTCGGCACCATGCTTCATGGTGGGTATACCCAGGCAAATGGTGGCCCGGGACGGCGGTGGTGCTCACCCATGCGAACGGCACTCCCCGGCTTCAGCCGGACCAAATCCAACCCGCAGCCCACACCAACCGCAACAACGCTCTCCTCGAAGTCATCCACAACGATGAATCTCACGGCTTGTAGTTGCAGCAATGGTGGATATCTAGCCACTAGCAATGTGCTGCCACCACACCCGTCCTGGGAAGGCAGCGACTTAAAGGTGGGGGAAGGGGCGGCGGGGCCACACCGCCGTGCTCGCAAGTCAGGCCACGTGCTGCGTGGACCATCATTGGTGGCGGGAGCACGATGCAAGCTCCATCGGAGGGGGAGTGCGCAAATGCAAACATGGTCAGCACTGATGTGGAAGCAAATATCCATTTTTCACTAGGGGTAAAACGGTCCTTTTACCGCTTTCTTAACACAGTTACCTCCCAAAACAGACAGAAGGCCACAGAGCTAAATACATTTTGTTTTAAGACCATAGAACTAAAATCAAAACAAAAAGGGCCAAATACCTCTATGACCTTCCGTCCATTCCGTTAGCGCGCGCCGTCAGTTTCACAACTTGGTCACGCGAAAACATGAATTTGCCCTATAGCCTCCCACGGTCACATCTTTTCAAGTTTCAGACCTGCATGCATGCATGGAACTCAACTCCTACATTTCGGGTGATGGCTTCATGCCTCATCTCCTACAGCTACGTGCGTGTGGGGGTCCCGAGCAGCACGACAGCGTTGGAGGAGATACAGGCAGTGCCGGTTTGCCAGATATCGAGTGGTGGCATGTTGTGTGGATTATCCCCTTACCTATCTTCAGTTCTGCACACCACCACCGACGTCGGCTCCATGCTTCACGGCGGGCAAACCTAGGAAAATGGTGGCCCGACACGATGGTGCTGCTCAGCCCGTGCGAACAGCACTCTTCGGCTTCAGCCGGACCAAATCCAGCCCGCATCCCACACCAACCGCAGCAGCGCTCTCCTCGAAGTCATCCACAATGATGGATCTCACGACTTGCAGTTGCAGCAACGGTGGATCTCTAGCCACCAGCAACGTGCCACCACCACACCCGTCCTGGGAAGCCAGCGACTTGAAGGTGGGCGAAGGGGCGGCGGGGCCACGCTGTGGCGCTCGCAAGTCAGGCCACGTGATGTCTGGACCATCATTGGTGGCAGTAGCGCGATGCAAGCTCCATCAGAGGGGGAGTACGCAAATGCAAACATGGTCAGCACTGACATGGAAGCAAATATATCTATTTTTCGCTAGGGGTAAAATGGTCCTTTTACCGTTGTCTTAACACAATTACCTCCCAAAACTGATAGAAGGCCATAGAGCTAAATAAATTTTGTTTTAAGGTCATAGAACTAAAATCGAAACAAAAAGGGCCAAATACCTAAATATGTTTTTTCCAGGGCCACACACCTAATTCTCCCTAACAAATGTGCTCCTTCGTGCTGTAGTAGGAAGTTCGACGATGTTCTCCTTGTTAATATATAAAAAATTATAAAGTCAAATAATCAGATGTATTAATAAGGAGCTGATGCATGGGTCCTATTTTAATTAAGCTAGCAAATTTTAAGTCGTAATTACGATTTGCCATACTCACTAATTGTGTGTCTTATGGTGATAACTTTCTTCTCTAATAAGTGGCATATTAGCGAGGTATAAATATTTTATTCGCCCCAAATATGTTGTTAAATAGTGGCAAAACAATGTTTTATCACTTGAAGATGTTTTCTATAATAAATTAATATTTTCTCATTAAAAAGACACAAGTGACGAAAACTAGTTTTTCATAGATAGTACGGTGAGTAATGGCAAATTTGAATTTTGCCACAATAATTTCCCACTAATCTAGCCTACCTCAACTTGCTTGGGACAAAAAGGCTATATTGTTGTTGTTGCTGTGTCTTGCGACCAGAATGTATTGGGCCACCAATAGATATCATATCAGTGAGGTAAATACATTTTTTGCCGCAGATATCTTGGCAAAAAAATGTTTCACCACTCCATTTGCCACTAAAGATGTTTTATATGGAAAATTAGTAAATTTTCACTAATAATCAATATAATAGTGATGAAAACTAATTTTGTCATAAATAGTATAGGCATTAGTAGCAAAGATAGATTTCACCACATCATTTTATCACTAATCTCTGTTTTCTTTGGCTCTTGAGCAGCACCGATTGAGTCGCCCTGCAAGATACGAAGACACCTTTCCATCCACTTGCCAGGTTCGGTTCGGTGGACCCATTTCCATGCTCGATATTGATATTTGCGCCCGGACTTTGCACGAGTCTCCTCCCTGTTCATGCACCGAAAGTCCTATATCGCCAAGCAACGATTTTCGTGTTTTATTAGAAACGGACAGGCAACGATTCCCATGGTTTCAACGTAGCTAGAGCCCGCCGGCCATACGTACGTGTGCCTTATCGACAAGTAAAGGAGCTGATCTTCCTGCCGGCGTACGTATGGGATCGATGGGAGTATAAATATAGAACCGCATGCCTTATTGGGAAAGCACAAAACAAACACCGTATAGTAGCAGCCGCCTAGGTTTTGTTTAGGATCGACGACGATGAACCTTCTCTTGACAGCGTGCTTCTGCTTCCTCCTCCTCGTCAATGGTACGTGACCTCACACGTTGCATCATGCATGATCCATTCAATATAATTCGTTTAACTAAGTTGCATGACCTATCGACTATACCTGTCCAGGTTCTCCCGTGGAGTGCCGTCGCCAGCCGGAGCGGCAGAAGGACAAGATGTTATTCGTGTTCGGTGACTCGTTTGTGGACGCCGGTGGGCGGCCACGAACATCCGAGAGGAGTAGGTTGTCGCGTCCTTGGTTCCACCCCTATGGCATATCGGACTCGGCCCACCACAACCGTGCAACTGGACGGTTCTCAGATGGCTTGGTGCAATCAGATTTTTTGGGTACGTATCTTTTTTTTAATAACGTATACATTCATAAGTGTGACGATATAGATATGGGACTTGCTATAAACCAATCACCTGGGTTTTTTAAAAAATCCCAGGCAACGTGGTCAACCGTTGGATGCTGATCCAACGTATAGATCTGCCTCTGTGTGTATGTACAAAATCTGTCTCTGTAATGTACATAGCGAATTTTTCCGAATTCCACCCGCAAACCACCCTCAGCCACCTACCAGGCCCGCAAATGCTAAACGGATCTGAACTGATATGTTCTCTCTGTTGCCACAATATACCCAATAAGCCAAATACACTGGGCCAAATAAATAAAAAAAGACATATTGGCCCAATAAGACAAATACACTGGGCCCAAAAAAGGAACATACGCTGACCCTGCCATTCGTCGACTACACTGACCCTGCCATTCGTCGTCTCCTGCAGCTCCGCCCTGCAGCAAGCAAGAAACAGATCGATGAATGGCAGATCCAGAAAACCACGAAGAAACAGAGAGTGACCATCAGAGAGAAAGGATAAAGAAACTGGACCAATTAGAAGATCAGAGCAAGAAAAAGGTACTTAACTGCACATCACTCATCTGCTTGCTGATCTGTAGCATCTTTATCATCTGTCCCTCTGCTAGATCTATACGATCCTAGACCAACAATTTTTGTTTGTGCTGCTTGCCACCATGACACCAAACCTCCAACATTCTGCCCCCATTCCTTCTATCTTCTTTGCTCACAATTGGCAAATTCTGAATGCACAAATCACATCATGACTGTGGACTGGCCTATAGACAGCATGTTGATCCAAGGAAGAAAAGGGTACTTATCTGTGTTTGGTTATTTCCTCATTGTTTATGTCTACTTGTTGATCTGTACAATTTGTCTTGTTCCTAGCTTCAATTGCTTGCTTATCTGTACGATTTCACAATCCACAATCAGTTGTTTTTGCTTTGCCTTGCCTTGAGAATAGACAATAGAAAACAATCTGAAGTTCAAACACAAGAGAGTCTATTATTGATCGGTAAATTCACAAATGTCTAGGCAAAAACAGAATCATCTCATGTACGAACTCTTACCGTTCCACCCACCGGTCCACCATAAGAAACCCATATGTCATTATGGTCAGCATGAGATGTCATGCTGAAATAACATGATAATTGTGATCAGTCCTGTCTATTTCAGTAGCTATCCAATAGGGTTAAAATTAAATGAGTATCAACTACCCCGGTTGTCGGCGATATCATTAGTCGTTCTCCATTTGTTGCCCATGCCTTTTGCCTACCTTATAGGTAGCAGGATTTTGTTTTCCCCAATACAGAAGAGGAACAATTCAGTAACATTTCTTCACTCTGGACATAAGTGTTACTAGGAGGAACCTCACCATTCACACAGCAACAAGATGTTCTTACCATAGGTCTTCATAACATTGCTCATTTTAGTATATCTGCAATAGGCATAAGTTAGTGAGCAATCTTAGCAATCATAATGATTCAAAATGACTTGTACTGAATAGTGTTAGCACTAATAGTGAGCAATTTTAGTACTATGAATCATATTTGGTTGATATTCAACAACAGTAAACATGAAATGAGCAATATGGCCTAATTAAAGTAAACAAAACAATAAGTGCACAAGTTAATAATCAAATCTAAGTACTACGAGTAGTACTTTGCTGCTACTAAACTAGTCTTGTTCTTTAGATTGACAGAACTGCTACTTGCTACTTTTTCTTAACCAACCTTGGTAGTACTTTTCATACATAGGAGAAAAAACTTAGTTTTGCTTTTAAGTAGATAGAGAACAATGGTTTACCATAGCATTAAGTTTCAGTGCTAGAAACCAATCGGAGACAGAGAACAAAGGTGCTCCCCATCTAAAACTGAAAAAATAACAGATTATTACATGTCTTGCAGGTACACAAGGAAGGACAACATGAAATAGCAGATGCAAATTTTTTAAGGGAAATGGGAATTGGATGTGAAGACAATGTAGTTCAACTTACACAATTATCAGAGATAACAGCTAACATACATGGTGATAGTGCAATGCAATGTCAGAGACAACAGCAAGCAAAGACTGTCAACAGGTTTGGAAAAAAATTAAACTTGGTTCCCTTTCAGGTATTCCATGTTATTGGCACTGAAATTTGTAAGAACAATGGCAGGGTGCTTTGGCAAGAGAAATTCAAGTCAATATTGAAAGCTACTACAAGTTTCAGTCTAATATTGTAAACTCCAATTACACTCAAGAGGTAAATTAAAATCCCAGTTATTGCATATTTACAAATGAACAGTTGTAGTAGAACAAACATGCAATGTAGCTCATTCAAAACTGCAAATTACTAATATTTAAGTGTAATGAATAGCATTCTTCAACAGGAACAGTGGACTACAACTCGTATGCAAAAGAGAAACAACCAATGGAAATGAATGTGAGTATCAAAAATTCATATTTTTCAGATTAGTAAAATGCATGTAATTTTAAATGAACCAGACATGCTAACATGTTTCAACCATCTTTTGACAAATATATGAATTTTAAATGAATCCTGAGAACATTCAAAGAGCAAGAAAAGAAAATCAGGTAATACAAAAGAAAGGTACCCCAGAATTTAAATTATTAGCACTGCATCAACACATCTGAGTTGCTTCATATGTATATTCAGCTAACATTGTTCATATGACGTCACAGGAGATGATGACAACCAACAGTAGCGGTGCAAAGTGAAGCAAAAGCAAATTTGACAAGAGAAGTGTCACGATCCTTGACTATCGAATTGCAATTACAAGAGTTCGGGATACAATAACTGGGGAATCAGAGGGAATCTAGGGTAGAAATAGCAAGGATCAGAGGCAGGAAGCAAGATAGCAGGCAAGAGTCAAGGTCTCGGACGGAAGGTAGGAGACGACGGGGGTTCGGGTTCAGGTTTCTCTTCTTCGATGCTATTCCTGGTTGCCTTGCATCCTTTTATTCCCTTGGCCTTGTCCTGACGGAAGCCCATCGCATAGCCCAGCTGGAAGCCCATGATCCACCGGCCCAGTCCCTGACATTCCCCTCTGCTTAAACACGGCTTGCCCTCAAGCCGGTGCACTGTTTTAAGATGTCTTCGAATGTCCACTTGCATTGGCAGATCAATGATGTGCAGCTGCTTTGTGTCAAAAAAAATGATGTGTAGCTGCTCCTTGACCCTGTCGAAGATGACTACTATCCCACCTGGATCAAAGATGAATGTGCAACCTGTAGTATTAGTGGCACAAATGAATATGCAACTTAGCTCATCCCAAAAGACAGCTCCATGAGTACTTGTATTTTGATCTTGGATAAAAGAGTTGTCTGGCCATAATTGTTTTGCTGCAGCTAGGACGGATCCATTCACAATCACATCAGCATCCAGTAATTCAAGCCATCGGTTCCTGATTTCAAAGCAGTCCTCACACTTGACCATTGCTTCACTAGCCTCAGTCTGAAATGTGTTGATACAGAATACTTGAGAAAAGCCATTGGTTTGCTGCAGTTGATGCAACATTACTTGAACAACGAAGGCTTCATTCTTCACAAGTTGTCCTCCTTTGCGATCACCAATTTCATGGACAGACCATAGTGCAGATGATGGCATACCAAAGCACTTGAGTTGAATAGATGTCATCTGCAAGTACTGCTTGGAAAATATACTGGCCAGGTACTCAATTCTTTGTCTTGCTCTGTCCAGGTACACCACAGAGGTGATAATATGCATCAATATGTGCACGACATCTCTGGAATGCAGATACTGGCCCATCAGTTCTTGCCAAACCTTTGTATATCACCACCATATCATGTCATCAGTCCATAATCTTATAAGAGCAAGTGCGCACAAATAGTACAATAGGCATTTCTTCACCCAACATAGCTTCCAACACTTGACTACTTGAGCACAACCATTATTTTTCTGGAACTGTTGCAGCACTATTTGAATGGCCAGGGCTTCATGCTTCACAAATTGTCTGCCGTTGTAATCGCCATTTTCACGAACATGCCATACTCTGATTAAACTGCTTAATGCAAAGACATGAGGCAAACTGATAGGAACATCCCAAAGCAACAGACTAGTCAAATTTTTGAAGGTATGCAAAATGAGCACCATAGTATTAGGACAGATTCAACCTCCAACTCGTTCTTGTCGATATGAACATCGGTGACACAGCCCATCTTTATGAATACCAATCCATTCAGTAGTGTGAAACACCCTTGCTGCATGAATAGATAGAGCTCCAGGCCTGCTCAAGGCAACAGCAAGGACCACTGAACTCACTCCCTGTCGTGACGCTACATCCCTTGCACATGAAGCAACTGATGCCGGTGCTGATGTTGGAGCAATAGTCATACCGGACAGTGGAGAAGTCGGTGCAGACAAGAACACCACCACCAGTGCAGCTGGAGATACTGAGGATGGTGCCGACATCCATGTCATGGAGTTGCGGTCGATGGCTATGGCGTGGAGCAGCATAACAGATGTCGCAGCATTGAACCAGAAAACCAACAGAGGATGGCTCGGCATTGTGTCGAACACCTTCATTGCATTCCTGGAGTGGATAGCTGGTGTGCTCCAATCCACAACAAAACATGCATCCTGGGACGAGGTGCTGGCTGGTGGAGTCCTTACCATGGGAGGAGCAGCAGTGGTAGTCGTCGAAGAGCCCGTGGAGTGTGTCGAATATGGCGAGCACGCAGTGCATCTCGAGGGCAATGCCATAGACCATGCAGGCCGCCCGCTCCTCCGACGACGCAGCCCACGCGGACGGCGATGCCCACGATGCGCTCTGGGCAACGCCATAGACCACGCAGGCCGCCCGCTCCTCCGACGACGCAGCCGACGCGGACGGCGATGCCCCTGACGCAGAACGCGCCTTCGTGGTCGAGGCCGCATGCCCATCCCCCGGACCCGAAGCCGTGGGGGTCGTCCCGACGTGGAGGTCGTCCGTGGCGCGCGTTGCAGGCGCGCCCTCCCCTCCTCAGATGAAGACGGCGTGGACGCGGTCGACGGTGCCTGTGACGCAGAGCCACGAACGGCGCTACAGGCGTGGGCGGCGCAGCTGCTACCACCGTCGTTGGGGTAGAGCACCGCGGTGAAGCAGTCGACGGCGACAACAGGGACGGAGGCGTAGCCTCCGCCTGGTCATCCAAATCGATGAGCAGAGCCGCGGCATGGATGGAGTTCAACGTTTGCTTCATCATCTCTTGCAGGTCGGCTGAAAGCTCCGGTTTGGTTTTGGTATTTAATGACACTTAACGTTGCTAATGCTTCGCTCTAAGTGTGGTTAGACACATAGCAACGTGACGGTGGATGATGGAGTATGACGATCACCGTGATGAACATGAAGGATGTGAAGTGATCAAGCTCCGACGGAGGCCCATGGAGATCAAGGCGAAGGTATACTTGATAGGGCTTTCCGGTTTAGTGATCAAGACACTATAGAGAGTGTGATCACATTTAGGATCGATAACCGACTATCAAGAGGGGTTTCCTCGGTTCATTCGCGGTCCTAAGTGCCTCTAGTTGTGACTTTGCATGATGCATGAGAGGCTAACTAGAGAGCTAACCCTTGCGCGATATTTCATGTGTGAAATTCTAACTCCAAGGCTTGAGGTCGACATCAACACTTGGTGGAGTTAGTGCACAAGGCAAGGGATTTTGTTTGGATCAATTTGGAGCAAAATTGACACATGAAATGATGAGTACAAGGCGCCGGACTCATGGGAGACAGGCGCCGGACGCTGAGGTTCGTGTCCGGCGATGTGGAGCTTGTTCGCGTGCGCGTGGCTTGCTTTGCTTGCCTGCGCCGGATGCAGCTGGCGTCGCACGCCGGACGCTGGTCAGTTCATCAGACGCTTTACAGAAACTTCTCCGGGCGGGCGACTCGCCGGACGCGGCGACGGATGGGCGCCGGACACACACGGCCGAGCGTTCGGCGGCTTGGGCTCGCGCGCGCGCTGGCACAGGTCTTCAGCGGAGGACGCGACCGGCGAGGCGACTCCGGACGCGGCTCGGATCAGTCCTGGCGTCCGGCGCGCGGTGGATCGACGCGGCTCGGCCTTGGCGCTCTGGCTGGTGGGACTTCGGTCCATTGCGCCGGACGCACTAGGCGCGTCGCGCCGGACGCTGAGCTGGGAGGAAGACGCAGTCCAGTAACGTTCCAAGTAAGGTGGAGCGCCGGACGCGTCTCCATGCCGTCGCCGGACACAAGGCATAAAAGGGCGCCGGACTCAAGCTGTCAGAACGAGCGAAGGGCTCCAACGGTCGGCTTGCTGTGCATTGAAGGGCGCCGGATGCGTCCGGCGCAACGCGTAGGACGCGTCCGGTGCAGTGGAGTTGGTCGGCCCGAGACACCAACGGCTCTATTCTTTGATGGAGCCTATAAATATGGAATGGCCGGCCATGGGAGGTCTCTCTTGCCCATTCTAACACTCTTGAGCATACTTTGAGCTAGAGACACTCCTTCCCACTCATCTCTTTGTTTCCCTTGCCATTCTTGAGAGAGATTTGAGTGAGAACAAGTGATTTGCATTGATTGTTGCATCTAGAGGCACTTGTTCTTCGAGTGAGCTACGGATTCTTGTTACTCTTCGGTGATTCCCGTCACCGTAGACGGTTTGGAGCAGCGGGTAGTGGTTGAGCTCGACTTGGTGATTGTTCGAGGCCACACTGGGTTCTTGTGAGGGGTTCTTGATCCTTCCCCGCGGGAGTTCGCGAAAGGATACTCTAGTGGATTGCTCGTGGCTTGTGGATCCTTGTCTTGTGTGGAGATTGCGGCTCCCCATTGGGGTCTTTGGCACCGAGCCAATTGAGCGGGCAACTCACCAAGCAAGTGCATCGCCACAACGAGGACTAGCTTGCCGGGAAGCAAGTGAACCTCGGTAAAAAATCATTGTGTTGATTTGTGATTGCCGAGGCTTCGACCTCCATTGTGATTGTGCTTGAGCATCTCTAGGTGATTGGCTTCTACACCGGTGATTGGCTATCTTCTGCTCTTCGCGGCGGTATAACCTTCCATCCTCTCTTTACTTACCGCATAGTAGAATTGCTTATTGTGGTCGGTCGGGAACCACTCTTTGAGTAGCTTAAATCCCGTGGGTAGAACTACTTGTTGTGGTCGGTCGGGAACCACTCATTGTGTAGAGTAAATCCCGTGGGTAGAATTGCTTGGTTGGTTTCAGTGAACCGACATTGTGTAGCTTGATCACCGTTGTTGTGTGTGCACTTAATTTGAGTAGCCTTGCTTGGTAGGACGGCTTGCATAGAGTAGTTGAAGCACTTGCTTTGCACATTTGCCGCCTTGCTATCTAATTGGGTTGTCTAGTATTCTTGCTAGAAATTTTATTAGGCCATTCACCCCCCCTCTAGCCATTGTGACCTTTCACTTGGTATCGGAGCTGGGCACCGTTTGTTTGAGTTGGATTAACATCCTAGGTGAAACAATGGCATTGGTTATGCATATCAACAACACCAAGAAGGCACCATCATTTCGAGGTGATGACTATGCCAAGTGGAAGCTTAAGATGAAGAGTCATCTCAAGTCAATCAATGGAGAGGTGTGGAAAGTTGTGGAAACAATGTTTGAGCTTGTTGAGGGTGCGGTGCCAACACCGGCCGAAGAGAAGAAACAACAAGCCAATGATGTTGCCGTGAGTGCTTTCCATGAGGCACTTGATGATAAAGCTTTTGAGCTCATCAAGAACCTTGAGGTGGCTCATGACATTTGGAAGAAGCTAGAAGAAGCTTATGAGGGCACCGAAAGTGTCAAGACCGCAAGAGCCTACATGTTGCAAGAGAAGTTTGCAAGCTTCTCAATGAAGGAGGATGAGAGTGTGCCGGAGATGTTCCATAGGCTCCAAGTCATTGTCAATGAGCTCAAGGGACTTGGGGAAGAAATCAAGGACTCTCAATTCTCCACCAAGTTCATGAGATGTCTTCCCAAGAGATTTGACATGTTGAAGACCGTCATGGTGAAGACAACCATGAAGGAGAAGCCAACTCCCAACCAAGTTCTTCAAGAGATCATGGGCGATGATGAGTTTAGAGAAGATCATGAGAAGGAAGAGTTGGTGAAGAAGAAGAAGAAGGAAAATGAGAAGAAGGATGATGACAAGAAGAGTGTGGCATTCAAGGCCACATCATCCAAGAGCAAGGGCAAGAAGAAGAAAGAAGAGTCTTCAAGTGAAGATGAACCATGCTCAAGCTCAAGTGGACAAGAAGATGAAGTGAGTGAACAAATGGCACTTCTTGTGAAGAGAATAGGGAAGCTCATGAAGAAGGGGTACCGGTCCAAGGGCAAGAGAAGCTCATCCAAGTCTAGCTGACCGTCCCATGAAGTGCTTCCGGTGCAATGGAAAGGATCATCTCATTGCCAAGTGTCCCTATGCAAGTGATGATGAAGATGCCATGAGAAAGGAGAGGAAGAAGCAAGAGAAGAAGAAGGAGGAGAAAGACTCCTCTCACAAGAAGAAGAAGGGTGAATCTCATGTGGCAACTTGAGAGAGTGATTCATCTTCCTCAAGTGATGATGATGATGATTCCAAGAAGAAGAAGAAGAAGGGGCACGCAAGCATTGCCATCCAAGAGAAGCTTTCTCTATTTGGTGCTCCATCAACTTGCTTCATGGCCAAGGCCACTAAGGTAAAACCTCCACCCAATAGTGATGATGAGAGTGATGATGATGATGAGACCACAAAAGAAGAACTCTTTGTCATGCTTGAGGATTGCAAAGGTGCTTTCAATGACTCTAGGAAGGAATGTAGGGGCTTGCGCAAGGATAAACAAAACCTTGAGCAAGAACTTAAGGAGTTGAGGGCTTCTTATGAGAGTCTAAAGGTAGACCATGAGAAGCTAGAGATTGCTCACTCCAAGCTTGAAAAAGCTCATTCCTCTCAAGTTGAGAAGCAAGAGAAAGCGCAATCACAAGTGGTGAACATAGAAAAGAAAAATGTGTCCACATCATGTGATTCACTTGATGACTCATTTGTTATTGCATCACTTGGCCCTTCATGCTCTTATGTCTCTACTTCATCTAGTAGTGTTGGTCATGCATGTGATTCTACACTAGTAGTTGAGAATGAGTCTCTTAAGAAGGAAGTCAAGGAGCTCAATCACACCTTGGCTAAGGCTTATGGTGGTGAGGACCGCTTACTTATGTGCTTGGGTAGCCAAAGAGCTTCTCTCTACAAAGAGGGATTGGGCTATACCCCCAAGAAAGGCAAGGCCGCTTTTGCTCTTCACAAGACTAGTTTTGTGAAGAAAAATGGTAGCTATTGCAAGAGTTGCAAGCAAGTTGGTCATTTCGAGCATGCATGCAAGAACAAGAACACTAGTGCTTCCTCTTACAAGTTGAGTGCTTCCTACATGCTTGTTAAGAGTGAAAGTGGTGTTAGTGCTAGATTCATTGGTACACCATGGATGAGCTCAAAGAAGAAAGCTATTTGGGTGCCAAAGACTCTAGTGACTAACCTTTAAGGACCCAAGTAAAAGTGGGTACCTAAAGCTTGATGTCTTCTTGTAGGTCAATTACAAAGCCGGAGGGAGGCATTGGGTGCTTGATAGTGGTGCATCAAATCATATGACCGGTGAAGATAGTATGTTCAAGTCACTTGACAAGAATGACAATGGTGGATTCAACTCCATCACATTTGGTGACAATAGTAAGGGTGATGTCATGGGGCTTGGAAAGGTTGCAATTTCCAATGACAAGGATCTCTCCAATGTGTTGCTAGTTGATACTTTGAACTTCAATCTTTTGTCGGTGGCACAATTGTGTGATCTTGGCTACAAATGCATATTTGATGACAAGCATGTTGAGGTAGTGAGCAAGGATTAAGCAAATATCATCTTCAAGGGATTTAGGCATGGAAGCTTGTACTTGATTGATTTCAATGCTAGTAAAGCTCAACTTTCATTATGTTTGATTGGCAAGTCAAGCAAGGGGTGGCTATGGCATAGGCGCCTTGGACATGTTGGCATGAAGCAATTGAACAAGTTGGTGAAGCATGATCTAGTGAGAGGCTTGAATGATGTCACATTTGAGAAGGATAGACCTTGTAGTGCATGTCAAGCCGGCAAGCAACATGGGAACTCACATCCCAAGAAGAATGAGATGTCAACTTCAAGAGCATTTGAGTTGTTGCATATGGACTTGTTTGGCCCAACTCACTATACATCAATTGGGGGCAACAAGTATGGTTTTGTGATTGTGGATGACTACACAAGATACACTTGGGTGTTCTTCCTCTATGACAAGAGTGAAGTCTATGATCTATTCAAGTCATTTGTCAAGAGGGTGCAAAATGAGTTTGACACTACCATCAAGAAGATTAGAAGTGACAATGGGAGTGAATTCAAGAACACAAGAGTTGAAGAGTTGTGTGATGAGCTTGGAATTGTGCATCAATTCTCACCAACCTACACTCCCCAATCCAATGGTGTAGTTGAGAGGAAGAATAGGACCTTGATTGAGATGGCAAGAACCATGCTACTTGAGTACAATGTGAGTGAGAAGTTTTGGAGTGGTGCTATCAACACGGCTTGCTATTATAGCAACCGCCTCTATTGCCATGGGAAGTTAGAGAAGACTCCATATGAGATTTTGAATGGAAGGAAGCCCAATATTTCTTACTTCCGGGTCTTTGGTTGCAAGTGCTACATACTCAAGAAGGGGCAAAGACTTGGCAAGTATGACAAGAGGTGTGATGAGGGATTTCTTCTTGGCTACTCTACTTCTAGCAAGGCTTATAGAGTGTGGAACTTGACTAGTGGGCTAATGGAAGAGGTTCATGATGTTGAATTTGATGAAACCCAAGGCTCTCAAGTTGGAGATCAAAATCAAGAAGATGTGGGTGGAGATCAATTAAACAATGCAATGAGACACATGGACATTGGTGACATTAGGCCGAGGCAAGTGGATGATGGTGATGAGGTGCAAGTGCCAACTCAAGTGGTGATAGAAGATTCCAATGAGGCAAGCACAAGTGGTACTCAAGGTCAAGATCAAGGTCAAGCAAGCAATGCAGATGAGCTAGTTCTTCAACCTTCACACATTGCAAGAGATCATCCTCTAGATCATGTGATTGGTGACATTCAAAGAGGAGTACAAACAAGATCAAGATTGGCTAGCATATGTGAGCACTACTCTTTTGTGTCATTCATTGAGCCAACTAAGATTGATGAGGCATTGAAGGATCCGAATTGGATAAATGCCATGCATGAGGAATTGAACAACTTCACTAGAAATTATGTGTGGGAGCTTGTTGAGAGGCCAAAGAAGCACAATGTGATTGGAACCAAGTGGGTCTTCAAGAACAAGCAAGATCAAGATGGTTTGGTTGTGAGTAACAAAGCAAGACTAGTGGCACAAGGGTACACACAAGTTGAGGGTCTTGACTTTGGAGAAACTTATGCACCGGTGGCAAGATTGGAGGCAATTAGAATCTTATTAGCCTATGCTTGTGCTCACAACATCAAGCTCTATCAAATGGATGTGAAGAGTGCATTTCTCAATGGCTTCATCAATAAGGAAGTGTATGTTGCACAACCTCCCGGTTTTGAGGATGACAAGAAGCCCCACCATGTCTACAAGCTCAAGAAGGCGTTGTATGGATTAAAGCAAGCTCCAAGGGCATGGTATGAAAGATTGAGAGATTTTCTCATCTCCAAAAGCTTCAAGATGGGCAAGGTGGACACCACTCTCTTCACCAAGAAGTTAGAAGATGACTTGTTTGTGTTGCAAATCTATGTGGATGATATCATCTTTGGATCAACAAATCAATTCTTTTGTGAAGAATTTGCTAAGATGATGGCTAGTGAGTTTGAGATGTCAATGCTTGGAGAGTTAAGCTACTTCCTTGGTCTTCAAATCAAGCAAATGAAGAATGGCACCTTTGTGAGTCAAGGCAAGTACATCAAGGACATGATCAAGAAGTTTGGGTTGCAAGATGCTAAGGCCATTAGCACACCAATGGGAACCAATGGCGGCTTGAACATTGATGATAGTGGCAAGATGATTGAGCAAAAGCTATATAGATCAATGATTGGAAGCTTGCTATATGTGACCGCTTCAAGGCCGGATGTCATGTTTAGTGTGTGCATGTGTGCAAGATTTCAAGCTTCTCCAAGAGGGAGTCACTTGATGGCAACCAAGAGGGTGTTGAGATACTTGAAGGGTACCCAAGATGTTGGTCTATGGTATCCCAAGGGGTCAAGCTTTGAGTTGATTGGATACTCCAACTTCGACTATGCCGGTTGCAAGATTGATAGAAAGAGCACAAGTGGAACATGCCAAGTGCTAGGAAGATCTCTTGTGTCATGGTCTTCAAAGAAGCAAAATAGTGTGGCACTTTCCACCGCCGAAGCCGAATATATTAGTACGGGGAATTGTTGTGCACAATTGCTATGGATGAAAGCTACCTTGAAGGACTATGGGATCAAATTCAAGCTTGTGCCTTTGTTTTATGACAATGAAAGTGCAATCAAGATGACAAACAATCTGGTTCAACATTCTAGAATCAAGCACATTGAAGTGAGGCACCACTTCATTAGAGATCATCAACAAAAGGTTGATATTAGCATTGAAAGCATTGGCACCGAAGATCAACTAGCCGACATATTCACCAAGCCTCTTGATGAGAAGAGATATTGCAAGTTGAGGAATGAGTTGAACATACTTAGCTTCTCCAACATGGATTGATGCACCCCATATATGACATGCCTCTCCTCCAACATAGCAAGGTAATGTTGTTTGTTGCATCTCATGCATCCTTTGCTAGTTGTGTAGACATGTATACTTGTGCATCTTGCTAGGCTCATTCATTACAAATCAAATGAATTTGAAGGATATATGGCACCACTATTGTTTCTATGCTTGATGTAATCTAGTGGTGGCATATGACTTGTTTGTGAGCTTGTGAACCTAGTGTTGAATCTTTAGCACTTGCTCATGATGTGTATCTTAACATGGTCAAGATAACCCTTATCCTTATGAGGTGTGAAGAAGTTTGCCCTTGGTTCAAACCGAGATACATTTTCTAGGCATGTGGTTTAGATTTGGCCATAGTTGATTGACTTGTTTCTCTCATCTTATGCACCCTTGTTGGTGATTGTTGACAAAGGGGGAGAAATAAGTCACAAAGAGCAATGGAAGGGGATCAATTTTTATGATATGACCCAACCATGAGCACACAAATAGGGAGAGCAAGCTCATAGACTATTTGTTGCATTTGTATGTGCATACATGATGATATGGAGCATTGCAAGCTAAATTCAATATTCGTGCTTGTTTGGTATTTTGCTAGTATAGAACTTGATTGATGAAATGAAGTACTAGCATGCATAGGTGGTTTCTAGACATAGAGGTTTTCTTGTTCAAGTACCTTGCTTTTAATGTGATCTCATGAGGTATCTTGAGTTTTGATGATGTCTAGATTCCCATGGTGCTAAGGAAGGTTTATTATCACACTCCGATTGGTATCACGCTTCAAAGGTCAATTCTATAAACCTTAGTACCATTTTGGTTGTGGTAACTCTCACAAAAGTTTCATCTATACATGTGTGCACGAAAATCGACCAAACATTTGATGCACACATGTAGGGGGAGCTACCACTACCAAAACCGGAATTGAAATGCTTGTCCAATCCAAGATTCATGATCAAAATGTCTTGGGCAAGCAATTCAATTTCATATTGAATTCAATTTCCATATCTTTGTGAGTTTGTCGAGGGGTTGTCATCAATTACCAAAAAGGAGGAGATTGAAAGCTCCGGTTTGGTTTTGGTAATTAATGACACTCAATGTTGCTAATGCTTTGCTCTAAGTGTGGTTAGACACATAGCAACGTGACGGTGGATGATGGAGTATGACGATCACCATGATGAACATGAAGGATGTGAAGTGATCGAGCTCCGATGGAGGCCCATGGAGATCAAGGCGAAGGTATACTTGATAGGGCTTTCCGGTTTAGTGATCAAGACACTATAGAGAGTGTGATCACATTTAGGATCGATAACTGACTATCAAGAGGGGTTTCCTCGGTTCATTCGTGGTCCTAAGTGCCTTTAGTTGTGACTTTGCATGATGCATGAGAGGCTAACTATAGAGCTAACCCTTGCGCGATATTTCATGTGTGAAATTCTAACTCCAAGGCTTGAGGTCGACATCAACACTTGGTGGAGTTAGTGCACAAGGCAAGGGATTTTGTTTGGATCAATTTGGAGCAAAATTGACACATGAAATGACGAGTACAAGGCGCCGGACTCATGGGAGACAGGCGCCGGACGCTGAGGTTCATGTCCGGTGATGTGGAGCTTGTTCGCTTGCTCTTGGCGGCGGAGGACGCTGGTCGGTTCATCGAGGTGACTTCTCCGGGCGGGCGACTCTCCGGACGCGGCTCGGATCGCACACGGCGAGCGTCCGGCGCGCGGTGGATCGCGAGGCGACTCCGCGGCTCGGCCTTGGCGCGGTGGATCGGCGGCTCGGCCTTGGCGCGGGCTGGTGGGACTTCGGTCCATTGCGCCGGACGCACTAGGCGCGTCGCGCCGGACGCTGAGCTGGGAGGAAGACGCAGTCCAGTAACGTTCCAAGTAAAGTGGAGCGCCGGACGCGTCTCCATGCCGTCGCCGGACGCAAGGCATAAAAGGGCGCCGGACTCAAGCTGTCAGAACGAGCGAAGGGCTCCAACGGTCGGCTTGCTGCGCATTGAAGGGTGGAGTTGGTCGGCCCGAGACACCAACGGCTCTATTCTTTGATGGAGCCTATAAATATGGAATGGCCGGCCCTGGGAGGTCTCTCTTGCCCATTCTATCACTCTTGAGCATACTTTGAGCTAGAGACACTCCTCCCCACTCATCTCTTTGGTTCCCTTGCCATTCTTGAGAGAGATTTGAGTGAGAACAAGTGATTTGCATTGATAGTTGCACCTAGAGGCACTTGTTCATCGAGTGAGCTGCGGATTCTTGTTTCTCTTCGGTGATTCCCGTCACCGTAGACGGTTTGGAGCAGCGGGTGGTGGTTGAGCTCGACTTGGTGATTGTTCGAGGCCACACCGGGTTCTTGTGAGGGGTTCTTGATCCTTCCCCGTGGGAGTTCGTGAAAGTATACTCTAGTGGATTGCTCATGGCTTGTGGATCCTTGTCTTGTGTGGAGATTGCGGCTCCCCATTGGGGTCTTTGGCACCGAGCCAATTGAGCGGGCAACTCACCAAGCAAGTGCATCGCCACAACGAGGACTAGCTTGCCAGGAAGCAAGTGAACCTCGGTAAAAAATCATTGTGTTGATTTATGATTGCCGAGGCTTCGACCTCCATTGTGATTGTGCTTGAGCATCTCTAGGTGATTGGCTTCTACACCGGTGATTGGCTATCTTCTGCTCTTCGCGGCGGTATAACCTTCCATCCTCTCTTTACTTACCGCATAGTAGAATTGCTTGTTGTGGTCGGTCGGGAACCACTCTTTGAGTAGCTTAAATCCCGTGGGTAGAACTACTTGTTGTGGTCGGTCGGGAACCACTCATTGTGTAGAGTAAATCCCGTGGGTAGAATTGCTTGGTTGGTTTCGGTGAACCGACATTGTGTAGCTTGATCACCGTTGTTGTGTGTGCACTTAATTTGAGTAGCCTTGCTTGGAAGGACGGCTTGCATAGAGTAGTTGAAGCACTTGCTTTGCACATTTGCCGCCTTGCTATCTAATTGGGTTGTCTAGTATTCTTGCTAGAAATTTTATTAGGCAATTCACCCCCCCCCCTCTAGCCATTGTGACCTTTCATCGGCGAACTGCTTCACGAAATCATTGAGGGCGTTCAGCTGGGTCGCCATCTCATGAAACTTGGTGGTGATTTCGTCGGCGATGCCGCCATTGTCGATCGGATCGAGGGTTTGCACCCGAGCGCCAGGATGGATTGGGGAATTTGGGGAGAAACAATTCGGCCCCCAAAATCACAGGAGCTGGTACCAATTGTCACGATCCTTGACTATCGAATTGCAATTACAAGAGTTCGGGATACAATAACTGGGGAATCAGAGGGAATCTAGGGTAGAAATAGCAAGGATCAGAGGCAGGAAGCAAGATAGCAGGCAAGAGTCAAGGTCTCGGACGGAAGGTAGGAGACAACGGGGGTTCGGGTTCAGGTTTCTCTTCTTCGATGCTGTTCCTGGTTGCCTTGCATCCTTTTATTCCCTTGGCCTTGTCCTGACGGAAGCCCATCGCATAGCCCAGCTGGAAGCCCATGATCCACCGGCCCAGTCCCTGACAAGAAGATTCAGCAAAGGAGGCATAGGACAGAGACAAGAGACGGACTACTAGTTGCTATATCATTTAGACCAATTAACTTATGTCATTCATTAGCAACAAAGAAAATTGTATAAAGTCACTAGTATTTTCTATTCAGATCTACAATTACATGTATCTGAGTCTGCTCGAATAGCCTACTACACAACAAACTTTTGAGGAATCTTTGATGTATTAATCGATTTTGGAGGAATGCTAAATGGTGCCAATGTTTTAATCATCTTACATTCAACTCGTTATAACGCGTTATAATGCTAAATGGATACTGGAGTATACATGTTCTGTGCCTACTACTGCTTAAACAAACATCAAACTGGTTATAACGCGTGGCAACTAGCATTACTATTCTATCAAGATCTGGGACCCCAAAAAGGCTAGAACCATGTTTTGTGGTGCAATTTAGGCATATATCTCAAGGTACAAGACAAAAACAGAGAAGAAAAAAGCGATGATATGATACAATAGAAAGCAATGAAAAGGACAAAATTTAGTACTTACAGTTTGCAAGTCGAGTAGGTAAGGATCATTGAAGCGTGTAGATCCTTCTATGTGCAACCTACTGCATATATCAGCCAAGTTCAGTTTCTTCCACATTTCCCTGTAATAGACCAACATGTCCATGCCATTAGAACATCATTGACCTCAGAAGCAAGGCAAAAGTGTGAAATACACCATAGATAAACTAAGATACATAAACACAAATCAAAGAGGACAAATGAGAGGTGCGTGTAGACATCACAAAACAACATGCTTTAACATCTCAAAGCATCCATAAAGAATGAAAAAGATTCCAACAAGCACAAGCACAAAGCACAAAGGACAAAAGACAAAAAAAATAGTTTCTATCAAAGGACATAGGACAAATTCGCACAAGCACAAAGACAAATAAGACAATTTTATTTCTATAGAAGGACAATAGACAAAATTTTATACATAGAATGGCACAAGCACAATGACAAAAGACAAATGATAATTTTTTTCTATGAAAGGACATAAGACAAAATTTTATACCTAGGACGAGACAAGCACAAGGATAGAGGACAAATGAAAATTTTTATTTCTATGAAAGGACATAGGACAAATTCGCACAACCATAAAGACAAATGGGACAATTTTATTTCTATAGAAGGACAATAGACAAAATTTTATACATAGAATGGCACAAGCACAATGACAAAAGAGAAAAGACAAATGATAAAACAATATTCAGAAAACACCCAAAAGGGAACTAGCACCTTGTTTGCGCACAACTCAACCAAAAGGACAAATGACAGAGAACAAGGACAAAAGACAAATTTTATACGTGACACAACCACAAAAACAAAGGACAATTTTTTTTCTATAGAAGGACAATAGACAAAACTTTATACCTATAACGGCACAAGCACAATGACAGAGGACAAATGACAATTTTTTTGTATAGAAGAACATAAGACAAAATTATATACCTAGAATGGCACAAGCACAATGACAATATATAAGGTGTGTGCTTCCACAAATCACAAAGGACAAAGTTTTAGATGTGTTAGCACAAAAAACAAGAAACACTTTTTTTCTATGGAATGACAAGGACAATGAAGACGCACAGATGACAGAAAAATGTGGTCTATATTGGCACAAAATACAAATCACTATAAACAGTTGATATTGCCCATATTAAACACCATAATTGCAGCAATTCAAGTATGCAATTTACTACTTATAAATGTGCAATCAAGAAATGGACGCTACACACATATTTATTGTATAGTATATGCAACACATAGTTAAAAGTGAGCTCCTACTATTCTACTAAAACAACCACAAGACAATGTCCTAAAAAAGATATTCCATTTCTAAATTTTACCCAAAATTTACAATGGTCTTACCAGCCCAAAGTTTGCATATTGACTAGGGCCAACAACAACCTGAGGTTGCCCAGTTGCTACAGAAGTGCTCTGTAGTGAAAACACCAGTGAGCTGCACCAAATATGCTCCTGTATTCTTTTTCACCTGCACAATAACAACGTTAGGATCACTTTACATGGCAATAGCATATGCAGAAAGCAAGTAGTAAAGCAACTAAACACACCATGTAGTATCTCTTCCAGCCTGCTTCTCTGCCTCTCTGCCTACAAAGGTTTGAAATGACAAAGGTTTCAAATGACAGAGGTTAACACTATATGCACAAACAACTAATGACAGAGCAAGCTTTAAACATCTAAATATTCCTTAGGCATATTTAGTTCACCAACATATTAACAATCTCATAACAATACACTAGGCTCGATGGTTCAATAAATCCCCAACCGCAAAGTTGTACCACTAACAAAGAAAATGACAATGTTACTGAAACTTGAATCCTAGATGTACTGAACAAAGATCAAAACTTGTCTTACTGGTATGCACTCTGAACTAGTTCCATTTCCTAAAAAAGATAATTAAGCATTACTCACAGAACAGATCACCTAAAATAAAGTTATATCCTAAAAGGCAACAACGGAGCATAGTAACACCAGGATACATATACATGTGAGTGCACAGCTCAATTATACTGACCACAATAAGCACAAATAAATGCTGCTCAAGATTATACAAGTCTTAAAAACATTTAGTTAATGAGAAGTAGGACATTAATTTTTAGAAAAAGAAAACACAGGATGTAGAGTTCAGTCAGTTTCTAAGATTTCCCATCAATTAGCAAATGGCATGCATTACTTTTAGCATAGCAGATGTACTCAAGCTCACATATCTAAAACTAAAAGTTTGTTCAGGAAAAAAGAAAACCTAGACAGTGCTAAACAAACAATTGCAGGTAACAGACTGAAACTAAACACCACTTAAAGCAGTGGCACCTACACCTGACAACTTAAAAGCAAATGACATAATTCAATAAGCTCATTATCAGCCCTGCATATGCAATGACACAATATCTCCGAGTCACAATGTAAACGCATCCATCATGACACAATTTCTCTCAGCCAGTGAAAAGAGAAGTTGAACAATCAGTTCCTAAATAGAAACACATGCAGAGGTTAGCCAAACCTCAAGATCAAAACACAATCACATAAGTGTTGTAAATAGAAATTGACTAAAATATCCTTCCACCCTACTACCTACCTGTCAGCTTGATTTGTTTCCCCCAACATGCAAAATCCCCAAACACATCGACATCCCCAAGTATATTACACGAGTCTTGCTAGCAAGCCCACACCCCCATTTTGCCCTCCCACTCGCCATGACAGCCAAATCCAACAAACAAATGCCAGTCTAGAAGAGGGAAAAACATGCAGACTCCATCACACATGAACTCGAACCAGATCTACTAAGAATAGCCATTGCCATGCATAGACATCCTACACTCCTACACTTCTGAATCTAAATCTCAGTAACAAAAAATGCATGAAAACACATGCAGAGTAACACGACATCAATATAGACCACCAAAAATAGCTACAAGGTTCAAGAGATTACATGGTGCTCAAATCACACCAAGAGAAATGTTGAAGCCAGTACTTGACTACAAGATCCTTCCCCCCTCCTACCTCTCTGTCTGAAGCACATTGCCATCACACAGATCAGCAGTAGAAGACTATTTAATAATATAAAAAACAAGCACACCAAACAAGAACCAAAGCAGATCGGCATTTCGTGAAATCTCCCGTTCACCATTTCCCCTATTCCAATCATATTGCAATCTGGAGATACAACACCCAATCTGCAATCCTACTAAATTAAGCCAACTCCATCCTCCATGGAATCGAAGAAACATCTTCCCAGCGCCCCCACCACCCACTCAGCCAACATCCATGCACGGCTCCAACGCCACCCACTCCGCTCGCCTGGAACCACGGGTGTAGTTGTGCTGGTGCCTGGTGCCGCGTCCCCCGGCCACGCCGACCACCACCGTTCCCTCGCTCCCCCCTCCCCACATCAAACCAAAATGGCACTACAGAACCAGATCTAGAACTCCAAAACACTAGAGCACAAAATCGAAAAGGAAGAGGGAAACATCACAGGTACCTGGCGACCTCCATCGACGGCGGCTGCGACCGAGCCTCCAATCGGCGAGCTGAGGCTGCGTCGGGCCTGGACAGAGAGGAGCACGGAGAGGGACAGAGGAATCGTCGGTCGCCCCCTCCCTGCAGACAAAGACGAGTCCCTTTCCTGTCTGTCCATGGCGATTTCGGGAGCTCCCAACATTCCAGAACACGGTTACCGGGCGCACATTAATTAATTTTTGACCGAACCCGACAGCGCACAGACCCGACAAACTCGTCCCGCTCACGTCGCTGCCGCTCGTGTCGCCTTCGCGCGTGACGCGTGTCGCCTTGGAAAAAAGACAGAATCCAGGCGATTGCACAATAGTAAAAGTGTATAGATATTCATGCATGCATCTACTAGCCAAGCCTTTTTTTATACATAATTCACTGTGGATAATCATCGATCTATTCATCGGTCTATATATATTTCACCTATACACATATTATGCCATATTTCAGCAAAGATTTTAGGGAGCGATGAGTCCCCTCTGCCATATAGGATCCAGACGGAAAGCCGCGGTAACGTGCACCGTTCTGGTGTCAACTTCGCCATCGCTGGCTCTGGCGCCTTGGACGGAACTTTGCTCCGCAGGCAGATTGATCAGATGGTGAGCATGGTGGACGATGATGGCATCATAGGGAACGCGACCTGAAGAATTCCGTGGCGCTCATCGCCATCTGCACAGGACAGGACTACAGTCAAATCAGCAAGGATTCCACAGCCTACGATGTAATGCGTATATATATGCATGCAATTAATCTCTAGTAGCTTGTCGTAGTTATATATATATACGTACCGTCTATCCATCCATCTAAGATGTCTTATTATATACTACTAACTAATACGAGTATTCATGCATGCAGATGAGAGACCGGACCGGGAAAGTTACTGATGAGATCGCTGCAGCTGTGAAGCGGCTACAAGATCTGGGCGTGGGAAAGGTCCTCGTGAACCTGGTGCCTCCAATGGGCTGCAACCCGTGGGAGTCCGCAACCAGCAACTACACCAACTGCGAGGAACACGGCATTGCGCTCGCCAATATGCACAATAGTGCTCTTAGGCTAGTCTCAATGGAGAGTTTCACCTCCCCCAGTTTCCAAGATGATGAAATATAACATGAAACAGGGGTCTCTCTCAATGCAAAGTTTCACCACACGATTTCATATAGTTAATTACTCTGTTATGGGTCCCACTAGCCTCTCTATTGCCTTTCTTCCCCACCGCTTTTTTCTAACCCGCACTGCTTCTCCCGCACTGCTTCTCCATTGCCGTTCACTAGTTCATGTAAACAATCCAAAATTGAACAGCGTCTTGATGCGTGCTCTGAGCGCTGAACACCAAATTGAACGCGCGTACCACCCGAAGGCGAGGCGAGGAGGCCACGCTTGCTGCTCGTTCGGGGCGGAGGAGGCCCGCCCGCTGCTCGTTCCCTTGCTGTTACTGTTGATGACGTCAGCAAGACCCTGTTCACCTCACTGTCGCCTTCACCGCCGTGGCCATGGCGGCCATGCCGCCCGGTCGCCGCCGGTCGCCAGCGCATGGCCGAGCGCGAAGCTTCTCCGCCCCGTGTCGCCTACCCCGACCCCGTACTTGCGCCATTAACTCCTTGGTCGGACCCCCCTCCTTCTTTCTCCTTCTCCACGCCGCCTTCGCTCTGCTCCCGAGCACCGCCACTGCTCCGTCGCTCGCCACCGCCGTCATTGAGCCACCACGAGCCGCTTGCGTTCGCCATCGCGTCCGCCTTGAGCTCGCGCAGCCACCTAGCACCGCCAAGCCCATTCATTCCCGCTCAATCGCCCGCGCGCCGTCATCTTCCTCGCGTCCGATCGCCGAGCCGCGGCGAGAGTCGCCACCGCCGTTCGCCGTCGTTCCTGCTCATTTTCTCAATTCCTCTTGCCATCATGATCGTCTTGACGCGCTGCTTACGGTGCGCTCCTTGGTTTTCCGTTTGGTGCTCAGCCGCCGCCGTGACGCCGCCCGTGCCACAGGACAGCGCCGCCGTCGCCACTGCCGCCGCCAAGCTCCCATCTCCGACCGTCCTTCAGCCCTCATCTTCGCGCGCATCGTTGTCAGGGTGAGCTCTTGGTCACGCTCATGTCCTCTATTTGTCCCCTAGATCACCGTAGAGTCCGGCCGCCATGCGCCGCCGTTGGCATGGTCATGCCGCTCCGCCGCGCGCGAAGTAGCTGCTGCTAGGGTCGCGTTTTCGTTAAATTGGTGTGCGCGTCGTGTCTTAGGAGTAGCAAGCGAGCTCTTGCTCGCGTTAGCGCCGTCGGAGAAGCTCCGGTGAGCTTCCCCGCCGCACCGCAACGCCGCCGCCCCGCCATGACCGCCGGCGAGCTAGCCCTCGTCGATTCGCCGTCCCATTAGTTGGCCCAGGAGATGCGCCTCATCGAGTAGGTCACGTAGGGCCAAGCCGCGTTGCCTAGGACCTCGCCGCCGGCGAGTTATCGCCGGCAAGCTCGCCGCCGCCGTCGGCCCAGCGCGGGCAGGCCTTGTTGGGCCGGCCTGCTTGCTCGTGGGCTGAGCAGGCCACGATCTTGGGCCGAACCGGTTCACTTTCGGCCCAGTCGGCCTTTTTCTTTTTCTAATTCCTTTTTATTTTCTTTTATGCAGAAAATGTGTTTTTCTTTAGAAATTCATAGTAATTCATGTGTAGCTCCAAAAATTCTGAAAATTTTTGTGTGTGTTCCTTATGATGTCCTCTATCCAGGAAAAATTCAAAATGCCAAATTTGAGCAGTTTTGCTATGTTCAAAAATTAGCTCTTTTAATTGAAATATGAGTTTTCCCTGATTTCTAGTAATTTATTTATTTATCCAAAAATCATGAAAATTTATTGGTGCACTGTTTTTAATATTCTCTACTTAAAATTAATTTTTGAAATTTATTTGACAACTTTTTATTTTAGGGTTTAATTTCCTTAGTTAATTAATTAATTGTTTCGACTTTGGATTTGAGTGAAGACCCTAGGTCATTAACCCAAATGACCTTCGGCACTTTAATTAATTGTTTGTGCTTGTATTTAATTTTATTTAATCATTGTCAAGCATCATATTTATATTCAATCATGCAAATACATATCATTATCGTGTAGATTACGTGAACGAGGAGAATCCCGTTGACCCCAGTCCGAAGGAGGAACCAGTTCCGGAGTCGGGTTTTGGTGTTTCTAGTGTTGAGGAGTCCGGCTTCGTCTACACTCTCGATCAAGGCAAGCCTCGGATGCATTAACCCTTCCTTGTTTTTATAAAATTTATCACTTATGCTCTGAAATGCTGCATTAGGTGATAGGAGTTGTGTGATTACCTAATTGATGCATTATCTACCTTGTTACTTGTATATCATCCTTGATACCTGTTTTATTTCGAAAATGCTTAGTATGCTTAGAGTTGCTTTAGTAGTAGGCTTTTCAACTGTTTTACCTCAAACGGTTGAAGTTGGTTTCACCTGTTGAATCGTAAAGTTGGTAGCTAATGGTTGTTAAGATCGGTCGGGTAACTTGCATCGGGAAAGGAGTCTTGATGTAGTGTTTCCGACTTATCAGTTAAGGACCGGCCGTTGTTGGTCTGCTGGACAAGACTTTGCAACTACTCACATATCTACGGAAAAGCTTTACCCTAGGATAATCTAAGGACTAGTATGGTGAGCCCGTGCATTGGGAGTGGCGAGATGGCGGGGATACTAGTTACCCTCGTGGGACGTAACCCAGATTGGAGGTGTACAAGTATTCTCGGATGGCACGGAAGCTGAGCCTAGTTCTAGAATGTCCGATGGTATTGTTGATATAATTGTGGGTTAGAGTCCCACTTATATCGTGTGTTTAGGGATCCTCAGCTGAGTAAATCGATTCGAATCGTTGTGCTCCTCGGTTATGGAGACTTGATCCTCCGACCATACATCGTAGATAAAAGTGGTGGCTACTTTATGATAGAATTAAAAAAGAGTTGTATGAATTATCTTGATCTGTTGGTTTTACTTAAGTTAGTTAGCATAAATAACCCCACAGGTTTAATTCGAAAGTAAAACTTGAGTTTAAGGACTCACTCTTAGTGGCTTTTCCGCAAAAGAATTGATTCTTGCTTTGGACCTTACCCTGATTCCTATCTGGCCTGCATTCCTGAGTCTTCACCACCTTTTTCGTCGGGTTAGTCTTGTTGAGTACTTTTGTACTCAGGGTTTATTGAACCCTTGTTGCAGGTGAGTCTCATGCTCAAGTGTGTTTCGCACCCTGTTGCATGACGGTTGTTCCGGAGAGTGACGACGAGTAGTGTGTTTGGCCTTGGGCAAGCACCACATCTGAAGTGCTGTATAAAGTTATCCTAATGCTATCTACTACTTTATGGTTTGTAATAACGTAACTCATGGTTTGTAAGGTTAAAACTTAAGAGTTGTAAACTTATGTTTGTAAAACTTCCGCACTTATACTCTGATGTATATTATTTTATTGTAAAACTGTTGTACATTGCAATGTCTCTAGTAATGATTGATCCTTGCTCGGAGAATCGTGGAGGTTTCGGGTTTAACCCGACAGAGCTAATTAAGTCTTGTGGAACACATGCATTATCATCCGAGGTCTGTTAAGACAAGGATTAGTGCATGTGGGCCACATTACTTAGGAGGTTCTGCCACAGCTGGTATCAGAGCCGGATCGTTATTCCAGAGTATTGTAGTGTCTATTGCAAAACTTCAAAAGGTTTTGGATCTATAAAACTTAATATGACTAATTTGAGTCCAAAATTGCTTATTGTCTACCTATGTTCTATCCTTTAGTCCCCTATAGGTATATTTCGAAATCCGTGTGGTGGATAGCATGTATTATTGCCCTAATTACAAAGTTTACTTTAAGTATGTGCTTAGTTTAATGTTTTTACGCTTAGATCGTAAGTTCGTTCATGCATCATGGTTAATTAACCTGTTTTAATTACCTTCCTTCTTAATGTGGTTTGGGTTAAGTAGTAACAATCCTATTCTTGCTAGCCTTCAGATCCCACCCATCTATTCTTTAATCTTGATCGTATCTTTTGCTGAAAGCTTGAGGATTAAGTTTGGTTTGTTTATACAACAGATGCCTGACACACCTGAACATGAGGAACATGCGAGAAATCCCCCTCCACCACCGTTAGTTCCACCCACCTTCGTAGAGGTTTTAGCTACACTTGTCAATGCAACCACCATATTGGCCCAGAATGCAAGGTAGGGTAATCATGGCCGTAACAACAGGGATGAAACTACTTATGTGGATTTCACTGATACTCGTCCTCCAGTCTTCTCTAAGGTCGATGATCCTACGGAGGCTGATGATTGGCTCCGCACTATGGAGCAGAAGTTTAGTCTGATTGATTGCACTATCTATCAGAAGCCTGTGTTTGCTGCTCAATAGCTCAGAGGTCGTGCTGGTGCCTGGTGGGCAAACTTTCTTGCAGAACAGCCTGCTGGACATCGTGTGACATGGGATGAGTTTGTTGAAGCTTTTCGAGCTCATCATATTCCTGAAGGTTTGATGAAGATCAAGTTAGAGGAATTCTTAGCACTGCAGCAAGGTGATAATTCTGTGACACAGTATGTGGGGAATTTCAATCAGTTATCTCAGTATGCCCCAGAACATGTGAATACTGATCGCAAGAAGAGGGAATGTTTTATCAGAGGACTGAACACTAAGATTCAGATAATGCTCACTGGATCTCCCAATGCTACTTATCAAGAGATTGTGAACATTGCCATTGCATTTGAGGAGAAGACTCACAAGCATAAAGAGCTGAAAAAGAAGAAGAGTGGTTTCTCTAGTTCTTTTGGTGGCAATGCAAAGCGCTAGAATATTATTTACCATCCTCAGAATCATGGTCGTTTTCCTTATCGTCCACCACAGTTCCAGCCTAGGCAGCAGACATTTTTTCGTCCTACTGCAGCTCTTCCAGCTCCATGCTAGTCGAATGCCCCTGGTGTTCATATCCAAACTCCACCGAACTATAACTACCCATGCTATAATTGTGGCAAGCCAGGCCACTATTCAAGGGACTGCCCGTATCCGAGGTGGTATACTTCCAATTTTCCAAGAGCTCCTGCTCCACAGCAACAGTAGCAAAATCAGAATCATGGTGGTAACCAGAATGCTTAGAAGGATAAGAATGACAAGAAGACAGGTCGGGTTTTCCTTACTCAAGCTGGAGAAATTCCTGATGGGGAACCTATTATGCTGGGTATGTTTTCTGTTGCCAATCATCCTGCAGTTACGCTTTTTGATTCAGGCGCATCACATACATTCATCAATGGTACTTTTGTTAAGAAGTATGACATACCCATAACAAAAACAAATGAAGAGTTCTTTATACAGTCGCCTGGGGGGCGAATGTGTACTAAAGAAATGGTACGTGAAGTGCCTATAGATTTGGGAGGGCATATCTTTCCCACCAATATGATAGTCCTGAAAGAGCAGACAATAGATGTGATAATAGGAATGAATTGGCTGAGCCAACATGGAGCTGTGATTGATATTTTCAATAGATCTGTGAGAGTCAACTTACCTAATAGTAAGTCTAAGCTTCTCATCCATTTCCCAACTCTCAAGAGAAAGGTTGAAGTAGTTAATGCCATTTCAGCAACAAAGATTGAGCATATTCCGATTGTCCGAGAGTTTCCAGATGTGTTTCCAAATGAATTACCTGGGTTACCTCCTGATAGAGATGTTGAGTTTGTGATTGAGTTGAAACTGGTACTGCTCCTATATCTAGAAGAGCATACAGGATGGCACCACCAGAATTGGCAGAATTGAAGGTTCAGTTGCAAGAGCTGTTAGATAAAGGTTTTATCAGGCATAGTAATTCGCCTTGCGGTTGCCCAGCTATCTTTGTGAAGAAGAAGGATAAAACTCTGAGATTGGTTGTAGATTCTCGTCCGTTGAATGAAGTGACTATCAAGAACAAATATCCTTTGCCTCGTATTGATCTACTTTTTGATCAGTTGGCAGGAGCAAAGGTATTTTCCAAAATAGATCTCAGATCTGGGTATCATCAGATCAAGATTCGCCCTAAAGATATTCCAAAGACTGCATTCACTACCAGATATGGCTTATATGAATATTTAGTTATGTCTTTTGGGCTTACCAATGCACCAGCTCATTTTTCATATCTTATGAACTCGGTGTTTATGCCAGAACTCGATCAGTTTGTAGTGGTATTCATTGATGACATTCTGGTCTACTTCAAGAATGAAGCGGAACATGCGAAGCATTTACGCATTGTTCTTGAGCATTTAAGGAAACATCAGTTGTATGCTAAGTTTAGCAAATGTGAGTTTTGGCTCAAAGAAGTCCAGTTTCTTGGGCATGTCTTGTCAGCTGAGGGTGTTGCTGTAGACCCTAGTAAAGTAAAAGATGTACTTGATTGGGAACCTCCAAAGACAGTTCATCAAGTTCGTAGTTTTCTGGGAATGGCAGGATATTATCGTCGGTTCATTTCGGATTTCTCGAAGGTGTCCAAGCCTATCACCGAATTGTTGAAGAATCAAGTGAAGTTTGTCTGGTCACCTGAATGTGAGGAAGCCTTTCAGACTTTGAAGAAGTTGTTGACAACTGCACCAATCTTAGCACAGCCAGATATCCAGAAGCCGTTTGATGTTTATTGTGATGCTTCCGGCACTGGTATTGGATGTGTGTTGATGCAAGAAGGTCGAGTTATAGCATATGCTTCAAGACAGCTTAAGCAACATGAAGAACATTATCCAACTCATGATCTTGAGTTAGCAGCAGTTGTTCATGCACTGAAGATATGGCGTCACTATCTGTTAGGCAGCACTTGTCACATTTATACAGATCACAAGAGTTTAAAATATATCTTTACTCAAGATGAGCCGAATATGAGGCAAAGAAGATGGTTAGAGTTAATCAAGGATTATGACCTTGAGGTGCATTATCATCCTGGTAAGGCGAATGTGGTCGCCGATGCACTCAGTCGAAAGAATCAATGTAACTGTTTGACAGTGAAGCCTCTGGATATTTCATTGTGCCATGAACTTGATAAACTTAGCATAGAGATTGTTCAACAAGGCAGTTTGTCTAATTTGAATATTGAGACAACTATCAGAGATCAAATTATTACTGCTCAGAAAAATAATAAGGGAATTAAATGTATCAAAGAGAAGATTAAGGAGAAGGCTAGTAAACATGAAGAGTCTTGTTTTAGAATTGATGCAGAGGGTGTTGTATGGTTCAAGAATCGGTTGGTCGTACCGAAAGTCTCTGAGTTACGTCAGAAGATCCTTGATGAAGCGCACAATACTAAGTTCTCTATTCATCCAGAAAGCAACAAGATGTATCATGATTTGAAACAAAGATTTTGGTGGACCAAAATGAAAATAGAAATTGCTAGTTACGTAGCAAGGTGTGATACATGTCAGAAAGTGAAAGCTGTGCATTTAAAGTCCGCAGGAGAGTTACAACCATTGCCTATCCCTGCAGCAAAGTGGGAAGATATCAGTATGGATTTTATTGTCGGTTTGCCCAAGGTATCAAAGGGTTATGATTCCATTTGGGTTATTGTTGATCGTCTTACCAAGTCAGCTCACTTCTTACCTGTTAAGACAATATATCCTACATCCACCTATGCGGAGTTATATTTGAGTAATATCGTGAAGCTTCATGGTGTACCAAAGACCATTGTGTCTAATAGAGGTACTCAATTTATGTCAAACTTCTGGAAATCTTTCAGTGAATCATTGGGTAGTGATCTACTTTATAGTTCAGTTTATCATCCGCAAACAGATGGTCAGATAGAAAGAGTTAACCAAATCCTAGAAGATATGTTGAGATCTTGTGTGTTGAATTTTCCAAAAAAAATGGGATGAATGTTTACCATTGGCAGAATTCTCATACAACAACAGTTATCAGGAAACTATCAGAATGGCACCTTTTGAAGCATTGTATGGTAGTAGATGCAGAACTCCACTAAACTGGTCAGAGCCCGGGGAACGAAGGTTCTTTGGAGTTGATCTTGTGAGAGAGACTGAAGAAAAGGTTGAGCAGATACAGAAAAATATTAAGATAGCACAGTCCCGTCAAAAGAGTTATGCAGACAAGAGACGTCGGCCATTGTTATTTGCCAAAGGAGATTATGTGTATTTGAAGGTATCACCTATGAAGGGAGTTACTCGATTTGGAGTTAGGGGCAAGTTAGCACCTCACTACATTGGCCCATTTCAGGTTATTGGATACTGTGGGAAAGTAGCATACCGCTTGAAGTTGCCAGAACAATTGTCAGCTGTGCACAATGTGTTCCATGTGTCACAACTCAAGAAGTGTCTTCAACCACCAGACAAAATTGTGGATATTGAAGGAATTGAACTTGAACCTGATTTGACCTATTCAGAGTATCCAGTCAGAGTTCTGGATCAAAAAGACCATGTTACTCGCAGCAGAACAGCTAAGTGGTACAAGATACAGTGGAATCGTCACTTAGAAGAAGAGGCTACTTGGGAATCAGAAGAGTATCTGTCGGAACATTTCCCAGAGTTCTATGCTACCATCTAAGTTATAATTCCCTCTACGAATTATAACTATTCTAGTGTGAGTTGTAAAAACCCTTTTCCTTATGACCTTGTTTGAGATGTGTTTGCTTGACACATTTCCTTTTCCATTACCTAACCCAAAGCTTTAAATCTCGGGCGAGATTTCTTTAAGGAAGGGTTGTAACATCTCGATGTTATCTTAACTAAAACCCGACATGTCATCATGTTTAGATACAAAGCATCCATGTTTAGGTTAACCCCGATGTGCATCAACTAAAACAAAAATTTACATTCTAGGTTGATTGTGCCCCTGAGATGATGCTTGTTATTGCTTTTGATAGCCTAGAGGTGTGTCGGCTAGATCAAACTCGATTTCGTTTCAAAAACCCTGTTTTCCAGCAAACTCCGTTTTACCCCCTTTTCCCTAATTCAAAATCTACAAGAATTTGGGGTTGGTCCAAAAAGCAAGATTGTAGGGCTTGATGAGACCTACAATGTTGGTGAACAAAGTTTTTCAAGTTTTCAAAAAGAATTTCAAACAAATTTGAAAATACGGTTTTTCGGCAATTGTTCCCCTTTGAATTTCAAATCATAGTTCAAAAACTATGCATATTTTGGAAAAACACTTTTTGAAGAAAATGTGTAGTTTGAAAAGTTGAGTATTCCATAGTTTTGGAGTTTTTCAAGTTCTTTAGAAAAATCAAAAGTAATTTCATATATTTCATTCTAGGGTTTTTGTCCCCTTTTCAAAATTTGATTCAAATTCGATTTTCCTTTCAAAATTTGAAAATGGTCCAGTTGAGAAAATTGTAGATTATGAAAAATTAGCTAGGGTTGCTTTTTGGAATTTTTCAACTTTTGTTCAAAATTCTGGAGTAATTTGCAAAATTCCCTTGCTGTTACTGTTGATGACGTCGGCAAGACCCCGTTCACCTCATCGTCGCCTTCACCGCGTGGCCATGGCGGCCATGCCGCCGGTCGCCGCCGGTCACCAGCGCATGGCCGAGCGCGAAGCTTCTCCGCCCCGTGTCGCCTACCCCGACCCCGTCCTTGCGCCATTAACTCCTCGGTTGGACCCCCTCCTTCTTTCTCCTTCTCCACGCCGCCTTCGCTCTGCTCCCAAGCACCGCCACTGCTCCGTCACTCACCACCGCCGTCATTGAGCCACCACGAGCCGCTTGCGTTCGCCATCGCGTCCGCCTTGAGCCCGCGCAGCCACCTAGCACCGCCAAGCCCACTCATTCCCGCTCAATCGCCCGCGCGCCGTCATCTTCCTCGCGTCCGATCGCCGAGCCGCCGCGAGAGTCGCCACCGCCGTTCGCCGTCGTTCCTGCTCATTTTCTCAATTCCTCTTGCCATCATGATCGTCTTGATGCGGCGCTTACGGTGCGCTCCTTGGTTTTTCGTTTGGTGCTCGGCCGCCGCCCGTGACGCCGCCCGTGCCACCGGACAGCGCCGCCTCGCCTTGCCGCCGCCAAGCTCCCATCTCCGACCGTCCTTCAGCCCTCATCTTCGCGCGCATCATTGTCAGGGTGAGCTCTTGGTCACGCTCATGTCCTCTATTTGTCCCCTAGATCACCGTAGAGTCCGCCCGCCGTGCGCCGCCGTTGGCATGGTCATGCCGCTCCACCGCGCGCAAAGTAGCTGCTGCTAGGGTCGCATTTTCGTTAAATTGGTGTGCGCGTCGTGTCTTAGGAGTAGCAAGCGAGCTCGTGCTCGCGTTAGCGCCGCCGGAGAAGCTCCGGTGAGCTTCCCCGCCGCACCGCAGCGCCGCCGCCCCGCCATGACCGCCGGCGAGCTAGCCCTCATCGATTCGCCGTCCCATTAGTTGGCCCAGGAGATGCGCCTCATCGAGTAGGTCACGTAGGGCCAAGCCGCGTTGCCTAGGACCTCGCCGGCAGCGAGTTATCGCCGGCAAGCTCGCCGCCGCCGTCGGCCCAGCGCGGGCAGGCCTTGTTGGGCCGGCCTGCTTGCTCGTGGGCCGTGCAGGCCACAGTGCTGGGCCGAACCGGTTCACTTTCGGCCTAGTCGGCCCTTTTCTTTTTTCTAATTCCTTTTTCATTTTCTTTTATGCAGAAAATGTGTTTTTCTTTAGAAATTCATAGTAATTCATGTGTAGCTCCAAAAATTCTGAAATTTTTTGTGTGTGTTCCTTATGATGTCCTCTATCCAGGAAAAATTCAAAATGCCAAATTTGAGTAGTTTTGCTATGTTCAAAAATTATCTCTTTTAATTGAAAAATGAGTTTTCCCTGATTTCTAGTAATTTTTTTATTTATCCAAAAATCATGAAAATTTATTGGTGCACTGTTTTTAATATTCTCTACTTAAAATTAATTTTTGAAATTTATTTGACAACTTTTTATTTTAAGGTTTAATTTCCTTAGTTAATTAATTAATTGTTTGACTTTGGATTTGAGTGAAGACCCTAGGTCATTAACCCAAATGACCTTCGGCACTTTAATTAATTGTTTGCGCTTGTATTTAATTTTATTTAATCATTGTCAAGCATCATATTTATATTCAATCATGCAAATACATATCATTATCGTGTAGATTACGTGAACGAGGAGAATCCCGTTGACCCCAGTCCGAAGGAGGAACCAGTTCCGGAGTAGGGTTTTGGTGTTTCTAGTGTTGAGGAGTCCGGCTTCGTCTACACTCTCGATCAAGGCAAGCTCCGGATGCATTAACCCTTCCTTGTTTTTATAAAATTTATCACTTATGCTCTGAAATGCTGCATTAGGTGATAGGAGTTGTGTGATTACCTAATTGATGCATTATCTACCTTGTTACTTGTATATCTTCCTTGATACCTGTTTTATTTCGAAAATGCTTAGTATGCTTAGAGTTGCTTTAGTAGTAGGCTTTTCAACTGTTTTACCTCAAACGGTTGAAGTTGGTTTCACCTGTTGAATCGTAAAGTTGGTAGCTAATGGTTGTTAAGATCGGTCGGGTAACTTGCATCGGGAAAGGAGTCTTGATGTAGTGTTTTCGACTTATCAGTTAAGGACCGGCCGTTGTTGGCCTGCTGGACAAGACTTTGCAACTACTCACATATCTACGGAAAAGCTTTACCCTAGGATAATCTAAGGACTAGTACGGTGAGCCCGTGCATTGGGAGTGGCGAGATGGCGGGGATACTAGTTACCCTCGTGGGACGTAACCCAGATTGGAGGTGTACAAGTATTCTCGGATGGCATGGAAGCTGAGCCTAGTTCTAAAATATCCGATGGTATTGTTGATATAATTGTGGGTTAGAGTCCCACTTATATCGTGTGTTTAGGGATCCTCAGCTGAGTAAATCGATTCGAATCGTCGTGCTCCTCGGTTATGGAGACTTGATCCTCCGACCATACATCGTAGATAAAAGTGGTGGCTACTTTATGATAGAAATAAAAAAGAGTTGTATGAATTATCTTGATCTGCATTGGTTTTACTTAAGTTAGTTAGCATAAATAACCCCACGGGTTTAATTCGAAAGTAAAACTTGAGTTTAAGGACTCACTCTTAGTGGCTTTTCCGCAAAAGAATTGATTCTTGCTTTGGACCTTACCCCGATTCCTATCCGCCGCATTCCGAGTCTTCACCACCTTTTTGTCGGGTTAGTCTTGTTGAGTACTTTTGTACTCGGGGTTTGTTGAACCCTTGTTGCGGTGAGTCTCATGCTCGGTGTGTTTCGCACCCTGTTGCATGACGGTTGTTCAGAGTGACGACGAGTAGTGTGTTTGGCCTTGGGCAAGCACCACGTCTGAAGTGTTGTATAAAGTTATCCTAATGCTATCTACTACTTTATGGTTTGTAATAACGTAACTCACGGTTTGTAAGGTTAAAACTTAAGAGTTGTAAACTTATGTTTGTAAGACTTCCGCACTTATACTCTGATGTATATTATTTTATTGTAAAACTGTTGTACACTGCAATGTCTCTAGTAATGATTGATCCTTGCTCGGAGAATCGTGGAGGTTTCGGGTTTAACCCGACAGAGCTAATTAAGTCTTGTGGAACACATGCATTGTCATCCGAGGTCTGTTAAGACAAGGATTAGTGCATGTGGGCCACATTACTTAGGAGGTTCTGCCACATATTAGTAGTTAATTAAGAGAGTTAGTTAAGAAGTATAAGCTCAATGGATTTATTAGCTATATTAGGTTCATCCATTGTTACTTTTTGCTAGCAGATCAGAGGAGTTACATATATGTTAGTCGTCTCGTTAGGTCCCATTAATATATTATTAGCTATTACCTATACTCACAGTGCAGACTCACCATAAGTAACTATATTCCTATTAATTATAGTGCCATATAAGCAATTTGATGATGTGGCAAGCAATTTATTGCGGACGGACGGAGCATCGCTTCATGGGCAACGCGAGTCCAATCATAGCACGAACTTGTCACGTCACACCATCTCAGGTCATCATCATTGATGGCCGGCGTGTTAAGTTATTATACTAGTACTAATTGGCATCTAGATTGATCAGTATGGAACGTCTTATCCTTTGTAGTCAACTAGCGGGCCTTAATGCTAGCTTTGAATTGGCACCAATCCATGGCAGCGCTAGCTAGCGGCAGGGAGAAAAAGGAGATGACGCCGGCGACGAAGGATGTCACCGAGAGACGGAGAGCTACATGGGCAAGGATCACATAGTTACATGCCACAGCTAATCTTGTTTGTTTATAATGCTATATATTAAATTTGTTTTTTCTGTGGAAACTACTTATAAAAACATGCATTGCGAATGTTGGTTTCTAGCCGTCGATGGAGTCTTAGGACTATGGACTCTAGGAGTAGAGTCTGCATTGTGACTGTCCTAATATATATTCATCTACTATTGGCTAATTATCATCATGCGTGGTCACAAGCAATAAACGCCTTCACCACTTCCTTTTTTGAAAGCAGAGAAGGCCTAGGCCAAAAGGTAAGGTTGTCCCTTCACCACCTTAAGCAGCAGGAGACGCAATCTCAAATGTGTTTGTATATGTGCATCCACGTGGTGATACATTGATCCTGCCAACAGGCTTAGCTACCGCAGCTTCGTATGGCTCCCAAGTCCCCTCCCGGTGCGTCACACGTGCTCACGCCCCGCAGTGAATCGCGATGGGTCTTTAGGATATCGGGCGACAGGTAGCTAGTTCGCGAGGAAGCCCAGAGCCATGCTTGGGCCAATAAATAGAGAAGCTAGTTTCCGAAAATAAAAATAAAAATGGAGAGCAAAAGCCTGTTACGTGTCGTCATCGCCTTCTCAAGCAAACCTTCTCCTTGTTCTTCCTCGCCTGTATTCTACACTAGTAAATTGGCGCGCGCATCCGCGTGCCCGTGTTTATATTTCGTTTATGTACAATTTCACTTCATGACATAAATCCATATGTTTAAATATACATAAAATATTTACATGACAAATACTGAAATTGATAGTTTCACTTTGTACACATACATATATTATCTTAGCAAACGTGACTTAATATTTCAGTTGTAGCCCAGAAGCCTTGGCCGACCAGGATAAAGGATTTAGCACCGTTACATCAATCTAAACAATATTATCCTATTATAATAAACTTATTTTAGGAGTATAACAAAACAATAGCACCCCACTCCTTTCCCCAAAATCACATCTTGTCTGAATTATCCAAATCAATTCTCCTCCTGCCTCCACCTAATCTAGGTGCTCCCATCACTTTCAACACCAGCAGCAGCCACCCTGCCAATACGTTGCTGCCAACAACAAAAAATGGTAGTCAAAAAATTGGATTCACAAAAAGGAGAGAAATAGAAATCAATCTTAGCACTGATAGTATCAATGCACGAGCTGTATTCACACATCTAGAACTTGAGCAACAAACAAGGGAAGAATGCATCAAGTTGCTGTAGGAACACTCTAAAATGCGAACTCCCATGGTGCGACCGTGCAAGGTCGAAAATAGAAGACATGAGATTTTCAAGACCATATTCTACCAAACATATATAGCTGAAATTAATATGGTTGCATCTACTGTCAATCCATGAAGAACATGACTTCTAAGATCAACGCAAGTTGACAAAAATACCGAATCTAAGAGGCAACAGACCTGGAGTTTTCCTTTCAACAAACTGAATAAATGAGTTAGACTGAGACAGGGATGTTGCTGGACATGTAAAAACGGTTGAAATTAATGCAAAATAGTGCCTTTTCATGCACTTTCAAAATAAAAGAATGAACCAAATAGTTTTCTGAGAATGGAGTGGCCCATGCAATAGTTTGAATCAGGGCCTTTTTAGTTCACTGATTTGCTAATAGAAAAATCAAACAATTCAAGGGATCAGTGAAGCCGAAATATGCCTACCCTTTGGCCAGGGCCATTTTAGTTTACTGATTTTCTAATAGAAACAATCAAACAGTTCAAGAGATCAGGGAAGCTGCAATATATCTAACCTTTGGCCAGCCATCATGGTACCATAGCACTTGGGTTCTAGATCCTGCTCTTATCAATTCCCTTGCAAAGGTTGCTCTTATCAATTCCCTTGCAAAGGTTCTAGATCTTGCTCTCATCAATTTCTTGATTAGAGTTAGGGAGGAATAAACATTTTTATATGCATACAGAAGCGTACATAGAGTAAGGATATTGTTTGGAATAGGTATTGTAATTAACATTGCCAATTTGGTAATCGGTACACAGAGAGGTCAAACTCAAAAATTCAGAGCATAGATACTGAACGGACTATATAGAAAATCCAGAGCAAAGATTCTATGCAGCCCACAAATTCCTCCTTTGAATTGAGACTAAAAATAATTGTTGCAGGTTCTATTAGCAGACAATATTTTTTGAGCTTTACGACCAAGGCAGTCTTAAACCAAAACCACATAAGAAATGGGGGCATGAAACACTCACAAACTTGATCTGGAGAGCTTGTGACCTAAGACATCATCATCACCTTCACTATTGGAGTGCTTATCTTCTTGAGCCTCTTATCTAAGTAATAATATTTGGTGTAGGAGAAAATAAGGTAGATTTGGACTAAAGGGCAGGCAGCTGCAACATTCATAAGGTTGGAAAAATAAGGTAAAGGGGAGATTTTGCTGTTGCAGCGGTGCTTCATAATTTTACTGAGTACTTTTAGTAAGTAGTAATTTAGTGGCGTTCTCTTCTGAGAATACCAATAGCCGCATTGTCACTATTCCTGCACACAACCAAGAACCCATTTGTGAGATAGATGGCAATTCGGCCATGGGAACTAAGAGTACAGGAAAAAGGCAGGTGAACTATCAAACTGAAGCTCATACCATAGTCACAAAGTTTCTGGGTCCAGACGCTACTTATGAGAGATTTTTACACTTCGGATCGAAAATGAACCCACGAACCCGGGTCGAAGTCGACGAACCTGGGTCGAGGGTCGAGGGTGGTGAACCAGTTTTTGTGACTATGGCTCATACCAGACTAAAGGCACTTAAAATTGTATCATTCCAAAGTGTACACCAAGCAGTACAACTCAAATGTGTTTGTTAGTCTACAAACAAAGCTCACGGCTTAATATGCTATTTAGAAGTCTGAGTATTATCCAGAGCAAAACTTTATTGGCATAAAAGACACCATAAACGCATGTACCAACATGCTAAAGAACACACAAAGGCCAGAGGCCATTTCATCTGTAAGACTAGTCTCAATGCGACGTTTATCTCACAGTTTCCAAAAATATAAAATTGTAAATGAAACGAGTATCTCTCTCAATGCATCATTTCATTGCACGGTTTCACTTGCTATTTTTAGTTACATGGGTCCCACCCTCTCTCTTCTCTCCGATTTCACTTATTTATTTTTAGCCCATAAAACAATTCATGTGTCTCAATGGGAGTTTCACGAGTTTCACACAGTTTTCAAGTGGTTGGAAACAGCGCTCACGTGTTTCACCGGGATGAAATGTTTTCCTTCTCTCTCCTCTCCATTTCATGCAAAGATTCTCTTTTGACTGATGTGGCACCCTATTTAATGTGCATGATACGTCCATAAAATCCCCATTGAGACTAGCCTAAGCGGACTATTCGGCAGAGCCTTCAAAAGATTCATCAAGTTGAGCATTTAACTATAAATTAGTATTATGCATCAATGGGTGAGTCATTTATGACTGTCCACAATTTGGCACCATTATTATGCGAAGTAAAAGTTAGCCAAATTAGAAGTACCAGACTCAACTGAAACAGCTTTGCATATTAACAGTGTCAATAATTTCTTGTTATCAACAATGCGATAGTTTATTTTCTTTCTCAGATCGGCATTGAGAGGCTGTATACTACACATTAAAAGTTGAGACATCGATCTGATCAGTTGACAAACAACTTAACTGTATCTGAAGAATGCTCCATATTTGAATATGAATCTATTTCTCCTCCATATTTGCAAAACATTCAAAATGTTTGGAATGAACTAAGAACCCATCCAAGGAAATAAGTTTCTTTAGAGAAACCATCCTTCTCTAGAATTTCATAGCCCAATTACCTATTAAAGGCCAAACTGATCATACAGAAGTTGGCAAACTTACCATTGATCCCACGCCCTTGAGAACTCCTATTGGGCTTACAGTGAAATGGGTAGCTCCCATAACCAGTGACACATCTGTCACCAACAGGCGCTACATTTGATTGGTAGCTCTTGAGAACATAGTGAAATTGAGAACGATTCCCATAACCAGTGAGATAATAACACTGAATGTCAGAGAGGCTGCCTGCAGTTCAAGTGTTACCAGACAATGCAAGTTAGGATAGAGGCAGAAACTTTCAGAGTACTATTATGTTAATGGGTAGCAGTGAAATGTGAAATCATTTGCCTCAGAAACTCTGGAGAACTATCTTTAATAATCATTCTTGAGTAGTTGAGTTAAAGGGATGAAACAAGGTAACATACAGAGTTTGCTACCTGAAATGAGCGGGTTAAATTATGAGGAAAACCAGAAATGGAAGTGACAATATGCTGTTGTAAAACATCAAGTCCACTGAGGAAAGACCATCTTCAGCGCCTGATTTCTCCACCAGAATCAAATACATAGTCTGCATGGTGCACACAGATTCTGCTGTCAAATAAAAAGATGCAGAGCCTTGCCTAAAAAACCTAATATATATATAGAATAAATTTCTAAGAACAAACCAGAGTAGAAATGAAATAACCTGGAAGAAGACTGAGGTTGGAGCCATGGTGTATCCATATAGGTCAAAGGAAAAATCTCCAAGTGCTGCAATGAGGACACCAGTAGCGGTGCAGACAACTGAAAGAATGACCTAAAACAATTTTGAATTGATCAGGATGTGGCAAACAACAATAGTAAAGAGCTATTAATTCCATGAGGAGAAATAGGGCATTTACCCAAAGTTTGATTTTTAAGTTGCAAATGATAAAGTTTCAAAACAAGAATGTATAGCAGACATTTGTCATTTGTCAAAACTTTCCTTTTTTTTCTTTATACGAAAAACTGAATTCTTAATAAGATTTATTGGTCTCTTTTGAAAGGTATAACAAAAATTTACCCATTACAAATGCAGAGGATCCATTTAATCCTAAGTTTCTTTTCACTTTGGGACTGTGCATAGACGATGGGTTAAATTGAGCAAATTGAAACTACAAAAGAATGCATGGAGTAAACAATGATAGATAAAACATACAGCCATTTTACCCCATCCTACTCAGCAGGACCACTCAACAGGACCTAAAGATACTTAAACGGTCATTAAAAAGGGGTAACATTTTATTACCTTTTGCATGAGGAATCCAACAACAACAGGCTTGAAATACTTGGTAGCTCCTTCGGTTGAAGCAAGAGCTCTGTAGCGCCATGCCAAAAGCATCGTTGACATAAAGGTCAGCAACAGATGCCTTCTTAGCAAATTCAGGCTCGTTCTTCTCTTCCTCCTTGTAGAATCTAACATTCTCTAGGAGCAGAATTCCACCTTCCGGCAAAGCAGCAGCCAAGTTCTCAACTTCCTCACTAATGCAATCATTGTGAATCACAACCTATTATGCACATATTCTAGCGGTTAGAATAAATAAAACACAGCAGATACCAAAATAAGCTAATGTCAAATCTTAGCATACTTCAACTCCAAGGAAGCCATGGTCAACTTACTATCTTGAGCAAGTTTCTTCACTGCCCAAATATGGATAGCTTGATGAAGCCAGTGTGCCTGGCAGTGGTGTGGAAGCGTTGGCAGCAGCGCATAAGACCATAATTCCTGATCAGTTTATAAGGCAGCCGGCCTCGAAAACAGAAGCATATTGAGATATTTTGTCGCATCGTAAAATATAATCTTTGACATGTAGGGGAGAAATAGTCCATCGTGCACAATTTTTTAGAAATCAGTGTTCTATGAACAGGAACTCTTTTCTGTTGCATAGCCATAAGAAATTATAATGCCTCTTTTCTGATACTGCAGGCCATGCATATATTCACGCATGAACACATACCTAATACGTCGAGTGGGACACATGAACCGTTAAAGTAAATCAGGAACTATACACTAACGTAATCGCAAAACAGTATATATGAAAATGGAACCTAAGCCTACTAAAACTGAATACAAACATCAACAATGAACTAATCAAATTGACCAAAAATTGAATGTAGGGTTTACTTGAGCACCTGGACCTCATGAGGAGATTGTTGGGCTATCGAGGAGCTCCGCGCGCAGGATGGATGGATCCCGATATGGAGACATCGGATCCGATCACGGAGGCACCGGATCCGGCCGTAGAGTCACCGTAGCAGGCACCAACGACCAGCCTATGGCGCAGCCGTGCAAGCAAAGAAGGGAGGGACGACCTGCCTAAGGTCGTGCCCACCGCACCGCCGCGGACACCATGTCGGGGTTGTGGTCGCCCTGCGCAACCGGCCACTGCGCGCTCGCCGGGCGCCGCCGTGTTGCTTCCATCTGGGACCCGCCCTAGCCACTTTGCTTCCGTGTGGGACCTGCCCTAGCTGAGGACGCCGCGCGTAGCCCCTTGTGCCGCCGCGTTTCGCTGCCATGCCAGGAGGGAGCGGCGTGATGGTGGAGGAGGAAGAGGACAAGGAAGAAGCGGCGATGGCGACGACGGCGCGACGAGACGAGGAAGAGGATGGTCGCCGCCACCATGGCTGCCTGGGGAGAAGGAGGCCGGCCGCCGCCACCATGGCTGCCTGGGGAGGAGGAGGCCGGCCGGCCGCCCGCGCCGGACCGGCGGCGGACCGGCGGCGCCGCCCCGCCCGCGCTTGGCCGCCCCGGCCGCGCACCGCCCGGCTGCGCCGCCCCGCCGAGCCGGACCTGGCCGCTCGCGCCGGCGCCCCTGCTCGCCGCCCCGCCGCGCCGGGACGCACCGCCCGCGTCGGCCGCGCCCGCCCGTAGCCGCCGCCATGGTCGCCTTTTTTTTACGGGGACGGGACGGGAGAAGGGGAAAAGTGAAGGAAGCCCTAATTAGAAGCTGAGAGACCGATTTTTATCTGTCCATGTGAGAAGTTGGAGCTGAAAAGCAGAAGCCATGTAAAAGTGAGGAGAAGCGGATAGAAGCTGCTTCCAATTTTCACCTCTGAAACAGCTTCTCAATCCAGACCACACGATCGAAAATCCAGCGGCTCACGTTTTCTTGACGACGTGTCTTACCTCCCCCTCCGAGAACCCTTACGCAAACATATTGTTTTAATTTCTACCGGTGCTCAGAGTCTCTGCGTTATTAACAATGTGATCCTTCGTGCTGCAGCAGGAAGTCGATGATGCTCTCTCCTTCTTGATGTGATAGCCAAACACGCACCAATGTGGTATGGGAGCTCCAGCAGGAGCCATGTCTAGCGTGTGCCTGGACACCAGATGAGATTGCGTGTCCGAGCAACAGCCGAGCAACATCTTTCTGGTGTGTGTCTGAACATCAGATGAGAGGAACCCTCCTCCGGAAGAGAAACTAAGGCTGGATGAAAAACTCGTAATTCGCTAGCTCGCTCGACTCGCTCGTTAGTAGCTCGGCTCGAGCTCGACTCGTTTTATAATGAGCTAGCTCGAGCTGGCTCGCGAGCTACTCGCGAGCCATAACGAGCCAAGATAAATAACAAATATGTATGAATCTATAAAATCGATTAACCAATAATGATGTATCAAGGATATGAATGAGCTCGCTTGCAAGCTGTTCGTGAGCCATAACGAGCCAAGATAAATAACAAATATGAATGAATCCATAAAATCGATTAACCAATAATGATGTATCAAGGATATGGATGATATCAGACTTATATTTTTCCTTATAAAATTCATATGTATTTTATTTGTTTTATTTTAAATACACATGTGATACATTTTTTATGGATTTACGGTTACAATCTCTAAATATATATGTTTTTTACTCTGGCTTGCGAGCCAAATGAGCTAGCTCGAGCCACTAACGAACCGAGACGAGCTAGCTTTCTGGCTCGTTTATATAACGAGCTATAACGAGTCGAGCCATAGCAAGCCGAACTATAACGAGCCAAGCCACTAACGAGCCGAGCTGGCTCGATATCTAGCCCTAAGAGAAAGAGCTCTGTGTTTTTACAGACCAGACCACCAAATGGCAGGGCTCATAGCTTTGCCCTTTTACAGACCAGCAGATCACGAGTAGGCCAGATCACCGGATGTTAACCAGTCTTCTTTCATAGCGAGATAACAATGGCTAAATGTCCGCCATTGTCCCACGGTTGGTTGAACCGAAGCAGGAGGGCCGCAAACATGTGGATGTAGGTGTGCTGAGCGGTGTTAAAACAATATTGTTCTAAAGGCATGTGCATTAGTATTGTCTCGTAACTAATCTTATAGAGTGCCACGTAATTTAAGATGACTTAATTCTAAACTCATATAAAGTTAATGTCTACTAGGCTATTTCTCTAGTTTTTCCTTGCACCACATTATCCGCTTATGTCATCATCCACTCCTACTCATACATCCACCATTGAATTTTCACTAGCATTCAGAAAACCCAAAGAGACATCCCTTAAATTCAGTGTGAACACACTTCGATCCATACATAAATTTTCTTATACACAACACAAAAAAATTCATGCAACCACAAAGAATACACTCCTCCATACCCGTAGCAACGCACGGAGAATCCACCTAGTAGATTATATATACAATGATTGTCCTTTTAATTTGCTTCATAGCAACTTGCAATTCTTTAATTTAAGGAGAGAGTAAAATTAGGATTGTGAGGTACATGACAACAACAACTCATATAATGGTAAAATAGTTGTCTCATAGTCCTAAATTTTAGCTCATGAGGTAATTGTTTCGCGAAACAATGACCTCATTCTCTCTCACATTTCTCTTTCTTCCACGTCGTAAAAAATCCTATGTGGCAATACATGAGACGGCGTATGAGACCGCTTATGTGTAGCAATGTACCTGCCCTAAGTGGTTGTGTTATTTATCCTCTGCACAGTGTCAAAACTAGAAACTGGATTGCTATGATCTAACCGGTCAAAACTAGAAACTGAGTGCCAGCTAGCAACAAGCCAATTATTACTGTATTCATCAAAATGTAGGTGCGTACTCCACACAACTGACATGATATTTTGGGATGATCAAAACAACATTATTACGGTTGGAGATTCTAAATTTTCACATGACAATTCGGATGTACATTTGCAATGGCAAAAAGGGAATCGGCTAAATCTTTACCGAGTGCAAAAGTCTTTGCCGAGTGTCAAATCTTGGGCACTCGGTAAAGATGGTCTTTGCCGTGTGCCAAATTTGATTGCCTTCCTTTTGAAACTCGACAAAGTTTCAAATTCAAAATATAAATAGCATGCCTTCCTTTTGGCACTCATCAAAGAGATTTTTCAAAATACATTTTGAGGTAGCAAATAAACTCAAAATGAAAATGTTTCTATTACAAAGTTGTGTAACTTCTTGAGATATAAAAAGTTTATTTTAGTCATTTCTTTATTTGATAAATTGATAGTAATGTTGTTCATAAAATCTATATCTCTCTAATAAGTTACATGAAACTACAAGAGATATATAAGATTTGAACAGTGTTAGAACCACCACGCCGGATGAACAAATGACCAAACACCCAAAATAAAGTTTGTAGATCTTGAGAAGTTATGATTTATGAAATATTGTAGCTGAAAATTTTTAATTTGAATTCGTCTTGTCATGCTAAACTACATTTGAATTTCAAAATTTTAAAATTGAATTTTCTAAACGATATCGAGATGAAAAAACACCCAAAATAAAGTTTATAGATCTCGAAAAGTTATGGAATGTTTGTAGTGAAAACTTTTCCATTTGAGTTCATCTTGTCATGCTAAACTACGTTTGAATTTCTCAAATTTAAAATTCAAATTTCATAAATGAACTCCAATGGAAAAACTTCCTAAGCGAAAAGTGTAGATCTCAAAAAGTTATAAAACTTTGAAGCTGACAACATTTAGATTTAAATTCGTTTAGGTTCTCAAACAAACAATTTTCTCTCGGTTTTGTATAATATATGTGGGGAACCAAAACTCCATATAGACACATATGCTAGTTTAGTGCAATGGATAGAAGAGATAACACATGAGAGAGAGAGGTCGTGAGTTCGGATCCCACCAGCCGCGAAGCGCACGATTTTCAGTCGAAAGACGCCGCGACTTGCCGAGTGCCATGTTTCCCTAGCACTCGGCAAAAGCTTTATTGAGTGCCCGATAAAAGGCACCCGTCGACAAAGTTATACCGAGTAAAAATTTGTAGGTTCTATTTACAGTGGTCAAGGGAAGCGGGGAAGGAGTCTGTTCACCACAGAGTTCAACCACTGTCCCCGTTCCTCGTCCACGGTTACCACCGAGTATCAGACGGCGAGAGTGAAAATGTCTGAGGAGTGGAAGCGGGGAAGGAGTCTGTTCACCACAGAGTTCAACCACTGTCCCCGTTCCTCGTCCACAGTTACCACCGAGTATCAGACGGCGAGAGTGAAAAGGTCTGAGGAGTTGCACCACCACAACATGAGTAGGCCGAAGACGAGGAGCTTTAGCATCTCTGCCTACAATAAAAGTAGCTCCTTGCCAGTAAAGCCAAGAGGCTCTTTTGACAAAAGTTGGGAGCCTGCAGGTTTTCAACACCGAAACCAAGAATTGTTTGACAACAATAGTGATGATCGAGAGGAATACTTTACCTGGTTTATTTGTCATCAACAATAATATAAGAAATCTTCTTCTTCTGCTGCTATATCATATAAGTTTAAATTGGATTACATAATATTTAATCCATATACGGTTTATACTTAAAAAAAGGCTAGCCTACCTCTCTTAAATTGCTCCCTATAGTTTACACATTATATCGATTTCAAGACGTAGAACTGATACATTATATCGATTTCAAGAAGTAGAACTGATAACACGTGACCAATATGCTTATATAAATCTCCAGATCACTATATAAATATAACCACTCAGCAAGTTGTCCAACCCGGTGCAACGCACGGGCACGTTTTGCTAGTTAATATATATTTGCCATAACAATCGGTTTCTAGATTTAAAAAAAAAAACAAAAGCTAAAACTTTCAAAACTCCGGCTGAGCTCTGGAGAAGAATGGGCCGGATCTCCGATGTTTGGTTTGCGGGATTTTCCAGAGGCTTACCAAGACTTGGCAATTAGTTTCTAGGATGATCTTGCTGATGCCCCTATCTCGAGCATATTGCAGCCCATCGCGATATGACTATTGATAGCAAAATTGTAACTGAATACACTACCTCTAATCATTCTTTTTAGTCCCGTCAAGGACGAGCGTGACGAGTGTGTGTCGAGGCGTTTGGAGGCAGTGTTAAATATTTAGGCAAATTCCAGATTACTTTCCAGATTAAACTCAGAATATATAGCATGACAAGATGATCAACTAAATTGAGCATGGCAAAATTACTAGCATGGCAGATTAACAGATTATACATACTAGCATAGCAGATCATGATATCGCATAACATGAACAGGACAACTAATGTAAACACGACTCGTACACTAGATAGATTGATCATTGCGAACGACAAGATCAGACCAACAAGATTATACCTTCTCTCTGTATAAGTACTTGGTGGTGAAGATGCAGACGGAGACTGCCCAAGATTTCGATCGTCGAATGCGAGCTCGAGATTGTAGTCGTCGAAGGCGTTGTCGAGATCGCTGTCTTCGATGAGCGGCGGTGGAAAACTTCGCTGGAGTTGATGACGTATACGCCTGGACGTAGCGCCGCCTGACTTCGATGGACGTCGACCCGTCGTGAAGATTTGGGAGCAGTCGCGCGAACAGCGCTTCCCAAAAACCTTATTCGTCTTCTCCCGGTGCAGGATCGCAAAGACGAGGGTTCTGGAGATCTGCTCGCCCGGTTGCTAGTGCACGCAGGCAATCGGGCTGGAGTAGCTACGGTGGCGCAACAGCGAGAAGAGGCGAAAACTCTAGTTCAATTGGATGCATTTTGGCGTGGCCGGTAGGCTGCTTATATATCCCGAACAACCGACCTCGTGTCGCGATCACGAGCAAAATCAGTTGAGGACTCTAAACTCGTAACCGTTTAGAACTCTTGCAACTTGACCGCCAAGAAAGCCAAAAACTAAAACTGCAAAAGGAGGCCGCGCTCCCGCAAGGCGAGGAGCCGGATTTCGGCGGACCATTCACGCGCATGTCGTGCGTGCGTGCCTTTCGCCACGCCACGCCATGCCCCGCCCCGCCAGGCGAGGCGAGGCGAGGCGAGTCGAGGCGAGCGAGCGCGCGCGCACGTGGACTTCCCTTTCTCTTCTCCACACTAGACTTGAGGAAGTGAAGAGAACTCCCATATTTATGTATGGCTTCCTCCACTTCAACTAGCAAGGTGGTACTAAAGAGTTTCCACTTTCCCTCTTGCTTCTCATGAATGGGCCTTTGTGATTTCTTTAGGAATTTTAGAAATTGTTATTGGGCCAAGCCCATTTAAATTCCAACAATCCCCCACCAGATCTCAAATACCCATTTAGAGATTTGCCATTCTCACTATTTGTTTGATATACTAGTATTTCGGGAGGCGTGAAGTTGAACTTACGCCTAGGTCCTCAAGTTACACTCATCCACAACTTGAACAATGGACTACGCCTTGAATTGCAAGTTTTGTGTGAATAAGCTTTACTTAAAGCCACACTAGTACCTGGCTACCAGTAGCCTTACCCCGTGGGTGGAGCATATACGTCGTACTCCCTGGTCTCTTCATGAGCTTACTAGAGACCACCCAAGTCTCATAGACTGCGATGTTTAACAGTCAAAACTCATATAGGTATGTTCATTCAAGAATGCTCTGTAGGATAGCATATTCGCTTGTTAAAGCCAATATAACATATTAAGGCATTAGCCAACCTGCCATATAGTGCCTCATTGCATTGAGAGTATTGCATCTTCACTTAGAGAGGGTTATTATTATACTCTCCTCAGTTTACCAACAGCTTGTTCTTCCCAGATCCTTAGTCATGGGATCTCCGATCAAAAAGGTTGGGTTACTACTCTTTGTAAACTCACATGGGTCTCATACCCATCTCCCTTGATGTGATTTCTATCACATTCCGTGATAGCCCTTTTGTAAAGGGATCTGCCAGGTTTTTGTCTGTTTGGACATAAGCCACACTTATTACTCCGGAGTTTCTCAGCTTCCTGATAGCTTTCAAATGTCTTTTAACGTGTCTTGTTGACTTCGCATTATCCTTAGCACTATTCACTTTAGTGATCACTGTTTGATTGTCACAGTTTATAAGGATAGCCGGTATTGGTTTTTCAACCACCGGCAAGTCAGACAAGAGCTCACGCAGCCACTCTGCCTCTGCAGATACTGTATCCAAAGCGGTAAGTTCTGCTTCCATGGTTGATTTAGTCAATATAGTCATTTTTACAAGACCTCCATGACACCGCACCACCTCCAAGAGTAAATACATACCCACTAGTGGCGTAGATTTGATCAATATAGAAATCCGAGTTCGCATCACTATATCCCTCTAGCACAGTGGGTGCCCGAGAATAGTGAATCCCAAAACTCATTGTACCCTTAAGATAACACAAGACCCTTTCAAGTGCATGCCAATGATCATCACCCGGGTTGGACATGTACCTACTCAACTTGCTCTTTGGCAAAAGAGATGTACGGGTGCAGTTGCGCTAGCTAGATACATGAGTGAACCAATTATCGAGAGTATCTCAATTGATCTCTAGTAATTCTCTTGTTCTTTCTCAATGTCACACTAGGATCATAAGGTGTTGGAGAAGGCTTGCTATCCATAAAGCCAAAACGGCTCAAGAGCTTCTCAACATAGTGAGATTGCAACGAGTAATCCCACTCTCTTCCTTAATCGGCTTGATGTTCGAATTACAACACATGACCTCTCCTAGATCTTTCATGTCAAAACTTTTAAACAAGAAAGTCTTGACTTCATTGATCACATCAATGTTTGTTCCGAAAATCAGAATATCATCAACATATAAGCACAAAATAACAGATTGGCCCCCACCATGTCGATAATACACACACCTATCAGCCTTATTAACAGCAAAGCCCGCACTAGTTAAAGTGGTGTCGAACTTCTCATGCCATTGTTTGGGTGCTTGTTGAAACATCCTCAATTTTCCGCGAAGGGAAAATCCACAGAATGATATACAACAGTTGATAATCAATTCCACACATCGAATTCGAGAATACAGAGTACAAGTAGAAGGGTTTACATTAATAATTACAACGCCACCTGGCGTAAACAAAATATTTCTAACATCGAGAACAGCTTGCGAAGGTGGAAGAAAACGCGGAAGCGGCTTCAAACTCCAACTTGAGCGCGAGGCACGAGACCTTCTAATCCTTTCAATCCTAACATCACGGGAAAGCGCACACCGCCGGATGTGTGCGGGCCATGGTCCACCGAATGAGCTTTAGTGGAAAAGAGAAAATAAAGGGATCTGGCGATCCTATATTTGGCGTGGTTTGCATCTAGCGCATGCGAAGTAGCAACAAGTATAATAATAATAATAATAGTCAAGTTTAACACATTCCCAAATCCCACACACACATCCATCCACCATCCCATCCATCCCATCCACACATCACCACACCTCGCACCCCACACACCACACCCCACCACGCTTCACGTGGCCGGCAAGACGACTCCCTCTCGTCGGGCCTCAACGACCGCCGGCCTCCCGGGCTCACGGCCGGATGTAACATACCCATATCCCAAGAAAAGGCGAGAAGACTCCTCTCCTAGTCAAGCAAGCATCACACGGGGCTGGTCCATAGCCAACGAGTCGGCTATGTATCGATCGATCAACCATACACTCTGCGGAGGTTTCACTATTCCACAAGATAGCCATCATCGATGCGGCCACATACAGGCGATTTCGATCGCCATAAGCCTAGAACGAATACCATCCTGCTACTCGACCACGGCCCCGAGGCGTGAGACATAGTACCAGGCCTCGGGGGTCACTATGTTGGTTAAGGAGGGTGTGAGCACTCTCGGCCCATACCTCCCGACACATCCGCTTTCTCCAGACGGTAATGGCATTCGTTCTACCGGATGGTTAGACCGTCTCCTTCCCATTAGAGAGCGAGTGGAAAGTAAGTGTCCAATGATCCGGTCACTAGCACTCAAGTCCTTAGGTATTGGCCAGACAAAGCGATGTCTCCCCTTTGTATGGGCTAATCTTTACCGTCTTTGCCACGGCACCCCTTTCCAAGGCTCCACCCCAAGGAGCTCACACCAAGGACACCTCAATCCAAACCAGTTACCCGCCCACGGTACTCACAAAGCGGGGATACCCGGCCGTATCCCTCGGCAAGACTCGCTCGAAGCTCGTCGTAATCCTGTCCCGCCGACTCAACCCTCACCACACACCCAAGACTCACGCAAGCACACCACTCATCACCATAACCACAAGTCCGGCATCCCAAGCCAAACCATTCCCGAGGGGTTCACCACCCGCACCACATATACAATGCGAAGTGGAGTTATAATAAGTATGGTGATAATAAATGCAAGCACGCGAAGGGGCGGTAATATATATAAGTGCGGCGCAAGGGTAGGTAACATGGTAAAAGGGCTTCGAACAAGGTAAATATAGCTCGGGCAATATCATGCATCATATACTAGCAAAGGAATAAATATAAAGCGCTAGCGATTCTAAACATGCAATGTCTAATAGGATTCTCTAAAATAAAGGTCTTTGCCATGACACTGCGATGTCGAAGTAGTGGTACAAGTCCAACGGTAGTGGTACAAGTCCTCCGTAGTCGTACGGCGGATCTCCACCTCACGTCCTTAGGTCGCTCCTTTCCCGAATCGACTACGAAACCAAACGTAATAGTCGCGTTAACGACTCCTATAGAATCCACAAAGAAGCAAATGAAATATAGAAGAACCAAATGCACTCAAACATAGTCTTAAACTGTACATCTCGATTTTAGATGAATTTACATATAAAGATCATAATTTTCGGAGCTCGTATGAATAAGTTATGAATTTCCGAAGTTTAAACAATATTACGAAAATAATAAATGGCTGATTAACATGGGGCCGACACGTGGCAGCACCGGGATAGGCCACTTGGCGCGGCGCGAGCTGGCGATGTGGCACTGACATATGGGGTCCATGGTGACGTCATCATGACATCAGCGTTGACCAAGGTCAACCCTAACTGGGCCGTTAATGGGCTGAGATGGGCCGCCAGTGGGTCGACTGGGCTGGACTTGGGCCGGGCTCGGCCCGCCACGTGGCGCTCTGCGGTTCTGCCACATCGTCTTTCTGGATCCTGAGCGGGCTTGGTCTACGGCGTCGGTTCATCGTGGACAAGTTTCCTTGGGTCCACCTCCTTTGTCTCTTTGGTCTATGTGAACCGAGTCTACGTGGCTGCCTACAGGTGGGGCTCGGTCCATGGAATCGGGCGCACAGTGGACAAGTCCACGGGGACCCACCATCAGGGGGCTCGGTCCATATGGACCAGGTCCATCTTCTTCATTCTATCCTCATCTCTCCTCCTCACCAACCCCTTTCCCCATCCGAGCTCTGCTCGCCAGGACGGCATGGCCGCCGGCGGCATGGTGAAGCTCTAGGGCGCCACGGCGGTCCATATTCTTCTCCAACTTGCGCATCGGCTTCGGGAGTTCATGGAGATCTCGCCCATGGTCCGGGGCGGTCGGGAAGCTTGAGTAATGGCGGCTATCCACGATGTTGTCCATGCGGCGGCGGGCATGGCACGCCGGCGGCATGGTGGCGCATCTCCGGCGCTACGGCGGATCCGCACCACGCGGCGAGCGCATCCGCTCCGCGGCGGCATAGCGGGCACGGCAAGGCCATTAGCGCGGTTCGCGGGGCACTAGGCGAGGCTTGGCCGCACGACGGCGGCTTAGCTGCGGCGGTGCTCCATAGCAATAAGGGTAGGGGCTAGCTTTGCGTTCAATTAGCGCTGCGGTCCGTCGATTAGGGTCGAGGGACGTTCGTTCGGCTCGGCGGCGGCGACAAAACCACACGGCGGCGCATAGCACGCGGCGGAGGCACACGGCGGCGCGCGGCAGACATGGCGGCGCGGCGGCGAAGCATCGCGAGGGCTTCAAGGTGTCGTCTTCACCTTCCGAGGGTGCCGCGGCATGCAGCAGCCCGCGGCCGGCGCAAGTGCGCCGCGGTGGCGCTCCCAGAGCGTCCCGCGCGGACGTACCTTCGGTGGCGAGGTCGGGAAATGGTCTCCACCGGGGTCGTCTCTCGCCGGCGGCGGGCGCATGAGATGCGCCCCGTCGCGGCGGACGTATTCCCGGGGTCCAGCGTGTCCAAGGTGGCTAATTTGGCCGGGAGGCGGCGGCACACCATGGCGTGGCTCGGCCATGGCGGCGAATATGGCGGGCGAGTCGTCGGCGTGTGGTGGCGCCGAATTCCAGTGGCTCGGGTCAGGCGCGTGCTGGTGCGTGCGTGTATCCGAGAGATCGGAAACGACCTTGGCCTACGCACTCGTGGGAGCGCCATGGCCGAAAGCATGGTCGGGGCTGGACAAGGGGCCGTGGCAACTCACCTGGCGCAACGCGGTCGGCAGGCTCGGTGTGGCTCTTATGGCGCGACGGAGAGGCGGCGGGGTGGAAGATGTAGTCGACGCCGAGCTCGCGGTTCTGGTCCGGCAACTCCAGCGCCCCGGCGAGGTCGTCTCCTCCACGTCCGGCGGCAGCTTCGGCTCTCTCTCCGCCTCCTTTTCTCCGGCAAAGGCTTCTTCCTTCCTTCCTCTCCCACTTCTTCTTCTCCGGCTTGGCAGTGCGTGGTGGTGGCGCGCGACGGCGAGGTAGGGGTGGCTAGATGACCGGTACGGCGGCGCGGCTTATGGTGGCGGTGCTCGCGGCACGCACGGAGTGGCATGGCGCGGCGATGGGCCGAAGCGCGGTCGGTCGCGAAGGGAAAAAAGAAGGTGCGGCGGCGGATGGGAAGGCGCTAGGGCTTCGGTGCTCAAGGCCCGGCTTTTATAGGCGACGGCGAGGACTTGAGCGGCCGCGGACGGTGATCGGCGTCTCTGCGCTATCAGGCGGCCAGAAGCGTGGCCACGTCGCGGGCGAGTGCGGCGGGGCCAGGGCGTCAGCGAGTGCAGCTTAGGGCGGCAGCGCGCGGGCGGGCGCGTCCGCTTTTCCCGAAAATCGCCGAGCGGCAGCGGCATGTGCGTGCGCGCGTGGAAGGGAAAAGGTGTGCGCCGCGAGCGTTTCCTTGTCAGTGCTGTCGGTGCTTGGTCGGCCACCTGGTGCTCCTGGCGTTCGTCGATGCAGCGGGAGCAAGGATCGGACGGGCGGTGCAGCGGCGTGGCGCGCACGCGATCTCTGCTCGCGGCGCAAAAAGCAGAGGAGCAAAAAGGTAACCTTGGTGTGGCTTATGACGGGCGGGGTCCATCGCGGGACCTGTCTGTCGGCGGCTGAGGCTGGCTGCCTGCTGCAAGGTGGAGTGGGCCGCTGGCTATCTGGGCCAAATGGCCGAGTTAGACGGTCCAGCTGAGAAAGAAAGAATGAGGGAGATGGGCTTGGCCGGCGGGATGGCTCGGTTGTGGGCCGAGCTGGGCTGGTCGGCTAGAAAAATAAAGAGCAAATTGGGTTTTTGGCCCTGAAAGAAATTGTCTTTAGGTTTTTGGCCTAAATCTTGTTGAATTTGGGAATTTGGCCCTAAGTCGAAAATTTTTTAGGAATATGGCCCTTGCGTCCATTTGACAGGCTAACGGTGTTAGAAGCATGGTAAAATGACCTATTTACCCCTAGAGCAAAAATGAAATATTTCTAAGTTCACACTCCATAGACTATAGCCATGCTAATGACAGTCAGTACATAAGTTCACAATCCGTACAATTTTGCATGGCATGATAATGACCATTTCAAGGGGTTAGAGGATGGACAACTCAGGATAGCTGTAGGCATATAGATACGTATATTTGTATTTTTGAATACATTTCTTCTTTATTTTTCAATGGGTAAAAGAGCGTATATGACACCATTACATCATGTCTCCTGAGCAAGGCACGGTGTACCACTACCACCGCCAGGCAGCAGTTGGCCGCGCCGAGCCACCGCTGCAACAGGTTGTCGCTGTCGTCGTTCCGCGTCGTCCTGCTCCTCCTCTTGGTCTGCCTTCTCCTCGTCGACGTCGTGGTTCGCGTCGTTCCGCAGCACGCAGTCGCCCGCCGCGTGTTCGCCGATGACAATGAGGAGCCGGGTGTTCGCGTTCTCGTCCCAGGAGGACGACGGCGGTGACGAGGAGCAGGCGGCGGCACCCATGTGCGTCAGCGTCCGCCACGAGAGCTTCCGAGCGTTGAGGGGCTTCCGTCGGCTGCCACGGTCATGGTGCTGCCGCTGCTACGAGGCCCCACCGCGAACATCGTGGTCGGGCTCACTCTCTGCCTCGCCTCGCCGTGGTCCTCGCCCTCTGTCCGCGCTGGAACGCGCGTCCGCCATGGAAGTGCCGAGCTCCGCGGCCACCACCGCGTCCCCGCCGCACAGGTCCCTGGCGCCCAGGCCGGCGCGGGCGTCGCACAGCTCCGTGGCCACCGCCGCGTCCCCGCCGCACAGGTCCCTGGCGCCCAGGCCGGTGCGGATATCGCACAGCTCCGTGGCCACCGCCGCACAGCTCGGTGGCTAGCGCGGACGTCGCCCAGGCCGCTGGCGGCCCCCAGGCCCCGGCCGCCGTCGCACACGCCCTGGCTGCCCTGCTTTGCGGAAGTCGAGGTGGATCCGGCGCTGAACGAGGTTGATCCGATGGAGGGGGCTCGTCGGGGACCTCCATGTGCTCCACCACCGGCGCAGGAGGTTCTAGGGTTGGGGACGACGGCGCGGCCTCGGTTCCGCTCGCTTGCCCGCGCGGCCTCCTGTTGCGCTAGCGACGGAACGAGCGAAGGGGTCCAAGAAGGAGAGAACACTTCGGTGGGCTGTGTAACGAGCAATGGGTATTTTAGTACTTTCTCATTCGTTCCTAAGGCGGGTACACGGCAAGCGTGGACGGAATTGACGGAAGGGGCAAAAACCCCCAAAATTTTTCAACTCAGGGCCAAATCCCCAAATTCGACGAGATTTGGGCCAAGAACCTAAAGACAACTTTTTTCAGGGCCAAAAACCCAATTTGCTCAAAAATAAAGGAGAAAGGGTAGAGAGGTTGGCGGGCCAGCAGGATGGCTTGGGCCGAATTGGTCTTTACCATTTTCCTTAGCATTTCTTTTCCCTTTTCCATTTCTTTTTCTTTCTTCTATTTCTGTTTTTGGCTAGGTAGCATCTGTGTAGGTATACATGGTGCTTTGTATCCCTTGCACCTCATTTCATGGTGGTCATAGCTTGGTCATAGGCTTGTGGGGATATGAGTCCCATAATGGTACATTTATTTATTATATAAATAAATGTTTATATGCATGTGTTGGTTTGTTTAAGAAATACAAAATTCCAAATAAAAGCCGAATCAAGAACATTGAGAGTGATCCTCGTAGGTAACACATAGATGTTATAATACTTAACTGATTTCAGGATCTATCACGTGTTCCACTAGTGCTTCACTATAGTGGTACGGTACCCATTTGGGTGGCATGTGTAACTTGTCAAAGATAATGGCTCATGAAGTGGTAAGGTGTAATGCTATGTTGAATCCAACATGCGACCATGGGTGGGCTTCTATGTGGCATATCGTTCCCTCTAGAGTTAGCACTAGATACTCTATCTAGGTTGGCTAGGCATCTAAATTATGGGTGGACAAATAGGTAGTTATACCTTAGTCTAACTGCTAGTCATGCTTCATAGCACTACGGCGACGTGTTGGTCCACTAGGTTATAAGCGTAAGGTTAGGGCATGTTGCTCTAGTTTGGCATAGTTAGCAGGTTATCTCACTAGGGGTGGTCTAGTGGGGTCTATCCATCAGAGTGGCTAAGTAGCTAGTCAAGCCGAGGTAGGTAGTTCCTATTAGCGAGGTATGTAGTTAAGCAACTACGTTCTCATAGGCAAAGGTGTTTTCCCTGGGTTGGTGAGGATTAGTCTACTAGGATAGTTAGGTAGTGATAGGTGTGGGTCTCTTCTCCTACCATGACACTATGTACCACAACTCTCATGTGAGGAGACATCGCTATGGGTTGGCATGATGTCACTAGACTCTAACCAACTAGGGTCAAGTAGTCGACTACCTACATGAGGATAGCACCCTGGGCTATGACCTATGGTTTAAGCTCAAAACCTCTCATAGGTGGGGCCGAGGTCATGGGTCTAGGGTACTATGTCAGGGGTTGGTGTGGTAACACTAACCACTGGGTAGTTCTAGTTAGACTGTAGTTGGTCGTAGGGTTTATACTATGGGTAGGTGTACATGTATGCCCATTACACCTTGGTAACATTGCTACTAATTCCATCACAGGATTACTAGGGTTTAGGTTCATGGCCTAGGGGCTAACACTAGGGCATACTATAGTGAGAGGTTGGTCATAGCAGGCTCTCGCTCATAGGTATAGTAGGTTTGCCTACGGTCCTATTCACATGTGGCTTAAGATCCATATTAAGACACATGTGATGTTGTTGCAGCGCAATGCTTAACAACTAAACATAGATACTTTATATGCAACTAGTGGGGTTTCTTATATGACAAGCATCAAACACGGGTTTATTTAGAAAAAATTTTGTAGTTCGGATTTTTGGGATGTTACACTTGTTTCAAGCCATACAAAGATTTCAATAATTTACACACCTTCTGCTCTTCACCTTTTACTACAAATCCATCAGGCTGATCCATGTAAATCTCCTCATCCAACTCTCCATTAAGAAAAGTTTGTCTTCACATCCATTTGATGAATGATAAGACCATATGAGGCGACCAAAGAAAGTAGTACTCGAATAGTGGCCATTCTAGCACCGGGTGAATAAGTATCAAAGAAATCTTCACCTTCCTTTTGTGTATAACCCTTAGCCACAAGCCAAGCCTTGTACTTATCAATAGTACCATCAGGCCTAAGCTTCTTCTTGAACACCCATTTGCAACCAATAGGTTTACACCCAAATGGTAAATCGGATAACTCCCATGTTCCATTAGAAAGATTGATCGATCTCACTCCGAACGGCTTCTTTCCAATCATCTGCATCACGAGATGCATATGCCTCTGTAATAGAGGTGGGAGTATCGTCCACAAGGTACACAATGAAATCATCACCAAAGGATTTTACAATCCTTCGTCTCTTGTTCCTCACAGGAACTTCATTATCATCTTCCTCAAGGATTTCTTCAAGTGGTTGTTCAAATGACTCAACAGGATGCTCGATAGGTGTAGTAAAATCAGGAGCTAACTCAGTAGAAAATTTAGTATTGCTACACATATCTTTCATATGAAATATATTCTCAAAAAATGTAGCATCACAAGATTCAAAGATTGTATCAACATACATATCGAAACTTGATTTTACTACTAAAAATCTATAGGCAATGCTCGATGAGCATATCCTAGAAAGACACAATCCACGGTCTTTGGTCCAAGCTTACGCTTCTTAGAAATTGGAACATTGACTTTCGCCAAACATCCCCACGTGCGCAAGTATGAGAGTGATGGTTTCCTTCCAACCCATTGCTCATATGGAGTTGTCTCTTTACTTGTTTGGAATTCTATTCGGGACATGACTCGCGGTCAATAAAGCTTCCCCCCACCATGCCTTAGATAAACCAGCAGTGTCTAACATGGCATTCACCAAGTCAGTTAGTGTGCGGTTTTTCCTCTCAGCAATCCCATTTGATTCGGGCGAATAGGGAGGTGTCCTCTCATGAATAATACCATGTTCCGCACAAAAATCATCAAAAGATGTAGGAAAATATTCACCACCACGATCTGACCTTAGACGTTTAATTTTTCTCTCTAGTTGATTCTCAACTTCTGCCTTATAGATTTTAAAGTAGTCAAACGCTTCATCTTTAGTTTTCAACAAGTAAACACAGCAAAATCTAGTTGCATCATCAATCAAAGTCATGAAATACCTCTTTCCACCTTTTGTCAACACACCATTCATTTCACAAAGATCGAGAATGTATGAGTTCTAGAGGTGCCAAGTGTCTCTCCTCATTTTGCCTTGTGAGGCTTTCGAGGTTGCTTAGATTGCACACAACTATGGCACTTAGAACCTTTGGCAATAGTGAAATCTGAAATTAGGCTCAAACTAGACAATTGTGACATTAAACCAAAGTTTACATGACATAAACGAGAATGTCAAATACTAGAATTATTATTAACGGTGCCACAAATATGATTCACTGACTTATTACATAAATCTACCAAAGATAGGCGGAACAAGCCTCCGCAATCATAGCCTTTACCAATAAATTGTCCATGCTTAGACATAACTACTTTATTGGACTCTAACACTACCTTAAACCCATCTCGCAAGAGAAGGGAGACACTAACAAGATTCTTGTCGCACGATCTTCCCCGAAGTATTCTTCAGATCTACCGTGCCAACACCACGAACAAAAGCATGTGACCCGTTCCCCATCAGGACGGAAGAACCTTGGAGTTCCTGATAAGAAGAAAACAAAGAGATGCCAGAACACACGTGAATATTAGCACCTGTATCAACCCACCAACTTGGTGATTGAAATACTGATAGTACAGTAGGAAGATTACCGTACCCGTCATCATCAGTTTTGCTAGAAGTCACGAGGTTGACCTTCTTCTTCTCTTTCTTGTCCGCTCGCTCCAGACAATCTCAAGTAAAATGACCAAGCTCACCACAAGTGAAGCAAGGCATCTCTGCTTTGTTCTTCTTCTTCTCTTTCTTGAAGGTAGTAGTTGGTTTGGCTTTGAAGGACTTAAACTTGCCTTTGTTCTTGCCATGATTTTTCTGGACAAAGTGGGCACTAGCTCTATCCTCGTTCCCCTTCTCAGTGTGATCTTTAGCCCGAGCCTTCTCTTCAACATCAAGAGATGCTAACAGGTTTTCAACTGTTATTTTCTGTCCCTTGTGTTTAAGGCTTGTGGAGAAGTTCCTCCATGAAGAAGGCAACTTAGCAATTATGTACCCCGCCACAAATTCATCGGGTAAAACACACTTAAGGAGTTCAAGTTCCTTAACCATGCGCTGCACCTCATGAGCTTGCTCGACTACTGATTTATTCCCAACCATCTTGTAGTCATTAAAGCTTTCCATGAGGTATAGCTCTTTACCGGCATACGAAGCACCATAAGTAGCATTCGGATAGTCCCCCCGAGGACCTTTGCCTCTTTCATGTACATGGTAGCATCATATATATGATCTGCCAGAGCATTACGCACAGAGCACACAAAGAACGCTTCGGCTTCCTGGAATTTACTCTTTTCCTCATCAGAGATAATTCCCTCGGGTAAGCCATCTTTGACATAGAAAACTTTCATGCAAGTAAGCCAATCTGCGATCTTTACAGACAACCTCTTGAAGTGCTCACCGGTAAACTTTTTAGGTTTCAATGCTTCAACGAAACTAGCACTAGCAGAAGCCATAGGTAGATCTGGAAACCTATAATAAGGTTTTTGGATTGTTAAATAATTAGGCAAATTTCAGATTACTTTCCAGATTAAACTCAGAATATATAGCATGACAAGATGATCAACTAAATTGAGCATGGCAAAATTATTAGCATGGCGAGTTAACGAGATCATACATACTAGCATAGCGAGATCATGATATCGCATAACATGAACGGGACAACTAGTGTAAACACGACTCGTACACTAGATAGATTGATCATTGCGAGCGACAAGATCGGACCAACAAGATTATACCTTCTCTCGTATAAGTACTTGGTGGTGAAGATGCGACGGAGGCTTGCCCAAGGTTTAGATCGTCGAAGGTGAGCTCGAGATTGTAGTCGTCGAAGCGTTGTCGAGATGTTGTCTTCGATGACGGCGGTGGAAGATTTTTTGGAGTTGACGACGTATACGCCTAGACGTAGCGCCGCCTGACTTCGATGGACGTCGACTCGTCGTGAAGATTTGGGAGCAGTCGCGCGAACAGCGCTTCCCAAAAACCTTATTCATCTTCTCCCGGTGTAGGATCGCAAAGACGAGGGTTCTGGAGACCTGCTCGCCCGGTTGCTAGTGCACGCAGGCAATCGGGCTGGAGTAGCTATGGTGGCGCAACAGCGAGAAGAGGCGAAAACTCTAGTTCAATTGGATGCATTTTGGCGTGGCCGGTAGGCTGCTTATATATCCCAAACAACCGACCTCGTATCGTGATCACGAGCAAAACCGGTTAGGACTCTAAACTCGTAACCGTTAGAACTCTTGCAACTTGACCGCCAAGAAAGCCAAAAACTAAAGCGCAAAAAGGAGGCCGCGCTCCCGCAAGGCGAGGCCGGATTCGGCGGACCATTCACGCACATGTCGTGCGTGCGCGCCTTCGCCACGCCACGCCACGCCACGCCCGCCCGCCCCGCCCGGCCGGCGAGCGAGCGAAGCGAGCGCGCGCGCTCGTGTGGACTTTCCTTTCTCTTCTCCACACTAGACTTGAGGAAGTGAAGAGAACTCCCATATTTATGTATGGATTCCTCCACTTCAACTAACAAGGTGGTACTAAAGAGTTTCCACTTCCCCTCTTGCTTCTCATGAATGGGCCTTTGAGATTTCTTTAGGAATTTCAGAAATTGTTATTGGGCCAAGCCCATTTAAATTCCAACAGGCAGCCCCCGCTGTAAGGTCACAATGGCTAGAGGGGGGGTGAATAGCCTAATAAAATTCTAGCAATAAAACTAGACAACCCAATTAGATAGCAAGGCGGCAAATGTGCAACGCAAGTGCTTCGACTACTCTATGCAAGCCGTCCTACCATACAAGGCTACTCAAATTAATTGCACGCACAACAACGGTGATCAAGCTACACAATGTCGGTTCACGAAACCAACCAAGCAATTCTATCCACGGGATTTAAGCTACACAAAGAGTGGTTCCCGGCCGACCACAACAAGCAATTCTACTAAGGGGTAAGTGAAGAGAGGAAGGAGGGTTATACCGCCGCGAAGAGTAGAAGATAGCCAATCACCTAGAGATGCTCAAGCACAATCACAATGGAGATCGAAGCCTCGGCAATCACAAATCAACACAATGATTTTTTACCGAGGTTCACTTGCTTCCGGCAAGCTAGTCCTCGTTGTGGCGATGCACTTGCTTGGTGAGTTGCCCGCTCAATTGGCTCGGTGCCAAAGACCCCAATGGGGAGCCGCAATCTCCACACAAGTCAAGGATCCACAAGCCACGAGCAATCCACTAGAGTATCCTTTCGCGAACTCCGCGGGAAGGATCAAGAACCCTCACAAGAACCCGGTGTGGCCTCGAACAATCACCAAGTCGAGCTCAACCACCACGGCTGCTCAAACCGTCTACGGTGACGGGAATCACCGAAGAGTAACAAGAATCCAACGGCTCGCTCGATGAACAAGTGCCTCTAGATGCAACTCTCAATGCAAATCACTTGTTCTCACTCAAATCTCTCTCAAGATTAGCAAAGGAATCAAGGAGATGAGTGGGGGAGTGTCTCTCTGCTCAAAGTATGCTCAAGTGAGTAGAAATGGCGAAAGAGCCTCCCATGGCCGGCCAAACGACTATTTATAGAGCCTCCTCCGAAAATAGCCGTTGCCCCTCGAGTGGCCGCCGCAACATGCGCCGGACGCGTCTGCAGTGATGCGCCGGACAGCGTCGGCGCTTCTCCATCAGCGCCGCCGCGGTCGGCCGTGGGATTTGAAGAGCGCCACGTCACTACGGGTCGGACGCTCAACGGTGTTCCGACGGTGTCGGCGCCCCGCGTCCGAAGGCCGCGTCCGGCCAGGCCACCGCCGGCACGCCCAGGCCCGAAACTTTACGGTCGGCGTCCGCCATCGCCGGACGCGTCCGCCGCCCGCGTCCGCGCACGCCCTTGCCACCTGCCGTGCACCGTCTTCGATACGCGCCGGGCCCGCGTCCCGGCCCTCGGCCTGCGTCCGTGCCCGCGTCGCGCCCGAAAACAAGGTTTTCCGGCCCGCCATGACGCCAACTCTTGCAACAATTTGTATCCGGCGCAATAGAAAATATGCCTCCAATTTTCCCGAAGCGCCGAATCCGCCTCGCAAGCTCGGCGGGAGGAGAGAGGACCCAAACCCAACTCTACCCTACAAACCAAAGCGCGATCAACGCCACCTCTTTGTTTGATCTTCGATGTCGCACCGTCGTCGATCCAATCTCCAAACCACTTGTCCAAGGTGCTAACTCCACGAGTAGATCACTTCTTAAGCACCGGAGTTAGCGTATCTTCTCAAGATCACGTCGACAAGTGTTAGCTCTCTAGTTAGCCTCTCATGCATCATGCAAAGTCACAACTAGAGGCACTTAGGACCGCGAATGAGCGAGAAAACCCCTCTTGATAGTCGGTTATCGATCCTAAATGTGATCACACTCTCTATAGTGTCTTGACCACTAAGCGAAAAGCCCTATCAAGTATACCTTCGCCTTGATCTCCATGGGCGTTTCCATTCATCACCGGAGCTTGATCACTTCACATGTCCACCATGTTCGTCACCGTGATCACCATGCTCCATCATCCATCGTCACATTGCTATGTGTCTAACCACACTTAGAGCAAAGCATTAGCAACGTTGAGTGTCATTAATTACCAAAACCAAACCGGAGCTTTCACCCGCCAGCTTCGTCGTGTGGCGCCAGGAGTGAAGATCAAAGACGCCATTTGCAAAATCTAAGATGGAAGTCCACAACAACATGAAAAACTGGAACCACGCTGTGATGGACACTTCGGGCGTGTTTGGGAGAGAACTAGGAGGGTGGGCCCGAGCACCCAAGCTGCAGCTGCCACTGTGCCCATGTTTGATAACATTGGCCCAGCCTCAGAGTCTGCGCTGCACGAAACTTAAAGCATTTGGGCCAGGCTCCCGAGAAACGATGGGGGTGGCAGTTTTTTCGAAGCCAGGCCCATTGAGCAAGCTGGAGCACGATGTGAAGCGAATCTCCTCACCTCCCACCCTCTCACCTTCTCTTTCCTATGTTCACGAGGATAACGCGACGCTGTTGCACACCGCGCCGTCAAGCAGAGCTTCTTCTCTGCCGCCTCTTCCCGGGCTTTCGTGCTCGTGCTCCTTGGCCTCGCCACCTCCGCCGCGACCTCCACGCCCGCCTCGCCACCTACGTCCATTTCAAGAACCAGTGCTGCCGCCGGTGGCCCAACCACTACGCCAAAGCCAACGTCGCTGGTCACCACCCCGCCTTCGAATGTACCACCATCAAGGCTCACCTCCTCATGCTTCTCCTCCTACCCCGACCCTCATCCAAGCGTAGCTCTCCGAGGCCCTTGGCATCTGCACAAGGGTCAAGAGCATCACAGGAGTGCGCGGTGTGCCTGCTGGAGTTTGCGGACAGCGATGAGCCGACGAGCTCCGCATGCTGCCACTGTGCGCGCACACGCGTCCTCCCGCTCTACCGTGTCGCCGTCACGCTGCCACCGCTGCACTGCACCTTCGCGTGCCAGGTGCGACCCAGCCTCGACGACCTCCTTTTCTTCCACCTGGTGCCACATGCTGCCTCCGTGCCAAGGCATCTTGGTCGCAGCTCGACCTGGCCCGGCAACAACCCGACCCGCGGCCATGGCCACAGCCACGCCGGCACACCCACCCTCTCCCACCCCATCTTGTTCCTCTTGCCTACAATGGTGGTGGAGAATGGAAGCGACGACATGGGTGAGTCTACGTTCCCGATGGCGCTCGCCCTTAACATGTTCGATGAAATGACAATGACAACATTTTAGGGGTAACGTTACCACGTTCTGAGTCTAAGGTCACCATACTCGTCTCTACCGGTGAAACAAACACAATCTGAATCAAGCTTGGCTCTCTTGGGCACATTTTCAAACACAAGCGCTTGCATGACCAGGCCAGCTAGCCAGACCAGCCAGATACAAGTTACCAAACACGCCGCCTCTCATCACCCGAGTCTCAAGGTTCCTCGTGTGTTTGCAAATGCACACTCACTTGCTAGAACCCGCGGTGATGTAAAATCACGGGAATAATGGGTTCAGGTCGACCTTCGACCTGACTTCTTGTCCTAGACTCCTAGCCAATGTTAGAGCATCCCCAACCGTTTGGCATACTTTGTTTGGCAAATGAGGGAGTTTGCCAAGTCCCAACTAAATATGGCAAAGGTAAAAAAAAAAGGCAATCTTCAATGGTTTGGCATTATTCACTTGGCAAAAAATAAATAAATTGTGGACCAGGGAATTCTCGAAGCAAGGGGGGGTCGACGGCGAGAAATGCCAATCGAGCCATTTGCATATATGGAAGTCCTTCTCAGATTTTTGCCAAGTTAACCAAAATGTCAATCTTATTTGCCAAACCGTTGGATAGATGTTTTTAAAACTTTTTTTGCAAATACATAAATACAAAGCCTATTTGACAAATGGTTGGTGATGCTCTTATACACCCAACGCCACTCGCCATCGTTAGCGCTTAGAGACACTCTTGATCTAAGTCCATATGCAAAATTATAAATTAAGATATACATCTTAAAAAAATCTATTTGAAAATGATTCTACTTAGAACGGTTGCATCTGCCAATGGCGATTCTCACAACGGGCCAATATAGTAAAAGTACAAAGAAATATTCGGAGTGCACAACATAATAAGAATCAGGAAATAAATAAAACGACACCCCCACCATTACATACGGTACTTGATCGTCATCATTGCAGTTAGCAATAGTGATGGACGGGCGAGCCAATTCTACTAGGCCTTGTTTAGTTCTTTCTCTAAAAACTTTTCACCTTCGAATTTTGCGACACTTGTATGAAGTATTAAATATACGAAATAAAAAATTAATTGGACAGTTTACATAGAAATTATGAGACAACGTTTTGAGACTAAGTAATGTCTTGTTAACACTTTTGCTAATGACAAATTAATTAATCCTACTAATTTTGTCTGCAAGTTATGCAATTAGTATTTTTTTATCCAGAAACCTCTTTTAACATCGCACGAAACATCCGAATGTGACATTTTAGCAATTTTTTTTACATCAAGGCCTAAAATACCATACGGCAGCATAGGACCCGTCCCTCTCCGAGCCTCATCACCTACCCCGTTTCAAATTGTAAGCCATTTAAAAAATCTTGAAAAGTCAAACCTAGTTAAGTTTGGTAAATTTATATGATAAAGTAATAACATTTATGGCGTCAGTTAAGTACCACTAGATTTTCTTTACTTATATTTTCATTGTACATCTATCCAACGTCACAAATTATTATAATTTTATCAATAATTTTGTTCGAACTTTAATTTTTTAACTCTATAAGATTCTTAGAGTGATTTACAATTTGGAATTGAGGGAGTAGCAAATTACCAATACACCAGCCATTCTCAATAAAACAAAAAAAAACGCCACCTCACATCACCACCGGAATCTGTAACTTCTTGTAACCTGGAATTCCGGAGCATTTGGCATGAGCACAAGAAAAAAAAAACATCAAACATCCCGAGCGAGCAGAATTTGTACTCGGAAATGTATACGTGCACAGGAAAAAATTGACACACAGAGATACGACAGGAGATTCCCCGTTAGCCCAAACGGTAAATCCCACCAGCTCCGTTAGCTTCTGTTACCTGGCTGCCTGGCTGGCTTCCCCATCTCAGCGTCGCCGCCGCCGACTGCTTCCGCTCCGACGACGCCCTACCTCTACCACCTCCGCCTGCTTCCGCTCCTACGATGCCCTTCCCACCTTGCGATTGCGACGCACCTCTCCTTCGCCATCCCAGATACGCCCTCCCTCCCTCTCTGCTTTCTCCACAGTCCACACTACGAATCCGCCTCCCCAATACGGCAGCCTAATACGGCACCCTCCCCTTCTCACCACCAGGGGCATCTGCTATTCGTAAGGTCAGGTTAACCACTTCCCCTCCCCCATTTCCTCTCTTAATTAATTACTGCTGGGTCTCGCAGTTTTATTTCGCTTTTGTGGTGCTCATGGTCTCATGGATGCTAATTTATTAGTTTTGGTGCATTTAGTATATATAGTATAACAGTTATCAGATCAATCTATGGTTAAGTCTTCAGATGATAGATCCGCGCCCGCAATGTCGTAAACAGGACGTTTTAGCTATGTTATCTTGGTTACAACAGTCCTGTTTACGATTTAGCTATGCTCAGTTCTGATGTTCCCCGATTTAGCTATCTGTTCAACTGCCCTGGGCATATAGGCAGTATGATATAAAGATATACTCCCTCCATTCCAATTTATTAGACGTTTGACTTTTTCAACACCAACTTTGACCATTCGTCTTATTCAAAAAATTGTTCCAAATATCATAATTTTTTACATGACTTCATTTATTAATAAAAGTTCTTTAATAATGACTTGAATTTGACTATTTTTGTACAAATTCTTTGAATAAGACGAAAGTGGTCAAACTTTGTAATGAAAAAAGTCAAACGTCTTATAAATTGGAATGGATTAAGTAGCGAGTTCCCCGAGTGTTGAACACGATATACGCCTAGTGCTGATGTGTCCGTGAAACGCACGGGATTATTAGCCCTCATCATTATCTGACTTCCGTGAAAAATCTTATTTCGCTAGTGTTAAATTGTTTCCCTATTGGATATGCTAAGCACAAGGAAATCTCAGGTTCCTCACTTCTTTCTAAGCACTCGTTCTACCCCAAATTTTCCCGATTAAAGGCCTCCGATGGAGGAATTCCGTGTGCGGTCGCTCTGAAAGACAAACTGTGTGTTTGCAACGTGTCCCCGAGTGTTTTTGGCACTAGGAAAACTCCACTAATCTGGTAGTGCATAACATGCCAAAACACACGTTTGCCAGTTGCCACTCACTGGTTTGGCATGTCTTTATCACATGAGAAAATTAAAGGCAAAAACACTATCGGCTTTCGCTCACAAGTCCACAAACCATTATAAATTAAATCAAAAGACATACACTACTTGTGAGTGGTGACATAGAAATATATAATATATCCTAGGCATGCCTTGTTTGTCTTGGCCCTCTGCCTCCTTCTAGCTAGAGCCTAGAATCACCGGTACAACATGTGATCTATGGGCTGCTGGACCATTTGCATGCCAGAGTTCCACGCAGTTGCGCTTGCGCCAAAAGTATCAAAGTTAGCAGCTCCACTCATGATAGTTGCTGGATGGGTATTCATTGTTGTTGCAGCATTAGCAACATTGCTTGCGTTCATGTAGCATATGATCTCACGCAGTGCGCAGAGCCTGCTCTCCAGCTCCATCATCTGGGTCCGCAGCACCGAGTTCTGAGCTTCTGCTGCTGCGTAGTTCTGGCTGGTGATGTTCAGTGCTGTCGTGAGTTGCTGTTTCGTAGTCCTCAGCTTGTTGATCTGTTTTTTTTTTAACAGAAGACAATTACATTCCGATATAAACGCGATCGATTGGCAGAACAAAAACATCATGGGAGGAAGATACATATATACGTTCAAAAAATTGGATGGTTTTGTTTTATATTTCCTGGATGGGCTATGATTGATAGAATAATTTTTGGATTCATGAAGTTTGTGTCGTTTGTCTGGAGTGTCTGGTGATTGTTGGTTATTAGTAATAAGTTCAATTTACGTCCAGAAATATAATACCATGTACAATTGACGTTACTATAGTTCTAAAATCCCAACGAATTGGTATGAGGTTTCCTTTTCCTTCTTTTTGATGAGAGCCAGCTAATAGTTCAATTCGTCAAAAATTACTCGGTAATATTTCGGAAAGAAAGGCATTAAAGTTTGAGCTGCTCAATCGTACTTTTGAGAAAGATTTTGACAGTGGCACATCATGCATCGTTCTTTGCTAGTTCGATATCACCTCTTTATTAAAAGATGAGATATCTAGTGAAAGGTTGTAATGTCTTGTTTTGGTTGGATGTCCCAACTGCTTACTTTGAAGCAAATTTTGTTAGGTGGACCCTGAGAAAGGGCCACCGTGCATTATTGGAGTTTGCTTGCTTCAGCAGATCCTGAAGCTCAAGTCTCCTTTTTCATCTGATTTTGCTTTGTGTCAAATTCACCTGCACATGAGTGCAAGCTTCAATACATAAAAGGAAAAGTAACCTATATATACAGAGCAAATTAATTAAAAACATTGCAATATCCATGCCGGCTAAAGTATGGTTAAAATTTTCAGACCAAATACGCAGAAACATATATAAGAGCGAGACACGAACAAACCTGTGAGTTGAGGTCGTCAAGGTGTTGTTGCTTCCGCTGCCTTGACCGCTTTGCAGACTCCCGGTTTGACTCCATCCTCCTCTTCCGCTTGAGCTCCATCCGGGCCTGGAGGTCCATGTCACCCTCTGACCCGAAGCTTTGGGTGCCATGACTGTACCCAGATGAGGTCCCACTTGAAATGGTCCCACCGGACAGAGTCATCCTCAACAGATACTTTGATCAAGTTGATGGGCAACCCAGAAAACGACTTTTGCTCACCCCAATTAAGTTGTATCTAGACTAGAAGGTTCCTCTAGTTAAGCCGTATGTAGAGGCTACAATTTCCAAGGAGTAGTGTAGTAGGTACACAGTACAAGGATATGATAGTAGTATGTTTCTGTTTCAATGGTCTATCAATAGATGAGATTTTGTAGTGGTGGTTAGGATCTTACTGAGAACACATAGAACCAGTAGAGGAAGACAACGGAGAAAGAGAGAACAAGATGAGTGCCTCGCCGAAGCGTCGAGTTGATCATAAATCTGGAGCGGATGACCTCGGAGAGGATTTGTGACATCTAACAAGCCACACAACCTTCCTCTCTCTAGTCTATCATCGATCAATTGGCCAAAACGTTTACAGTAATAAGCTTTTACAGAAACAAACAAGTTGACGATGCAGATGCACCGGAACAAATGTCTCCTGTATGAGCTTAGCTGCAAGTGAAAATTTTGGCAGAATCTCCCCAGGAAACCTTAATTTGCTTGGAATGGAATTATAATCTTTGAAGCCTAAGGATTGATGGTCTGCTAGGGAATATAATCTACTCAAGAACACAAGGAAGCTGGTCGAAGTGCTCAGGGCCAGGGAGTAAGTGCAAGGGATTCTTGCTAGCTAGGAAGATGGCATGCAACAGGGCTGCTGGAGAGGAACCTTAGTGAGGAAGGAGGGGAGGAGGGGAAAAGGGAATTGAGGCTTGGAAGAGGGGCACATTTATAGATGGAAATGCTATGAGTTTTGTGAGAGAGAAAAAAAACAGAAATGCAAATCATAGTGGTGGAATGGAAAGCAGTGGTGGTGAGTGGTGACTGGTGATGCGGCAGAAACATGGGGAGGAAAAGCAGAGGTGATGGTGGGCTGTTGCCTGTGGGGTTGGAATCTTCCCTGGCATCTTGGTACAATTGCCAAAGGTTTGGTTCATCGGTCATTGTTTTGGTAATCAACTAATTATGCAGATAGCTTTGGCAACCTTGAGTAGAAACATACCCTGTACTAATACGATTGCTGGGTTATGGTATGACATGTTCATTATACATATTATTAGATCAGAAACATGTGAGCAATCCTTGTGCTTGCCTTACATATGCAGTATCACTGTTCAGTCAGTAAATTATTCAGCTGCTGTACGTGGTAGTAATACTATGTACAGAGGAAGAATAATGTTTCTAGTAACTTAGTGAGGGTAAGTATATTAATTTCTGTTGGAAAGCTGTGAAGATATTTGCAAATTGTAGGGGACGTTAGTGTGGTCCAGTCTATAAAGCAGAACCACATGCCATCCACAGATTGAAGTGTTGATTTTACTTTCGAGGATGCCGGGTCATAGTGGTTGTCTGCCAGTGGACAACCTATTGATTCATTTCTTAGCTTTCTGTGTTCAGGAACAGAACACAGTGACATAAGTGCTGCGGAGCAACTCAAAATGCTTAAAATCATAAAACAATATCATGCAGATTCTGGTCCCAAAGAATCATGTGAGTTCCTAGCCTCCCATTGTTAAAAGTTTTCACAATTATTTGCTAATAATAACATGGAACTAATTTGTTGTGTTTAGATTTGCATCAAACTATGCTCAAATTAATAGATGACTATTATATTATCTAGAAGTTTGACTGTCTGTAAGTTAATGTTCCATTCCTTATTTTTCTTCCCGATAACTTTCAAAAGGATGTTTGGAGATTCTGTTGGAATTTCTCCAAACACATTCTTATCAGATGATAAATGCTATAATTTCTCATAAAAATTTTGGTCACTGTTGAAGATTTTCCACTGCTGACAAATGCATATTGGCAACCACACTCTTCACGGGGCTCATGGCTGGTACCCAAAAAATTTCTCTTCCAAAAGGAATCTAAGATATGGTTACTCAGAACCTTTGTTTTGTAAGACCAGATATTTTCATCCTCTTGAGGACAAGGTAAAAAACTCATCTGTTATTTATTTCATCATTTTTAGCGCTTGAAGCTTGAAGGTACCGATAGAGATCTCACCTTATGAATGTCAGTTGCAGTGCCATTGCTATTAGGTTTGAACAGTATGTTTATATATGTATTACTAGAAACACCTAGCATTTTCTGACAATTTAAACGTCACAATACCTACTACATGCTTTCTGAAAAGATAATGACTCGTACAGTCCAGTAATTGGCTCGTTTTATCCAGAAGGATCAAATCACTCCCCAGATGTGTGCATTGCCCATTAGGAGAACCAAACGTCAGCATAAAAAGATTTCAATTTGTTTTTCTGTTTTGATACATTAGTGAAACAATTGAGGGCCCTAATTTCTAATTTTGTCAGCCAATCATGGTAACGCAATACCAGACTTGAAAATTCACCAGTCAATTTCATTGCAAAAAGATTGGCCAGATATGTTGGTTAGTGACTCTCCACATGCATCACTTTGGACGGCTGACAATGCAGCCCAGTGTTGCATCTGGACTTTGCATCCCTGTAATGCCAGTATTTTAGGCGGCTTTCCATGTGAGGTGTCAATGAATTGCGCAAAGGTGAAGTACTGCTTATAGTGCGATTGATTTCCTTGACACTGATGGCAAACAGCTTTATCTGTTGGCCTGGTGATATCAGCTTGCCCGTAACAGAAAAAGCTAAAACACCAGTATTCTCAGTAAGTTATTAACTGTTGTAATTTCTGAAAATATGACTGCTGTGTACCGTGAAATGATTGTAGCAATTTCATGCTGAATATTCCAAAGCAAAGTTCTAAATAAAAGTAGTGTCATTAGTGTGTACTGTATGTATATACTCCATAGCTCAGCTCAATATTTGAGCACATGCGTAAAACCTTGGCAGGTCGTCTTCAACGCAAAAGACGACAAGATTAAAGTGTCTGCTTGCAACGAACAGACTACAGCGCTACAAGGAATTGAAGAGGGAAAGGCTGATCAGTATTCTCCATGTATCAAAATGTCCACAGATTCATGCACCAGCTGCTGGTAAAACTCTGCCTTCGCTATCAGCTAGTGGTGCCTGCTGCTGCATCCCTTATCACAGTCCCCGACTCCCCGCACATTGGCGGCTACTGCTACAAGCTCTTGTGAAGCTATTTTTCCTTGTGAAGCTTCATACCAAAATTGTGGAGAAACTTGAAGAGGCTTCCTGACACAAAAGAAATTTTGAAAGAATTAAACAAGCGTCTTATTGAGAAAAAAAAAGTTTAGAATTCAGTTATTTCTTTTTTGTAGTGCAGAATTCAGTTATTTCTTTAAGTGCAGTAATAATGTTTACATGTAATACGGCCTGCTTTGTCCCTTGTTTTCAGTGTTCCAAAAGCATGTACTCCTACATAGAGAAACTAAAGCAGGTGCGCTGATTCGGCGAATCTCTCCCGGTTCTTGCCGTGTGGAAATCCTCTTCGTTCACTTTAGCAGCTCCTAGACTAGAAGAGCACATGGAGTTGGACAATGACGCCACACAAGTCTTTGCTGCAGACAGCCTTTTGCATTCGGAATTCACGGAGATGCTTCGTCGCCGCAGCTGACGTCTACTAAACCATTCTAGAAGCACCTAAACATTTATCTGACGTCGCACTCTTAATCAAACGGTAATGAGCCGTACGTATATCTTAAGCACTCAGGTATTTTTATCAAGTGATCCGGATCGACTAGCAAACGTACATTTCATAATTATTTTTTCAAGATTGTGCTATTCATGTTGTAATTGTAAGGTCCATTTTGCTCTTCAAAAGTACAGGCACGGCAGAAACCAGAGCTACATAGCTTTCTGTTCAAAGACGATGGATATCTGTTTGACACAAACAGAAAAAAGAATCAGTTATTTCATATTTTTTCAATGAAATTGAGAGAACTTTCTAACGTGCCCGGATAAAAATACAATCCTAGAAGGGAGGAGGTGCCCAGTAAATAATGCAACTTTCTTCATTTGAAGGTACAATGACATCACCAATCAATGAAGGGGTGCAATCTACATAACCGTGTTCTAAACATCAACAACCAGTATAGCCTATTCGCTTGTACTTATTAGCTATGGTATATTGTTTTTCTCATACAACAAAAACAGCATCAACCGCAGCCGCAATGAGTCCTGTCGAACTTATGTATGAACTAATTAAGCTCTGTCCTATAGCCTTGCAGTGTCTAAATAGGATCTATATCTTTTTTAGATAAAGGATAAAATATCCGGCCTCTACATAAATAGGATCTATATCTATAAAAATCTATGAGGTTGTTGGTGTATTCTTCAATATCATTTGCTGTACTTATAGTCTACCATATTGTCGTAGCGGATCTCTAGGTCTGATACAGTGCAGAATAATAATTTAACTAAATAATGAGCATGACTACAAATAATAGAACAATAGGAATAGTTTCAAATAACTCGTAGATTATCAACAACAAGATAACATTATAGAAAAATCTTGGTAGTAGTTTCTTCCTTTGATCTAATAATTGGTTATGGACTTCTACTTTAGAGATCAAACTTATTCTTTTAGAAAATAGAAAATCACGTTTGAAACCAATTAGAGGGTGAATAAATTGTTTTTGGTTTCAGTAGGTGAAGGGCATTTAGTATACGTTTTCATCGTTCAAGATTGAAAAGTGGACTGTTGTCCGAGTTAGAGATTGGAAATCAATAGTGTGTACTTGCTAACCAACAGTCAATTCATGATTTTGAAATTATATGTACAAAAAAATGTTGAAAATTTGCTATGTGTTTAACCTACTACAATGTCCATAAAATCACTACAAATATTCCATAAGAAAAACTTTCAATGTTCAAGTACGCTAAAGATATCTTATATAACCAAATTCTCTTGAAAGAAGTTTGTGCTCAATGAGGGACCAAATTTATTTGCTCTTTTATTTGTTCTCTAAATTCTATGTTTTAATAATTAAGTCCAAAAGAATAAAAATAAGCATCATATTGTGTTTCTATAGACATATTTCATGGGAATACACCCATTTTTATTAGTTACTTTTTGTACCTTATTATCAAAATATGTTTTTCTTTGTGAAATTAACTAGTTCAACTGGAAGCTTCCTTGTGGTGGAACCCTATCCACCTAGGTTTAGATCTTTGATTTGACACTTTATTTATTCATAAGATTCATCGGTGTTATTCATCACTTGAGCCTTTTTGTAGTTCTACTACGGTGAAAGTGTCTTGTATTGTGATTAAAAAAAGAGAGACTAGGTTTGGTTTTTATTTGTGAAATATTGCATAGAGATATCAATTATATAATCAAATATATTTCATTCTTTTCTCTGAAAGGCACCAAAAGACATCTAGAATTCACCATATAAGAAGGTTGCCGTCCAAATTCACCACACGTTGGGCATGTTCCAAAACTAGCTGTTTCACTTCGGACATGTAAATCATTGCACAAAAGAACGTCTTGTGGTGAGCTAAGAATAGTTGCGCTTCTCCATTGGATCCTCAAATGATGCAGGCAAGACATCTAGATTCCACCATAGAACAGGAGCCAGTACTTTCCTATCAGGATTCATTATTGTTACCATGTTCATAAAAGCAAGCACGAGACTGTATATATAAATCTAGGTAAGGAGTGAAGGACCCTAGCTAGCTATAGGCATCGACACGACTCGTGTTGCTGATTCGCTAGTAGACCTCAAATCTTTCTACGTATCTTCCAAAGCAACAAAGCAGAGATGAACTAAAGCTAAGGACCGCGCATGCACCTAAATATATATGGGCCAATGGTTAATAATGTAGTATCAAACACGCGGTGCCAATACTTGGTGCTTAAGTAAGGAATCCTGATGATGTAACACGCATGTGCCCATATATCTGGCATGAACAAGGCATAGTGCACCAACTATTGTATAGACCAATGAAATGCATTCCAACAACCTTAACCCACAAATATGCATCTAAGAAGCGCAAGTCTTTTACGTTTTCGCGAAAAAAAAATACATCTCAATAATTCTCAACACATGAAATTATTCACGATATAGTATTTCTCACCATTAAAACTCTGGAATTTAACTTTAAGAAGTTTACCTGTGGCATGGTGAGAACGGGATTGCTTGATAAACAATTGTTATGCAACTCAGAGTCGATGACGTCGCGCTCCCCAAATTGAGATTGGATTGGGCGAGCTACTGATTTGAGGAGGTTTGTTGCGGTGAAGCTCTTGTCAATCCTAGCAGCCTAAATCGCCAAACATCTTCTACATCTCCTCAAGCACAAAGCTTTGACTCGAGATTCATGGCTCTGAGCTTTTCCTAGAAACATGTGTAGAGTGGTCGTGAGGTGGTGGTGGCAGCAAAGTTTCTGATGTCCATAAAATTTTCTCCGGTCGATAAAATTTTCTCCGGTCGATGTTGTTCATGTCGCCACACTCTAGCAATAGGTGTGCACACAAACTTGCTTAGATTGGTTGAATTGGGATCAATTGCATGTTTAAGTTGATCCCATCCTAGAGTTTGTACCAAATATTTTTCACATGATGTATATGTTCCTCCCCAGATATAATAAAGTACAAACTTGTTAAAAAAATTAAGGTAGAGATAAAAACATATTTTGTGAAAATTGAGGGAGGTAAAAGACAAGTGGGCTAGCTTGGGCCGTAAAAGAGACATTGGATGGGCTTTTTGGGCCAACGGAGACATCCGTTTTCATTTCCATTCCACTGGCCCACTGATGTGTCAGCCCAGCAAGCAATTTGCCTTGATCCTGGGTCGGGACTCGGGACTCTCAGGATACCGGGTGATTTCAGAGCCCACGCCAGTGTCACTATCGCGGTATCGTCCTCCGGAGCCAGAGCGGCCTCAGCCCAAGACAAAAAAAAAAAAAAAAGAGGTGCGGCCCGCCTTCTTGCTTGTCCCTTCCGCGCAATACGGTATGCAGCATGCAGGCACCGCACCGATAAAAGCAGCAGCGCCTTGCGCAACTGACTGCGCTGTGCTCCAAGCCTCTCAGTCCCAAGTGGATGATGCTCCCGTTCCTGTCGCTCGCTCCCTGATCCCTCCTCGTCGAATAGCGACGCGAATGATGATTTTTCTTTTCTTGTTCAATCAAATGGCGAATGATGTGACCGGGGACCGGTCCACTTCCTCCGTATTCCCAGATATTTTCCAGACACTCCAAATCGGGTGGCACTGGAGCTAGGGGGCAGATCAGGGCAGTTGTCCCCAGCCGTGAGAGGACCACGAGGGAGTCCCTTTCCAGGTCTCCAACTTGATCTGTTTCAGCAATGGTAACCAGCCGTATTTGACATTTATGTGCAATATAAAAACTTTTTCAGTATTCGACATTTATGTGCAATATAAAAACTTTTCAGTATTCGACATATTATAGACTAATTAGATTGAACCACGAGTGAAGGGAGAGATCCAACTAACTTGAGCTTTTTGTAGGCTAACTTATCTTTTGTGTTTATGAGCTAGTTCTTATGGATTCCTACCAAATTAAAAAATAAACGACTGGATTATAGTGAGAAGTTAAGGGGAATCATTTTCCATTTACCCTACTCCTCACCAAAGTCACTCCATCTATCAAGAAGTAAAGCTCTGCTGGTGCCAAGTCTTTTACTTAATGCGAGTGCATGTGTGTGCTTCCTTACATATATTAATTAATTTAGTTCAAAATTCAACAAACTTTTTTCTGATTTAGATATGTCGGCTTAGTCCTTTGAATATATTCATAATGAAAGCATATGCACTTTCAAGAGTTTCCGGTTCAAACTTGACTAAAACAAAATTTAAAGACACAAACATCCATCATTTTGAAATTCCAGAGACGAAAGTGACTCCAGGAGGATAATTTAGGAACCAAAATGATTTTATTCCAACCCATGTTTTAGAAAGAGTAAGAGCAAAATAAAGATGTGCATCATTAGTGATTTACGTGGACTAGATAGTATATATGATGGGTATGTGAACGAGGCAAAAAAAATATTAATAATATTATAACTTTGCTTGGATAAGATAAAAAAAAAAACTTGACCGGTGCCTCAAATCAATGTTTGCTCCGTCTACGTGTTTAGCTAGAAATTAGTAGCGAGTGATGTAAGTGCTGAAAATCACGGTTATCCATCTCTACACGACTTGCCACAAAACCGTGTTTCAAGCCATTCCGTCAGATTAAAAGATGTTGCTCACACAAATTGTGTTTTTTTAGACATATATCCATATACTTTTTTTATTTGTTGCAAAACACACGGAGTACTAGGCTCATCCTAACTTTTTCTAGTTTCTGTTTTCTCTGGACGAAAAAGCCCCTTTCATTTCATTTCATACCGTTTATGTCAACAGGGAAAAAAGAAGGATTATAAAGAAGGAAACGAACTTAACACACATACTAGTACTCCTAACTAGCTAGTTAACACATACAAGTACTCCTAATTAACTGGTTAACATCATCTAGCAACAATTGACAATTGTTGTATTGATAGACCATGCACAAGGCGCCAACGTGGCGCCACCGCTTCACTTGACTAAGTATGAACCACACGTCACATCATCGTCTTTAAACAAAGATAACGTTAGATTTAAAAGCAGCACTGGTAGCCGCTCGCAAGATCGGTACGCAACGATCCACGCAAGCAGCAGGCTAGCTTTGAACGGTGACAACAAAATTTGCCAAAGGGAGCTGCTCTAGTGGTGGGCGTGATGAACGGGTGATCCAACAGTTTTTCGGTTAAATTATACTCCCTCAATTCTAAATTTTAAGTCATTCTAAAAATCTTATAGAATCAAAACATTTTCAAGTTTGTCTAAAACCATAGAAAAAATACAAAGATTTATGACATCAAGATAGGTATTACTATAAAAATATAATTAATAAAGAATTCAGTAATACTTAATTAACACTCTAAATGTTTTTATCTTATCATACAAATTTGGTCAATTTTGAGATACTTTACTCTACAAATTTTTAAAAATGATTTACAATTTTTTTAAAGGTTTTTCTGTATAAATAATAAAAGGTCTTTTACAAATGCACGGGAAGTGCAAAACAGAGCTTTCAAAGCTCAAAGGTAAAAAGAGGAAGACCTTATACTATGTTTTCTAACCACAGCTTGAAAGTGCCAACATGGCTTGGTTTGGCTTTCATGCATATGAAGCCAATTTGCTCTTTGAAATGCATTTTCCAGTTGTTGATGCTATAGGCTTTTCCACAAAAAATAGGTCATGACTCATGACTACAATTTGTGATGGAGGAAGTAGATGAGATGAAAACTTGTTTATATATTTCCTCCGTGTTTTTAGGCGTCAATTCTTGTAAGACAATGCTTGTAGTTTTGGGCTCTAGAGTTACCGAGTATAGGAGCATCTCGGACCATAAAAGAAAATACGTAAAATTTCAAAATTTGTAACAGTCTCTACTGGAAGATAAAATCCATGCCTTCATCTTGCCACGAAAGCGAAATGTACACACTTCTCTCTGGTGCCTTTCATGCCGCTAAAAAAAAACGCTGCTAGCTTGGACAAACACTGGGATGCATGATCAGTCTGCCATCAGACACTGGCGATTAATGGCTTCAAAAGAAAACGGCAGCAAGGCGTGGAACAGAAAGAAAGAAAAACGGCAGCAAGGCGTGGAACGGACGGGAGAAAAAATAGATTCAAAAAAAAAAAAAGAAGGGAGAAAAATATCTCGAAAACAGGAGCAGGTGGGGCTGCGTTTTTTTTACCGTCGGTTTACCGCGGTAACCGAGCTTCGGGCGGTCCGGTTCGGACCGGCCCAAATTTCAAATTCGAAGTTTGAAAAAAATGCTGAAAAAATTCATAAAAATAGCTGACGAATTATAGAACCCAATGGTGTAAAAATTTTTCAAATTGGAGCTCGTCTAATATGAATAAATTCAAATTCCATTCGGTTCAAAAAAAGAAAAAACGCGGCCGGGCCCAATAAGGCCCACGAGGCCCATATAGCCCCGAGGCGGCGCTTTTACTGCGCGCGTTGCGCGCGTGAAGGGGGGGGGGGGGGTTGGCTCCCGAAGCTCCTTCCGCCGCTCGAGGGCCGTGTTCCGCCGCGCTTGGCCGGCGAACCCCGCGGGCGGGCGGTTTCCGAGCGTCGCGCGGTTTACCGCCCCGGACGCGCCCTCGGTTTCCCGCCCGGTCGCGCGGTTAGCCGCTCCGGTTAGCCGTGCAGAACCGAAGCGGTTTCGCGCGGGGACCGCCCGGGGAGTAGGTAAGTGTTTTTTTTTTTTTTTTTGTTTAGAGTACTTTAGCTCTAGGATTTAGGTAGGATATGCTTGTAGGGTATGATTTTGGGCCCGATCTATGATTTAGGTAGGATTTTATAGTGTAGGGTATGATTTAGGTAGGATTTGGGGTAGGATGCATGTATTTTTTTTTATATTGTTGAGATACATGGAATTTAGGTGTGACTTAGTGACTTAGGGAGTTGATATATATTCTTGACATACATTTTGTGCACTTGGTGTATTTATATATTGGTGTGTCTATGTTGTTGTTCGTTCATGCAGGTAGACAATGTCGGGCAGACCCCACGATTGTGTATGGGAGCATGGTCAAAACCTTGCTCCTGGATGGTATTGCAATTACAGTGTCGGGCAGACCCCACGACGATGACAGTGACGGTGGCGGTGGAGGTGGCAGTGGCGGTGGCGGTGGTGGTGAAGGTGGCGGTGGTGGTGGGTATGCAGGTGGTGGTGGTGCCTATGAAGGTGGTGGTGGTCGTGGTAGTGATGCGGGTGATCCTCGTTACGCAGGTCTTCATTTCACAGGTATCCATTGCACCTACATTATGGTTGATTGCAGGCGAGACCGACTTCACACATTGTACTCAAGACCGTGACCATGGGCAACCGTCATCGCAGAGGAGGTCATATGCACCGACGGACTACGACACCCCACAGTACTCTTCTTCCTCCTACAGTGATACCTCACATGGCCTACTTATAGCTATCCCATTCCCGACGTGAGCGTAGCCTGCTAATAAATGGGTGTTTGAATGGGAAGACCTCGAGTTTTATAGAACATTAGTTCGGGATTGGGAGACAACTTGAAGCGTGGACCCGGGCAAAACTTGGCAACAATACAAAGTGAACCGACCCCAGAGCGGGGTATCCTCTCTTATATCATGGCCGAATATCAAGCGTCGTGTAGATATGGGGTCTTCCCATACATCCTCCAGAGTGAATGACTATGTGGTTGTGTTTGTATGCGACGACGTGGTTGTATTTGTATGCGACGATTTATTTGTATGAGACTACGTATCGGTTTGTAGTTGTAACGGACTATGTATTTGTATTCCACTAAATATTGTTGCTAGTGACTTATGCTATTTAGTACCGTATTGTGTTGCATGTGAACATTAATAGATGCCAAAAAACTACCCAAAAAAGTGTTTATTCAAGAAAAAAACGGTTTACGGCAAATGATTCGGAAAAAACCGCCGCAGAATCGCACAAACCGGCCGGTTTGTACAAACCGGAACAATCTGCGCCATTCAAATTTGAATTTGAATTCGGGTGGTTACGGGCGGTTTCCGGCCCGGTAAACCCTCCGCCAGCGGCCGGTCGGGACGTCCGGAACGGTAAAAAAAACCAGGTGGGGGCGTGGGGGCAGAAAGAGAAAGAGGAAGAAAAAGGCGGGAGGTGCGGGAATGGAGGAGGGAGAGCCCAGGCTTATCCAAACCACATCCACAGCATGGGTGTGCGGGGCGTGCCAGTCCTTCACACGCGTCTGTCGACGGTCGGCGCTCGCTCTGCCCACGGTCCGTGGCACGCCAAGCGGGAGGCAGTTTCGCCGTTAGGAGTGGTTCACAGACGTCATGGAGATGGTGCGCACGCCACGGAGGATGCGGGAGGCAGTTTCGTCTTTTTCGGCTGGATGGAGTGTGCCGTCTGCCGTCTGCCGTCGGCGTGCGTGCCTGAGGGGACGACGAGGCTCAATGCCACGGCGTTGAGGGCCTGAAGGGCTTCTAGAATGCTCATGCCGCTTTGACATCTTTGCCCTCCTGTGCGTGGCGGTATATATCAGGAGTGTTTGTCACGAGGGTCTTGGGACAGATTTGCTCACCCGCGTTTGGCATGCGTTGCAGCACGCGTCGTAGTCTAATTAATTCGCAACCAATTTTTGATTGTGCCGTCAAAAAGTTGTCACGTCCATCCACCAGCTTAATAATACTGTGACAGTTTTTATTTGCTGGCTTTATTCCTTCGTTGCATCGTTTTGTCCCGATCGATATTACATCCATGTACGTGCCGGGTCTATCCACTCGAACCCACCGAACAAGCACTGAACCGAACAAGCACTGGCGGTAAATGCCCGGCCTTCATCTCTCTCTTGTTCTCATCCTTATTTCCATGCAATGCAACATCCGGCGGTCATGGAAGATGATTCGGTTATAAAAAAACAAATGCCATTGGTCAACTTATTTTGTTTTAAAAAAAACTATGATAGAGTCAAATCATATATGAACAGTGAATGCAATGTCATCTATATATTTTAATAAACTTAGCTAAATTCAAAATAGTCTGACTTTAGTATAAAATCTATATTTTCAAAAGTAAATAAAAGGGAGACTGTCCTTATAGGCAACCTGTGGGCACCTCCTATTAACTTATTAGACTATCCAACACAAAGGAATGTTACATAAATCTAAAAGTAATAACTGAATGAATAATTATATCACTCTACATATATCGTTGATGTACATATATATCCATTGATTTTGTTTTCAATGGCGGTTTTGCTACATTAGCAAAGGTGTTGCATGCACATACAATGCAGGTTGCTAGTGTGTTTTTTTTTTAATTATTTTCATTAAAAAATCATAATTTGTAAAAAATCAGAAAATGAAAAATCCATTTTATTGGAGACATTAGTATCATTTACATTATGAACATATAATATAGTATGCTTTAATAAAACTTTATTGATGTAGCTTTTTATTAATTAGAAAATCTAATTTTGTCTATAACTAATTAGAATTATTTTATAGCTGCATCTTCTTTGGTCTAATTGTAGTAAAAATTTTATGGTAGGATAATTATTGTATGCTTAAACTATAGTAAAAATTTCGTACTCACTGTACCATGTACTATAACTTAGTTGGAGGGGTGAAGTAGACTTTTTTCTAATATTATATATGAATAATACAGCAGAAAGATTCTTATTTAATTTCGATGTTGTATAATTGAATCTTTGTCCGTATAAAAGATTCTTAACAGAGAAGTCGCACTCGCAGTCTCGTACGTGGAGATGTACGTATATACTGTTATGAATACCGCTCGTGCAGATTCATGCGCGAGTACTAGTCGGAGATTCATGGGCGATACTAGTCGGCCACGGCGACGAACAAATACGCAGCGAAGACCGAGGCAACAAGGCATGGAGGGCAAAATAGTAATTTGCGCCGGAGACACCATTTGCTCGCCGTCGCTCGCCCACCGCTTCTCTCAATGATTCTGCTCTCTTCCAGATAAAGCGAAAGGTAAGCCCCACCCTTTTTCTATTCCTTTTTCCACCCAAACAAAACAATAATCCATCCTCCACTGCGGTCTCCTCCTCCTCCGTCCTCTCAAGTTGCGCTCGTGCTCTGCTTCTTCGGTTCCTTCCAAGGAGGGAGCGAGCGGCGGCCATTGCTGCTGGTAAAGCCGACCTCTCCCTCCCTCCCTCCCTCGCGCGTTTGCCAAATCAGGCTCGTTCTTGACGCGGGTCGCCTGCCGATCCGTTTCTCTCGGCCGGCTCCCTTTCTTTCACTCGCTCGGGATTCTCTTCCCATTTCTTTCTTCGTGGACTCCTTCGTTTCTCCTCTTTTTCCTGCCCCCGTTTATTGGAGCAGCAACGGCTTGCTGCTCTGCGTGTAAGGAGATTCGGTTTTCCCTGCGGGTGAGTGTTTCTTGTTCGGTGCGGAGCTTCGATTTGGATTTTCTTGCTTGGTCTCTGTTCGCTCTGTGATGTTTGGGGACGGTGCGCTCAAGGGGGATTGGGGCGTGCGTGATTGTTGTTGCACCTTTTCTTCCGTTGATTCCTGAATAACTGTCGTCATGAGGATGGTGTGGTGCTAACTTGCGGATGTCTGTCCTTCTCTTTACCGTTCGGCGCAATCGAATGTTCAGTTATGTATGTTATCTTTTTTTACATCGGCGCTGATGGACTTGCAAAATAGTGTGCGAATCAAGAGATCATTAGCTTGGTATAGGGGGAACGATCGATGAAACGCGAAGATGTCAGGTTCTTGTGCTTGATTCGGCCGAGAAGTAATTACGCATCCGACGCTACGGTTTGGGGGGTTGTGGTTCAGCTCTTGATTATGGATCAAGCGCTGTAGAGTGCAACCCAGCTTGTCTCTGAATCCAAATCGTAGGTTAATACGTCAGTGTCATGAAATTGATAACCGATAGTTGTAGCATAGGCGCAGGGCAAGAATCATTTTGACTTTTTCGCTGCTATATATGTCACTTGATTATTATTTTCGGCAACATTATCCGGCCGCGGATATTTGTTTATCGGTTCCGTTTGTGCCACGTAGGCAGATTGATGGCGATGGAGGGACCTGTTCTGTGCCGTCCTGCGATGCAAGCCAAACTGCCGGCTGCTGCTGCTGCGCTGGTCAACAACTCCCTGGCCAAATCCGGGCAGCTTGGGACTGCGTTGTTTGGTGCCATCTCGAAGTACAGGAACATTTCAAGATTCATTTCTCCCATCTCCCAGCCGTCGACGAAGAGCATAGGTCCATGCTGTAGCTTCAGCTCCTCTTCTGATGGCAATGGGTACATGGCTGGAAACTTCAGCGAGAGTGATGAAGACTATGTTAATTCTACTGTGCTAGAAGCAGGTAATTCTTCACACAAGGCGGTCTGCTCTTATATGGAGAAAATGCCGTGCTACATTCAAGCTTTACTTAGGCTTTATTTATTTGCTATTATGGACATAATTGTCCTATGTGATCGGTTGCTTGGCTTTCTATGTTCTGCTCGTTTATCACAAGTATCTTAAAATGTGAATGAAAACCTGAATGCTTTCCATTGCAGCTTCATAAGTTATCTTGTAACTGTATTGGTATTGTGTGTCTGTTGTAAGCTATTGTGTGTATTATATCATCACTGCTTCAGTATATGCAAGTTGCACAGCTGACAGTTTGAACTCGACAGAAAATTGACTTATATTGATGGAATAACAAACTATATTTGGTAGTCAATCTTCTAGTAGTATTTTGATGTGTCTCCAGTACCTGTTACAAAGGTAAAATTTGTTTTTGTGGTTTTCTCTTCCAGTTGAGGTGAGAAGTGGATCAGAAGGATATGTGATAAAGATGAGAGATGGGAAAAATTTGCGTTGTGTCCATAACAATTCTCAAGGGAGAAATATTCCAGAGAGTGCACCCCAACCTGCTATTGTTTTGAAGATTGAAGATGGAAGCGAAACTTTACTTCCAATCATTGTTTGTAAGTAAATCTTTTAGTTTGATTTGGTAATTCGGAAGTAGGAATGTTTCATTAACATTAATGCATGTCTACCTTCTCAATTTTCTCAGTGGAGATGCCAAGCGTACTTCTGATGGCAGCTATTCGTAATGTCCACATTGTAATACCTTCTATTGCTATTAATACTACTGTTCTGTACTGTCCATTCTGGTTGATGTAGTCTATATAACACATTTCTGTTATAGGCACGACCGACCATATATCAAGTTGTCAAGGAAATGATTGATAAAATGGGCTATGAGGTAACCTTAATTTGTAAGCATTTGTAGCAGTTATGCTTACTTGGTCAAGGAGAAGTTAACTTAATTCATCTTATTCCTCTTATCATGATGGTGGTTTTGGGTTCAGGTAAAACTTGTTCGGGTAAACAAAAGAATTCAAGAAGCCTACTGTGCTGAACTTTATCTAACAAAGGTACAAATCTATTAACTAATCTGTAAGAGCAAACTAATGCATTTTCAGTGGGTACACCATAACCTTATTAATATTCTAAAGTAGAAACCTCCTGCACTGCAGATTGATGATCCTACAGACAGCATTACCTTCGATCTTCGGCCTTCAGATGCCATAAACATTGCTGTTCGTTGCAAGGTATTTGCTGCCGATGTCCTTGCTACATGCTAAATCTTTTGGTACAATGATTTTTTGTTATTCGTATTGAAGGTTTCAGTACATGCTCATTTGTGGGGAGCAGTTCTCTTATTTTATCAGTGGCTACTCTTTCTCTTTGGACTTTGCAACCCTTTCTCTTCGTTGACATGGTTCTCCTGTCAGATTTTTCTAGTCAGATTATGCTTCTGAATATATTTTCACTTTTTCCTTTTCAAAACGAAAAACAATCCTACTCCATAGTCACAAGTGCACCAGATGGTTAATGATGTCAAGAAACATGCAAGATTGGTAAACATGATCACATGTTTACTATCTTAGTCCTCCAAAGTGACATGTAAATGTGTGCACATTTTCTTGTTTATTTGTGTTTTACTTTAATCTTGAGAAATATTTGATGGTAGTGTGGGTTCATTTGTCATGCATATATGTGAAACTCATCTATTCTCCATATTTATGTCATTCTTGTTTCACTTGGCAAGAACAGGTTCCTGTACAAGTCCATAGAAGTCTTGCATACAGTGATGGCATCAGACCAGTCGAGCCAGCAAGAATGGCAGTAGCAGCTGGCCTATCTGATGGGTTGTTATTTACAGAGCTTGACAGGTATTCTAGAAGGCGAATAAGAATTAAATAGAATACTTGTAAGATTTCTTTTTAATATTTTTTGTTGGTCTGCCTCCAAGTTTGCCTGGGTCCAAGAAGCTTTCTTGTTGTTTATCTGCCTTCTGCCCTGCAACTTATTGCTACTACCTTGTTATCTTCCCTGCAACTTATTGCCCCCAACTGATGAATCAATATTGTTCCTCAGACCTTTCACTTTTGTTTTTGAGGAAAACAGGAGGGTGCCAGCTCCTACTGTGCTTTTATTATAACAGTAAAAGATTTTACAATGAAAAAACATGAAACAAAAAAGGTTACAAAGAAGATTAAAGCTATTACCCATAAGCTTCTAGCCATTGACTTATGTGGTTCATATCTCTTCTTTCTCGAAGGATAACTTGAGCAAAATCAGTCTTGAAATGTCTTTTGGCATTGCGAATGGTTGGCTGAATATTTCTGAAAATTGCATCATTCACATAGAAATAATCATCTCCATAGAGAAAGGAACAGCTAACTGATTTCTGAAGTTGGTGATTGTTTGAAAAGGATTGCTGAAGTCTTGAATGTGTAGACCCAAAGTGGCCCACTGAAATATGCAGTCAAGAAAGAGATGCAGAAGTGTCGCTAGCAGATAGCACAATTATAATCATCGAGAGCCATGTTTTTCCTTCGTAACAAATTTCTAGCGCTAAGCCTGTCTTTCATAAGCTACCAGAAGAAAATCTTTCTTTTATTTTGATTACAACTATTACAATTTACCGTTCACTGATGTACCCAACAAAGTGGTTTCTTATGTTTGAGTATATTCTATGCATTTAAGATCCAGAATACCAATCTAATGAATCTATGAATCTGTATGTTAATTTTTCTTACACTTGCATTTTTGTTAGACCTGATGGACAGCCATGTGTGGAGGCTCAAGAGTTTGGATTGGTGAGGAACATGCTCATCGCAGCCGTCGAAGAGAGATACAAGGATGCTGGTAATGATACATTCTTATATATTCATTCAATTCATCCAGGACTCCAGATTGAGCATCTGACAATGACTCTACCCAGTGCTTTATTTTCAAAACTGTCTGAATGCCGAACAAACATCACATCTCTTTTACTTTCCAACCATGTTCTGCAAAGGAACAAAACAAGAAGAAACACATTGATCTTGAAGAATAATTATCATCTGTTTAAATCTAGATGTGGTACTTCTGTGGAAGGTTCATTGATTTATCTGTTGACCTCAACAGCATCATGGAAGGACAAACTGATGCGGCTCAGGTCTAAGCGGAAGAACTGGGCCTGACAGGTTAAAGTCTAAACTTGTGTAGCTCTTTTTTGCTATTCAGAAATTGTCAATTCGCAGATCTGTTATTGTTTTTAACTTGATAACTTCTAACAGCGTTGCATGTCTGGATGGTGTAAATAAAGAAGATGCCCAGCTGAATTCCAGTATGGATTCCAGATAATTGGTACTGGTTATGGCTCTATGTAACTAGCTGTACATAGTGTATGGACCTAAGAATGGTCTTCTGTAAATTCAGACTAAGCTTTGAAGTGAAACACTAATCCTTTGGAAAATTTGGTATATCTTGGGACGTGTTCATTTGTATGTCAGTAGGTCGAATGTTGACATAAATTTTTATCTCATTGACCTGTGGTGAGATACGCAGAATTTAGGTGGTCCCTGAAACTAAGCAGAGCTAATATTCACATGGTCCTTGTAAGGCGATACCCTGTAGTCTCTCGCTCGCCGGCACCCGTCGCCGGAGACGAGGAAGAGGACTTTGCAACTCGCGAGAGCGCTTTCGAACACCAAGGGTGTGTTTGCGAGGGCGGCCCACGGGCTCGGCTGCGCTCGTGGGCTGCAACTTGCCGTGTTTGCGGCGTTGGACCGTGAGCGAGCCTGGCCCGGGGGAGCCAAAATCGCCCTCTCCGCCGAGCCCTTGGCGTACGTCGAAAATCGACGTTTCTTTAGGGCATGGCTCTTGGCGGCGCAGACGGGGGATTTTGGGCGGCGGCGGGGTGGCTCGCGCGGGCTCTGGTGGAAAGGGGAAACTTCCTTCGCGCTCAACCGCCGCCGCGCGCGAAGCGAAAGAGCTGCAATTTTGCTGCCTTTATAAGTGGTGGCGCTCTCCATTGATTCTTCTTCCTACTCTTCCACTCTCTTCGTGAGATACCGGCGGCGATAAATGGTGGTGCTTGGCGACGGTGAGGACCTCCGGTCTCTTTCCGTTCCGGCGCCGAGATTCTTGGCGGCGTCCCCGCTCCTGCTGCTGCTGCTGGGACTCCGTGGTGGTGGTCTTCTTCTTCTACGTCCGTATCTGCTCCGTCTTCTTCTCGTTTTGCGTCCTCTACTTCCAGATCTGCCTCCTCTCCGTTCGTTTCGACCCCGAGCCAAGGTGAAATCGATCTTCAGGAACCTTGTTTATTTGATTCATGATGCTGTTAAGGTTTGTGGTTCCCTGTTCATGTTATGCTAGGGTTTGTTTTACTTTATTGTTCCTGATCTGTTAGGGTTTAGTTTCCATGTTCTTGATTAGTTGCGGTTACACCGTTTGTTGTTGTTCTTGATCTGGTTTTGATGAGTTTGGTCGATGATGTTGTCCAAATAGAGCACTTGGAGGCATTTGTTACAAGATGTAGCCGTGCTTTTCATATATATTCATTTCACATTCATGTTGATGCCTTAGCAGGGTACTAAGCTGAAATCATGTTACATTTTTACATGCTTGCAGATGGATCTGTCTCTGAGCTGTGACCAGCTGTCTAGGAAGGCAGCTGCCTTGACTGTTGTTATGGTGTCTTTTGTTTCCAGTAGGCTGAAAAAGAAAAACCCCTGAGAGATTCTGAGTACATTGCTATGATTAGGATGAAGAGAGTTGTTTTTTTCATCTAGTAAGCACTTTTAGAGAGAGGAGTCTTGTCAGTGATAGGGAAGGGGTGTCTGTAGAGGAGCAGGTTGCCATGTTTTTGCATATTGTTGGCCACAATCAAAGGTTTAGGGTGGTGCACCAGTCCTTTATGAGGTCCATCCAAACTGTCCACAAGCACTTCCATCAGGTGTTGTATGATGTTGGTGAGCTTAGAAACGAATTGATGAAACCAACCACCACTACCACACATCCAAAGATTCTTGGAAGCCATAGATGGAATCCATATTTTAAGGTAATTGTCTACCTTGGGTTCTTTAGTTTTATTAGTACTATTGCAATGACTGATCACCCACATTTTAGGAGGTCATTGGCTTTATAGATGACACTCATTTCTTAGCAAGGGTTCCTAGGCACATTCAACAAGCTTACAGGGGTAGGTACAAGGAGCCAACCCAAAATGTCATGGTTGCCGTGAATTGTGATCTAAAATTTACCTATGTTCTAGCTGGATGGGAGGGGTCAGCCCATGATGCAACTGTTTTGGCAGATGCTTTGGAAAGGGCAGATGGCTTGACTGTGCCCGAAGGTAATTGCACACCCACACTAAGTACATATACCATGGGCCATTAACACACTCTCACAGTAGATGTCTTCTGTAGGTAAAATGTTCTTGGTAGATGTTGGGTATGCATGCAAGAATGGCTTCCTACCTCCCTACAGGGGGGTCATGTACCATTTGTCTGAGTATAATCCAAGGAACAGGCCCACCAATGCAAGAGAATTCTACAACCTTAGGCACTCATCACTTAGAGTGACTGTGGAGAGGGCTATAGGTGCACTCAATGGGAGGTTTAGGATATTGGACAACAAACCCTTCCACAAGTATAGGACACAAGCCAAGCTTGTAGTTGCATGTGCCATTTTGCACAACTGGATTTTAGGTTTTGGCATTGATGAAGTGGTTCCTGCTGCGGGAGGGTTCACTGGTGATTCTGATCCACCCAACCCGCCCCCTGCCCATCTGGACCAAGACTCTGTTGACATGACTGCAGTCAGGGATGCAATCTCTAATGCTATGTGGGAAGGGAGGGGAACAAATCTTATTTGATGTAGTTTGTTCATGAATTTAGTTTATGTATCCTGCTATGGAACTCATGTGTGTGTCATGGTGCTGTAATAATGTATTGGACAAGGCTGAGACCAATTTTTTTCCATCTACTTCCATTCCTGCTTTCATGCTTGATTCTTTATGTTGTTCAGTTATTACATGTCAGTGCTTTGGTTAATTCATTGTGTTAGTCTATTGTTCATTGTTGCCAGCACTAGGATGGACTCAACTGCATTTGAGGGTGGGTTTGTGTCTGGCAATGATGTGATGGAGCAGCTCATCAATGGTGGTTCTGCTCCTGTTATAGCTGGTGCTGGTGCTAGTGCTGCTGCCCCTGTTGCAGCTGGTGCTGGTGCTGCTCTAGTTGCAGCAGACCCTATTGAGGCTCCTGCTGCTGGGCCTGTGAGGGCAATGAGGTGGACCAACACCACCTCAGGTTTTGTGCTTAGGAGGATGGTTGCTGTGGTTAGTGATGGTAGTAGGCCTGACAAGGTATTCAAGGACAAGGATGTCAATGCTGTGGCCAAAGCCCTAAAGGAGTTCCGTGGGGAGATTGTGAGCCCAACTCAAGTGTATAACCATTTGAGGAAGTGGAGGCAGAAGTGGTCTAGGGTGAGCAAGCTCAAGGATCTTAGTGGTGCTCTTTGGGATGCTACTACTAATTCTATCATGCTTGAGCAAGAGCACTACCTTGGCCATTGCAAGGTAGCAGATTGACCTACTATGTTTGCCTTCATTACCTTCATTCTATTTCTTAAACATCATTTGCCCAATCATGCAGGACCACCCTAAAGATGCAGAGTACCTTAACTGCCCTATTGGGTTCTACAGTGAGATGGAGGCTATCTTTGCCAATGCTATGGCCATAGGCAAGTTTGCTGTTGGGTCTTGTGAAGCCTTAGGGCAGAACCAGGCCGATAGTGTTAATGCCAAGGCTGAAGGCCCCCCTCTCACACACACAACAGTTCCAACTGAACTGGGTGGTGCCAGCCAGGTCACTGAACTGCTTCCTACCTCCTCAACTGCTGGCCCAAAGAGGAAGAGAGGGAACTTCTCTGAGGAGGAGATCCTCATGATGACCAACATGTCATATACTGTGAACAATGTGGCCAATGCACTTAGGGAGATTGGGCATGCCCATGTTGATGCCAATCTATAGCTTGTTGTGATGGAGATGCCTGGTTTCTCTGAGGAGACACTGATTGTTGCCTACACCTTCCTCTTGGACAACAAGGCCCAAGGCAGGGGCTTTGTGTACATGAGTGATGCCCACAGGACCCTTTGGCTTAGGACCTTCCTAGCCAAGAACTACTATGTGTAGTTCCACTACACATGATGGTCCAGATGGCCAGGAGGGGGTTGACTGTAGAGATGTATAGTTCCTCCACCCCCCCCCCCTCATCCACTCTCTCTTCTTTTGACAACAAGAGCCTTTATGCAGTCTTGTTCTTTTGACAGCTGACCTTGGAGGTGTGCTTTGCCTAGGAGGGTGGCTGACAATAGGCAGTTTGAGTCCTTAGCGATTGGGTTGAACTTTGGTATTGTAACAAACTTAATTGTAGCCTTTGTTGGCTACTTTATATTTCATAAGTATTTGCATCTTTGTTGTTTTTATGACCTTGGTTTTACATGTGGGATTTGAAGGCCGATGATGCAACAAAACAACATGAGGTGGCTCCCTTGTTGTTTTTTGGATGTTTGAACTGTTAAGCTTTGTTCTTTATGGTCAGTTGTACTCCTTAGCAACAACATCCTTTTGTGATGGCTGATGGCAATGAGTGCAACTAGTTATGTGTTTCCGTTGGTTTGTCCTGAATATTTATTTGCTTCTTTTATTTTGTTTGGAGCCACCAATGACTGAAATTTGAAACAAAACCACCTTTGTTCTAAGCTGAGCCCAATTGTTTGATCATGTAGCCTATGATGCCGGATTTGCTATTTGCTTAGTGATGTTGTTGACCATGGGTGTGGGGTTGAGGTTGTTGCTATTTACATGGTATGAGTGTGCTAAGCTAGTGCTTGGACAAAAGGGGGTTATCTATCAGAAATACAATAACTATGATGATGCACTTAGAGATTTCAATGCAAGGGTACCTGAAGAAGAACCCTTGCTGTTACCAGTTGATGCCCCTCATGGGGAAGCATCAGCATCCCATCAACTAGTCACAACTCAGAGTTTGGAAACCTATCCTAATACATCTGTGCTGCAGGGCTGTTGCAAAAATGTTGTGATCTTGATACTGATCTTGGTTGTAGTTGGTTTGTCAGTGAAGCTCTTCATGTGCTACAAGTGTTGTTTTTAATTAGGCCGATGATGACAAAATGCCATAACTGCATTAGCTGGCTACATGCCTCTTTGATTCATGTATTCTGTTAACTTATTGGTCTTCTCGGCTTGCCAAACTACTTCATTCTGCTACTGTTCTTAATTTGCACCTTTGATTATGCAATGTAGCCGGCAATGCATGTGTTCATCAAGTGCAATTAGTCTGAGGCCTATGTGTTTGCTGCATTCTCATTGAAAGGGTTTCATCATGTTGTTATTCATCCTCTTTGGGCCAGGCCCAGCACCCAGCTCGCAAACACGTTCACAGCTCGGCGGTTGGTGGCAGTTGGTGTCTTGGCATGGCTCACTACTGGCTTGCAAACACCAGCTCCCCTCGGCCGGGCCTAATCGTTACAGGTGCACAAACAAGGCGCGTTGCAGCACTTGAGGCCGGCCTCCCCACGCTTGGTCCATCTGGGCTGGCCAGGTTGTCCTGGTACAGGGTCGCAAACACGCCCCAAGTGAAATTTTATGCTCTGCTAACAGCGCAGCTTTTCTAACTCTGTTGATTCTTAAATAATAAATAGAAAAAGTACAAAATAAGATTCTAGCCACGATCGGCCATGAAGCTATCCTACTTAGCCACGCCATCCCGTGACTGAGACCTGAGCCATCGCCACCACTCCTACGTCTGGAAGAAAAGGAGCACTCATCATGAACACAACATGTGGCAGGTTGTTTACACATACGGAGTACATACTCTCTCCGTCCCAATATATATAAGGACGTTTTGAGCACTGAAACCAAGATATGGGATAAAAGACCACCATACTACTCCTATAATACAATCATTGCTTAAAGTGACAGTTTGAAAGATGTGCACCACATTTGCATTAAATATTGTATTACAAACAACACTTTGCCAACAGTAGTATTATTTTAACTTTAAACCATTATTTTAACTTTGAACCAAATGCACTGCATGAGGCGGCAAAGACACTTAGCACAAAATGCAATTGGCGCTTTTTTACATTCACCAGTCCTTCACATGGCCAAGCTCCTAGTGGATTTGAATGCACTACCAAAGGACGGAGGAGAGCAGTTGCCAGATCTCAACTGCAGTCCTGCTGAAATCCCTTAGTGGGTCAAACTGGTGAACAAGCATTTCATCAAGGTTAACAAATCCGTCTCTCTCTCTCTCTCTCTCTCTCTCTCTCTCTCTCTCTCTCTCTCTCTCTCTCTCTCAGGAGCTCTTATCTCTCTCTAGCTCTCTATCTCTCTCCCCCTCTCCCCCTCTCTCTCCACGGTTTAATATCATTCTCCTAAGATCAATATGTACTTGTTTAATTTCTCCTAAAATAAGTGTGTAGTTTCTCCTAAATCTTTTTATTGTAGCAGAATGTTGGGCATCCATTTAATCTGAATGATCATCAACTTCAAAGAGAACAAGGAAACCTGCTGACAGATGAGTATTTCCATTAGTACCACAAAAATTTGCAAGACAAAAATATCGCCATCTATGTAGTGACAATACATTCAACCATTACAATTTTGGCTCAGGCAATGACAAAGCTTCACAAGACAAACAAGATGCCATACAAAATCTCATAAATGACTTTAGTGGGGGAGCAAATGTCTTACCTGGCCTCTTGTTCATAATGTCTGCCATCCCTTTGATTTGAATCTTCCTCAACAGGGCAGTCAACAAGAAAACCTGATGACATGTGACAATTTTCAATCAGTGACTTGATCATAGACTTGTATTTGCTGCAAAAAAAAAAAAAAAAAAATCAGATTTAATGCATTTGTGAAAATCCTAGGCCAGATTATTATTTCTGTGTAAAATTGCAGCATGTATGATCCAAAAAATATTAATGTCTGCATATCCACAACACATTTACTAGCTCCAAGTCCAAAATGATTTGTATTGATCGGTTAACAAGATGCCTTGGATGATCTCATAGAGGTGTTTGGCGTGTATACTGATACTATAGACATTGTCTTTGATGAAGAGGAGTGGTCGAACTCAAATGGTGAAGAGGACCACCAAACATATGATGCCGAAGAGAATGCCAAGCACATGATGCTGAAGAGGATGAGAAAGCACATGATGGTGTAGATGATGATGCCAGGCACCACGTGGATTGAAGGATTTAACAGATAGACAAAAACAAGACATATTTAAAGATTTGCTTGGGAGAACAATGAAACATTAAGAAAAAACAGTACAACTATTATTGCTGACAACGACAATGTCCTTGTACGTACCATACAACGTGTATGGAAGAGAGCAAAAAAAAAAAAGTTGGGCAGAGGACGGACCAACTGATGTTAAGGGTTTGAAACCTAAAGAACTGCGGCCGTAAAAAAATTTCAAATGGTATCTCTAGAGTTCCAAATATTCCCCTAAACAGAAGGAGTACTATAAGATCACTTGCAAATCCTGTAGGTACGGTGTTCATAAAAGCACTTGAGACACAGACGGAGAGGCGGGAGGCAGATGCCTGTGCAGTGTGCGTGCCCGTGAGAGGTTGCAAAAAATTCCAACCTAATAAATAGTAACTCTTTTGTCTTATTTAAAAAATATTGTCCAATCGTGGACCAACTAGGCTCAAAAGATTCATCTCGTGATTTCAAACTAAACTATATAATTAGTTATTTTTTTTACCTACATTTAATACTCCATGCATGAGTCCAAAAATTGATGTGATGGAGAGAGAGTGAAAAAACTTGCAATTTAGAGACAATCTAAACAAGGCTCCTTTTTTTCATGTTCACGTTGGCCTGCTTTTTTTTTTTCTATTTTACTCCATGTAGTGGACAACAACAAATTGATTGATTGACATGTGTTGTACTGGCCTACTATTTGATCTAGGCTGCCAAAGCTAAAACATCATTCATTTTGAAACCTTTTCTTTGAACCCCACAACGTCCTTCATATTGGGACGGTTACACTCGATTCAATTAAGACCAAGCCTAGATTATTCACTAAGAAGCCGGAGAAGATAAACAGTTAACAGGAGCTCGATCAAATGAGCTAGGATTATCTAGCATGTCGTCGGAAGCTCCCGCTGCCTCTCGATCTCACAACTCTAGGTCACAGTCCAGTTCGGCGATCGATGAGACGCAAGAAAAGGAAAGAGGCACATGCAGTACCATTATCATTTTTACGTCACCGCGCTGAGCGATAGTAGCTCAAAACAGTATAGACTGTTTGCACGAGGGTGGAAATGAGCCCGAGGGCGGCGGCCATGACGCCGACGGCAAGCCACGGATTGGCCAAGTACTTCTGCCACAGCAACGCCATCCACCGCCGCGGGCGGCTCTGGTACCACTTGTCGAGCTCCTGCCATGTGGCACGCAGATAGTTCCGGCCGGCGTCGTCGGGGTCAAACAGGACCCCCTTGCAGAGGTCGGAGAACAAGGCGGCGACCTCGCCGTCGTTCCCGAGGAGGTGCTCGATGACCCCTCTCCTCGACAGGAGCTGCACGTCGGCGGCGGTGCATGCCATCTGGGACATGAAGACGCAGTACGCCGTGACGTGGCTCCCGACGACTCCGGGGTTCTGTTGCTCTAGCGCCACCAGGTTGCGCAGGAGACGCCAGGTCTCGGCGCCGATCCTCAGGCGGGGCACCACCAGGGTGCCGCCGCTGTCCAGCCTCACGTCCAGGATGCAGCGGGCTTCCGCCGGCGGCCCGTCGCCGACGGGGCGGCCCTTCAAGTTCACGCCGCTGATGTGGTACTCCATTGCCGTGCGCCACCTGCCCACTTTCTGCCGGCCGGCGGTGGGTGACGAGGTTACACTGCTTATTTCTGTAGTGGTGAAGTGCATGTGCACAAGGTGCAGGAGGTTGCCAGGCTCATCTACTGGATTGGTGATCGTTGCCATCCTGTACTGCTGCTTCTGCAGGATACACTGGGAGAGCTTCTCTGCGATGGTCTCCGAAGCTGGAGCGTCACCAGGAAAGGTTAGTTTGTGGACCTTGTCGACGATGAAGTATGGTATCTGGTTCTCGACGAGGTAGAACACGTCGCGCAGCACCGCGTCGATCTCCTGCTCGTTGCCGCCATCCAGGACGAGCCAGTGGAGCAAGTAGCAGGCGTCGAGAAGCAGCATGCGCAGGAACTCCCAGCTCGCCATCTCGTCGAAGGTGTTGGCGTAGTAGCTCCTCGCACGGGCCTCGCCATCGTCAGCAGCTAGCTCGGCGAGGCACGCCTCCACCGTGATATGGGGTGTCGCCGCCGAAAGAACGGCGTCGAGGCTTGCTAGCTTGTCGTTGTACCTCCCGACGTTGGGGCTCCTTTTCCGGTGGTAGGGGCCGATGGAGACATGATGCGGATCGTACTCCTGCGCATCCACGTTGCGGGTCAGTTCTGCCACCATGCCGATGGTCGGGGTGCACGGTGTAGAGCCACTGAGTTGGCGGTGTCTATCTAGATCCTTCTCTAGTGCTTGCACCAGGGACGGGATGTCGACGACAGCGACATGGGACTGGGACGATCGCTCTGCAGAAAATCAGTCAACAAGAGACAGTGTGATTATTATATCATAAATAACCGTCAATTACAAAACGGGCTAAGCTATTAAAAATACTTATGAGTGAGTTAGTACTGCAGTTCTACTGGGAATCAAAACAAGAAAAACTGTGTTTTGCTGGCACCTTGCTGGTCTTCCATTTGTCTGCAAGTTGTTTGGCTGCGTCCCTTGAGCTAGAGCTCCCTCACCTTCGGCTATAGCTCCCTAACCAACCAAGCAAAAACTTGTTCGTGTTTCTTGTGTTTGATGGGCAAGGGGGCATGTCTATATAGATCATTCAACACTACACCGGTGTGATGGAGAACCACTTTTACTTAACTTTTACATTCCATTCGCCAACAATAGTGGAGCTGAAGGTACGAGGATACACGCACGGCATCCAAAGGAAGGGGAAAATGTACTACTTTCTAGAGCTTTGCCGAAAGCGCCGAGCATAGAAGTCAGTCAAGCAATAAGATGGATGGAGCTTTTTTATGGAAAGAACAAAGTTGCACCAGTCGCCCTTCACAAGAAATTACTCAGAAGGTTGGGCGACGACCCGGACCCTCCTTGATAATGCGTACAAGAGGATCTAAGTGGTCCAGTACTCGATCCAGTGGCATCCTTGAGTTCTTGACACACTTCAAAAACATGATTAGCTCAATCTTGTTTGCTTTAGATTCCGTCTTAAATTCTAACAAAAGTTTCCATCTTAATTTATCCGCAATTTCGTTTCTGTATCTATACGAACTGATATAATTAAGTTAGATCCATCAATGGGCAACAAAATGCAAATAGGGTATATACACTCCTTGGCCACCTTCTCTAAGAATTGTGATTCCGCTGAAACCATATCCTGTGAAGTGGTTTTCGGGAGAATAGCCCATGCATGGAGCCAATGAGAAATTGAGTAAATAATAAACAGCAAAAATAACATTTGTTTGTTTTCAAGTACTCTTGCAATCATGCATGACCGCACAAGCCAACAAGTTGCAGTGGCTCCAAGAAGTACTAAATGTTGAATATGCTCCTAATTCATCCTCAAGATAAAGGCCTATTTCTGACGGAGCGAAGTGGAGGCCCGTCGCCGGAGGCTTGGGCCGAAGCGCAGCGTACATGGAGCCACAGAGGTTTGGCAGATACCTCAGAGGCACAGCAGATTTCTCTTTGAAGTTTGGTAGAACAAACAAGGGGCTTATTGGTTATGTGGATTCAGATTATGCTGGTGATCTGGACAAGAGAAGATCTCTCACTGGTTATGTGTTCACAGTTGGCAGTTGTGCAGTGAGTTGGAAGGCTAGTTTGCAATCTGTTGTTGCATTGTCTACTACTGAGGCAGAGTACATGGCTGTTTGTGTGAAGCGTCCAAGGAGTTGATTTGGTTGAAAGGCTTGTACGCTGAGCTGTGTGGAGTTGATTCTTGCATTAATCTGTTTTGTGACAGTCAGAGTGCCATTTACCTTACCAAAGATTAGATGTTCCATGAGAGAACAAAGCACATTGATATCAAGTATCATTTTGTTCGTGATGTGATCGGTGAGGGTAAGATGAAGGTATGCAAGATCAATACTCATGATAATCCTGCTGATATGATGACTAAGCCTGTTCCTGTTTCTAAGTTTGAGCTGTGCTCAAGCTTAGTTGGCTTAGTGGAATAGTCCAAGAGACTATTTGGCGCCAGTCGTGTTTTGCCTGTTGCTATGTTGAGGATGCAGTGTTGATTCATGCTACAAGATGAATTTGTCGCAAGGTGGAGTTTGTTGGATATGCTCCTAATTCATCCCCAAGATAAAGGCCTATTTTTGACGGAGCGAAGCGGAGGCCCGTCGCCGGAGGCTTGGGCCGAAGCGCAGCGTACATGGAGCCACAGAGGCTTGGGGGTGCGGGGGCGAAGCCCCCACGGTACGGTACGGCATACAACCCTTAGGGTTTCTACCACAGCTGCCACTCCACTCCATTCTATCCCCATTCAGATTAGACACTCCCGTTCATCTTGTAAGCCGCCGCATCGGCGATTGTACTGCTACTCGTGATTATAGTGAGATTGTTTCCGTGGTTGGCGCCCGTGGTTTTTTCCCTTTGCTTTGAAGGGGTTTTCTACGTTAAATCTTGTGTCTCCCTTTGGTTTAATCCGCTTGTTCTTCATCGTTCTTGGTCGGTTTTCTGCTCGGATTTACAACACTAAATACTTTTAGTCCTATCTAATCCCATGTAGCCAGGTGCCAAACATATTGGACACACTTGGTGGCTTTGAAAGACCACAAGACGTATAGACCACCACCCAAACCATACAAGCTAACTGGCACTAAAGAAATAGCCAGGTGCCAAACATCTTCATGATAAAAAACATTGTTTGTTGTCTTGCCAATTGCGTTTCACTGAATTATCCTTTGTTAAAATAACACCCATAGGAAGATCTTGATTTTCCAAGGTACCTTTTAACTTCTATAAAGCGTTCGTTAGAATTTGGCAACCTGAAGGATCAACAACAGGTAATGAGATTTTATAGAAAATTATCCACTCTGATGTAGTTTTCATCGGAACTCATCTTCCTCTTGGCTTAGAACATTGTTGGACAGTCATGAAAGGAGATTATATTCCACAATTCGAGGTTGTGACCAGTAAGGTCTCTGTGCCATGATATGTTTTGGGGTATGAACGTAACAACCACTGTATCTTGTTTCTTACGGGCTATATGCAATACCGTTGACGACTTTTATATCGTAAAATTCTATTTTCTAGCCATTAATCCTCCCAAAACCATACCTACGATCTGGCTTTGATTATATATAAAAGATTTGGAACCCCATAAAATGCCTTTTAACCTTCATAAGGCTGCCCTAGAAATGAGAATCCCCACAATTCCATTTGGACCTAGACAAGATGTTTAGTGCCCAAGTACTTAATTATTGCGTATTTGTTGCTAGGTAAAGTCTGTTTTGAGCAACCGATATAGCTGAGCAGTGTTGTATTTTTTTTTTAGGGAAAACAGGAGGGGGAGCTCCACTACTGTGCTTTTATTGTGTACAACCTCAAGAAACAAAAAAAGCTTACAAAGAAAATAAGAAAGATTACACATAAGCAGTGCTGTATTCTTGATCTCCAGGTTATGGATCCCTAGCCCTTCTTGCTCTAGGTTGGCACGGGATGTCCCGTTTGGCTATACGGTATTTCCTTTTATGCTCATGGCATTGCCAAAAGAAACGAGACTGATAGTAGTCTTGTTTTTTTTAAAGATGCCCTTTGGTACCTCAAAGAAAACATCATATTGTTTCGCAAAAAAAGAACAACATATACATGGGAAGACTATTAAGTACTGAATTTATTAAAGTTAGTCATCCCCTATTAATTTTTTTTCTGTTCCAACTACTAAGCCGTTTCTCAAATTGTTTGTCTACTTTACTCCAATCAACATTTGTTAGTTTCCTATAATGAATTGGAATATCCATATACCTGGTTGGGAAATTAAGGTGACTGGATTACAACAAAAAAGAATTGTGTACTGTGGATCTTGTATTCTTTAGCTTCTCCAAAGTAGAAAATTTCATTTTTATGGAAACTTATTTTCAAACCAGATATTTGCTGAAAAGCACAAAGTAACAACTTCATGTTATTAGCATTTTTCAGATCGTGCTCCATGAAGAGGATGGTATTTTTATTTTATAAAAGGAAATATATTAATATTCTAACCTCTTCATTAACCAATGCATGCCTTTTTCTTATCACATCAACTTAAAAATAAAAATAAAAAGAGATCCATCGAGAACCAAGCGCGCACAACGTAGCTTCCAAGACCTAGCTGACTCATCGAACTTACAAGTGCCACACATGTGCTCCAGCTGTCAGTCAGAATGCCTCTTTGCACCGGAAACAACCACCGCTAAGCAGGACCGCCTGCCGTCTCACCACACAGGTCACCTCGACAATGCAAATCTGCTGGCCACACCTCCGCGTTGGCCTTCGCCAACTTTGTGGACGCCTCCCACGCCAGCCTTCTCGCCAATTTGTGGGCGTGACTAGCGTACAGTCCCACTAGACCATCACCCTCCAATGCCAAGCAGGTGCAAGACCCTCCAATCGCTGCGTTCACACCCTCTTCTTGACCGCCTTCCTCCGTTGTCGACATCGAATACTTGAATCCTCACCTAGGCCTCCACCTTCGTCACTGCCACAATGATCACTACCGCAGATTGGGCGACCACGAACCCGTTGTCGGCTGCCGTCATCCGCCCTTACGCACTCAGATCCCGCACATAGGAACCGAATCCGACCATGCTGGAGGGCCCAAACCACCGCCCTTGACCCCAAAGCATCGAAGATCGGAGTTGATGGTGACTTGCCACCTTCACCGCCTCTGTGCCTGGCTCCCTCCATGTGTCACCGGATGATAGGCCCAAGGAGCCTCACCGCTGCTGCCATATGACCGGCCGCCGCACTGGCATCACTGCGAGCAGACCGGCGCCCAGTCACCCGGCGCCACCGTACGTAGACGCAGGCAGGTGCCCGACCACCTTTGCCGGATCTGGCCATGGGATGGCTGAATCCGCTGCCTCTACACCGGAGAAGGTCGCCATTGCCCTCTGCTAAGCTTCACGTGTCCTTGAAGAAACGGATCTCAGAGAGGGACGTCTCTGTCGTCGCCCTTCTTGGGAGCCAGACGGCCGATGACTGCCTCCAGCGTCGGCGAGGAGTAGGGGGATGGTGAGGAGGGGCGGCGGTGGTCGGTAGGAGTCGGTCGCCGCCATTGAAGAGGATGGTATTGTCAGCATATTATCACCATCTACCATATGTGGCACCACCCCACTAACTTGACCATCTACCTGCCGCAAAACTAAGGTAGCGATGTTTCTCTTTTATCCTCCGACTCAGGATCACGAGCAAAAGAGGACGGCCGTGAAGTGTATGAATAAATATAAGCAATTGCAAGGAAGGAGTGAAAAGGAAGATTGTCCTTTTTTTTTTTTTTTCTGGATAGTTCCTTAGCTTTAGCACCTTTTCCAATCTTCTCGGTTAATCATTGTGATATGAAGTCACACAGCAAAGCTAACACATAATTTATTTGGAAAATACACTGATCCCAGGAAAAAGGTATGGCTGACCACCAGGCAAGTGGAGTGGAGTACGACGACAGTCATATTCAAATTTGAAATGAAGATGATTATTACCTTAAAAGCTAAATTTAATCTAGGGCAATATTGCAGAGGATAGACCTAGATGCCAGTCAAGCACTGAAATAATAATAAAATGGCATGCTTAAATGGACACTCATGAACACTTGGAAAAAGGGAAATCCAGATGATATTAATTGTGTGTTCTCATGAATTCGCACTATTGCTGCAAAAAGTTAGACATCTTATTTACTTGACACATGATCGACGTACTAGAAAGCTTTTGTTGAGGACATTATCTTTCTCTTACTTTCAGCGCCGAACAAGCTGATTGTGATTAGTATAGCCAGCCACGTTAGGAAATGAAGATGAGAAATAACACACGAAAGTAGTCTCCTAAGACCTAAGTCCTAATACAAATATGATTTTTTTTCAAAAAGGTGATGCCACTCTGATAATCTAATGTACCCTACATCAACAGAGCAGGGCTTACAGCCCTGTTTCCTTGAAGCTTCCTAGATTCTACATTATCCATTTTATACCTTGTGTATGCTAAAGATTTAGTTATTGAATTCCATTTTATACCAAGCTGATAAAAGGTGGTAAAGCAGGCTGCTGTCTAATAAAAGGGCTGGCTGAATCTACTAAAAGGCCAAGTTACAACAACTCTAGTTATATGATAAAATTTCAGTCTGCGAAACTAAGCTAATAATCATTTTTTCTTTAGTTTCCTTCCTCAACCAGGCTTATCGGGGAAATAAATTGGGTGTACCCCGGGTGCATCCAATCTTCCGTGTACCCCTGTGTAGATGGCTGACACATGGCCGATAGAAAATATCGTATGGTTAACCACAGATGCATGTTAACCTCATTAATTTACTTGTTGTGCATGCAAGCGTGGAACCTTGAATGACCCAAACTGGTGGTCATTTGATCGGATTGGTTGTCCACGTGTCGGCTATCTACACAGGGGTACATACACAGAAGATTGGATGCACCCGGGTGCACCCAATTTATTTCCCTTATCGGGGGCATAAAGAGGACCTGTAAAAGTGTAAAGGGATATGCAGATGTCATTTGTTGGAATATATGGATCCAAACGCGCGGTCAGTTCTTATTAGTGTGTGTTCAGCTCTTCTCTAACGATATAAGACTACCTGCACTCATCAACCTCTATATTCATTCCTCAAAAGGAATATTCTGTCCTGGTCAGCCAGATTCCATACTCAATACCACTTTCTCCCGCAGCCATACAACCTCTATATATAAACCTCTATCAGCCGTGGGACCCACTTTTTATTTTTTTTTTCATTTTTTCTTTGTTTCCTTTTCCTCCTTTTCCTCTTCCTATTCTTTTTCCCCTTCCTTATCCATACGGGAGCACCACCCCCGTACACCTCGCCGACACCGCCCCGCCCCGCCCCCGTCTCCTCCCTGGCCCGGCCATGGCGGGCGGGCAGAGCAGCAGCAGCGTTCATGGCGGCCGGCCGCGGCGCGGGCTCCACCGGCGGCCACGGCGCGCGGCTCCACCGACAGCGGCCACGGCGCGCGGCTCCACCGACGGCGGCCGCGGAGGAGCAGCTCCACCGACCGCGGCCCGTCCATGGCGGCGCGGCGGCTCGAGCTTGCCGGCGCGGGGCCGGCCGCCGCCTTCTCCTCCCCAACTCCGGCGCAGGGCTGGCCGCCGCCTCCTCCGCAGCTCCGGCGCGGGGCCGGCCGCCTTCTCCACCTCCCGATGGTCTTCTGTTCCACCAGCGCTGCGGCCATGGCGGGCGAGGCTGCCGCCCGGTGGTCCTCTGCTCCACCGGTGCCCCGAGCTCCCTTTCCCTTTCCCGCCGGCGCCCCACCAAGTCCTCCCCGAGCTCCGACGCGCGTGAGGACGGCGCCGCCGCCCTGGAGCTCGCGACGGGGACCCTGCCCTCCCCGGCCCAACAGGCGGCGCGCGGGCTTTCTTCCGCCTCGGCCATGGAGCTCTTCCTCCCTCTCTGCTCCCTCCTCTCTTCCTTCTCTCTCCTCCGGGCCCCGCAGACTCTTTGCGTTCATGCCGTACAACCGCCACAGACAGCGGCCGAGGCCCCGAATGCAACCCTTAAGGTCGCGGTAGAGGTCCCCGCTGCAGCACTTGAGGGCCTCTAAAGCGATTGCGTTTTGCTTTAGAGGCCCCCAGTGCGGGTGGTCTAAGACCTTAACATCTTGACGAAAACCATTAACCTATCTATGTCAATTCAGTAGTTTACTGTATGGATTTGTGGCAAATTAATTGGAAAGGTATACGACCTTTTCTGCAAACCACTTTCTACAGTCGTAGAGGACTGGCATCACTGGTAATTTTTATAACCAAACCTATGATCTCGTCACCTGGACAAGTATAGCTTGGTTTGGTTGATGGAGTCATGGGTTTGGCCCACTGCAAGCACAGATGAGATCGAACAAAAGCTATTTAGCCAGATTATAGTTAATTTTAAGTTTGTTCTAAATCAAACTTTGTTAAGTTTGAGCAAGTTCATAAGAAACTATGTACAAACATTTTGACTTTTTGAACATCAAATTTGATTCATTTTCATGTCTCGGCTACTGGAAGTTTCCCGAAGTGGTGTAGTCTAATAACACAAGAGTCCAATGATTATAATCTTCTAAATCATTTGCTATGTGCCTAACAAATCTACCCTCGTTGCCGGCCTCATGGTATTACTAATTAACTTTGACTGACTGAAAGTTCGAAACGGAGGCAATAAGTATTATCTGGCCCATGCATCAGTTAGCAGCCTGCCGAGCGGGCCACGATGGCCCAGCCTGTGAGCGGCAGATTCATGTTGGATGAAGCAGGCTGTGCGAGCACCGACGGACGGGCCAAATTTCTAGGCTGCAATTGCAACTACGGAAGGAATGACACGAAGAGATCGAGTGAGTTGGTGGGCTCAGGAAACAGAAAATAGAGTTTGTCTTGGTAGAATTGAGCCCAGCCGATAACTATGTCAGGATTTCAGATTTGATTCAATTATAGACATTAGTCAAACTTGATCCCAAATTCATGGAAAATCCGAGAAGCTTGACACAAGGCCTGGTAATTTATTACATTATAACCATTTCAATTCTATGGAGATGTTCCGGACGCGTTGAGTCTACATTGGATTTCTGGCATGCCGCATATGCCATCCATTTTCAACGGTGGCTGAAGATGATGTATCCCTTATAAAATGTACCTAAGGGATCGAAGAATAGTCGGTGAAATTTGCAGGGCAATAACGCGGGAAGGACTCAGAGTTTACGTGCCGATCGATAATATATGTTATGTAACGCAAGCAACGTTGGTGGTAATATCTCGATTAAGCAAAGGCTATTAGGATGACAAAATTTATAACCTTCCAATGCTCTGTTTTGATGACCCCTGCAATGCTTAATTATGTGACAATCAAGCGCGGAAATAAATAGTTAAATGGGAAATTTCATGGGCAACACGCATGTCGATTGCCAAATTAAACGTTTGCAAGAGGGCTCTGGCTAAAGTCTCTGTTGCCACAACTCCTCGAAAAGGGTTGACGTTGCAGCCAGTCAAGTCTGTCACATCAGTGATTGATTTCCGTCTAATAAAAGGCGAATGTCAAACACAAGTTGCTATATCCCGGCAGATTCTTGATCAGTTGCTAGCAACTAACTTCAGTTGACTATGGACGATGTTTTCTGACGCAACTTTTGAACTGACCCATGACAAGAAATATAATCTCAATCAAAATTCTTTTAAGTAACAGCATGCAGATAAGTCATTCTTGTGAGGTCGTTAAATGTAAGATTGATCGGAACGAACTCGATCCCTTCATCACACGGTAGTTGGTAGGTGCATGGCTACATCATCACGACGTCAGTTTTCAGTACTAGTATTAGGAACAAAGAAGGAAAGTGCATATGACACTGCAGAAGTTCACCTTCAGTGTCGTGCATGTGCAGACATCAGAGGATGCACCGTGTACCTCTCGACGTGTGTGACATGTTGTTTCAATTTGGATGCACCGTGATATGGATGACGACCAAGTAATCCAAGATTATTGTTTAATTTACAGGCAGGAACATGACTGGGCAGGAACCTAGTTATCTAGAAAATACAAGGTAAGTATGATCTCGCCATTAACGCATTGTTGGCAAGAGCAAATTCTGGAACAGTTATCGCAACGAATAGACGATAACAGATCTAGAAGGACCGGAGAAACACGGTTTGTGTCGTCGTGTGTGCTACACATATGCTTACCGACCTACGGCACATACACATGTCGGTGGTGAGCGAAGGATCACTGAAAATAGCATGGCATTTGCAGGAGAGAAGACTAAGCTAATTTCTCATAGAATCTGGTTATATACTCGCTATAGGCTGTAGCTTCATGGAGAAGCGAACGAATGCCACACGTAACACGTAATTAAGTCTGCCCACGACAGACGCGCTCATGCAACATACTACAGAACGTACGTAGCGCTAGCTAGCAGAACACGGAAGAGGTGATTGGGTTTAATTTGGCACACATAATGTAGCCCATAAGACTTCCAGGATTATACCATGGAACTTCCATGATTCTACCAAGCCCAAAAATGTGCTATATAAGCTCTAGCTTAGGTGAAGCCCAGAGGCATCTGAATAGCGCTTTATCAGCGTCCAGTACTGCCTCAAAATCAAAAGGAACACGTACGATCAAGGCAAGAGTAAGGAGAGCGAGATCACAGACGTTTCAGCTACTCGTAGCTATATATAGACGACATGTCGGGAGCCTCAGTGAACTCCGGAAGTAGTGGTAAGCCTCTCTTATCTAATAATAGAGAATTACAAATAATGCTCTTTATTTGGTTGCACACCTACATACGTACGACCTAGATCATATTATTGTCATGTTTAACAAGCTAGTTAATTGGACCCTTATGATATGATATGTGCGCAGGGTTACATAGCTCCGTATATAATTACCAGGCTGGATCACAAAGCCGACCGGAGTACCGACGTCAGGGACAACAGGCATCACCATCTCCTGGTAATTTGTAGTATATATACATCAGCCATACCTTATTAGCCATAACTAATAAGCTAAGCTACCATCAAAGTGCGCAGCGATATGTTTTTTTTATTATTTTTTGGTCTGTTTCTTCGTCTCTCGCGTTACAACGGAAAGCAAAGCCTCATGATCAATTCTGCATCTTCGATGTGCTGTACATCGTCGTCGTCGTCTCTTCTTCTTTTCCAAGTTGGCCGTTGCGTGCCTTTCTTACTCTCCGGCCGCTCTTTCCCTTTTTTGGTTTTAAGCCAACAATCTTTTCAATCATCGTTGCAGAGTTACGACGAAGTACATCTAACTGTACTAACTTCAGAGTATCGATCATCATCATTATTATTATTACTACATCTAATTTTGTACCTACTCAACTATACTACTAGGCCTGTATAAAAAACCCCCAGTTCGAACAAAAAACGTTGACTAGGCACACAAAGAGGCATGACTAAGAACTTTCTGCAGTTTAGCTCCAACCAAATTCGCAAAAATTATCTCTTTATTTTTGTTTTATTTATGCTTTTCACCATATCCTTACGTTTGCCTGTCACTTGTACATGCACACAAGCTTGTTTATTTTCTTCTATGATATATACACACGCAATTGATCTCATCCCTTTTATTTGTTCTTATCATTTGTTTTCAACGCCAAAATTTTATTTTCTTTCCATATTTGGATAGCCCTAAATTTTGTTCGGTTCCTTCTTGTGCGTGCGTGCAGCATCAACAAGCTATACTGGTATGGTGAATAGGGTACCGCCAACTGGTACTCCAGGACAGCAGTTCCAATCGCCCCACCATGGTCAAGCTAGTCAAAACAACAGCAGAAACAAAAATGCAACAGGTACGTAACGTGGTAGCTCATTAAATTTGCATTTTGTTGGTAGCTAGGTTGACAAGCACTTACGTTCCGTCTTTTCTCCCAGGCCGGCCCCAATCAGCTATCGGTATGTCCAGTAACATGCCCGCGATCGGTCAACACTATTAAATATAACATATGGAGGAGAAAGAAGATCTATGCTTCTGTGTGTGCCAGCTACTAGTCGTATGGCACAAAGGAAAAAGACGAATTATGTTTTTTTGTTTATTCTTTTTGTATATAATAACATAAGTTTGATTATTTGATGCCTTCATTGTATTGATTTAATTTGCACTCTCATCCCAGACATAATGTATAATTAATATATGTAAAGATACTTGTACATTATTATTCAATTTTATGCAGAGCTCGCATAATTCGTTTCTTACACTAAGGACAGTCTCAATGGTAATTAATGACCAGCTTCTATCTCTATTAATTACCCTGCCACCTCATCATTTTGCTGACATGGCGCTGGAATAAATGAAGAGAGAGAAGGGAAAATAGAGAAACCGTTTCTTGACCACGAAACGGAGTCGACCTTAGGAACGAGGCAGATAGACGCGGCCGAATTCGCGCTGGGGAGAAACGACCGGTGTCGAGGTCATCAATGTCGGATCTCATGCGCCGCCGCCGCCGGCGCTCTTTCTCCCGCGCGCGCACCTGCTGTTCCCGCCTCCCTTTCCTTCCCGCGCGCTCCCCCTCTTCCCGCGCGCTATCCCTCTTCCCGCGCGCTCTCCCTTTCCTTTCCCCGCCGGACTGCTCCCGCCATCGACGGACCTCCAGCTCATGCGCGCACTCCCGGCCCTCTCCCGCCTCCAGTTTTCCTCTCCCGCGCAACCGGCAGCATCTTCCCGCGCTCGCTCGATTGGTGCTTCACCCGGCTGCGCTGCCTCCAAATATCCCTCTCCAAGCCCCCAGTTCCAAACCCTAGCCATCCTTCCCCAAATCCATACGAAATCTCTGCGACCATGAATCCACTTCGGCCTCCATCGTCAAGTTCCAGGCAAGGGAAGGCAGGGCGAGGCAGGGGTGCTCCGACCGCCCTCAATGGTCGACATGTTGCTGTTGCTCCGGTTGCCCCTGCGGATGGATCGAGTTCGGATGCCAGTGAACCCAGCACCCTAGCTGCAGCAACATCTCCAACACTTGAGCTGTTGCTATCTAGTACCTGAGACGATGGATGATGCCATCTGTTATCTTTATCTCTGAATTCTTGTGTTTATGAACTATGTGGTACCTATTATGAATTGCTATTATTTTGAATGATTGTGGTAACATAAAGTGTATCCTGGACTGCTACCTGACGCTGCCATATTTCTGGGTAGCTATTTCGTGGGTTAAATGGAATGGGTCGCTATATATGGTTTGAAAATATATTGTTCTTTGCTAGCGTCTGCTATGTTTGGATGTGGCACCGTGTGTTCCAGAGAGCAGTTGCCACACTTGATCCATCTCATTTTAATTAGTCATTTAATTTATCCTTTGAATAAATATTGCTATAGAAACTATGGATTGAGAAGAGTAGTTTGTATACGCATTAATTACTCTTGGAATGTGCAACTAGAAATCATCCATTAGGACAGACCTAATACTCTCTCCGTCCAGTAATAAGTGACCCTTTAACTAGAGTAACTAGAGAAGGTAAAGGATCACTTATTACCAGACAAAGGGAGTATACACTAGTGGCGCCCTTTTCAGCACCAGAGGCTCCTCCGGCGGAGCACGTGGGGAGCCAGAGCCCTTTTTTGTTGATCATTTGATGATCATTTGTTCATGAGTTTTTTGTTGTTCTGTCTAGACCTGCTTTGTCTAGCCCTCGCTTCTTCTCTCCCGTGGGACATCCGATCCTCGGCTCTCTCCACACTATTCCATATTACCTAGTAAGGACAGGAGGGCAAACGAAGCCCCCACATGAACATTGATCTTCTCGTTTAGTGCCTCTTTGGCAGGGCTTCTGCAGGGGCTCTAGCTCCGGCTCCTACATGGAGATGTACCAAACGAAAATTTGCAAAGGGCGCCACTAGTGGAGCACCAGAGGCTCCTCCAGCGGAGCACGCGGGGAGCCAGAGCCCTTTTGTGCAGAGGCAGTTGGAGCCATGAATCCGAGCTTCGCCCGGCTCCTGCTCTGTCAGAGAGCGAAAGGACGAGGTGGCCCTCTGTTGGTTCGAGCATCCGTCACAATGAGTCTGGCCATTGCATAACTCGCGGTGAGAGTCCGCCGGGTCGCCCACCACGCGGGCGGCTCCGCGGAACCCTAGCCGCCGCGCGCCTCCCTCCACCCTCCTCCCCTCCTCCGCCGCGCCGCCGCCGGAGCAGGCCGCCGGCAAGGCCGCGCGGCCGGCCGGGATGGCGGCGGCGGGGCCCCGTCCTTCGAGCTGGCGGTGTGGCGGCGTGGGAGGCCGCGGGCCGGTGGGCGTCGCCCGCCCGAGCAGCGTGGAGCTCGGCGGGGTCGCCGCCCGGCCGTGCGCGCGCCGGCCGGTGGCCGGGTGGTGGCGCAGCGGGACGGCGACGGCGACCTCATCCTCGTCGGCCGCGGGGGTGGCGCGGGCTCCTTCCTCGTCGTCCCTCCTCGGCCCTCTAATCCGGGCTCGCCTCGCCGGATCCGCCGGATCCCTGGCCTGGGGTAGCGCTGGTGGGATGGGGGGGCGGCCGCGGCGAGCTTCATCCCCGTCCCCTCCTCGCTGGCAACGCCGGCCTTGCGGATCCGGGGCCCCGGGAGCCCGGATCCAAGGCCCTACGCCCGGGGTGGCGGTCCAGGGAGAGGGGGTGCTTGTGCTACCGGGGGGCACCGGGTTCGTCGCCGTTGCGGCCGGATTCGTGGCTCCTTGGGCGGGGCGGTGCCCGACGCCATGATTCCGGCGAGCTTCTCCTCGTCGCGCATCGACGTCTTCGTCTTGGCGGATCCGGTGCCTGGGTGGCCGGATCCTGGTGATGGTGGGCCGGCGGTGTGAAGGTGCCCGCGGTGTTGGCGGCCGGCGGTGTGGAGGTGGCCGGCGGGTTTGCCGGCGGGGTGATGGTGGCTGGCAGTGTTGTTAGTGGCCGGCGATGGTGCGGTCGTGGCTGGGGCTACTTTGGGCGTTGGGGGCGGTCCTCTTATTGCCGTCTCCCCCCGATTGGCCTCTTTTGCTGCGATGGTCGAAGTGGTCAAGACGAAGGCGTTGGCGTCGGCATGCGGCAGGTGGACGCACGAGCTTCGGAGCGAAGGCTGGTTCTTCGGCATGGCGGCTGGCCAGTGGGGGAGGCTGGCGCAGCTTTGCGGCTGCGGTGTGCAGCTGGCGCGCCGATGCCCTCCTGACGAGGTGCCCGCAGGACGGCTGGCAACGACGACGGTGGCGACAATCAAGGACCGGAATCTGGGCCGACATCTGAAGCTAGGGTTTCTTGGGCGAAAGCCTTGCGACGGCGACGCCTGCGGGCGCCGTCTTCCCTGTTGGGGGCGTCGCACCCTAGTTTTCCATGGGTGAAAACCCGGTCCGTTTGGACGTGCGATGGCGGCGATCGAGCGTCGTAACCTTCCTGAAGGCGTCGCTGTGGAGTTTCGAGTTGGCTTAGATGGTGAGAGGCCATGGTCAGGAAGTCGGAGCTGCGCTTGCTTCTGCTCGTGCTGGGCAACGATAACCTACCTGGCCTCTCGGGAAATCCGGTCTTGTATCTTCTTTGGGTTTGTCGTTCTCTCTGTTGTATTGCGTGGGGTTGGTTTTTGGGCCCGGTTTCCCTTAATAAACTGGGTCAATTCTCTTCTGCTTATTAATATATGCCGGAACAATCCGTTCCTGGATCTTTCAAAAAAAAACACAATGAGTCTGGCCCTGTTTCAATTTTCACTGTGTGCGCTATGCCTGTACGTACGTAAAGAAAGAGGACCTGCTAGCATGAGTAGGAGAAAACACAGGGTTCCCAATGCAAAAATACAAGAGAAAAAAAGAAACAAAATGATGGCTCCACTAATTTTAAAATAGACTAGGGTTCCCAATGCAAAACCAACTGTTAGCTTCTCCAAAAATGGATCAAATCGCCTAGTAGTAGTGGTAAAATACGTAACAAATCATAAAGTGTCAAAAAAATTTAAAACCATTTTTATAGATTGATTCCATTAGATGCATAGCATTGTAGAATAATAGGATAGGGTATTATAGACATTTGTAGTCTCTTATCATTCTAGAAAAACAAGAGGAGTTGTTAACAAATATATCCTTCAGAACGGCTTCTGCCAGAGCCGGAGCTGTTTTCGAAGGAGCCGGAAAGTATGTCCCAAATCATGCTTGATATCCCCTGGTACTACTACAAGCAGCTTGTAAGTATGCTTCAAAGAGAAAATTTTACGCAGTACATTCTGTGTGGCACGGAAGCTAGGGCACTATATTGAGAAGGAAAATGCACTGTGCATAGACTATTACCTCTATCCCCCAAAGAAAAAAACAATGCAATTGCATGTTGCGTGTCACGTAAAGTGGTTCATGTTTGATCATGTTTCGAGCGATTAGTATTTAGATTTATGGCTCTAAATCAATTTATTATGAACATACGTTTTGTACTTGACATAATGGTATTTATTTGATATTATAAATGTTGATACTTTGTTATTTATAATTGGTCAAACTTAGTATACTAAAATACTATACTGTGTTAAAATTAGATTCTTTCTGGGACCAAGACATGATAGAATTCTTTCTAGGACCAGGAGTATAGGCAGTTATGCGACATGCACATTTGGAACGGGCAAGAAGGAGAAGCACGCGGCAAGAAAGACCGTTGATGGTCCGGCAACATTAAAGATGTAATGTAAGTGTTAGTGATGTATGCTGATGGCTGGGCCTAGTTGTAACCTCCAACGTCTGGAGTATATAAAGCCTGGGAGTCTGGGTGGAGACGGGTTATGAAAAAATGTACTCTGAAATCTCTCTTTATCCCTGAATAATACTGTCCTCTGAACCTCTGTTCTTTTCTGAACCCCCTGCTCCTTCCCCCCTTTCTATCTGTTATGGTTGGCTTGGTTCATGACAACATTATGCACTATGGGCGTGTTAGATCACTTCTTGTTGTCACTGCAGGAATTTATTTGCTTCTGTATGTGGAACATCCAAAGTTTTTTCTTTTTTCTGAAACAGAACATCAAAAGTTTGATGTGGGCGTGCTCTATCAACAAACTATTGAGGAAAAAAAGTCAACTGAGAAACAAATATCATTGCCAAGGTCCTCCCGGTGTAACCGGTCAGCCCAACACGCCGTTGAAGCGGTTGGCTGAGCCGGCCCGGGTTCGAATCGCGGCACCCTCTTAATGAGATACTCAAGGGGACGTCTCCCCCTTGCAGATCTCATTTTGAGAAACAAATATCATTTGTTTATGTAACAAATATCGACTTAACAAACCTGATGAGTAAACATTACAAATTAAATTTTAATATCACTGGAGTGATGTTACAGATGGAAATATTGCTGAAACTACACAGCCAAACATGGTTATTAATTCATAGGGTACGAGAGGAACTAATATAAGTGAACGCAAGCCATTCTTAATTGTCTCGTAGTTGAATTCAAGTTTTGCAATGACTGCTGCAAGCTAGCTTAGCTATAGAACCCAACTGTCCACTGCAAGTCAAGAAATTCAATCAATCTGATTCTACCTAGTGTGTTCTCTTCATCTTCTGACTAATTACCAATTGCAAATTGCCAATGATATAATGCCTGACTTTTACGTGCTAATGACTTGAACATCAAGGCATTAAATTTGACTTGAACTTGAGGGGTGAGAGGGAATTTTACATGCACATACTACAACAACCGACAGAGTCCGGTCCTACGACCATGTTGTCCTATAGAAAATTTATAGACATGAATTAATATATTGACCCGTTGCAATTACAACAAACTGCAAATATCCCACAGAGGAGCTTTTGCTAATTTTAAATGAATCACCAAGTGTGAGCACATGTTTATATCAGTATAAATATCATTTCTTCAATTTCTTTTGTTCTGATCCAGACTAGAAAGTTTTTCTTTGTGTTTTTCGGTTTTCAGAAACAAAATATTATTAATTTATTTTAAGCTAGCAACAAAAGATGCAACTGATACCAGCATGTGGAATACCTTAATAAATTCAAGACTGATTAAACTACATGAAGGTTTGAGGAAAAGGGTTGTTAATTGCGTAGAACTTTTCAAGTTTCTCAAATTATATTAGAGATGACAACATAATTAATGAGTATGACTTTCCAATAATATCTTTTTTGGTTCAAATCACATAAAAACACGTGGTTTACGAACGTTACCTTGACAATAATAATGTTGTCGATCTTCCAGAGCAAGCCTTTGCTAGCTCAGTTGGCTAGCTTGAGTGTGTTGCACCCTGCCGGCCAGGGTTCCATTTGCATCGGGGACGAATTTGTCGGTCGGAGGCGAAAAATATCTCATCGTCTGTCGACTCTGTCCCACGCCAAAGCACAGGTCTATGGCCAGCCCAGTCTCACGTGAGCTGCGGTGCCGCTGTTTATAGGTGGGGCAGGGATTCGGGGGTTTTCTCGACCTGCATGAGAAGATCTTCTCCTTAAGCACAAATGCTCGGGTGCTATCTTATCCCCCACGGGTCGAGTTTTTTTTTCTGTCAACCTTCCAGACCATACAATGTACAATTAAATGCCCTCGAAAACATAGGGTATATACAATAAAAAACTGTGAGATATACATGCATATTCAGTATTCACATAGAACAACGTAAACGGTATGAGGTTGGACACTTAAAATTCATGGGCATTCACATACACACAACCATATAGGATAATATGCATGCCTGCACATTATACACACCCATCATGACAGGATCGATGCAGCCCGTCAAGCACTCTTGCAGGATTTCCTGAAAATATAATGCTCAAGAATTACGGATGGTATCAAGAACAACAAAATGGACTAGTCTGGTCTCTGCAAGGTGTCTTGAGTGGACTAACCTTGTTTCACTCATAAAAGAAGCAAACACACACAGAACACTTGTATTGTAAAGATAGTTGAATTTTGACTAGGAATGAATAATCTCCAAGTCCACTCTACACAAGTGGCATCAAACAATCGACTCTTAAACTATGAAAAGTTCTAGTCTAAGAAGAAGAGAGTGTTCAATAGACCTACACATAGTTGGTAAAAAAGGTTCGCGGGTACCATGGATTATCAAATAAGGCTTCAACGCAGAAATGAAAAGCAAAAACGTGGAGGTGGGGGACCCTCCACCTAACAACCCTAGCAACTGCGTCTAATGCAAAATATATCTCAACACCGAGGTAGCCAGTAGTGATAATGATAGGAGTTGTAGACGATAACAGCAGCAAAGCATCCACTAGAACTCCAGATGGCAAAGCATATGTCAATTTTGAATTGAAGGAGTAGTTGAATACTAATTTGGCAATTCCATATGACCTAGCTCCAATTTAGTATATATATGCAATTAATTGATAAAATTCAATGCAAATTGTACTCTTACTCTTTTCTTTTTTTTTAGAAGAAACATGTATTCATCTTAGTGCGTTACACCGGCCCTTTTACAGACTGGACTCCAAAGAAAAGGAAAATTACATAGAAGTTTACAACTCCCGTTCATCTTCCTCGAAGCCTTCGAGATCCATCCGTCACCGCCATCGAAGCCGCGTACCAATCGTCGTCAGCACGAGAGCCAAACTCCACGGGGTGGAGGCCGCAGAGGAGGACTTACTTCGGGCGAATCGGCCGACGTTGCCTCCCGGCGCATCGGCCAACTCCCGTACCCACGACGCATCCTTCGATTCCATCGCCGGCAACCCGAGCGGTGCTCGGGCTTTCACCAAACATGTTCCTCGAGATTAACGGGGTCAACGGCATCATCACCTGACGAAGACAACGATGCGCCGGCCCTCGACTCCAAGAGAGTTCTCCCCAGCCTCTCCGTTGACGTCGGAGTAGATCGCCATCGGAGAACGGAAGAGACTGGGAGAAATTATTCCTCTGCGCCGCCGCCGCTTCCGCATCGCCGGGGTCGCCAGGAAGACCAAGTCGCAAAGGAGCCACGCTCCTCCGACCAAACCTAACTCCGCCGCCGAACATCGACGACGAGCAAACCTTAGACCTAGAACTCGATTAAGACCCTATGAAAAACAGAAAAAACTGGAAATCGAGGCGGACCCCCGCTCTGCGTCACCGCCGGCAGCGAGGCCGGAGGCGAGGGAACGGGGGCCGCAGGCTGTGGTGGTGGCGGCGGCGCCCCTCGGTGGTGGTGGCGGCGGCGGCGGCCCCAAACCCTAACTTCTGCTTGATGTGCCCCCTTCTCTCCTTGTTGGTGAGGTGATGAGTGCCGGTGCCAAATTGTACTCTTACTCGATTTGAATGAAATGTAAGCAATTGTCATCCATGTGGTGAGTCGATTCTAGAACAATGTGTTGCCTCTCGTTCTGGAAGGCACAAAGGAAAGACCTCTGCAGATACTACTGAAAGTACTAAACTCTTTCAGTAATGACATCAGGTGTCTCAAGTAATTTCATTAGCAGAGATTGAATATTAGAGTAGTACGTAGAAAATATGGCAGATCGCTCTCTTGATTTACCTACCACCATAAAATCAAGAAAACATCCAATCGGAGGGTGCCAAGTGTGCCAAGGGATTCAAACCTGGGACCTGACTCTCAAAGACGATCTTCACGGAGAGGAGCGTGCACTATCTGAGCATTGAGCAAGTGTTAGTTGGGGTGATGGAATACTCTGACGTACCACGGGGAAATTACTTGCCACATAGTTTCTGAAGCATGTTTACAGCCAGGTGGATGCTCACCTCAATATGGAACTGGAAGACTCTACCAATGCAAATCGAGCCTTTGCTATTAAGAATACCCACAAGATGAATCATTTGCAGAGAAAAAAAACACCAACATGGCAACATTCTTATTTCTTAATATTTGGTTTTTGACATTGGTAGAGAAAATGCAGAGGTACATTTCCTGGTTGTTAGATACACATATCTTCGCCGTGCTTAAAAATTTCAGATCAAAATACTGGGTCCACAATGCATTAATAACTCTATAGGTTCAATACGGGTTTACGTGGAAAGTCCTTCCTATATACGTGTTACCTTACCTGAACGTGTTAATAACACTAGCTGAGACTAGAGACCTAGCAGAATGTATAGCAAATTTCTCCATTCATTCAAAAAATACCGTGACTAATAAGAGTACAAAATAATTCCTCTCAGAGAAACATTATATCATTTATTAGTCAAAAAATGAACTTTCCATGATTATACCATTAATGCCTAGCTAGGTTGTATAAATAGAGGGCACATATTGTCATATTGGCACCACCACCTACCTCGTAGCAATCGATCGATCACAATTAGCAACCACGAGAAAAGTAGCACACATACCTTAACCATGTTCAAGTCGAAGGGTAAGTCACGCTATGAAAATTTTGATGCATGCATATGCACGCATTTATCTTGCATTGTCATCTGACGCGCTGGAAATGCAGGGACATCGACTAGGGTGCCTAACCTGAAAGGATCGCAAGCAGCCCCGCAATATCAGAAGCCCAAAGCTCATGAACAACAACAGGTTCCTTCTTCTGGTTAGTGGCCTCCTTCCCTTGCAACTGAACTTTGTCTCCGTTCGCTCACATGGCCCGGTGATGAGCTAACCTAAGCCCTACAGACATCTCACATCTAAACGGCAGAACTTCATATTATATATCGCGCGCAATCGTGTTTGCTTTGCTTAATTTCGTTTTGCTTTGTTTTGTGCGTCCATGCCTGTAGGAGGTAATGGTCTGTCAAGCCCTGCGCCCACGTCAGGGACATGGAACAATCAGAACCTACAGAAGCCGTACTACAAACCTCCTGCTCCAGCCCCGGGCCAAAAGGGGGGCCCAAAAGGTAGGCAAATAAACCAGCAGGAATGCCATGATGTATACTGTACTCCCTAAAATTCTATGCATGCGGCCATCATCTGCATATGTTTGTGGGCTTGACATATACATCTGTAATTCTTTTTCATCAGCCACAGGTATTTCGTACCCCAATTACTGATGAGGGATCTACACAGAATTAAAGCTAGCTCAGCAGAAGAATATAATGCAAGCTCGTCTCTGTCAAGTGTCTACTGTATATACTAGTTACATGAGCAACTGTAAAATTATATATTCTACAGTGTGTATATTGTACAGTATAGGACATGCATGCATGGTAGAAAAAATGTTATTACATTTATTTATGATATTGGTTTGTTAGATCTTTTAATGTATGTATTGTCATATACTTGTATATATTCAAAATAAATGAACAGCAGATATCCTCTTTGTAAGAAGATGTTGCACACAACCAAATATGTATATAGGTAAGGTCAGTCTCAGTATTTAATAAGCTACCACATAAGCATGTTTGATGGTATGATAATGTTTTTAAGAAAAGAGAGAAGTATGTTTCATCTCAATATAAAACTCTCTTAGTATGATTACTGACTCTCTATGAGTAATGAAATTAAATATCTATGAAAACATAGATGAAAGTTTCCATTAAGAGCTGAAGTTTCATCCATATTTTATTTTATTCTACACCACGAAAAAATAGCGGGCTATTTTTCCGCTATAGCGCCGCTATAGCGGGATATTTAAAACGCCGCGACGATATCACTCATTTTTCCGCTATCAGCGCTATCTCCGCTATTTTGCGCTATAGCGCCGCTAAAACGCTATAGCGGCATAGCGCCGCTATTTTTCCGCTAAGCCTGAATTGGCATTTGGGCCGAAATTGAGCCCGAACTGTAGCCCAAACTGGAGCCCAAAACGTAACCCTAACCTGATATCGAACACTCCAGTCACTCTGCTCCCCCAACTCGCCCCACCGCGCGACTCCCCTCCTCCCCCGACTCCCGTTCGTGGCGGCACGACCGCGGCCTCCGCGCGACCGCGGCCTCCGCCCCACCGCGCGACCGCGGCCTCCGCCCCTGCGCCAGCGGCCTCCGCCCCACCGCGTTCGCCCCTGCGCCTGCGTCCTTCGCCAGCAGCCCCTGCGCCAGCCGGACCGAGGAAGCAGGGCCACCCCTACGACCGCGGCCTTCGCCCCTGCGCCAACCGGACCGAGGAAGCAGCCCCTGCGCCAGCCGGACCGAGGATGAAGACAATGAGTGGATCAATGGTGTTGAGCCAACAGAAATGGAAGAGGATGAGGAAGGAGGAATTGGAGGTACCTCACAAGGGGTTGCAGCTGCACCACCACCAAGGAAGAGAGGTAACCAGAGCAGGAAGAGAAAGAGGATGATGATGAGTTATCTGCTTCATCTTCTGATGGAGAAAATGACACTGCTATGCATTCTGATTCCATTTCTGTTTCTGATGAAGAGCTCCAGTAACTTGTGTGCTGGTTTGTCATTTCATTTATGTTTAAGACTTTCAGTTTGTTATCGAACTATGGCACTTGTGGCTTTATGCCTTTTGTTTTTGAATATGGATTGTAATAAATAGACTATTAAATCATGGGTTGTGAGTTAATTGTCACTTGTGAGATTTTAATTTTATATTTTTTATCTGGTGTGGGCTGTATTTAAATAGCGGCGCTATAGCGACGCGTAGCTGCCAAAATCAGTCGCCGCTTTTTTTGATAGCCCGCAATTTTTTTCGTGGATTCTGCAGTCTTAGAAACAACGCTATGAATTTTTCCATTAAGAGACTGCCCTTAATAATGGACCATGAAAGGAACTATTGATTTTTCCCTTAATTCCCATTTGTTTTGTTCAAAAATAGCCGCATCAATTCATCCATTTCATGAAAAAAAAACATCCTCTATCATGTATCATATTAATTATATGGTTAAATCATTTTAAGCAATCCCGTATACCAATCTGGCGTCTTTTCAAGCAATCCCATATATAGGACATGCATGCCAAAGAAAAAAGGGGCTTGAGCATTTATACCCTGTTTTGAAGTCCGTTTGTGATTTTACCCTCGCTTTTTTAACTTTATGATTTTACCCCTGTAATTTTTAAACGAAGGAAGACTTTACCCCTAGTTTGTTAAGTCCTTCAAACGATGTCAACTTTTGGACAAAATAATGACTTTGTCCATGAGTTTTTACCCCTATTTTCCTATGTTGTGTTTTACCTCTATTTTTAGACATCAAGCTCTCATTTTTATTGGACAGATTTTTTTAAAAAATTCTGCAACACTTTAATTAACAATCCACATAAACGTAATTTAATATCACTAGATGTGTGAACTATCGCCTCCCAGTGGTAGGAGAGGGACATAAGAGTATCCTTGTCTTTTTGCACAGGTGTTTTTTCATTTATTTTTCTTTTTTGGCTATTTAATCAATCTGTCTCAGACAATGTTACATACTAAGGGTAAACAGGAGCTTCGTTTAGAAAAAACGGGGGTAAAATCACAAAGTTAAAAAAAGAGAGGCAAAATCACCATTGGACTTTGGAATAGGGGTAGAAACACTAAAATCTCAAGAAAAAAATCAGTAGTAACCACATAAGCATGTCACTTTAGTAATAATTAGGGGAATATTGCTTCGTGTACTCGCTGGATGCCTGGATGAATAACATTATTGAGTTTTAATGATTTTAGTAATAATTAGGTCACATAATCATGTGACCTAATTATTATATCATAAATAAATGTAATAACATTATTCAGTTTTAATGACTTTAGTTCGTAATGACTATATCTCTATTGCTTCTAGTTATGGTGTATTCAAATCTTATATCTTGTAAAAATTGTGATGGCAATGAGAATTCTCTGGTGTATTAAATAAGCCAGGAGTATGGTATTGGACTAGCAGTGGCACTCAACAATTCAGCGATGAGTATGCACTGATCTAGCTATGGTGCAGTAAGTGCCTCTATAGGGGCAACACTAACACTGGTCATGTAACTATCTGTTCATGTGTCAACCAGACAATGATACTGATATCTTTGTCAATTTATCACTAGACCTGGTAGTGATACGCCTAATATCACTTCTGGGTGATCAACTCGGCAGTGGCAGGCCACCCTATCACTGCCGATTATCCTATACCGGAAGCAATTTCAGTAGAGATGGGTTTCTAAACCTGCAATGATATACAAGAGTTATAGTTCTTACACAATCTATAACTTTATAGTTGAAAAGTTTTTTATTTGAATTCGTTTGGAGTCCTAAATATATGTTTTAAGTTAATATATTTTGAAATTCAAAATTTAAAATCTATAAATAACTTTGGATTTTGACATGGTTAATATGAAAGTTATAGTAACCAACCTTATCTACATGTTTTCAATTGATATTTTTTATTTGAAGTTGTTTATTGTCTCAAATATTTGTTTTAACTTGACACATTTTAAGATTCAATTTTTAAAGATTTTAAATAATCATAAATGGAGACCCAACCAGTACTAAAGTTGTAGTGCTTGACAAAATTTAAAACTTGTACTTGAAACTTTTTCTATTTGAGTTTATTTGGTAGCCAATATTCAATATAAAATTATGAAATTTTGATATAAAAAGATAGCTTTCTATATATACTCACGAATGGGTGTCTGGTGTACTAGTAGGAAAGTGTTATTGTTGAGTAGTAGATTTTTTTTAAAGGAACATGTATTTATCTTAGTGCATTACACCGGCCCTTCTACAGACAAGACTTCAAAGAAAAGTAAAATTACAAAGAAGTTCATAACTCGTGTTCATCTTCCTCGAAGTCTTCAGAGATCCATCCGTCACCACCATCGAAGCCGCATACCAATCGTCGTCGGGCACCAGAGCCAAACTCCACAAGGTGGAGGCCGCAGAGGAGGACTTACTAGCCAAATTAGCCGACACTGCCTCCCAGGCGCATCGGCCAACTCTCGTACCCACGCCGCATCCTTCTATTCCATCGCTGGCAACTCGAGCAAAGCTCAGATTTTCACCAAACAACATCTTCCTCAAGATTAACAGGGTCAACAACATCATCACCTGAAGAAGACAACGATGCGTCGGCCCTCGACTCCTGGACAGGTCTTCCCAGCCTCTCCGTTGACGTCGGAGTAGATTGCCATCGGAGAACGGAAGAGGCTAGAAGAAATTATTCCGCTGCGCCGCCGCCGCCGCTTTCGCATCGTCAGCGTCGCCAGGAAGAACAAGCCACGAAGGAGCCACACTCCTCCGGCAAAACCTAACTCCGCTGCCGAACATTGACGACGAGTAAACTCTAGACCTAGACTCGACTCAGACTCTAATAAAAATAGTAGATTGACTCAAAACGATGGACCCCCGTTCCTCCTCTTCACCGGCAGGAGGCCGGAGGTGAGAGGAACGGGTCAGGCGGCGGCGGCGGCGGCGACGACGGCGGAGGCGAAGTCACGCTGTCCTCGTGCGTACCCCTTCGGTCCGTTTCTGTGGTGCGGAGCTTGTTGAGTAGTAGGTTGTGCATGCCGATCGCTTCTGTAAATAGCGACTAACTATCACGATTGATTAGTGGCTTGCCCCGTCTCTGAAAACAAAACAAAAAAATCAGTTTTATGGCAATTGTGGCAGTCGCCCGCTATCGATGAGAATGTCATCTATTACTGAAAGAATAACGCCATTAAATAAACATGCATGGACATATTCCATCATAATAAGTAACATAAATAGCTAAGCTTGATGCAGTTCGCAACCATGTTATATCATCACCACAGACGTCATATATTACTAGGAGAATACCCCGCGCGTTGCTGCGGGGATTCCAGTTAATTTTAAAAAATAAACTATTTATATTTATAGTTATGAAAATGAAATAATTTTAAATTAATTTTGATGAATGGTTTGATGACACGTCTATGTGAACAACTAAATGCATGTAAGTGGATAAATATGTAGCTATCATAATTACATGTGCTAGTGGCTAAACTGCAAGTTTAGTGGATTGCTCACGTGGATAGCTTGCATGCTGAGATAATTCTATAGTAGGGTTTGTTTATATAAGAGGTATAGATTTCGATTTTCTCTGAGACATTTGTTTTCTTTGGACGACACTGGGAATGAACTATATGAGTCATCATATATATGCAGTTGAAAATCATTCAATTACCATTCGCAACAAAAAAAAAAATCATCCAATTACAACCTAATCCATGAGAGTTCAGATGCTATTTTCCTGTTTCATCATCAAGGTAGCTCACACGGTATATCAAGATCGATACGTCATGGTTTGTGAACGTTGGAGTACCGGTGGAAATTTCACAGTGATCGCACCGGCTATATAGGGATGTTGATCTGGCATTTGGTACCGGCACACAAGGCAATGCAACGAAACGACGTGATGATCGAGTCAAGTCATCAGTTCGACTATTCAGATTTCAAGCCCCCCTCTACTACGTATACTTACATATATATATGCAATGATGCATGTAAAACATGAAGGGTTAACGCGGAATGCATTAAATGATTCATGTATCATCATGGTTTTACACATAACGACCAAGCTTGTCCACGTTATGAAGTAAATGCAATATACACAGCCACACCACGAGTTTCGTAGCACAAGGCATGAACTCCCTGCATAATTACTGTTAGGAATCAGTCACCAAATTAATTGCTCTGTCAACATCATCAATTTTTTTTTTTGACAACAGGGACTGTGGGGGAGATCCCCACAGTAGTGCCCATTTTCATTAATTTTAAAAGTACAAAGGTTTTTATACCGGGAGAACAATGGTTTACATCATCATTAAGGGAGTAGTGCAAGAGAACAATGGTGTTGGCACCGTTTTGGCAGCAGTGAGGGCGGGGTCTGCATGAGTGAAAAGAGAAACAATGATCCATTTGTCAGAGAAGAGTAAAGAGGAGGGGCTGAATGTAAAAAAATATATCTTGCTATCATGCCACATCAGCATGGAATGCTCATGTAACTGACATGGACCTACGGTGCATCACTCAATAAGTCTAGAGACCAAAATACATTTTGAAAAGTTGTGTATCTAAATAACACATCCTTACAAGTTTGATTGTTGCATACACATTTAACTCAAATCTGAGGATGAAGGTTCTGATTTTGATTCTTTTGGTGGAGGAGGTTGTGGAAGGTGAGAATGTTATTCCAAACTTATTTTTGAAGTTTTGGTGGTATATTAGTTGTTTAATTAGGAGTAAATTGCACTCATCATACGACAACTATCTAAGTGGGTGCACATTAGTCCAACATCTTTTTAATTTGTTTAATTTAATGCAATAACTATCTAGGTGGGTGCGCCTTGATCCAACACCTTGTAATATGTTTAATTTGATACGAGAACTTGCCCCCATTGGTGCATATACGGTCTATGCATTGTAACAACATGTCTTGCACACTTTAAATCATTGTACTAACATCAATATCATTACACTCCACATCGTACTAACATCAATATGTGCCAAAACTTATTAGGGACTGATATGTCCAAAAACTTGATCGTCTAGCATACCTGAGCAGATCTCATGACATGGTCCGGCTCGTTCACGGTCATGACTCAGCCTTGATAGCGGCATGTGTGCATGTGGCATGCCCTTCAACTTTTTAATATCATCTATTAAAGTTGAGTGAACGTTTAGCCAAACTCTCATATGAGTCTAAACTATATTATTGCACTATAATATTTTTTATAGGCTAAGATTTATTTGATTTTGTCCAAACGATTTTAGCTAAACGTTGGATGAGTTGAGTGTGCCATGATGTAGTAGCTTCTGACACTGAACTCAAGTGTTTGGATCGCATATGCACCAAAGAGAAAAATTTTATTTTAAATTAAACAAACTACAAGATGTTGGATTAACATTGCATCCACTTAGATAGTTGTTGTATTAAACTGAACAAATTGCAAGATGTTGGACTAACTTGCACCCACTTATATAGTTGTATTAAACTGAACAAATTACAAGATGGTGGACTAACTTGCACCCACTTGGTTAGTTGTTGTATGGTGAATGCAATTTACTATTTAATTAGCTTCTTTACTTTCACTCTCTTGCATGATGGTTGAGGTAATTATGGAAGTTACTAGATCAATTATTTAAAGGTATTATAGTAAATTTAGTAGGTGATGGACAAGATTGCACCCTTATTTTGATTCTAGTGGTCTATTAGACCAGTTTTAGTACGGTCCAAATTTCCAACACACCCTTGTTTTGGGAAAAAAAATACAGAAGAGTTTTTATGAGGACGAAACTCTCTACTCACATCACATGAAACTATTATCATCTCTAATAAATATAGTGTCTTGTCAGCATATTTAATATCCATAAAACTCCTATTGAGGTTGGCCATAATTAGTTTGGAATCTGCAGGAAGAAAGTGTGGTTTCGGGGGGCTGTCCTAGCTAAACACGGCTTGTGGCTAAGCAAAGATTTCTGACAGGGGGCTGGCCTAGCTAAACACGGCTTATAGCTAAGCATTTATTTCTAACTTCTCCATATTGAAAAATGGACGTCAAATTGAATTTGTCTTCAATTAAATGGAAATGGGAAAATAATGGTAAATTTTCAGTTAATTCTATGTATAAATCCCTGTGTTTTGGTGATGAAGGGGTTTATCTTATGCACATTTGGAAAGGGAAGATCCCTCTTAAGTATTTCATGTGGCTTCTAACTAATGGTGTGGTGCTCATCAAAGATAATCTTTTAAGAAGAAATTGGGTGAGAAGTCCTACTTCATATTTCTGTGACTGTAATGAATCCAATGATCATTTATTCTTTTCATGTAAAATAGCAAGATCAGTTTGGGGCTGGGTGGCTCATTGCTTAGGGGCAAGTGGCTTCCTCATGGGAAGACCTTTCATGTCATAGGCATTTCAGCTGTATGCTGGGCTATTTGGAAGATGAGGAATAGAGCATGCTTTGCGAAAAAAATTAACAAATCTCCTTTGGAAGTAATGTGTCTAACTACAGCTCTTATAAAATTCTGGGCAGGTTTGTATTTGGAAGCTGACAAGAAATTGATGGAAGAGGGTGTTAATCTAATGCTCAAGATAGCAATGAAGCTCACTGCTGACAAGAAGACTGAGCTATCAACCGACAATGGTGGCGCACGCAATCAAGATGGTGGCCTCTCTGACAAGTAAGTTGGTCGACTGGAGCAAGAAAAGGAGCGTGCTGAGGCGCGGCGTCAAGAACAAATGAGTTCAAATCGTCTTATGTTGTTTCATTGGAGGTAGCTTTTCTGATAGTTGTTGTCTGGGTTCGTAGCTGGCCCAAATTGTTCTTTCTGCCCGGAGTCAGGCTTTTCCTCTTGCGCAGGATGGTAAAGCGCAGTCTGTTTAGTCGTTTTAAAACTTTGGTCCTCCCTCGCACTGGTGGTCAAGTGCTCTTCTTAGGTCTGTCTCATCTTTTGCTTGCTTCCTTAAACATCTATTAGATGCTTGTATTTCCGTTTTCGCAATGTTAATGGAAATCAGGAGTCCCCATATCTAAAAAAATTGAATTTGTCTTTTTGAGACGTCCTATTTGGGTTGAAGTCTGGATGAAGAAATTACAGGCATCAGATTTTTTTTTTTGGCTTGGTCATCCCAAAATAAATTTGATTAGAACAAAATTTGTAGATTTCATTTCAAAGGACGTCCCAAAATAGATCAAGCTAGTGGCCAAATGAGGGAATCCAACTATACAATCATTAAAAACACATCTACTACCCTTTTCTTCTGCATTTAGCTCGATCTTCCAGCACTATTGTCTAGCACCTCTTTTTGACAAGATTCCAGGATAACCTCGATGTGTCCTACCCTGATGGGTCTTCCCAGCCTTGTTGTTTTAGAGCGTTCTCACTGCGTGCTAGGTCATGTGTTGCCTTAGACGTGCTAGGCCATGTGTTGCATTAGGCATGCTAGCCCTTGTTGTTCTGTGACCCGAATCAACGTCAACACATATTTTTTCTTTGAATCACAGTATAGGCACTCAAATTCATCCATTTATACTTAACCCTATGAAGGGATGAACAAAGACTTCACCCAATGTACACTTGGAAGACATGGCTAGCAGGTCTCGAGATTTTTCTTTTTATAAAAGAAGTTACAAGGGCACCTTTTGCTATCAATGGAAACAATTCCTACCGATAAAAAAGTGTCATTAAATTTTGGGATAAGCTTGGATGAACATGCATGTTCCACCACAAATAGCCTAACTAGCTTTTTTTTTTTTTTGAAAAGAGAACATATTGATATCCCAACTTCTGCATCAACATGATGCGTATGGTTGTTCCTTATTACATAGTACTATAACAAAACAGACTAAGGAATCTCAAAATAAATAGCCTAACTAGCTGAGCTATGCTAAGTTGGGAACCACATATCATTATGCACACCACTCTTCACAATGGATCAAATTTTCGTTTTGAATAAATGTTTGTTTTCTTGAGATGACAGGATATGAACTATGGGGGTCATCATATATGCGGTTGAAAATCATCCTATTACACTCAATCCATGCAATGAGATTTTAATATTATTTATATATATTTATAATGGTTTTATATATTGTGAGCGCTGGATTGCCATTGGAAATTTCACTATGGAGCGGGTATATAGGGGTAGTTGATCGCGCGTTTCCAACCGGCACAAGGCAATATATATGCAACTTCTGCCATGACACGAGTCAACTCAGTCAAGTCATCAATTCAACTCAAATTTCAAGCCCCTCTACGTACTACTGTATACTTACATTTATGCAAGCATACATGCAAACCAGGAACACGGACGAATGCATTAAATGATGCATATCATGTATGTTTACATTGTTATGTTCGTTCAGAAATAAAATGCAAATATATATAGACGGTCAGTTGGTCACCACGCGTTTGGCACTAGCACAAGGCATGAACTGCCTGAACAATTACGGTTTAAGGATTCGTAGTCAGCAAATAAATTGTTCTGTCAACATCATCAGTAAGGGACGAAGTGCAAGAATAACAAATCAATGCTGTTGGCACCGGCATTATGAGTAAGATAATCAGAGTTTAATTTGGATCTATTAGTTTTTTGCGGAGAAATAAATACATGTCAACATGAATATATGCACAGTACTGAAGGGTCTAGCACGCATTGCTGGTTGGTTACAAGTTTCAACATGCCTTGCTGGATGTGTTCTCGGTAAGCTATTTCTAAGGAACTTCTGTTATGACTAATTACTTGATGTTGAGTTGCTAATACGACTAATGACCGGTTAAGGGGCGAAGCACCTGTCAGAAGCTTTCACAGGGGCTAATGTCTATATCTACATTGAATCAATTATTCTAGCTACATTATTAAGAAAACAAATATATGAATTAAATTTGTTAAATAAGAATGAAAATGCAATGTAATTTCGGTGCATGATGCTCGACACGACGTACCATTCCTAGGGAGGTACCTATTATATATACAAGGTACCTGAAACAAGGTGCATTGCCCAAACAACAACACATACAAGTTTAGATATCTATACAAGACATCACACTCATTACCAGTTTATTTACCACCTGTATCGATCGGGTTGATCCAAGAACATGGCAACACAAGCCTCGGCTTCTTCTAGGGGTAATCTTCTACCAAATACTCCTACTATGGAAGCATCGCTAGCATGCAGCAAATGGGATGCTCGTCGCCGTCGTGCTGATGGAAATGAAATGCTCTCGATCTGCAGGGTTATATACCTCCAGCAATTGGCCAACCGGTGGTGGTAAAAAACAGCAGCAGAAGCAGCAGCAGGAGACTTCTCCTGGTTAGTACCGTTCCCCTCGATGGGCGATCCCTTGTTTTCGGAATATATTTTGCCTTTATTATAGAGAGGACGTGCTATATAATCGAGCTTAATCGACACACGTACGTGCATGCATGGATGGATATCCCGTTATTGCGTTTCCATTACTTTTGCAACTTTTCCTCCCACTCACGACTCAACTTTTGGTGCAGCAGGAGATTATCGCTCTCTATAGCTTCTCTTTTCAGCCCCTTTTCCTATTCAAAAAGTTGCTGAAAAGCTGCTTTTACGCATAGTATTAGTTATAAAAGGTAGGCTAGCTTTGATACTGCTGGCAGATGACGGCCGGGTGTCCAGCTAGTTGAGAAGCAGAGCTCCGAATCCGATAGGCTCTGCTCGATCGCTTCCCGATAGCAGACTAAGCAGAGTACGTCCAATCACCTTGAGATTGGAATTGCACACAGGCATCTAGCTAGGGTCATGAGAATTATACATTGATTTGGACAATTCCTCATGTATTCCTTACCCTACCTGTGTTTAACCCCTCCGTTAAAAAAACAAAAAAAAACTGCCATTAACCCTAGTTCGTTCTATTCGTTTGTGCGTGCATGCAGAATCAGCTGCCAAAGCTAAAGGTGTTCAGGTGCCCCATGCATTCAAAGCTGACAAATCTTCTGTGCAAGCTCCTCAGACACCCAATGAACGCAACAAGACTGCTGCAAGTATGTGAACCAACAAGTACACGCAGTTGATATATATTTTCTGAACTTTCATATACGTTTACCATCATCTGCGCTTCAGAAATACTATATTGTTGTTAACTAACGTATATATGAATTTCCTTTTTATCAGAGAAGAAGGGCCTCTCTACCTAACTACGGCGTTGAGGGATCTACCTAGAAATGTAAAAGAAGAATATATATACATGGATGCATTTGTCCGACAAATACTACAACACATATACAATGTTATTGTGTCATAGCTAGTCCACAAGGTAGATGCATACAACATATATAGTCATCCATAGTAAGATAGATAAATGCAACATCTGTTATTATTAGGTATTGTTTAATTGGTTCATACATTACCATGTATATGTTACTACTCATGCTGTTACCAAAAATAATGTAAATACGGTTTCTTCCATGAATGAAGGGAAAACACTATATACTATGCTTCCGGTATAATACATTGCAGCTGAACATATATATACAGGTGTGACTTCATTAATAGTCTGGAACGAAAGACCATACACACACGCGCTTTGGTCCATATACATTCATGGATTAAGAAACTATTGTTTGATTTGGTTGATGATCGAGTTGACAGCACGACCCAACTAGGGTTCGTTCTCTGTACCGCAAAGAGCCAAATTGGGTAGGTGTTTCGGAATTTTCGGTGATGCTGAGGCTCACGCGGACCTCCGCCGAGGGACCTTACCTTATTTAGTGCCTGTCTTTTCCTGCGACCTGCGAGCTTATACAGGGAACAGTGATGACGAAGTACGTCAACACGTAAGCTAGCTGGCAAAATCTGGGCATTAAAACACTTATAAGATCGCTAAGGCTTCGTTTGTTTAGGCCGGATTGATCCATTTCGGTGTTCAATCCGGGTGAATTGATGTGGTCTCTTTTCAATCTGAAAGGGTACTAAAATGTGCGTTCGTTTGCGTCGGAACTAAAATAGCCTGGAATGGAAACGGGCCATCTAGACCTTTGTTTTCTCTTCTAGACCCGTAATAAAACAGACCAACATAGTTGCGGAATGAAAACATGACAGGTTTGAGTGAACCACCAGGATTCACTCGATGCAGCCTAGGAATAAAAACAAGCATGTCTCTTATCAAAAAAAGAAAATAAAAACAAGCATGTCTTTATTCCTACACAAACGAACAAGGCCTAAAGCAGTATTTAGGGTACCAAACCTATGTAGCAGCCGTTATAGCTATTTAGCTTAGTGACCGCTGATTATTTTTGGGCAGTCACGTGGGCCACACATGTTTCGAAGTTGGTGTGACCTGGGGCATGAATGATGAAAGACTAGCAACTTCACCGCGGATCTAGGATTGCACTAGCCTTAAGAACTATTTGAGAGAGCTCCATGAACAGTCTGGAGGGTCACCCTAATAGCCAGCAAATTGCGGCTGAACAAAAGCGCATAAGTCGAGCTTCTCCTCCTCCTTTGTCTCACTGATGGCCTAGGACCGCATATTATATATCCTCCTCATTTGTCTTACTGATGACCTAGGAACGCACATTATACTTTGTCTTCTTCTAGTAGAGCATTCGCTAGGGCAGCACCAGCATGGCCAGTGCTCTAGGTGCGGTCTAAGAAGGGTCGGTGCTGCCGAGGGCTAGTGTGGCCGGTGCGAACTAGGGTCTGGTGTTGGGAATATGCCCTAGAGGTAATCATAGAGATGATGATATTCTGCATGTATCCATGATATGTAATGTGTCCATTGAATATCCATTAAAGACAACTTGTATTGATTGGCAATTAAGTGAATTGTTTGTGGAACTCTTTTACTTATATGGTTATTCTATATTTGTCCCTGGTCGGAGTTCATGTGAGGACACACATGAATATTAGACTAGCACATTATTAGTTGATGACTATGTTTCACAAGTCATGGACATGAAGATGTCGAACTAATAATGTGGGCACATGTATGACATGTAGGTGGGATCGACCCGACATGAGATTGTCTCTATACACATCATATACATTATGTCCTTCGACCTGAGATTGTTGTATGTGCTCGAGATGTGTATCGACTTGCTTAGGGACTGACAAACGCTACTCCGTTACTGGATAGTTATAAAGGATGTCTTCGGGTTTGTCAAGAAGCATGTTGTGAGACATAGACAATCAAGATGGGACTTGCCCCTCTCTAACGAGAGTGATATCACTGGATCACTCAAGTGATTGGATCAACAAATGCATGGCCGTGCTTGGGTTAAGTGTTAACCCACGAGTTGAACCAAATATCTTGTGGCAAGGGAATAACTTGTATATGGTCGTGGTGGTTCGTCTGATATGATCATTTGCGTGCACATAGGAGTTGTCACGCCTTGCTAGAGGCCGCTGTCAGCTATTGGGTGAATAGGAGTATTCGACCCATGTCTATGTGTGCGTGAACCCATAGGGTCGCACGCTTAAGAGGCTGGAAGCCTAATTCGGGTTGGACCCGAATTAGACAAGGCTTAGGGTTTCTAATGGGCCTCCAACTCGGGAGCACATGAGAGACGCCTATATAAGTAGAGGGGAGGGGCGCGGCCAAAGAACATCCACGCCTTTTGGCAGCCGCCGTCGCCCTCCACGCTTTCTCCTTCGCTCCTCGCGGACCTAGCAGTCCGGAGGCGCATCGCTTCTCCCTCGTACGTGTGTGATACCTCGGAGGTGCTGCATTTGGAGCACGAGGACGAACCGCAAGTGGTGGGAGGAGTTGCTGGACGACCACGCAACTGCACGGCACTGCTGCGACGCATTCGACTACATCGAGTCGTCTTCCGCTGCATCTGCGCGTCTAGTGGTAATCCCGTAACCTGTAACTAGCAGTAGATCCTGGGAGATGAGGTAGAAAAGTTTTGTTTTCTGGCTAGCGTAGCACCCTCATAACCCTACAGTGGTATCAGAGCTCTATACTGCGTCGTTATAGGTTCTGGATGTTGCATATGTGATATGCGCGGTTATAGATGAGTTTCCGATCTTGGTTCATGGTCTTGCCGCGCTGGTCTTGTAACGATCTACTCGTACCGGTCGGAATTCCGCCATCCGAGTTAAATGATACATGTAAATCCAGTCACGGTGAGTTGGAGATCAATCAGATTGATCGAATTGAACCCTAGGTCAAGTGCCGAGCGCATGTGATGTGCGGCGGTGGCAGATTGGATCAGCCACCGGGCGTCGGGTTGCCGAGAAAAGTTCTGTTCGTAAAATAGCCGTAACTTTTGAACCGTAACTCGGATGGAGACGATCTCTAAACGAAACTTGTAGAGAATTTCAAGATGGAACCAACCGAATCCCACATCGTCGGATTCGATAAGATTAATAGAATTGTGAAATAAGGTCCGCAAGATAGGGTTTTTCGCGATTTACTTTTAGTAGTCGGAATCGGTTAACTCTGTTTTGCAGGATTTCGTGACTGGTATAGCCCTTATGTGTATGTGATGCATGTATGTAATTAATTCATGGCTTGCATGTCATGAGGATGACAATATGGGCTGGAGCCATAGAGATATTGTCAAAATTATTGTAATGGCTTTGTGTGCCAAACGTGATGTCCTATCCGCGACTATGTAATTTTAATTCACTAGCTTTGGCATTAGTGATAGTTAGTCATGGCGGATTCATCACTGAAGGATGGCATACATGGATCGTGAGATGGAGATCACCATGATGAACAGATTGTAGAGATGGAGATATCGAAAAGAACAATGGGCTATACCAAGTCAAATCTGTGTTTATGTCGTTCTTACTATGTTCTACTTTGACATGCTATAATGTTTTTGTCTACATTCGTGCGGTAGTGAAGTAGAATGATCCCTCAGTAATGTTTGAGTTCATGCTCCCCTAAACCTTGCACTGTCACTGTCTTGTACAATCGGTGGTGGGTCTATGGAATTAGGGTGCCACCGATTTTCCTTGACTAGACAGGTTCATATCTGATACTTACTGCAGAAGGTTTGGTTGCTTGAACAAGGTCATCCTAACGGTTAGGGACTTTGGAGCATAAGAAGTTGGTAACCCAAGCATAGAGATGCTATCCAACAACAAGAGTCATATGCGATATGATTAGCAAAGAGTTGCTTACCGATCTATCATGTCTTCTAGCGGTGATGCTAAAGCTCACTAGTCGACTTGCTAGTTGCGGGTCTTGAATCACTAAGTTTCAATCGAGGGATATTGATTTTAGTGGGAGTAGATTATATTTGATATTATTTACTCTATCATGGATACTTTGTCTTAGTATTTTGCATTACTTTTGTTGTAGATTAAATGGCGTCTTCTAAGCAACCATTTACTTTGCGTTCAATTCTTGAGAAAGATAAGTTGAATGGAACAAACTATGCGGATTGGATCCGCAATCTGAGAATTGTTCTCAGGGCTGAGAAAAAGGAGGATTATCTAGACAACCCCTTACCAGATGAGCCTGCTGCAGATGCATCTGCTGATGAGAAAAATGCTTACAAGAAAGCATGTGATGCTGATCTTGAGATAAGCTGCCTTATGCTTGCATGTATGGAATCCGATCTGCAGATGCAGTTCGATAACAATCATTCAGCGAACGATATGATCGTGGCGCTTGAGGATATGTTCCAAACTCAAGCTAGGACTGAAAGGTTCAATGTCTCTAAGGCGCTTGCTGAAACCAAGCTAGCAGAGGGTGCAGCTGTTGGGCCACACGTAATCAAGATGGTTGGTTACACTCAGAGGTTGGAGAAGCTAGGCTTCCCAATTGGCCAAGAGTTGGCTACTGATTTCATTCTCTCGTCTCTGCCGCCCAGCTATGGAAACTTCATCTCGAACAACCATATGCATGGGGCGGAGAGGGGCTTGAATGAGTTGTGTGGCATGCTGAAAACAGCAGAGGCTGACATAAAGAAGCAAGGTGGTGGCCAAGTGTTGGCAGTCCCGAGAACAAGCCTAACTTTAAGAGAAAGAAGGGCCGGGGAAGAAAAAGGGCAAGGCTAAATATGAGATCTCCAAGCCGGCTCCGCCCGCCCCAAAGCTGGACCACCAAGCGATGCTAAATGTTTTCATTGTGGTGGGGAAGGTCACTGGAAAAGAAACTGCAAGCAGTACTTAGCGTCCTTAAAGAAGGACGGCGGTAGTAAAGGTACTCCCGCTTATACGCTTGTTGTTTATGTTATAGACATTTTCCTCGCTAACTCTTATATCAATTCTTGGGTATTTGATACCGGATCGGTTGCTCATATTTGCAATACGATGCGGGGAATGATAAGAAGTAGAAGCGTGGAGAAAGGAGAGGTTGATTTCCGCGTGGGCAACAATGCAAGAGTTCGCGTTGAACATCGGACGATGCAACTTCACCCGCCTTCGGGATTTATACTTGGAATTGAATAATTGTTATTTTGTTCCTAGCTTAAGTCGAAACATTGTGTCGCCTTCATGTTTGATGAAGGATGGTTATTCATTTGCGAGTAAATACAATGGTTGTGTTATCTCAAAGAATGATATGTTTGTGGCTTTTGCATCCATTGTGAATGGATTATTTATTTTAAATCTTGATGATGCACCTGTCTGTAATGTTAATGCTAAAAGGCCTCGGCTTAATGAGTTAAGTCCTACATATATGTGGCATTGTCGTTTGGGTCATATAAGTGAAAAACGCATGAAGAGGCTCTATGATGATGGGTTTCTAACTTCATTTGATTTTGAATCTAACGAGACATGTGAGGCTTGCCTATTAGGCAAGATGACCAAGACGCCTGTCTCAGGTTTTCCTGAGAGAGCGTCTGACTTGTTGGAACTACTACATACTGATGTATGTGGACCAATGAGCACGACACGGCTAGAGGCGGATTTCAATACTTCATAACTTTTACCGATGACTTTAGTAGATATGGCTATGTCTACCTAATGAAGCATAAGTCCGAAACATTTGAAAAGTTCAAAGAATTTCAGAATGAAGTAGAGAACCAACGTGGCAAGAAAATTAAGGCCTTGTGATCGATCGTGGAGGCGAATATTTGAGTCACGAGTTTAGCAATCATCTTAAGAGTTGTGGAATTGTTCCACAGCTTACGCCACCTGGAACGCCACAGAGAAATGGCGTGTCTGAGCGGTGTAATTGGACTTTGTTGGACATGGTTCGGTCTATGATGAGCCAGTCGGACCTACCTTTATCGTTTTGGGGATACGCTCTAAAAACAGCCGCTTTCACATTGAATAGAGTGCCATCTAAGTCCATAGTTAAGACACCATATGAGATATGGACTGGGAAGAGTCCTAGTTTGTCTTTTCTAAAAATTTGGGGTTGTGAAGTTTATGTCAAACGGCTTATATCAGATAAGCTAACACCCAAATCGGACAAATGTTTTTTCGTGGGATATCCGAAGGAAACTTTAGGATATTACTTCTACAACCGCTCAGAGGGCAAAGTGTTTGTTGCTCGAAACGGTGTTTTCTTAGAGAAAGAGTTTCTCAAAAGAGAGAAGAGTGGACAAAAGGTGTATCTTGAAGAAGTTCAAGAAGAGCCAGTCGAGAAGGACTCAACGAGTGATGCTAATGTAGCAAAACAAGTTGAGATGCCCGTGGCCACTAAGACACCTCCACAACCACGAAGATCAGCAAGACTTCGTGAATTGCGTGGGGACCTGTTATTGTTGGACGATGATGAACCTGCAACATACGCAGAAGCTATGATGGACTCAGATTCCGAGCAATGGCAGAGTGTCATGAGATCTGAGATAGATTCCATGGGAGATAATCAAGTTTGGAACTTGGTTGACCCGCCTGATGGTGTTAGACCCATCGAGTGCAAATGGATCTATAAAAAGAAGAAAGATATGGACGGAAATGTTCACGTCTATAAAGCTCGACTTGTCACAAAGAGTTTTTGGCAAGTTCAAGGAATTGACTACGACGAGACATTCCCTCCAGTAGCGATGCTTAAATCTATCTGGATCATTCTAGCAATTGCTGCCTGTTTCGATTATGAGATTTGGCAAATGGATGTTAAAACAGTCTTTCTAAATGGAAATTTAGAGGAGGATGTGTATATGATACAGCCCGAAGGTTTTGTTGATCCAAATAATCTTTGGAAAAATATGCAAGCTTAAGAAATCTATTTATGGGTTAAAGCAAGCATCTCGAGTTGGAACATTCGTTTTGATGAGGTTGTCAAAGGGTTTGGCTTCCATCGAATGAAGAAGAGTCTTGTGTTTACCAAAAGGCTAGTGGGGATTTGTTGTGTTTCTAATCTTGTATGTGGATGACATACTATTGATTGGGAATGACATTCCTATGTTGCAATCTATAAAGACTTCACTGAATAACAGTTTTTCTATGAAGGATTTAGGAGATGCAACATACATCTTGGGCATTAAGATATATAGAGATAGGTCGAAAAGGCTAATAGGATTATACCAAGATACATACATTGACAAGGTGTTGAAACGGTTCAACATGGAGCAATCCAAGAAAGGGTTCTTGCCTATGTCACATGGTATGCGCTTTAGCGACAAGCAATGTCCTTCATCAGATGAAGAGCGCAAACGCATGAGTAAGGTTCCATACGCTTCGGCAGTTGGTTCCATCATGTATGCCATGATATGTACTCGCCCGAGATGTCTCATATGCTCTAAGTGTTGCGGCAGTACCAAGGCAATCCTGGTGAGAGTCACCGGACGCTGGTTAAAAACATCCTTAAGTACTTGAGAAGGACTAAGGATGAGTTCCCGATCTATGGAGGTGAGGAGGAGCTCGTTGTAAATGGTTACACCGATGCTAGCTTCCAAAGCGATGTAGATGATTCACAATCTCAATCGGGTTTTGTGTTCACGGTAAATGGTGGTGCGATGAAGGTGGAAAAGTTCCAAGCGGGAGACCGTGTCCGATTCTACAACGAAGCCGAGTACATTGCAGCTTCGAAGCCGCAAAGGAAGGTGTTTGGATGAGGCGTTTCCTCATTGATCTTGGTGTGTTTCCTAATGCGGCTAGCCCATTGAATCTAAATTGTGACAACAATGGGGCGATAGCGCAGGCTAAGGAGCCAAGGAATCACCAGAAGAACAAACATGTACAGCGGAAATTTCACCTCATTCAACAGTTCATCAGTGAAGGTGAAATTAAGATGTGCAAAATATACACGGATTTGAATGTAGCAGATCCGTTGACAAAGGCCCTTCCACAGCCTAAGCATGAGGCGCACATGAGGTTTATGGGGATTAGACATCTTAGAGATTAACTCTAGTGCAAGTGGGAGACTGTTGGGAATATGCCCTAGAGGTAATCATAGAGATGATGATATTCCGCATGTATCCATGATATGTAATATGTCCATTGAATATCCATTAAAGACAACTTGTATTGATTGGCAATTAAGTGAATTGTTTGTGGAACTCTTTTACTTGTATGGTTATTCTATATTTGTCCCTGGTCGGAGTTCATGTGAGGACACACATGAATATTAGACTAGCACATTATTAGTTGATGACTATGTTTCACAAGTCATGGACATGGAGATGTCGAACTAATAATGTGGGCACATGTATGACATGTAGGCCGGATCGACCCAACATGAGATTGTCTCTATACACATCATATACGTTATGTCCTTCGACCGAGATTGTTGTATGTGCTCGAGATGTGTATCGACTTGCTTAGGGACCGACAAACGCTACTCCGTTCTTCGGGTAGTTATAAAGGATGTCTTCGGGTTTGTCAAGAAGCATCTTTGTGAGACATAGACAATCAAGATGGGACTTGCCCCTCTCTAATGAGAGTGATATCACTGGATCACTCAAGTGATTGGAACAACAAATGCATGACCGTGCTTGGGTTAAGTGTTAACCCACGAGTTGAACCAAATATCTTGTGGCAAGGGAATAACGTGTATATGGTCGTGGTGGTTCGTCTGATATGATCATTTGCGTGCACATAGGAGTTGTCACGCCTTGCTAAAGGCCGCTATCAGCTATTGGGTGAATAGGAGTATTCGACCCATGTCTATGTGTGCGTGAACCCATAGGGTCGCACGCTTAATAGGCTGGAAGCCTAATTCGGGTTGGACCCGAATTAGACAAGGCTTAGGGTTTCTAATGGGCCTCCAACTCGGGAGCACATGAGAGACGCCTATATAAGTAGAGGGGAGGGGCGCGGCCAAAGAACATCCACGCCTTTTGGCAGCCGCCGTCGCCCTCCACGCTTTCGCCTTCGCTCCTCGCGGACCTAGCAGTCCGGAGGCGCATCGCTTCTCCCTCGTACGTGTGTGATACCTCGGAGGTGCTGCATCTGGAGCACGAGGACGAACCGCAAGTGGTGGGAGGAGTTGCTGGACGACCACGCAACTGCACGGCACTGCTGCGACGCGTTCGACTACATCGAGTCGTCTTCCGCTGCATCTGCGCGTCTAGTGGTAATCCCGTAACCTGTAACTAGCAGTAGATCCTGTGAGATGAGGTAGAAAAGTTTTGTTTTCTGGCTAGCGTAGCACCCTCATAACTCTACATCTGGTACGGCAGGGGCTAGTGCTAGCGCTACCGGCGGCGAGATCGAGTGAAGCGCGGATAGTGTGGAGCCTACTAGCCGGTGGTAGGCTCGGTGCGGCCGATATGAGCACGTTGCGGCCCTAGGCGAGCACGATCATTGCCTGGTTGGGCGAGCCTGACAGGGAGAGGGCGAGCACGACTTCAAGAGAATAGAAGGATCAATGGCCATGATCTCTTTTTTTTAATGGCGGTCTTTGGCCGTTACCTTCAAGGAGGCATGTGGAACCGGGGTTCGAGCCCCGGCTGGCTGGCTCCCACTAGAGCAACTCAGCCACTGCGCCCCTTGCGCATCCACAATGGCCATGATCTCTTAACTTATCAATCTAGTTTATCGGCTATGGTATAGTTTTTTCTTTCACAACAAATCAATGAACAGAACGAATGAACAGTTCTTTTTTTACCAGTGACATAGGGGCTAATTTTAGCCAACTCTAAGAATCTGAATTTTAGATCCTATTTTGAACAGCTCTACTACTATGCGGTTGTGGCGGGCTCGTGGCTGAAAACAGCGGCTGTTCCGTCAGCTGGTGGGGGCAGAGGGCAGACGCGTGGCAGGCGTACGCGTGGCGGTGTTGCACTTGCACGGGAGTTGGGCTGCAACTCCACGGCAGAGAATTCCTCTTCCATCCGGACAGGGCCTGCACGAGGCCGACCAGGGGACCGTATCGGACTCGCGACGAGGACGAAGGGTCCGCTACGAACAATAAAAACAGCCCAGCCCACAAGGATAAAAACACGAGAGGGCCGGTGCGAACTCGTGTCGACTCGAGGCGACAACACGATTCGCATCATCAGCTCCCGGGCGCCAAGTCGGAGCTCGCAAACTCGCAACTTCCACAGCCATCTCGCGCAGGCACGCCGTATTTGTAACCCTAATCCTCCCCGGCCCCATCGCCGCCCATTGCCATGGCCGGCGGCAGAGGTCGCTCCCCGTCGCGCTACTCACCCGGCCCGTTCGACAAGCGCCGTCGCTCCCGCGGCGACGACGACGACGACGCACGATCCGGCGGCGCCTCCCCGAAGCGCCACAAGCGCCACCACCGTCGTTACGCCGACTCTGCGGCGGCCGGCGGCGGGGAGGTACTCGGCGGCGCTTCCGCCGCTGCGGCTCCTGCTAGGAGCCGGCCGGAGCATGGAAGAGGATGGAGGAGCAGCCGTGTTGGTGGTGCTGGATGCGATTATTATCATACTCCTCGTACACACGGGGAGAGAAGCAGCGGCAGCCACGGTAGATTGGATCGAAGAGGAAGTGCACGCGGCGGCGATGAAATCAGGGAGAGGGAAAGACGGAGCAGTAATCCAAGCCATGGTGATCATGCGAGGTGGGATCATCCGGCAGGCAACGATAGGTGGGAACCAGCAGGGAAGGATCGGCATGACAGAGCAGGCCACGCTGATCAGCATGACAGAGTAGGCCACGCTGACAGGCACAGGGATTCTACAACTACAAGCTCAGCAAAACATAGCACATCTGCATCTGATGGTTACAAGCAGAAGCCGACATTGAGATTTGGGGACATATCTATAAATGTTGGCCATAAAATCCGCAGCCATGAAGACAAGGAGAAATCCGAATCAGCATTATTGCAGTTGCAGCAGCAAGGTGACACTCGTGGGAAAGTTGGGGTGGAATCTGTACCAAGTAGCAAAAATGTGAAGGCAGGAGCAACAGCGACGGTTGCAGGCAAAGCGGCCTCTGTCTTTGTGGCCAATAATGCCAATGCTGAAAGCAAGCGCGATTCTCAAGCACTGATCTTTGACAAAGCAGCAGCAAACATCACCGCGGGAAAGCCTCCTGCTAGCGTTACCGCAAGAAGACCGCCGCCTCCACGTGCTGGGATTCAAAAGCCTTGCAGGTCTGGTGGCTTGCACAATGAAAGAAACGTTAATCCTGACGACTGGGACGATAAAGATGGCTACTACCTTTACCGTTTCGGGGAGTTGCTGGGTGGCCGTTACGAGATTACAGCAGCCCATGGGAAGGGAGTGTTCTCGAGGGTCGTTGGGGCGAAAGATCTTGAAGGTGGTACAGATGGCCCTGAAAGAGTGGCCGTCAAAATAATCCGCAACGATGACACGACGTACAGGTCAGGTAAGCAGGAGGTTTCAATACTGCAGAAACTCAACGGTGCGGACCACGACGACAAGCGCCACTGTGTGCGGTTCATTTCGAGTTTCAGGTACCGGAACCATCTTTGCTTAGTTCTTGAATCTCTCCATATGAACCTGCGTGAGGTGTTGAAGAAACATGGTCACAACGTCGGGTTTAGGCTCACTGCCGTGAGGTTTTACGCAAGGCAGATGTTCGTCGCCCTGAAGCATCTTAAGAATTGCAAAGTTTTGCACTGCGATATAAAGCCGGACAATATCATGGTGAACGAGGCTATGAAAATCCTCAAGCTATGTGATTTCGGCAGTGCTATGCTTGCCGGAACGAATGAGGTTACACCTTACCTTGTCAGTCGTTTCTATCGAGCACCTGAGATCATTCTTGGGCTGCCCTATGACCACCCATTGGACATGTGGTCAGTTGGTTGCTGTCTCTATGAGATTTGCACAGGAAAAATCTTATTCGAGGAAAATCAAACAATGAGATGCTTCGGCTTCATATGGAGTTCAAGGGCTTCTTCCCTAAGAAGATGCTTCGCAGTGGTGCCTTTACAATGCAACATTTCGACCGAGACCTGAAGTTTCAAGATACTGACGATGATCCTGTCAAAGGAAAGGTTGTGAGAAGGTTAATTTCCAACTTTAAACCAAAGGGCATTGGTTCTTATATTTCAAACATTCCTGGAGAGGATCCAAAAATAGTATCCAGTTTCAAAGATCTTCTTGATAAAATGTTTGTCTTAGATCCAGCGAAGAGGATAAGCGTCGAAGAAGCACTGAGCCATTCTTTTATTACTGGCAAGTGAAGACAAGATCTGATCTCTTTTGCCATTGTTTAGCTAATAATTAACTAACTTTGTTAAATTCTAATCAACAATATTTTTGTCTGTGTCTGGGGAGCTATGAGATCATCTGAGCACGTGGATGAGTTATGCATGGAAACATGGAAAAAGTTAGAGGTATGTTATGTTGCTTCAAAGAAAAATAGTTTGTGTTCCCTATTGGTATGGCCATTCTAGTGCGCTGCTGTCATAGTGCGCATTGTTTCTAACCCTATTAAACTTCTATCTTATAATATAAAAATAGGTGCAAAAAATATTTTCTGTATTTGAGAGTAAAAAAGGTTATGCACAAACTAAAATCAACTAGGTGAAAATAGGGTGGCAGCTCTCTTGCTTCACGAGTTGGACTGCTAACAGCATTGTCAGTCCTCGTGGTGGCCTCTAGCAAGTTGAGGAATGACCAGTATTTGCCAGATGTGACCTAAACAAGGCTTTTATATGTATCTCTCTCTACCTCGAGTAAATTTTGGTAGCTGCACCAGTACTCTTAACATAGATAAAATAATCATGAAACATTACTCAAATATTAGACACTGGTTACCTCTTCACTCTTCATGATTCATTGGAACGTTAAGATCAGCATCATTTTTAGTTGGTATGCTTGTATCATGATCGTCTACATAATCTATGTCAATATTCAGATCAATTTCAGTTGGAAAGCTTGGATTCATGATAAGCAAAATGATTTATGCTAATATGGGTGATTATTATTGATCAAATGTTCAGACAACAAGTTCCTTGTTAGCTGGTAGTAGGAAGTAGTAACAGAAATGCAAAAGCATAAATCCACTTGTAGCCTCAAGCCAGCTTACTATGATGTTGTGTCCTAAACTCGCATTGACTTGGATCTCATGCTCAAGTTCTCTAGATCTGCAAGAAAATGAACACCTCTTTTAGTAAATCCAACTAACACCAGCCCACAGCATGCTGCCCATTAACAACAATCCACACCGCGCTGCCCAAGATCATCCACTGCGCCGTCACACAGCACTCCTGGTCTGGTCTGCTATGAGTCGGTCCGTGCCACTCTGGACCACCAACTGTAGATCCTCTTACCGTTGCCTATGTGCAGCTGTGGATGGGTTTCGAGCCGCCCAATGTCGAGAGGGCCTTTATAAGAAATGCTCCATCCACGTATCGGAGCGACAGGCCTCTGTAAGTCCATGAAGCGCTTTCGTTCGAGCGTTTCGCCGTGGGTTTTAATGTTTTGGATAAGAGGTCATGTACACATTTGGATCTTTTCTATCTATGTACAACTACAAACATTTGCAGACCAATCGTCCACAGGGCGTGCGGTGGCTTGTTCGCTCGTTGCCACCCGGCTTCGCACGCCTCCCCTTGGCGTCAACGCCCGTGCTCCGCCCGACATTCCTGAATGCTCTCCCATGGTACCCTCCGGCATCAGCGCCCGCGAATACCGCACTAGGATCGCTTATCAAAACTCTACCCTAACTGCCCGCTACATCTTCAATCCCTAACCTTGCCTCGCATGCCAACCCTTCCTCCACCTCACCCCAGCCTTGTGCGCTGGCCGCCACCAGCAGCAGCGCCCCCATGACCTGCGCGCTGGGCCGTCACTGCTGTCAACGCCGGCACCGGGTGGCCCTTGCGTCGGGCCTCTACTGCTGCTGCCACTAGTGCCCTCGTGGCCCGCATGATGGGCCACCGGTCGCTGCCACCACTGGCACCTCGTGGGTTGCACGTTGGGACGCCACCCCCATCGACATTGGCGCTCCTGCGCCAGGCCTCTTCCAAGCAACGCAGCCACCATATGTGTCGTTCGTTGCCCCATGCCAAGCACCCACATGGTATACCATCTCTACTCTCTTCCTGCTATTCAAAACTAGATCTTCTCTATAAATTGTCTCCTTGCTCTCCTCCAGTCCGACGCGGTCCATAGCAGAGGATGCAGATGCCGCTCCATCGTTGTTAGTGATTTTGTGCAAGTGAGATCCATGGCAGAAGGTGATATTTGTTTCTGATTCCACCAGGGTGCAAAAACTTGACCAAGAACAACTTGATGAATTGGAATTATAAGCTATACTACAAGGTTTGTTTGTGATTTTTTTTCTTTTTGAAGTGAAGGTCTGTTTATTGTGTGATCTAATTGTGTACTCCTATTACTCCATTCTGAATTTCTGTTGGTCTATTTATACAAAAAATGTGGCCCTTTATACATGGGAGTAGGTATGATTCTACACACAGACATGGTCTTTCTCCATTATCCATAAATAAATATATAAGTAAATGAGTACACATGTCTTTAATGTCAACTGTGAGTTTTTGTCATCTGGGATCCTCTTGAAAGGAGCGTTGAAGAGATCCTCAAAATCTTGAGCATTACTATCCTACAAACATTCTTCAAAGTAAACCAATAAGCCATCTGAAAGAACGTGCACTGGCCAGCAGGCCATCAGCAATAACATTATGCTACATTACTATCCTAGTTTTTATACAAGACTTCAATAGATCATTGAGCTATCCTGATTTTCAGTATAGATGAGTAAGATAACCTTATTAGTTAGTGCCTGCAACTTTGTAGTATTTTCTGCTATAATTTTTTGGATTAGTTTTTATGAGATTTAGTTTGTTGTTTGTGCTCAGGTTTTTGTCCAGCACGGTTCCTTACCACTGACAAAACTTCTCCACAGGCAGATTCTACGGTGTTTCTTTTTTTTTTGTATAAAAACTCATAATCAGTAAGTTGTAGATATCATAGACCTAATTTCTATCATTTTTTTTCCTGATTTTGATCCGAGATGCAGGTGTTCCCTGTCTGAATATTATTCTATTGTATTGCTGTAGTGCCGTTACTCTTTTGAACTTGAAGACTTTGGGGAGAACTTAGGTTGCTCATAATATTTTTTCCCCATTGGGACATTTGTCCTCTCTTTTTCTTTCTTCTTCTTTTCTCTTTTTTTTTTTCTGAAGCAACACCCAAGCCTCTTTTTGATAGATTCAATGGAAGATAACAGGAATATTTGGAGCTTTATTGATAGCAGGGGCAAAATAGGGAAAACATATTTTTGAATCTCACTTCTAGTATAGTAGAATAATTTTAGGGTGGATTTAGATGGAAAGCATGTGGATGCGCATTTCTAGGGTAGAAGCAGCATATATGGGTGAAGTGTATGTGATATTGATATTAACCGCATGACTAACCCTAAGGATCAACATAACTTGATTTTACTCAACGCTCACGAGCAGTAAATATAAATGGAAGTTTTTCTAGTCTAACAGTATGTATATATGGTTTTTTTTTTTTGTGACTAGTATGTATATATGGTTGAGGTAGGAATATAAGCTCTCGTCATACAAGAACTCATTATATAGTATTTTTATATTTTTTGAAAGATAAAATCTTTAGAGAAGTATGGTATCTTTAGGAACAAGATAATAGCAGCTCAGATCTTCCTATATCATATCCACCAACTACCGAGACTTGGATCAAGTATTCGCTATCCACAGGTTTTAGATTCAGAGCATATCTTATATCAAAATAGTTGTGTCTAAAACTCAGAAGAGTGAGGTTGAAAACTAGGTACTTGGAAGGAATTATAGTAAAGCAATTATTCATTATTTTCATGCAAGAGATTATTCAGAGACTCCTCTTTTTATTAGCAATTTCTTTAAAACTAAAATCAAGACACATCTTTTTATTTTTCTTTCATTATTTTAGACTATAATTATTACTAATTAAGGAAACTCTTAAGGAATAAGGTAGAACTAAGGGAAGAAAATACTTAGCTCGATACGCGAGGTGCTCTTCCCACTCTTCCCTAAGCTCGATGTTGACGTAGTCTTTTAATCTTGTGATGTAATGTAGTAGACTGGCAATGAAAATGTACTTCCTCTAGTGGAGTATCGATTGATGTTGATGATTGTTGAGAAAGTTGTTGACATTTCTTAGCATCATCTTAGTTACTAGGTTGTCATCCCCCGCAGCGATGCCAGAAATGTGTGGGTTGGTATTTATAAAACTAAACTCTTGAAATAACATATATAAAGAGAAACCGCATGCGCACAGATTAGATACCATTGTAGCACTTCACCGAAAATATTTTAGGTATGGTTATTTATATTTTAACGCAAAGAGGAGCTAAGGGCTAAGCTCAAAGATGAACTTGCCATATATGATTACTTATGAGAAACCGATCACACACTCTCTTACTTGGGCTGTCCTTTACAAAGTATGAAAACCGGATCAGTTTGGACTAATTTATGGATCAACCGACGGACAGAAATTTTAGTCATAATATATTAGAAATTTTAGTAATTAAATATTAGCTATAGATATGCTTCTCTTTCGTTTCGCAAAAAAATGCTTCTCTTTCATATGACTCATTATCTATAGTACTAACCTGCGCACTGCCTAATGACTAGTATAATAATATATATCTAAACACATGGCCAAAACAATATACCTAAAAAGAATTGGAGGATCAAGCCTTACATCTAAATTATCAGCTCCACCGTGCAAGCATCCTCCACAGCCATTCGCAAGATCAAGAGAAGACAAAATCAAATAGTAGATTTTTGCTTGCTAGACAAGCATTTAGTGTTGTTCAGTCGCAGCTCATGTTTATGAGTGTCCTCTTCTAATAGCACTCCAAAATATAACCACTAACGATGTAATGATTTTGCTGTTAATTAATATAAAGTTTTCTTGTAAAAAAATATACCTAAAGAGGCTAAAACGGCTTACAGTTTGAAACATGCTAAAATGACTAAGAAATTGAAACGGAAGACAATGTATTATCGAACTATGTAGGACACTCATAGTACAAAAACTAACAATTGTTTCTATAATATAGGACACCATATCAAAAAACCATCTTTCACAATACAATTTTTTTTATCGTTGATTATATCCAATAATTCACTCCTGCTCTCTCGGATCTTTGCGCTCCTGTGTTTCTTATTCCCCGCGTCGCACCACATGGGGACGACGACCCACGACGCGGTGATCGGGGGCGGCCTAGGGGCCATGGCATGGCCACGACGCGGCGTGCGGTGGCGGCCTGGCCGGGCAAGGCGAACCGCACGGATGCAAGCTCCATAAGTGACTTGGTTGGGCACGGCGAGCCTACGCCTCAGCTTTGCTGCTGCCGCCTCAGTAGGTTGCACAGCCGCTCATTCAACCTCGCCGGCTTGACGACGACGAAACTGCACGTGAGCCATAAACAATGTTCATGTGTTGCCCTTTCTTTTGCCCGTGCTTTGTCTGCTCCAAGATTTGGACGCCGTCCAACATGCCATAGCCGCTCTTCCATCGACTAAGCCTGTCCAATCGAGGTCGCCGTCACGACGCAGTGCCAAGGAGCCATGTGTAGCCTCTTGTGGCCGGCAGGTGGAAATCAGGAGCACTCTGCACACCAAATCTGCACACACGAAAAGCTATGGTCCCGTTCAGCGGTGAAAGCTAACAGATTTCGACTTATTTCCTCTCACAAATTATTTATTTCCTCTCATAAACCACTATTAAATCTGTCATAATCCAGTTTTTAAATTAAAAATGGTTTTCTTGTCTCTCTTCGTTAATTTGCCTTCCACATCATCAAAAAGCTGAGGTGGCAGCAACTTTTGTCAAATAAACCGGGTGAGCAGTTCCAAATTAGACAGAAATAATTATGTAATCGAGAAGTTACCTCAGTTTCCAGTTTTTTTTTTTAAAAAAAAAATGGTTTCACTTGACACCCTTACAGTAAAAGAACATTTTGCAAATAAATTGTGAAAACATGTCTTCCGATTCCAAACGCGTCTGGAAAATTAAATTATATTTGGCATTGACTTTAGATAATCCTCCTCCGTATTTAAGATAAAGAAAAAGGTTCAGAAAGTTCACACTATTATGTCCTGTAATTGAATTTGATGAAATGTTTCTATGATGAGAATGTACCAAGTTACACGCCTCGTGGACTCATGGCAAATAGTAAAATGTAGACAAAAATGAAACTGCCGGGTTACATTCTCATCTCAAGGTCAGGGGTTACGGATTTCCTCTTGGATCTATTCTCTGTCTGCGGATTGTTTGCCGCTTGCTGTTTCTCTGTCATCTCAACTTCATTATCACCGTCCGGGTCTTTCAAACCTAAATTCAAATTTAGGTCTGTTCCACTGCCATTTTTACCATCCTCATCTGATGCCTGAAACAGGACAGTTTTATTATGTTCTTAAAATTCTTATCTTGCCTCAAATTTTCTATAAATATTGTAAAGATGACACACAAGTATATAAACAGCGTACATAAACGAGTTGGGAAAGATAAGTAGTTTAGGCATGTTATCGCAAGTCAGCTCATCAATCATGTGAATTGACTGCCAAGCTACATGACAACATCACTGGTTTCTCCAAATTCAGCAAGCACATTTGAAGCATGTTGAAGAGGTAAACAAGCACATGAGGATCCAATGAGTTCATGAGACATCCAAGTACATCATTTGAAGTAAACAACATGTTGAAGCAGTAGCAGGGGTGACACTGTTTGTACGGGGAGCTAATGCAACACCCAAGCATGGATTTCTAGCAGCCTTACCCTCACAAAATTTGCAACGAGTGGAGAAACTATATCATTAAGCCAGGACCGCCCTCCTAAGGGAGCTAGCTGGGATTTTTGTTTTAAATGCATTTGACGATTTGCTGGATTTACATGATCAAAGTTATGAAACTGAGGTAGGAGTCTTTCGCATGTGCTAGGTCAAATTGTTCCCTGAAGAATTGTTTGGCTCAAATACAGACCTCCTGGAGAAATGTTACTTATTTGATACTTGAAGGGAAAAAGTGTTCATTGATGAAGGTCCTATGGGGCCATGCCCTCCAAACCAAGTAGTGGAAAGAAAAGTGGTATGTTTAGTGGTTCTACTTCTGAGGAAGATGAGTATATTATGTTTAAAACTACCTACTGCTTGTATGCACACATATTGACACAACTCATGAGAATATCGTAATTGGCACTGGCTACTGGAAATAAAAACATACTTATACTTAAAAAAGAATAGGTTGCCAGATGGGAAACATCAAATAATAAATGGCCTGATGCTTGGAGATGCAGAACCATATGTAGCAACAAGGAAAGTTGGCAGCATTATTTTTTTCATAAAGAAGACAATCAACAAGGTAATCCAGATCCAAAAAATGCTTACTGTGAGAACCCTGAATGAGCAAAGCACAGATTAGTGAGCAGTGGCACAACAAAACACAAACTGAAGAGAGGGTGATTACTCAGTTGACTAGCATGACTAGGATTGGCTCACTTGCATGCAAGTATCAGTGTTAGAAGCATGAACACAAGATGTACTAGGTAACTTGGCTTCCTTGGATTGAATCTGGGAAATAAAGATTGCACACTCGGTTACATAGAGAGCCCCAACCTCTTGCTCTTAGAGGCCACCCCAGAGCATATGCTAACTGCTCTAAAGCAGATTCCTTTGATTCCTCTACCCTACTTGGCTGCCAAGGCAACCATGATCAACATGGCTGCCAAGGCATCCACCCTTTACTACTCTTAGTGCTAAAGCAAAGATAAACAACACCTAAAGCAAAAGTAAACAACATTAAAACTAGGCTAACTCTATCATCTAGTTTTCAGGATTATTGCAAGTTTCCAACCAAGAAAAATGACAAAGGAACATGCAACATATGAGTAGTAATGCAAGAAAAAAAGGTGCTGGCTGCTGGGAACTCCATGTCTGTCTAGTGCTTCATGTTCTCATATTGTGAATTGTGAGACACATGTAGAAATTTTGCATAGGCAAGGGGGCCATAGCCCACTTTAGCCTACACATAGCTCAGCCTATGTTAGTAAGTACTTAACTCAATGTTGTAAATTAATTATGATCACCACCAAAGGATCTTATTACCTGAGATTCATCCATAGGTGTATCATTGATATCAGTCTTTTCATTTGATGGCTCAGTTTCATTCGAAGATGGATCTCCATCGTTAGCCTTATTCTCATCATCAGATTTGATAGATTCTTGTCTTTGCTCTTCCATTAAAGAAACCTGTAATATTAAGATATTTGTAAATACCCATTGATTATCAACAATAGTGAAAATCCATCTGTTCCAGAAGCAAAAAGGAGAACTCGTCAATTCTAGATAGTTTGGATTTTGATGAAAAGACACTCTAACCTTGTTTATTGTAGTTTTAGCAATACTAATAAATCACAAATTTGAATGTCCCACCATAATAAAGTATAACTATGCAATAAGTGAAAGAATGAAATATGTAGAAATCATATCGGCAATCCATACACATGAATACTAAAACATTACATGGCCAAAAAGAACCACTGAAAAAAGTAGTGTACAGCTTAGATAATAACAAATGTAAGAGGTAGATAGTCTACTGACAGCCATGTAAAGCAGTAATCATATTAGATTGAGCCGGGTACAGACTATGTTTCATATTCTTGAGATATCCAAAATCTATAATTATCCATACACTTAGTGGACTAACCTAAACTGTCGGGAATCATTGATTCCTCATACTAAAACTACTACCAAATATCAAAGCAACAAAAGAACTGTACAATTTAGTGGTCAAAGAAACAACGGAGTCCCCCCAAGCAAGTGATACATGAGGCCACTGACAAGGCACAGCTGTGGATCATTGCAGAGACAAAAACATAAGCTTTTGAGGCTAGCACCTTTGGTCATTCAGGTGTTGGTCACCTTTACTTTCCTGCCTCTTACTTTGGCATGTTTACTGAGGGATTTTGTTTCATGTTCTGCTTTTGCTTTTTTCTTTTTCATCTGATTCATTTTTTAAAAACATTGGAAATAAATCAAATTAGTGGCAATATGATGCTACAGAGCTAACTTAGTGGGTGGTGCCAAAAGAATGCAAGAATATCACAATTCACGATATTTGCTGATCTATCACTGATTATAACAAATATATCGTTGTAAAACCAAGATTATATATATATGAATGCCGATTTCTACTGTTTAATAGCCATTTTGATCAAGCATAACCCAACCCAGTGACCATATAGTATATAAAAGAAGTGCAGCCAAGAACACTAGCCGTCATATGATGTGCTATTAAAACAGAGATGGTGACTGGCTGAGTGTGGCATGCTTCTTTGATCGTCCTCCATGATCTTATTCCCCTTCCACACTAGAAGGTCAATCTTCCATAGGAAATTAATACTTTAGGCTTGCATTTATATTCTGGTATATCTTCTTGTTTCAAGGACATGTCATCCGGTAGGATCTGATTTCTTATTGTATCTATTGTTGCCAGAATATCAGTTCTTAATTATTGAAATGCTGAGCCTTTCAGTCCTCAATCCAAGTAGTTTTCCTATTGCACAACATGTCCAGCTCAAAATACCCATGTTGATTAGTAATTCTGGCTACAGAAAATCATGGTAAATAAGAAAAGCATTAAATGCATTTCTTTTTTAGTTTTATCAGCTGATATATCACGCTAATGCCATAAACACCAAGCAAAACTCTCGTTGCTGTGTGTCAATGTCTGTAAACATGGTTCTTGATCCTTTGTTTGTCTTTTTTGTTTGGGTTATCTAACGCTTTGGGACATGACAAGCAAATGGCCATTTATTTTGCTCACTTTAATACAAAGAGACTCAGCTCTACAATGTGCTTAAGGAAAAGAAAAACCGTACAAAGTTGATCAAATAGCACCTGCAAAAATAACTGAAATCCAAGACCAGTTTAATACAGAGAAAAAATTGTAAACTCCACCCTAATTACACTAGGATACCACAACATCATGAACCACCCAATCTGAATGAACAATTAACTATTCAAGCATCCGCAATTATACCCGGATCAGAAATTCAAATCCGCCCAACCAATTACCGACGGAAGCACGGACTTCGCGTGGACATAAAATGCAACTAATAACTATTCGAAAGCTCAACTTGCACAAGCTAAAGTGTTTTTCAACGAAAATAAGCTAAAGATCCAATCATGTTTCAAATTCTGTTGTCAAAAAAAAAAATCATGTTTCAAATTCACACCCACATAGCGCCACTAGAAGAAACAAATACTAGCCAACCATTCTTATCAAGAATCCTCACCGGCACATACCGCCGGCGTCTCGTGGCCGCCGTCTCCGCCGCCTGCTGCTGCTGCTCCGCATCCCCTCCTCCTCCGCCGTTAGCCCCGTTCGCCGGGGTCCACTTGAACAGGAGAAGATTATTCCCGCGGGATCCTCCGCCAGATCCCGTCCCCGTGGAGGACGCCGTGCCAGTGCCACCGTTGGCGCTGGCGCCGGCGTTGGCGTTGGCGGCGGCGGGCACCACTGGTACCCACTCCTTGCGCCACTTCCTAACAGGGCCGGTGAACGTCGTCGCCGGCCCGTAGCGCGCTGATGTGCGCCCTAGCCGCGCGCCCACGCCCTCCATGCCCACGAATTTACGTGAATTCTCCGGCGAGCCCCGGGGTGCGGGTAGGGCCGGGGTTTCTGGTACACGAGCTTAATGGTATGGTGAGAAGCCAGATCTACACGGAAGAGACAAGAGAGGCGTGATGTGTTTGCCTCGTTGCCGTTCCCTGACAGCTGGGACCCAGGTGCAGCGAAGGATGATAATGGGTGGGTCGGGTTCGGATCGGGTGGAGTCTCCGAGCACCCAAAATCAAAACCCGAATCCATCCCGAACACTGATTCAAGTGAAAATCCATCACCAAAACCAAATCCAAGGAAACACGTAATCCGAACAGATATTCGAAACTCGTGGATATATAGACACATATATTCGGTAAAATTATTTTTTTGCCGTCCTTAAAAGTGCCAACTGTTGTGTGTCAATGACAAGTGGGGTCATCTGAGTTAATAACATGTGGGGTCATGGTGGCAAATGTGTTACATGCTACCTTTAAGGATGGCATGTGGTGGCAAATGTGTAAAAGGCCACATATATTCATATGTATAAACAAGAGTCAACAAATAATAAATATTTATATGAGTCAACTTTTGAACAAATTTAATATTTTTTTAAACAAGTTATTATTAGCATATTATAAAACATGAGTTTTAATTCCAAATAATTTATTTCGGATATCCATTAGATATAAACGGACGGAAAACCAAATCCGAAACCGAACCGGTAGGTTTTGGGCTCCCGGCCCCGAAAATCGTGGGTGAGAAATCATCCCCAAATCTGAACCCACAGGACCTGAATCCTGCAGATATCCGCACCAAACTCGATCCGCTACCATCGGTGCAGCCACAATCGGCTGTCTAACGCAAGAAAATTAGAATTTTACCTTTGTGTTTTGCCCAAATGCTATCAAAGTTGTGACCTTGGTTATGGCCTTTATGAGACGAGTGGTTTATGCCATAATGTCATTTCATGATTTTACACAACTTTACAAGCCACTGTCTGACGTGAGAAAATTAGAATTTTACCCTTGTGTTTTGGCCAAATGCTATCAATTTGGGTGGAATCTGATAGCATGGCTACGGACTCTAAACCGATCACCTAGTTGCAACATTGTTAAAGAGGCAAAAGAATTATTGAGTTTATTTCAAGATTTCATAGTCACAAAATGCCACAGGAGTGCTAATAGAGTGGCTCATGCTCTAGGGCAGATTAGCAGGAGAGTTTTTCTTCTTGTTTTTTGTCTGAAGGTGTCCCGTCGGAAGCCTTAAACGCTGATTGTAAACATGTTGCAGGATGAAATATAAGCTCTTCCCTGTGTTAAAAAAAGCTGTGGCCTTCGTTATAGTCTTTGTGAAACGAGTGGTTTACGCATAATGTCATTTCGTGATTTTAGACTTCACAAAATTCTAAGAGCAATCGTTCAACTTATGTGACCGTTTTACCCTTTTACCTTATCCCCTCCTCTCGCATCCTCATCGAACATCAGCTTGTCTCTCTCGTGCTTCACGATCGAGCTCCACGAGGGAGCTTTGCCCCCACATAGGCTCCTTATGCCACCGGTAGGATCTAAATGACTAGAGGAAAGTAGATAGTCTATAAAAAAAATTTTAATATATTAGAGCAAAGGGTTAGACATAAGATGGTGCTAATCAATTTTGCTATGGCTCTACTTCACCACTATGCAAGCTTCCTAATGAAGTCTGATTGATATAATCTCTAATGTCCTATTTGGATGTAGATATTGGGGCCCGAAATTGAGAATTAGAATCTGGTTTCTGAATCCTATTGTTTGGATGTTCTTGGTAATGATATTTAGAATTGGAACTCCAATACCTCGGTATTGGACAATAAAACGGATCACCTCCAATATGAAGCCTCGCCCCTCTATATTTGGGTGGAATAGGGGAACCGACGCTTCCTACGCCACCCTTCTGACCCCAATGCCTCCCTCGCCCCCAACCCCAACGTCGTCGGCCACTCCCGAGCCAAGAGCCACGTGCGAGACGCCTCACCTCCCTGGCCCAGACGCCTCGCTTGTCGCTCTCCCCATGATCTAAGAGCTGTGCACAGCCCCCAATCCTGACGTGAATCATCTCGGCCCTCTCCGTGCATGGTTATTCCTTTTTTCCCACATCTAGAGGTCCTGTTGTTGTGGTCTTCTTTTTTCCTAGCTTCAACCACCTCTTCTTCCCTAACTCCAACAACTTCTTTCCTAGCTAGCCTCCTTTTTTTTGGTTTTGCCAAGTCAAAGATAGCAAACTCTTGAAAAGAAACTCTTTTTTTACTAGGCAAATTATTTTAGGAGCTAGCAAAACTCAAGATTTGTAAAGTTAAATTTGCCAAACTCTTGGATATGCTCTTACATACTCCCTTTGTCCCAATTTGCAAGACGTCCCACTGCATTAAATTGGCTAGATTCATCCATTCATACATGCATGCGATCATGTACTGCATCTTATTGGAAGCCAAAACATCCATTAAATTGGGACAGCAGGAGTAGTCGATTAGAAAAGAGGATCTCTGATGTTGACCTGCTTAAATTGTTACCCAAGAGTTTGCCTGAGATCCCTTTTAGCAGTGCAGAACATTTTTATTTCTTCATAGGGCACATCTCAGTTTCCGAAAAACACAATCAATTCAAATAAAATAGGTTTACTATGAGAATTAGTGCATGGTTAATCTAATGATACTTAGTTGCTATAATAAATTAGTATTTTGTAGATTTTGTTAAATTTTATATAATTGTTCATTTTGAAACGTGAGTTGCGCCTTTTTTTCTCTCTCTTTTTGAGACGGGGACGGTATTCAATAGGACTTACTAAAAGCATTAATCTAGCAGTATTAGTGGGTTAATGGCAAAAGGAATACATCCGGAAATTCCTAAGGGCATGTTCAGCCCATAGGCAGGGGTCGTTCGTAAGAGTCTCCAATCTAACATAAAAACAGCTAAAAAGACAGTTCATACAATGGGTTGTCTGTTTCACTGTCTCTATGCTGTTTAATGCTATGCATGAGGCCAAGATCAATTGTGGATACTATTTTATATACCATTATGTTACTTCTTATACAAAAGAGAACACATACAATTGTGTTTATTCTTTGCTAGTGTTCTTACAGTATTGGAAGAGCTATAGGTGGACAAGGCCGATTGAATTTTACATATCTATATCTATATCTATACCTACTAATAAATCACCAAAATTTCCAACTCTTTTTTTGTTCACCTTTTTTCTGACCGCCACTTTTGTGCCGCCCCTCGATCTCCATCTCCAGATCGTACTGTGCCTCGTAAAATCAAAACCAACGTACTAAGGGAGAGATAGGAGTAGAAATAGAATAGATTTAAATATAGGGTTTCAGATGTAAAAATGCCAAAGAGAAGGAAAAGGTGGAAGGACCTTAATCGTTTTTCAAATATATTAGGGTTCCTGATGCAAAATATAAGACTTTTTCCCTTTGTTTTTCTTTTTTCTATAAAACAAAAATCCTGCCGCCACTGTATATGTTGCAAAATCATAAAAAATCCAAAAAAAATACCAAACCAGTTTTGTTAGCTTTATATAAATATGGTCTATCCACAGATGTTATGATTTATTTGGTTATACTTTATCTGTAGGTGTGTTAAATCGCCATTGTATATGTTGCACGCATCTAGGTTCAGCGATTACCGAGAAACTCAACCTTGCCACCACAAAATCACGACTTCTACATGGAGAACAGGCGCGACTTGACCTATCCCGAGCTCAATTTGGAGAGCCTAATCCCTTATATCTGCTGCCGAGCATGGCGACTCCGACTAGGATTACACAAAAGTAACCGCTTGTCACATGGATCCGAACACCACCCGGGCCCCGAAACCTTGCGCTGCTGAGAAAACACCATCGCCGCCCAAGTCTGAAATACAACAGAACCTTCCCAGACTGCGCCGCCGGGCCAGAACGGGCCGGATCAAATCAGGTCGTAAAGGACCATCCAATCTAGATCTCCCTACCCCGCGCGTATCTAGCTATCTGTCGCCCCTGTGGCAGTAGGGAAGAGAGAGAGAGAGACTATGTGTGCACTCGGTGAAGCGTTGAGAGGAGCTTCATGAGAACCTAGACATTGTACGTCTTCATGGTCTTGATATGTAACTATGATATATATACTATATTTTTTCCCGTTGCAACGCACGGGTACTTTTGCTATTGAAATCAAAAGAATAGGATAACGATCGAAGAAAAACGTGCACCGTTGGAACAAGTTCAAACTCTAAATTCTGTGATGACTAGGTGAATGCATGATCGCTTTACAATCGTGATGATCCGTCCAGCCCGGTCACCATATATCTGCCATGCAAGTTGTTAGTTGTGAGTACTAGATTCTCTAGACGTTCCGATCCAAACGAGCGTAACCACGCGTCCGTTTCGCGCGCGATGGCATGCAGAGCAACCGTCGTCAACATTACTCGATCTCAGATTAAACGTGTATCTCTCTCTCTATATAAACCGTACCAATTCCCATCTGATGCAATCATCCATCGACATACGCAGCATCCCATCCACCGCAGTTATCACAGCTCTCTTCCGATCGATCGTTCGTCCGGCGAGTAGGGAGCTAGCTAGCTATGTCGACGACGATGGCAGCGGATCAGGTGACGGTGTCCACCGCCGTGGCCACGGCGGCCGCCACCAAGTGCCACATGTTCAAGATCGAGGGCTACAAGCGGATCAAGGCCATGTACGGCACCGGCAAGTGCATCGACTCTTGCAGGTTCGAGGCGGCCGGGCGCGGCTGGAGGATCCGCTTCTACCCCGACGGGGACATCAGGGCGCACGCGGGCCATGCCTCCGTCTTCCTCAAGCTCGACGACGACGACGACGGCACCGGGAACGACGACAAGGTCCTGGTCGAGTTCAAGTTCTCCCTGGTGTGCCACCCCGGCGTTTGGCCGGGCGACCAGCCGCAGAGCGGGACGCTGACGGGGACCTTCAGCAGCAAGGCCAAAAACAAGGAAAACCAGGCCCTGGGCTACTCCCAGTTCATGATGCGCAGGGACCTGGAGAAGTCGAGGTTCCTCAGGGACGACTGCCTCGCCATCCGCTGCGACATGGCCGTCCTCGACAGCCCCGTCGAGGTCAAGGAGCAGGCCGCGCAGGCGCACGACCTGAAGAGGCTGGGCGTGGCCTGTGACTGCAAGGATGACGCGTGCAAGAGCTATCACCGCAGGAACGACTCCTTCTCCTCCAAGTGCAGGGAGGCGCTCCTCAACCTCTTCATGGGCTGTTTCCACGTCTGAAGAAGAGTGGATCCATCAAGTTCCTCGTCGGAATCATCCCATCTTATTATTTTTATATTTCTGTTTCGATTCGACAACCACCATTTCGAGTATTTCATTTCATTAGACACAAGTAGTATATTGTTCCACAATTTTATTCAGATCCATCTGGAGTATCCAATAGACACGTGTTCCCCAATTTTATTCATATTCATTTCGAGTATTCAATAGAATGTGTTCCTCAGTTTTATTCATATCCATTTCGTGTATTCAATAGACATGTGTTCCCCAGTTTGATTCATATCCATTTCGAGTATTCAATTTTTAGATGAAAATTTCGAGTATTCAATAGAAATGTGTTCCCCAATTTTATTCATATTCGTATCCACCCAGGGTGCTAGCTTGTTTATGTATACATTATTAGAATTTCCCCATGTTTACTGAATAAACTGAATCCTAGTTTTGAATGATGTGTCGCAGTGAATTGTTAACTCCACTAATAATATAATGAGAAAATTCGCAGTATATGTACCATGACCACTAATAATCTAATGAGAAACTTCGCGGTATATATACCATGATTAATTTTAATTCATTGAATTTTTTAGAGTTCTGGAGCAGCTTCCCCAGTCCACGCATGACACAGTCTAATTCAAGATCATGCACAACAGCCTCCCAGTCTTTGAGCATGGCCGGTCAGCATGCATGGCCTGCAGCAGTTACCGCAAAGTGCGCCCATTTCTAGTTCTAAAATTTTAATAGAAATTCTTAGATTCCAAAATGCACATGAGGGCTGTTTGTAGGTCTAAAATCAAATCTAAAAGGGAGAAAAAAATCATCTCCCAATTCTAAAATTTTAACAGAAATTCTTAGAGCATCTCCAACAGATTATCTAATCTGTTTTCTAAAGCTAAATATAGCTATTGTTCAACGAAAAACATCTCCAACAGATTAGCTAACCTGCTCTCTAAATTTAGCCGCTAGCCATTCCGTAATTTTCGCTAGCTATATTTGGATTGCCAGGATTGCTCGCTATTGCATATTATTCATGCGCTAGGCGCCCCCTTCCCACACGTGGCGTCCTCTCCCCCATGAAGGTTCCTTTGTTGTTGTCTCCTTCCCAAAAAAAAAACATCTATTTAAATGGTGTGGCACCTTAAAGAAATACACATCCGATTTTAGAGAGTCTGCTGCAGTAAGTAAAGATTTTGAGTAGCTAAATTGATTTGGAGAGCCATTTTTCTATCTTTTTAATAGCCAAATTTAACTAGTCTCTTGGAGATGCTCTTAGTTTCCAAAATGCAAAAAAATCCTCTCCAAAGGTATCCTATATCCCTTCCCCATCTTGGCCTCAATCGTCAGTAAAAAGCGCGCACACTAGCCCTGCGACTATTTGTACCTACAAATATCTAGAAAGTGCTTCTCATTTTACCATCCCAAGAGTTAAAACCAATATCTAGAAAATGTTTCTCATTTTACTAATTTTCAAATGGTTTTTGTTATTTATCAGTCGACTGACTTTCTCTTTCAGATCTGTCGGATTGTGACATGCAGCTAAATTTGAATGATCTATTTTTGTTAGCAAACAAACGTGAAGTACTAACGAGGAAGTTGTCTGTTAAAAAAGTTGACAGATCTGTGCTTCATGAATTCTGTCAACAGATAGATAAAGGCTCCCATTTTTAAAATTCCTTAATTCCTAGAGTGCCTATTATAGTGCAGTTGCACAAGGATTTTGAGGGGGGATTTACAGAACCAAGGTGGGGTCTCCCTCCACCCGGTCTCAAGGAACAGATAAAAGAAGGCTGTCTTTTTCTAACATTTGGAAGTTACTCCCTCCGTCTTGTAGTATACTCTCTCCGTTCTGGAATAAAGAGGATTCTAGCCTTTGTGAGTTGTTCCTAAATATAGTACATTTGGGGAACAAGATGATAATATTTACCTAAACAAGAGTACGTAATTATATTTTACAAGGAAGGTAACTTATTTGCCTGCCATATTTTGTATAAAGACAAAGAATTCAACCTTTAATCATGCGGAATAAAATCAGATTTTAATATATTAGGAAGGTAAGTGAGGGGTACATGCGTCTATTGCCATCTCACTTATTTTGTCTTAGAATAGCTAGAATGCTCTTTATTTCAGGACGGAGGGAGTAGTACATTATAGCATTCAAAATTTGTCTTCAAATATAATGGATTTTAGATGATAAAACCCAATTTAACATTAAATACTTTTTATTTATTAACCAAAACCTATTAATCATGTTTTTTAGAAGAAACATGTATTAATCTTAGCGGATTACACCAGGCCTTTTACAGACAGGACCAAAAAAAATTACAAAGAAGTTTAAAACTCCTGTTCATCTTCCTCGAAGCCTTCAGAGATCCATCCGTCACCGCCATCAAAGCCGCATCCCAGTTGTCATCGGGCACCAGAGCCAAACTCCACAAGGTGGTGGCCGCAGAAGAGGACTTACTCTGGGCGAATCAGCCGACGTTGCCTCCCAGGCGCATCGGCCAACTCATGTACCCACGACGCATCCTTCGATACCATCGCCGGCAACCCGAGCAGAGCTCAGGTTTTCACCAACAAACATCTTCCTCGAGATTAACAGGGTCAACAACATCATCACCTGAAGAAAACAACGATGCGCCGGCCCTCGACTCCAAGAGAGGTCTCCCCAGCCTCTCCGTTGACGTCGGAGTAGATCGCCATCGGAGAACGGAAGAGGTTGGGAGAAATTATTTCGCTGCGCCGCCACCGCTTCCGCATCGCCGGCGTCGCTAGAAAAACCAAGCAGCAAAGGAGCCACGCTCCTACGACAAAACCTAACTCCTCCGCCGAACATCGACGGCGAGCAAACCCTAGACCTAGGACTCGACTAATACTCTACGAAGACAGGAAAACTGTAAACGAGACGGACCCTGTCACATCCGGCCCATTTGGCCCGTAGTGGCCCATGTGTATTAATGAGATGTTGTGGAGAGTTTATTCCCACCTTGGTTGTTAAAGGTGGGATAGACCAACATATAAGGCTTGTAGAGTCCATCCCACCATCCTCGGGTTAATCCTTCTAAGCGAAGCAAGGACGAAAGCTTAAGTGGGATGGTGTGGCAGGTATGTTTCGCTCAGCGTGCAGAGTGAAGCTGAGCCGTTTGGACTCTGGGGCGTTACAGACCCCCACTCCGCGTCACCACCAGCAGTGAGGCCGGAGGCGAGGGAACGGGGCCGCAAGCGATGGCGGCGGCGGCGCCTCTCGGCTCTCGCGAGAGGCCCCTGTGAAACCCTAGGCGGCCTCTAACCCATTAATCATGTTGAGGCGGCGCCTCTCGGCTCTCGCGAGAGGCCCCTGTGAAACCCTAGGCGGCCTCTAACCCATTAATCATGTTGATCATAGCATCTGATTATGAAATAAAATGAGGGTACATGCATATTTGCTAAAGAATAGGAAAGTATGAGGTACTCTTGGAGATGATTTTTTTTTTTTTTTTTTTTTTTTTTTTTTTTTTTTTTTTTTTTTTTTTGCAAAAAGACATGGATGGCAAAGAGATATGGGGTACTCTTGGATATGCTCTACTGTGTGTGCAAAAACATGTGTGAAATGAATATGATTCAGATATTTTCTATTATTAGAGAAATGCCCGGAAGTATTTATAATTATAAGAAACCCAATATTTTCATCAGCAGTTCAATAATGCCTACTCCGATCCGTGGCATTTCCAAGTGTACTTCTAGTACTCTGTCCATGTCACAAGTATTTGTCATTCTATTTAATCGCACACAAAATAAGCAGCATGAAAAGAAAAAGGAACTATTCTCTATTTCACACCTGGGCTGGGCACCAACAAAGCAGGTAGGCAGAGGCATGCAGAAAATGCGACTACTTCCAATTTGAGTACTTATTATTGTAGACTACAAAAATGTACAGTTGATCTATAGGGGTAATTTACATAAAAATGTACATTTCATCTTCCGAGGTCATCATCAGGCGCCTCCTGGCCGGCGGTCTCTGCCGGCAGCTGCTGGACAAGGACAAGCGCGTCGTGAACCGGAAGCATGACGAGGATGACAAGCGTGGCCTCGGCGGTCACCACCACCGCGACGAACCCGACGAGGCCGACGGTGGGGGACGTGTACTGGTGCATGTCCCACACCGAGGTCCAGGCGAGCGCCAGCACCTGCAGCGGCAGCGGCACGAGGATGAGCACGGAGAGCGCGTACGCCCTGGCGCGCAGCCGCCTGTTGATGGCGACGGCGGCCACGTCCCAGCACGCGGTGGCGAGCAGCGGCAGGTAGACCGCGACGAGCGCGAGGAGCAGCGTGGCGGCGTACGCCGGGTACGCGCAGTGCCCGGCGCCGTCCGCGGCGTTCGCGAGCTGGCCCGGGTACGCGGCGACGTCCGCCGGCGTGGCAAGCACGACCACGTGCGCGGTGAGGAACGGCAGGCAGGCGAGCGGCACGGCGAGCGCGGCCGCCGGCAGCCGCGCGCCGCCGACGGAGGCCCGCAGCAGCAGGAGCACGCTGGCGAGCAGCCCCGGCTCGGCGATGCCGTGGGCCACGAGCGGGTACGCGAGGCACGGCATGACGTGTCGGCGCGGCGGCAGCATGCTGATGGCGCCGCCGCCGCGGAGGAACGGGAGGCGGAGCATCTCGGCGGCGGCCAGGAGCCCCACGAAGAAGGCGAGCAGCAGGCGTGGCCCGAACAGCGACGGGCCGAGGTCCAGGATGCGGCGCAGCCGGCCCTGCTGTCGTCCCGCCGCGTGCGCGTCGAAGGAGACGACCACGAACGACGCCGCGACGGCGAACGCCGTGATGCCCACGGCGAGGCCGGCCACCGCGATGTCCGCCGCGCCGGCGACGGGCGGCGCCGTGAGCGTCCCGGCATCGAGCGCCTCCGCAACCGCAACGCTTGCCCGCATCGGTTCTTGGCAACTTGCTGAGGTCGGGTCCTGGCACCGGCGACGGCGACGGCGACGGCGCGCTCGATCTTGGAGCAACCACGACGACCGCACGGTTTCATATCAAACCGAATTGGAACGTTGGCATCGGTCAGCATGCATGCAGGAGCCACAAGACCGCGAAATTCGAATCTAATAGAGAGAGGAGGAACCAGCTGCCATCATCCTCCTAATTGCTGCCGGCCGGCGTAATCTCTCATAAGTAGAAGCAAGAAGCAGATGCTTCAATTGCGCAAACGGCAAAGGCAGGAGATCATGTGATGAATTAGAAAATTTAGTCTCTCTCCACATAGGAGGCAGGATTATTGCATGGGACACTGGGGATCTTTTCTTAATTAAGCGTTGCCAGTTAATGATGACACTGTTGGATCATTACGGTTTTGGTGGCCGCCGTCTTAAAATAACAAGATTGCTGTCAGGCATCCAAAAATGTAACTGCACGTTTGGAAAGCTTGTAGGCCGGAATGCCGCTAATTCGGCGTCCAAAAATGTAGCTGCACGTTAGGAAAGTTGCTCTCTACGTACCTGCAGGCCATATATTTATTGTTATAATAGGAAATAATTGTATTAATATGATAAGATAGTCCTATTTTATAATAGGAAATAATAATATGGAAGAATCTCTGAATCATCTTTTCTTCCAATGTCCTTTTGCTATGGCCTGCTGGAATTTGACTGGATTGGCACATTTGATTCAGGATATATGCTATTTTAGACTCTATTCTTCTTTTCAAAATGCAGCTTCATACTTCAATTTTCATGGAAATAATAATTGCTATGTTTTGGGTAATTTGGTCAGCTAGAAATGACCTCATCTTCAGATAAGTTCAGCACAAGGTGACCTTCAAGCATGAGTTGGCCCAAATTAAACTTAGAGCCAAGGAAAATTTAAAACCTCTGTTTGATACATGGCTAGTCCACTTTGTGTGATCTTTTTTATTTTCCTTGTCACCCTTTTTTGTTTCATGAGGCATGTTGTATAGAACCTTTTGTTTAAAGCTAATAAAAATACAGTTGGGGGCTCCTGTATGCCTTCAAAAAAAAAGGAAATAATAATAATATGACAAGGATGTTGGACTAAAAGAATACTTCGAACAGTTTATCGAACATAACGTCACTGTCACATGAGTTTTGCTTGGAAAAAAATTAATTAAAATACTCCATTACAAAGTAAAAGTCATTTTGATTTTCTAGATATATAGTTTCTATATGTAAATAGATAGATATACACCATGTCTGGATTTATGATAAAATATATTTTTTAGAGAAAAGGTTGCCCCCGCTTTATTAATCATAAAGCATTCAAACGTTTAAGCTCACAACATTGCTCGTTTAGCAGAATCCAAAACGTAAGGCCTAACGCCGACCATAGCAACATTAAGCATATTGATAGCGGCACAACTACGATTACTCTCTCACACTTGCTTGTATCATCATATCGGTATATAGTCATGAGCCAAAGGATGAATAGCCGAAGATCCTAAGTCTGAACATGCCTCTGTCTCCCATCTGATCCTCAGTGGCTGCCTGGTTGGTTCGCCTTTGCCTATAGCTTAAGTATCACTTCCTCTACCATCAAGTCTAGATGTTGATTGTACATTCGACTCCATCATCTCAAGTGTTGCACTTCTACAATATCGACGTTAGGTGAGGCTGCTTAGTCAAGACCTTGTTTAGGCGTGTATCTTTTGACTCTTCTATGCTTAAAACTCTTAACTCCTTCGGCTTATTTGTTTTATATTTATTGTTAACAGAAAGTTAGAGTTTTCTTTTCTTATGTATACTCCCTCTGTCCTATTTTTATTGACCTTTTAGCTTTGGCCGAGGTGCATTGAAGTTTCTTTGTACCAGGATAGTGGTTGTGTCTATGTATGGCCTTGTTTAGTTCTCAGAATTAGTGTCCAGATTCACTATGCAAAAAGAAGATTCTTCGTCACATCAAAATATCGACACATGCATGGAGTACTAAGTATAGATAAAATCAAAAACTAATTGTACAGTTTGGTTGTACTTTGTGAGACGAACGTTTTGAGCATAATTAGTCAATATTTGGACAATTTTTATCAAATACAAACGAAATGCTACAGTGCCGCTACAGTGATCAAGTCTAGAATTTGAGAAGTAAACAAGACCTATATTGATAAACCTTTGAATCTGGTCACTTGAATGGAGTGCTAGAACGAATTACCGGGAAGAGGGAGTAAAATATAAGATAGCAAGCTGCTCTGTTTTCTTGAGAATCAGAATCACGATCACGACATGTTAAAAAAACACGATCACGACCCATTTGGTGGGTCCCACACGGTAGCTCTGCTCGACGGTTTGGGCCGGACCAATCGAGGCCGAGGGCAGCAGCAAAAGGGCCTCCGACTACCGGCCTTCGCTTCGCTAGAGAGGAACGAACGTAAAGGGTGTGGTTGGTTTGTTTCTTCGATAAGGTTGGCTAGCAAAACGTAGCCATGCCAGCCCTAGCCTGGTTCAACTAAGCCGATTAGCAGTTGTTTGGTTGTCTAGATTGAGTTAGCTTGGCTAGACAAAGATTTTATTTGGTTGGATGGCTTGCTCTGTATACAATCACCTCTTCTCTAAGAAGGTAAACTCACCCCCTTGAGGAATTTCATAGAACAACTAGAGGGCATGGTGACAAACATGTGACCATCACACCATTTCATCGAACAATTCACGGGCATCAAGCAGAGCACACAGTCACAGAGCACGCGATGGCCATGAATCAAGCAAGCAAGCAAAGCCATCACGCACGCACACAAGCAAGCAAGCAAGCCATCGTCGCGTCACCGGCGTCCGCGTGCAAGCAAGCATTGTCGAAGTTGAGCATCGCCACCCGTGTCCGCGTGCCACCATCGTCTGCTGCCGAAGCTGCGTGACGGCGAACGGTCCCGAGCAGGCACGGCGAGCACGGAGAGAGCGGACATCCCGGAGCACGGCGAGCACCAGCATGGCGAGGAGAAGGCGGCAACCCGACTTCTTTGTGAGACTCGTCATCAAGTCTGGCTCCATCCTCGTCGAATCCGCATCCTCTTCGCCACGGGGGATCCACATCCTCTTCGCATCGTCGAATCCATGGCAACCACCATCTCACGGGGGAAGGCAGCGGGAGCCCCATCCTTGAGCGGCCGGGGAGCCCCTTGCCTCGTTTCCTCCGGGGCCGGCCGTTGGCGGACCTACGCGGGGGGGGGGGGGGCAGATGAAGCCCCAACCTTGGGCGACCGGCAGCCCTCACCCCTGTGCGGCCGCGAGCTCCGATGAGGGAGCAGGAGCACCGGGCACGGGCGGCGAAGGAGAAGCACCAGCGCGGAGAACTTCGGAAGGAGAAGGACGACGCGGTGAGAGGAACGACCACAGGAGCTGGCGCAAGCCAGCCAGCCTTTGAACGCCTGATTCGGGCGTTTCCCCCTAGCCAGGCTATCTCGGTACGGTTGGCTCTTTTGGGCGGTTGGGCCAGGTCAGGACCACTTGCAAGGAAACCAAACAACAAAAAACTGGCCCAAAACTAGCCTGGCTGGCCTTAGCCAGGAAACCAAACACATTCAAAGAGACGTTGGGAGAGGCGTGGAGCTCGCCGTCGACGCAAGGTGTCTCCGCCTCCCCTCCTCAGGCCACGCCGCGCTAGTAGCCGTCTCCCGCGAGCCCCGCCCCTTCCGTGCCGCCCCCTTCTCCTTCTCTGCCGCCTCGCCTCGCCGCGCCGCGCCGCGTTATGGGAGATTGACCCCCTCCATCGCTCCACAGATTGAGGTTGCCTGGTGTTTTCCGGGAGCCCTTGTCTAATTGGCTGGCTCTGATTTGGTCCTAGTTGAATCGAGCGTGTGAGCTCGTGCGCCTGACGGGACTCGCGCAGGTTTCGGTCGAGTTCGCACATAATAAAAAAAGGGAAAATTTTGCTCCAGGACACTTTCAAAAATAAGACCATCTTTGCGGGATTCTCCTTCGCAAGTTTTGGCTTACTTTGTTATAAATAACACATTTACTAAAGTTCAGGCGCCTGGACACTTTCAGGCGATGAGTCCAAGGCACGATATACTACTTTCCTACTGAGATTACAAAAGCAAGAAGATGCTTATGACCATGGTGATCAAACGTCGCCTGGAATTTTGCAAAAGACCAGACGACTGTTTAATAGTAATTCCCTATAAATAAATAGATGCACAAATTGAACAGACGGAATCCAAATTTGGCATTGCGGTGGCCTTACCTTCACTTCACTGTGTTTGGACTCTGAGCTGGTGTAGCAAGTGGATTTTGGTTCTTGCGTGGTCCATTTTCTAGCAAATGCCAGATGAAAACACAATTGTTGCGACTCTTCAAGAGTATAACCTGTGTGTCCACTATCCTATTCGGGATTTTTTTTTTTCTGTGGCCTCCTGTGAAAATCAGCTGTGGAGAGGGAAATTGTTGGCTTTATGGCTTTGTGACAGCGAACAGCAAAACCTTTTAATCCCAAACAAGTGGTGCTATGCTACACAACCTATAACCTAACAAGAGCCTCCTAAAAGAGGATTAAAAAGTAAACATTCTGTGTTGGCTGTGGAAACTGATTTATATTGTTTCTTGTGGTCCTTGATATAAACCTCTATTTTACGGATGACAACTGATTCGGTCCAAGTTTTCTATCCAAGAATTATTTTACCTAATGATTAAGGCATGGAGTTCTTTTCTTTGTTGCTGTAAATAAATAATGTAAATATGTAGCTTAACTATGTCCTGTACTTTCAGGCTACGAGCAATTTCAGTGTACCAGTCAAATTGGATTTCTAGCATTGGTGCAACTCAAAGCAATCTTGCTAATGAGCAAATGGGGTCAGGGGACAGTGGTACAGTCCCTCTGGATGGAGGAAACAACAACCCTAACATAGTAGCAAGGCAACGGTTACGATGGACAAATGAGCTACATGACTGCTTCGTGGAGGCTGTTACACAACTTGGCGGGCCAGATAGTAAGTCCTTGTTGCTTCAGCTTGTTTCTTGCTTATCCGATACACTTTGGTCATTCATATTTGTACCTAGGTCACTGGAGAGTTGTAATGCACCTTATATTTCAATGAGCAAATGGCGATACATATTCTTCCATCTCCCAGTTCTTCCTACATAACCACATAACATTGTTTAGTATAACCAATTAAAGTATCCAGTTATCAACCTAGTACCTTACAGGCTTGGCGGGCCAGATAGTAAGTCCTTGTTGCTTCAGCTTGTTTTTCGCTTATCCGATACGCTTTGGTCATTCATATTTGTACCTAGGTCACTGGAGAGTTGTAATGCACCTTATATTTCAATGAGCGAATGGCGATACATATTCTTCCATCTCCAGTTCTTCCTACATAACCACATAACATTGTTTAGTATAACCAATTAAAGTATCCAGTTCTAAGCTACACAAATATGGCAGTAGCTAGAGTTCAACGCATATAACAGTATCAGCTTGCAAGAATAAATGACATTAGCACATTAACAAAGTAGACAATAGACATTGGCCCAACGCCCAACTTTCATACATAGATGAAGTATTAAACTACTCTAGAAAGAAGAACACCTAGGTGCTAGGTGAAGGAGGTGCTAGTCTGTGGTATGGCCTAGTGACCTTAGGGCGTAGGAGTGGGAAATTAGGGGACGAGGCTTGAAGCGGCGGCGGCGGATTGGCGGCGCCGTGGCTCGGCGCCTTGGCTGGAGCTTTGTCGACAATAGGCTGACGGTGAATAGTATGCCGGGTGCCCAAGGGAGACGAAGTGTCTCAATCCCAGGCTAACTTCTTTCATTCATGATGTTCAATACAAATAGTAGTGATGATACTAAGTTTAGCAAATACAAAGAATGAGTAAACTAAATTGAATAAAGATCCTAATTTGTAGGACCGAATTGACTGTCGCGCGGTGCGCCGTGGTGACCGCGCGCTGGTGACGTTCCTCAGCCACTCCTCCGTTCTCGGCGTTGGCAAACCTGCCCGGTCATAACATCTCTCCCCCCATTGACGAACAGCTCGTCCTCGAGCTGAAAGTCCGGGAAGAGCTCACAGAAGGCCTCGACGGGTTCCCAAGTTGCTTCGTCGTCAGGGAGCCCTTCCCACTTGATCAAGACATGCCAGACTCCGCGACGGAGCTGACTGCGAATGGCTTGGGCCGGTTGCTGAAGTAGACGTCCGTTCCGTAGAGGAGGCAGTGTTGGGGAGCTATAGGGGTCGGCCCCTGGAATGGCTTGAGCACGCCGACATGGAAGACATCATGAAGGCGCGCGTTGTCGGGCAGGCGGAGTCGATACGCGACGGAGCCGATCCGTTCCACCACCTAAAATGGGCCCGTAAACCTGGGGGACAGCTTGCCGCGAGGTCCCGGCAGTAGGGTCTGAGCGGGGCGGTGCAAGAGTCACAGGAGAACTGTTGGCGGTCCTTATCGACGATTTTATACCACCAATATAAGACTAAAAAGGGAGAATTATTTATTTTTATACACATATACTTTTGCTATTGACCGAATTCCACTTGTACCGGTAGAATTGACACTTGCAGGGATTAAAGCCAAATACAAGAGGAATTATAAAGAAAACACGCTTTTCTACAAAGCGTGACGGGGGGTCAAAGAGCATAGCCCACCGATCGGCGGCAGTGCGGGCAAAACCAGTGACATGGGAGTGGCATAGCCCAAACACCAAATCATGGTCGAGTTTGTCTTGGACTGCACGAACATGTTCGGGTAATTTGGACGCCACGGATTCATACGAACTCCGATTGAGACAAACGACCCGGCCACGCGAAGCTAACGACGAGGCCCACAAGCCTGCAAAAGATGAGGCCCAGCAGAGCCACCCTTGGCGCGGCCGCGCCAAGGGAGCGAGCGCGCCAGCGCGAGAACCAAACTGGCCAAGCTTCGTTTGGAAGGTGTTATGGCGGTTCCTTATGGCGGTTCCAGGGTGTTTCTATGTTTAGCTACGCCGAACCGTCCTAGTTGAACAATAAAAGGGGAGAAGAAAACATTTCTCAACACACACCACATTTAAGTCTCTCTCCCTCCACTTGTATCTTCTTCCTTAGTAGTTTTAGTTATGTAGTGGAGCAAGGCAAGCCTCGTTGTCGAGCTTGAACCTCTAGGAGGATCTCGGTATGAGTAATATCAAGGTCTCTCTTATTCGTTCTTGTTCTCATATGTTCTTGTTCTAGTTCTTAGATGTTCTTGTCCTTAGTATAGTTATGTTGTAGAACTAGAGCATAGTTCTTATGATATGATCTTGGCATATGAACTAGAGTATAGTTTATATGTTTTGATCTTATCGTATAGAACCTAATGTTTGACATCAGTGCATGCATGTTTAGACCTAGAGCTAGGTTGTGATGTTGAGATCCATCTTAGCGTAGTCTTGGTTAATGTTAGCTTGTGGGTTCGTCGTCCGTCCCCGTGGTGGATGCTCTAGTAGAGGGCCCCTGATAGAGACGGGTCACCCTGTACGACGCTAGAGCAGTAGTCGCTAGCGTAGACGTGGTATCTAGGCTAGAGGCTGCCTTCGTTTGCCTTGTACTCCACGGTTGAGGTGGTAGTTGGCAGGTGGTGACAGCCCTGTCCGTCCCTTGTAATCTCCCACGTCCGGGTACGGCGTAAAGCTACAGGCCGGCATCACTTGGCAGACCAGGTGCGATCCGGTGCCCGAAGTAAGTTAACAGTGGCCCTGGCTATCTTAATGTAGAATCTCACTAACATGCATATGTTTGTGTGAATGTCCGTTGTCCTAACATGGTTATGTGGGAATGCCTGCTCTAGTTTAGGTTATTCTTTATTCTTTCTCTTATCTTTATCCTTGAGTTTGGCTTGAGTGTGTGTCTGTTATCCAACTACCGATCTTACTTTACCCCTGTTATGAGTATTGGTCTGCTATGCAATCTTGTTATCTTGTTCATGTCCAAATTAGACTCTTTTATACCATGCCTTCCTTTGGGAGATATAAATAACGATACCCTGAATACTTCCGGATGAAATGCTACAACGGTATTTCCGTGCGCTTGCGGACTTGTTCTGTAAACGTTGCAGAATACCAACCGGCGTTTCTTGGCGTTGTTGCTGATTCTAGTGATGACGTTAAGAAATGCCAACAAGCATTTCTGGTGCCGTTGTCGGGGATAGACTTTTTATCTATCTTTGGTGATTGGCGCCGTTGCCGGGGAAAGACTTTTTATCTATCTTTGGTGATTGCGCTAAGAAATGTCAACAAACATTTCTGGCGCCGTTGCCGGGGATGGACTTAAACGTCCATACTTGGTAGTGACGCTAAGAAATGTCAACAAGCATTCCTGGCGCCGTTGCCGGGAAAGGCGTTGGTTAAAAGAATTTATTAGGACATGCTCATGATAGCTTGCTTGTGTTGTAGCCATTGCTCATAACGAGAAAAAAATTATTTTATAAACAAAATTATATTTTATATAAAAAAGTTTTTTTATAAAACTATTTTAAAAAAATATTTTTGTTTCAAAAATACTTATATAAAAAATTATTTTACTAGTTTTGAGTTATCCTTTTTACAAAATCAAAATATAAATATTTTTCTTTGCACCAAAAAAATAATATTTTATTAAAACCTTGGTTTATTTTCAAAATTTTTGCATGAAGTATGTTTCGGTTTGGAGTATGATTGGTGCACGATCATATCTTCATAGGTTTCTCAATTTAAGCATGGAGCTTAGATTGAATTGCCTACTTTGATTGAACGACATGTTTGATCACTTGTTTCGAAACTACGCATGTGATATTTGAAAAATTATGCCAAGCCAAAAAAAAAATCTCCTTCATGGGACAAGTTCTTTAACCATGTCGATGGAAGCCAATCATAGCTTCTGGCTACAAACTTCGTCCCGGTTTTGGCGGTCAAGCTTATGACCATAAAGCAAGCACTGCCGGGAGGTACCCCAGATTTTCATAAAAATAAAGAAGCAATTCTTTTCCCTTACCAATAAGGCAAGGAATGTTTTCAAGTTAGTATGCACCTTTGGATATTCTTGGTCGCTAACCATTTCAGGTGGAGATTAAGAAGAACAAGGGACATATGATACATGAAGACAGAAGAGTCACATCAGATAAACGCTTTGATGCCTTTGGTGATCTAGTCTCAGCACACTAGACTTTCACACAAAAGTCTAAGTGTGGCGGAGGATGACGAAGGTCTAACCATAAGGCCATCTTGGTAAAAAAAAAGAGGAAGAAAAAAAATAATAGAGATGTTGGCTCTACCTTGTTTGAAAAAAACGAGTAAGAGAAAATTGAAAAAAAAAAGAGATAGAAAAAAAAAGAGAGTGCTGAAAAAAATTATTATGCAAAAAAAATAGAGGAGAGGAAAGGAGAGGATGGCTCCCCATAACCAAGGAGAAATACCTTTGGGCTGCCCAACTCCACCCAACATTGCTTCGACAAGCAAGAAGGGGCTCACCTCCAAACCTTTGCTACAACTATCAAGGCCCATGGCCCAAACACAATAGGCTATGTGTGGGCTGGTCTTGAGGTTCACCTGGGCAAAGCCATCATACAAACCACAGCAGCAACTTCGATGTTTCATCTATAAATATTGCCGGTAACAACACTCAGGTATGCAAAGGTAACGTTCACCAACTCATTTCCTCACTCTTGTCTCCATAAGAATATAAAAGTTATGTTTCCTTTGTTTATGATAATGCTCTAGTTTGGATGTATTCTCGAGATACATCTATAGGCCTTTTAATTTAAGCATGTGCTTAGATTAAAATAGCCTTCTTTAATCAAATTTTGACTGGTGTTGAAATTTGATTAATGAACTTGGAGTTGTTGTCATAAACAATAGAAGTAATCCATGTTGGAGGCAAAGCAAGGCATGATCTTTCTAGCCTTGTTTGAGTTTGAATAAAAGTTGGCTGAACATTCTTTCAAAAAAAAGAGCTTTAGTTATCTAGTTCACCTGTGCAATGCCTCACCTCCGTTGGATGAATCTTGTTTATATCTTTTCATGTCTCCAATTCCTATGTTGTGCGTTTTGGTTTGGAAGTATTGGTTAAGCATCTTTTAAATTAAGCATGGTGCTTAGTTTGAAGTTTGGATGCAAAATCATGCTTCCATAGGCTCTGTAATTTAAGCTTTGTGCTTAGATTAACTTGCTTACCTAGATCACATTAGACATGGTGTCTAGTTTGATCTTTGAACCAAAGTTGCCATTATAGATTATTGGTGGATCATATGGAATAACCCCTGTAGGGATTTATCAACTTCATGGGGTAAGTCTTGGAGATGACAATAAAGATGAACATTTGTTCGGTGAACCACAAATAATAATAATAATAATAATAATAATAATAATAATAATAATAATAATAATAATAATAATAATAATAATAATAATAATAATAATAATAATAATAATAATAATAATAATAATAATAATAAACCTTTCAACCCCAAGTATGTTGTCCTCTTGTTTCGATGTCACCACAAGTGTAGCTTGGGGGAGGGGACCTTCTAAGCATGCTCAAAGGAGGCAATGTACTGAGAATCATGTCATAGCATGCACCAGCTAGCAGCATTCCAAGCTAAAAATAAGTCAGAAGCTAGCTTGGGGGAGGACCCCCGCAAAGGTAACTCGTATCTCAAATTTCTATGAATAATTTGTTTATCTTATAGAAAGATGAGGTGTGATAAAAAGATTCTTTTCTCCACTCTCTATATATGTGTTATAAAAATATTTAGTTCTACCCTTGTTGATATGATGAATAGTTGCTCTGTCTCATTTTTTTCTGTAATCAATTCATAATCGAGCTTTCTCTAAAGTTTGGGTTTATCGACTAAGAATATCTCATCCTAAAAACCTGAGCTAATGGGTTGCATATACTTGAAATTGTCTAAGTTATTGCTCAGTATGATATGGTGCCATAGACACCACTATGACTTTGCTCTGAGAAAGACTTGACGTCTGGAGGTTTTATTTCAAAAACTATAAAAACATAAGTTCCTCGATGATTATGAAATTCCCACCAGAGCCATATGATTTATCTTTAGTACAAAAACCACCCATACGCTGCTTGTTCGAACATTGAGTTCGGTCAGAACGTTATTACCGACGCGAGATTATGATCTTACACCCACGATTGAGATTCACTTGCACCCATCAAATAAACTGCCGACTCTTACCCTGAGAGTCGCGCACAAACATGCATCCATTCCACCAAAAATGCCAACTCTTACACTGGGAGTTGCGCACCAGTCCACTAAATAAAGATGCCGGCTCTTACCCTGAGAACCGCGCATCCCGTAGTCACCAAAATCTGCTCTGTGCCTTTAAATCATGAGATCTATCTCCTCATGCACTCTTCATACTCCAAAAGAGAGCTCTGGGCTATGCTTATTTGTCCTTTCAAAAAAAAAAAATATTGCCAAGGGGAAGATAAGAGGACAAGGATCCCATTAAGTAAACAAACGGGAAATTATAGGTCCCCCGTTAAAAAAAAGAGAAGAAAAAAAGAAAAGAAAAATAAAGGAAGAAAGAAAAAAAAGGAAAAGAAAGAAAATCATAGATCCTTAGTGTACTTCTCATAGCCCATGCTCTCCCAAAAATCCCCGTCCACCAATAAAGAGAGAATCATGATGCATAAGAGTAGCCAAAAATACCACATAAAGTTAGGAACCATTTTTTCACCCCACACACTTGCACATCTCAATCAAGGTGTATAGCTTAATCTCAGTAAGGTTCGATCCTTGACCTTACAATATATGTGATACAAGTATGCCCACTTACATACCTACCCAAAACTCCACTCTCAGCTTATTAGTGGTAGGAAGAAGGCAAAAATCTCAAAATGCCTTTGGTGAGATTGCTATACACATTGAGTGATTGAGAGAATCATACGAGGAACTTGTGCTTTATTTTACAAAAAATTAAAAACCCTCCAGATAAAAGGTTGATCTTAGGGTGAATGATAAGCGAGGTTTGTGAATCTGTTCTACTTTGCAATCGCCCAAGACAGGGAAAGGTTGAAAAGCCCCATTCAGTTTCAGGATAATAACACGGTGGATAGAATGCCGATATATTCAAATTGCAGTAGAAAACTTTGTAATGAACTCTGTATATTTGAAACATGATCGGCATAGTAGCAACTCCTGATCAACAACCTAAAGCCCAGCTTTGCTTGGGACGAGCAAAGGGTAAGCTTGGAGGATCTTGTTGGCGGTCCTTATCGACGATTTTATACCACCAATATAAGACTAAAAAGGGAGAATTATTTATTTTTATACACATATACTTTTGCTATTGACCGAATTCCACTTATACGAATTGACACTTGCAGGGATTAAAGCCAAATACAAGAGGAATTATAAAGAAAACACGCTTTTCTACAAAGCGTGACAGAGGGTCAAAGAGCATAGCCCACCGATCTGGCAATTCTGGGCAAAACCAGTGACATGGGAGTGGCATAGCCCAAACACCAAATCATGGTCGAGTTTGTCTTGGACTGCACGAACATGTTCGGGTAATTTGGACGCCACGGATTCATACGAACTCCGATTGAGACAAACGACCCGGCCACGCGAAGCTAACGACGAGGCCCACAAGCCTGCAAAAGATGAGGCCCAGCAGAGCCACCCTTGGCGCGGCCGCGCCAAGGGAGCGAGCGCGCCAGCCCGGGAACCAAACTGGCCAAGCTTCGTTTGGAAGGTGCTATGGCGGTTCCTTATGGCGGTTCCAGGGTGTTTCCATGTTTAGCTACGCCGAACCGCGCCAAGGGAGCGAGCGCGCCAGCCCGGGAACCAAACTGGCCAAGCTTCGTTTGGAAGGTGCTATGGCGGTTCCTTATGGCGGTTCCAGGGTGTTTCCATGTTTAGCTACGCCGAACCATCCTAGTTGAACTATAAAAGGGGAGAAGAAAACATTTCTCAACACACACCACATTTGAGTCTCTCTCCCTCCACTTGTATCTTCTTCCTTAGTAGTTTTAGTTATGTAGTGGAGCAAGGCAAGCCTCGTTGGAGAGCTTGAACCACTAGGAGGATCTCGGTATGAGTAATATCAAGGTCTATCTTATTCGTTCTTGTTCTCACATGTTCTTGTTCTAGTTCTTAGATGTTCTTGTCCTTAGTATAGTTATGTTGTAGAACTAGAGCATAGTTCTTACGATATGATCTTGGCATATGAACTAGAGTATAGTTTACATGTTTTGATCTTATCGTATAGAACCTAATGTTTGACATCAGTGCATGCATGTTAAGACCTAGAGCTAGGTTGTGATGTTGAGATCTATCTTAGCGTAGTCTTGGTTAATGTTAGCTTGTGGGTTCGTCGTCCGTCCCCGTGGCGGATGCTCTAGTAGAGGGCCCCTGATAGAGACGGGTCGGCGTGGTGAAGACATCGTCGAACGAAGCCAACAGCGTGTCCAGGAGTTCTTGTTCATTGTGACGGATGGTGTAGAGGCGGGTGGACTGGACGTCGTAGCGGGTGGAGCCGATGCCGCGCCAGAACACGCGGCGCTTCTCGCGCCAGAACGCCATGCACAGATCGTCGAAGTCCCATAGGATTGGTCCCAGCGTCCGGAGGAAGGAGACGCCGAGCGCCATGTTGTAGATGCCGAGCGGAATGGTGTAGCAGTTGATGTCGAAGAACTCGTCCGCGATGCGGATCCCCACGTCCCGGGCGTAGCCGCGGCATGTAACCCGATCTCCGTTGGCGACGGTGACCCCGGAGCCTGGGCACTCCTCGAACGCTAGGCCGGTGCGACGCGCGACGTCGGTGCTGATGAAGTTGCTGGTGGAGCCGGAGTCGAGCAGCGCGACGTACTGCTCGTTGCCGATGGAGATGTACAGCTGCATCGTGTCGGAGGTGCGGATCCCGGCGATCGCGTGCAGCGAGATCATGGGCTTGTCCGGGTCGAACGCCTCGGGTTCCGGCTCTGTGGTGTCGGTGGTGTCCTCGGCTGGTTCCTCGACGGTATAATCTGTAACCTCAAGGTAAAACAGATGGGGCACTTGTGGCCCTTGACATATGGTTCATCACAATTGTAACATAAGCCAAGCTTGCGACGTTCGGCCATCTCGGTTGGAGACAGGCGCTTGAAAGGCCGGGGTGGCGTGGGGGTGGTGGAGGTGCCGGCCGTAGGTGTTGACGATGAAGATGGGGCAGGCAGCGCTGGATGACGGCGCGCCGGTCGTGGTGGGGGTGCCGGAAGGGCCAGCAACTGGGGCTGATTGCGGCGTTCGAAGCCGCGGGCGAGGCGGATCGCCCGGTGTAGATCTTGCGGTTCATGGAGTTCGACGTCGACCTTGATGCTGTCCGACAGGCCGCCCATGAAGAGTTTGGCCTGCTGGAGCACCTCCAGGTCTCCAGCATGGGCCAAGCGTGCCTGGAACGCCTCGGCGTACGCGTCGACCATCGACGTGAACGGAAGACGAGCGAGTTCGGCCAGATGGTTCGTGGACAGGGGGGGCCGAATCGCTGGTGGCACAGATCCTTGAAGGTCGTCCACGTCGGACGTCCGCTGGTCCGCTCGAGGACGAGGTACCATTGTTGCGCCACGCCGGTCAAGTGGTACGATGCATACCAAACTTGATCGGACGGTCTTGTCAGCTGTGCTCGGAAGAATTGTTCACAACGGTTTAGCCACCCGAGTGGGTCATCGCGGCCGTCGTACGTTGGGAATGTGAGTTTGTGGAATTTGGGGGGTGCCATGGTTTCGGTGTCAGGTGGTAGGTGTGGTAGGGGTGGTGAGGAAGCCATGGAAGCGGCCGGAAGAGGCATGGACATCTGCATGATGGAGGCGAGGGATGGAATTGGCGATGGGGAACGCGGCCAACAAATCTGTTGAATTGGCACGCCGTAGGGGTGTGGCGGTGCGGTGGTGGTAGGAGCGATCGGTGGTGGTGGTGCGTAGGGGTTTGGCGAGGGGGTGGTGGTGGGAGCGATAGGTGATAACGAGGCGTGGACGGAGGGTACCGGGGATGAGGAAGAGAGCAGATCGCCGGTGGTGGTTGATGTACCTTGCGGCAGGGTGGGAATTCCCCCAAAGCCCGGCAAACCCAATGGCGCGGTGGACGACGGTCCTGGGAGTTGCAGGTTTTCCACCGCGGCGAGGCGTGTAGAGATTTGGCCCATCTGCTGCTGCAGGCCATAGATGGCAGCGGTGAGGTTGGAAAGTTGATCGGTGGGGACAGCGGTGTAGTGAACGACGGAGTTGGCAGATGAAGCGGAGGTGACGACGACGTTCCCGGAGGTCGGAACAACGGATGAAGGTGGAATGCTGGGAGCTGGCGTAGTGGTGGATGGTGGAATGGGCGGAGTGAGGTCGTTGGAGGTCGCCATGGAATCTGATACCAGGTTGGTATGGCCTAGTGACCTTAGGGCGTAGGAGTGGGAAATTGGGGGACGAGGCTTGAAGCGGCGGCGGCGGATTGGCGGCGCCGTGGCTCGGCGCCTTGGCTGGAGCTTTGTCGACAATAGGCTGATGGTGAATAGTATGCCGGGTGCCCAAGGGAGACGAAGTGTCTCAATCCCAGGCTAACTTCTTTCATTCATGATGTTCAATACAAATAGTAGTGATGATACTAAGTTTAGCAAATACAAAGAATGAGTAAACTAAATTGAATAAAGATCCTAATTCGTAGGACCGAATTGACTGTCGCGCTGTGCGCCGTGGTGACCGCGCGCTGGTGGCGTTCCTCAGCCACTCCTCCGTTCTCGGCGTTGGTAAACCTGCCCGGTCATAACAGTCTGCCTAGTGCTAAGTGCTGCACTAATGAAAATAGTTAAATGATTCTTCTAGAAATCCATGTTAATTTACTAAACACAAGTTTTAGTTAAAAATGGTTAATTTACCTTTTGTATTCTTGTTTTAGTTACCTGTTACGACGTGCCTTGCTACGGAGGAAGTAGGGAGGATCGACGAGCGTGCGAGGGCGTGGGGGTTTGCGGCGAGCAGGTGCCGTGATCGATATCGATCTCGGCGACAACAGGAAGATGGGGAATAGGGAACGAGCGGAGCACCGCCAGGTGCCCTAGGGAGATATAATCTCAATCCTGGGCTAAGCCCTTCCATTAATCTGACTGGGACTCTTATAGTCCTTACATCTGACGATAACTGACTCGCTAACAAATTGTAACAAATCTCTTAATTTCCTAACAAACTGAACTAACCAAATCTCCTACTGCTATGACTCAACTAGACTTCCTGGTATTTCAGACTAAGCCCAACCGGGCGACGTGGTGACCGCGCACGGTGCGTACTCGTGCCCGCGATCAGCCACTGGCCTTGTCCCTTCTCTGGTAGACGTTCCCCACCATAACATTACCAAGGTCCTAAGAATCCTTCAGTCAACAAAAGATCCTAAGAAACAGTGTTGTTGACAGTGGTAGGCTATACAAGGATCTGTTCACTGTTTTGTTCATGTGACTTATGATGTGAATCTCCACGCCTTGATGATTAGTTAGAAGTTTTCTATTTAACTTACAATGAACTATTTGTTTATGATGAATAGGTCACTGCTAGAATTAGGACCTGTAATCATTGAGATTTTGAGATCTGTTGCAACTTATATAGGAATAGTAATGGTCATGCTTATGTCTGAAGTGTGTGCTTACTAGTTTATAAGTTTACATTGTGCAGATATTGTACATGAAACACTTCTTTTAACATGATCAAATTTTAAGTAACTTTAACTTATTATTGTGCCATTATTCAAACATGACAGGAGCCACTCCAAAGGGAGTTCTTAGGATTATGGGTGTGCCGGAACTTACAATATACCATGTGAAGAGTCACTTACAGGTAATTCTCTCTATATATGAATAGCTCTTCACGATTTCAATTCCTTACATCTTTTTTCACCCTAACAATTTTCTTTCTTCCTTTGTTTAACAAAAAAAATTAGAAATACTGTCTTGCAAAGTACATTCCAGACCCTGCAGTCGATGGTAGGTGACCACTATGATCTTGTTTTACTTGCATTCAAGCAAGAACATATATCTACTGTTATTTTTGGTTTATTTAATCTTGTCTTTCTTTTTCTTTTTTTTTTTTGTAGACAACAAAGCTGAAAAGAAAGATCCAGGTGATTTGCTGGCAGCACTTGAAGGATCCTCGTATGTATCAGTCTTCTTGTTTGTATTTACTTTCATACAAAAGATATGTCTTCTTGCTTGTAGTTCATAGAAAGAGAGAGGCTGGCCAAGTCCAATCTATTCTGAGCTCAGTTCAAATGGTCAGACATCATTTGTAGTGTGAAAATATCAACGACAATGCTAAATTTTGTATTAGATTATTATCCAGGGAAATAAATGCAGTTTTCACTTTCAACCGTGTTGGCATTGTTAAATTTATAATAAAGTGGAGCTAAAAAGTAAAATGAGGTGTACGCTGTATGCATGCCATTTGAATATTTGACTCCTTGATTCAACTATTTCTTGTGATTATTTACTTCACCACATAAATAGCACTCTTTCAGTTAGTTTCCTGTCTACTTTGCTATTTTCTATTAGCAACAAAAGCTGACCATCCTATTCCCCTTTTATGAAAATGATAGTATCTAATTGCCTAATCTTCCAAACTTCCAACTGTTTCATGATGGATATATATATGCTTTTGTTATGTATTGTAGTACACTATCTGAAGCACTGAAGCTGCAGATGGAGGTCCAAAAGCGGTTGCATGAACAGTTAGAGGTAAATTAATGATGCCACAGATATCATTGGAGTTCAATATGTGATATGATACTCATTGGCATTGATGCTTTGAGTTCTTTCATGAAGGATATTGTATCATGCTTGGAATCTGGAAAAAGTTTGAAAATACCATATCCGAATATGATTGTGATGATACACTTAAGTGTGCCAAGATAGACTTATATGGTGTTTGGTGTAGGAATGTGATGGTAATGGACCAATCAATGCTAACTCGGAACCAAAACCATCTTGTTTGATGAGGAATGGAATGGCTTGATCCATTATCGTATTCCTTGTTGCCATTATCACACATCTAGTGTATATATGAAGAATGATGTCATCTTACCAAAATCGTGGCATGATGCCATGATATATCATTTAATCTAGTATGAATTGATTCCTCAAGTAGCCTGGCCTCCAAGTGCCAATCATCTGAAGTTTTTAGATGGATCTGTGGCACTATGGTAGTTTGGCTTCTTCTTAATGAAATGATATGCACCTCTCCTGCGTATTTGAGAAAAAAAAAAACTACGTTAGTTTGGCACTTGCCTGTACACCCTCTCCCAGTGCCCCTCTCCGACGCTTTGCAGTTTGCACTTTGATGTTTGCTGTGGAGTACTGGACTCGAGATTCCCTGGCTGCCTAGCAGAGACAGACACTCAGGGAGCTGGATTTGGACTGAGTATTTGGGCAGATGAACAAACAAAATAGATGGAACTACAGAGTATCAAAGTATCAAATAGGAAGAGATGTAGCAATTCTTAGAGTCTGGCACAGGTATTGAATATTGAACTATTGATTACCAGATAAGCTATAGTTTTGAGGCCCCTAAAAACTAGGAGCCCTGTTCCGTTGCACTAGCCACACCCCCAAAGGTTCATCCTATAATCGACGCCTTTTGAGTTAAACTCAGGTGTAGTTTAATTAGCTTCAGTTTTGTGTTGCAACCTTTCAATAGGTTTATTAATTTAAATAAATCTAGCTTTATGATTTTGAAAATGGCAAAATATTTAAATTTAATTAGTTATTCTTATAGTTATATAGGGGGATAAGCACCAAGGCTTTACTAGTTCCAATGTTTTTGCTGGCTAGCTCAATATCAAACCATGCATTAACATCTGAATTAGAACAATAATCAACTATTGCCTTGATTGCTGGAAAGCTATATTACTTTAGTGTGAAGCTTACTAAATGACATTTCTGTTCTTTTTTCAAGGAATGTGATGAAATGTCAACCCACAATTAAAATTGTGTCAAGAGGTAGACCTGACGATCCTTGTATCCTGCAAATTCTGGAGGCAACTTTACTTTGTTGATGCTTAGTTAATTTGGAAGGAGACATGTATCAGTACAAAAAAGCTTGCATGTATTGTTTGAGGATAGGTGTCAACAAAGATCAGTAGAGTTGAGAAGAAGTGTAGAGCTAGAACACATTCTTAGAGCACAAATTACATAAACAGAAAAGGAACTTAAAATATTCAGAATGTTCTTACTGCTGCTGTTGTGGTTTTTAATTTGTAACAAGAATCAAGCCACTACAGGTGTTGTCATAGCTGACAAACATCCGTTGCAGGTACAAAAGGCTGCTGCAGCTGCGAATTGAGGCACAGGGCAAGTATCTTCAGAAGATCATTGAAGAGCAGCAACGCATCAATGGTGCTGGTGTTTCTAGAGCCACATCAAGTGAACAGTTGACCAATTCCGAAAGAACTAACCCCAACCCATGTACCAGCATCTCCAACTCCACTTCAGGCTATTCCATTCAGTGAAGACAATGGAAGTCGAGTTGAGCCCATGAAGACTGAATCACATGATACTCCTAATGGTGAACCTCAAACACCTGAGACCAACTGTTGGCCTAACTCACCAAGGCTCAGTCCAAAGCATGAGCGCCCAACCAAGAGGCAGAGGGGCAGCAGCAACAGCGATGGTACCGTGTTCGATGATGATGACTTTACCCTTCCACAGCTCGGAGTTCCACTTCCAACCATGTTCGATGTCATACTCAAGCCATTAGCCTCTGGTGCTGTGACAATTACCCTATGCTAGTTTTGTGCAGTAAGCCAATGGTAGATTTTGGTATCTTTTGATAGAAATACCATTATTAGACAAAGGTTTAGGGGTTTAGAAAAGATTGGCTGCACTTGCTCATGAGTCATGACATGCATGGTTGCTTTGAACTCCATAGTATCATGGCTAGATGTGACCATGCGGATTACAGTAATGTCAAATTAATATCACTTTAGAATGGTAGTTTGACATTGGATGTCGTTTATGACAGTCAAAACATGTAACTTCAAAACTGGCCACCGAAAACGGCAAGGCCAATCTGGGGGATTAGCACAACGCTTCCAATTGTTATTTACACGCTGAACTCGTACAGAAACGGACGGACGGAGCAAGTGCTTTAGAACTCGTCGAAAAATGACAATGGGAAGCTTAGTTTTTTTAGATCTGGAGTAATATTGTGCAAATAAAATCACATATAACAGTGCATAAGACACATAATTAGATACACAAATAAATTGCAATGACTAGGGGGTAAAAAAAATAGTCATTTATTCATCCTTGACTTATAAAAATCTTAAGTGACAGAAACGGACGGAAAGCCATACAGTTAAAAAAATAGCATGCCATAGAAGAAAAACACATTATTTTAAGGGCCCTAGAGGTAAATATATCTAGCATCTAACCTATAGTGTATACTATATGGTGTTGCCTAAACTACCATGGTTGCAATTCCTACGCTTAATGTAGCACCTAGCCTCTCTTGGGTCGATGTTTTTGAATCTTTTAATCGGTCTAGAGAAGTAACTAATCTAATCTAGGTGTGTAAATTAAGCTCGGTAGTAATACATACCATAGGCATTTTGATACCCTGATTGCTCCTAATGATTGGAGATTACTAGATATTGATAAATTCAAATAGTAAATCAATTATGAAGCACATTAGTTTGTTTCTTTCACATATAGGTGAAAGCTAGTATCTTAGATTTTATGAAAGCATATAATTTTGCTAGTATCTTAGATTTTATGAAAGTATATAATTTTCCTTTCTCCAACTAGTACGACCCTTTTGTGGTTTAATTTTTTCCATCTTATTCCATTGGTTCTTGTGCTTAATCAAAAGAAATATTTTATTAACACTTTTACAATGGAACCGGACAGAAGTTATATAACTTGACATTGGTTAAGAAGGGGAAAGGCCCTTGTGTCGTAGGAGCTATTGGGTTCACTCTCATCTCAAAATGAACCAGAGATATTTTCATACGAGCTATCTTATTTGGTAGAGCTTTAAATGGCTTTATCTCCGGTTTGTTTTTCTCTATCCTCTCAAAATGAACTAAGACCCGATGAAGTCACTATTTTTTACTTCACCAATTCTACCTCCTCCACGTACCGCCGTAGCAAGAAGCCAGCTGTTTACCAAACATGATCAACTATAACAATCATTATAACATCGCTATAATTATTAAAACCAAAGCATGTGTTTGATTGACAAGGCCTTTGTATGCGTAGATACTTACCACCTTAGATTAGATAAACCACATTAGTGATTTGGGAGCTAGAGACTATGGATCTGTTTAGTGGAACCCCAATTGGAGCCATGGTTTCTTATTGAAACAACTTTTATATATAACATGCGATCCACATCTAACATTAAGGGAAAAAATATCACTAGAATTTTTTTCTACTTTTTTCTATTTGATATTCAAATTAAAATCTTTTCTATTTATCTTCATTTTTTAAATCCTATTTGATACTTTATTTATCTTCATTTTTTGAATCCTATTTGATACTTTAGTTACTTTAGAGCTGTAACGGTGTTAAGTTCTAGTAGAAGAAAACAACCGTTTTATCTCTGTTTTTCCTTTTCCCCAGTCGCGACGTTCTCCCCTCCCCAGTCCCACAGCGCCGGGCTTATCCTTGAGTCTTTTACTCCAGTGCCATTGAAAAAGTTCACTTGCTCCTCCACGCCACTAAAAGTTGGCCTCTACCGTGTACGTCCTCGCGTCATTTTCTTTGTTACTCTCACGCCATTCCGTCTGCTTCTGTTTATTTTCGCCGTTTGGGACCCCTGACAAGTGGACCCGGCCAATACAAATGTCTAAAATACCCTTTCCTCTCTTATCCTCTTCTTTCTCCTCAAGGGCACCGCCCCCGTCTGCTTCATCCCGGTGCCCTCGTCTGCTCCATCCCAGTTTCCCATGGCGTGGCGATGGCTGCGCGCGGCGACGGGGAGGAGGAGGGGCTGGCGGGACGCGGCGGCGCCGTCGGGGACGCCGCTGTTTGCGGCGGAGCAGCGCGCGACGCTGGTGAACGTGAAGCTGAAGTGGGTCAAGGACCGGGACCTCGACGCCGCGGTGTCGCGGGAGCGGCACCTCCGCGCCGCCCACCACCTGCTCGACCTCGTGTTCTCCCGGCCCGGCCACCGCATCTCGTGGCCGGACCTCCTCGCCGACAAGTCCGCTCGAAGGCTGTGCGGGTTGGCGTGCTCTGTGCTCGAGTTCCTCGCCAGATTCCATACCATGTTCGCGCTCTCCCGCGGAGGCGTGTCGCTGACGGACGAGGCGCTCGACCTGCGGCAACGGGAGGTGGATTGCCTCGTCGCCACCGAGGACGAGCTCATCGCCCGCCTCCGCCGTCTCCTCATGCTCACCCTCCCCCGCTCGCTCCCGCTCCACACCGGCGGCAGCGCGAGGCGGCTCGGCGCCCAGGCGTCCCGGTGGCAGCACGAGGGGGCTCGGCGCCCGGGCGTCCCGGCGGCAGCGCGATGGGGCTCGGCGCCCAGGCGTCCCGGGGCGGCAGCGCTGCAGGACCGGCGCCGCGGAGTGCTGAGGGGAAGCGGGGCGCTGCAGGACCGGCGGCGGCCGACGAGGGCTCCGTTGTGCGGTGGATTTGGGCGAGGATTTGCACGGAACGGACGGGGCGTGCGATTCGGGAAGGGGCAACTATGGTCATTTGGGACCGCAGGTCCCACTCGTCAGAGCTTCCAAACGGCTGAAACAAGCGGAATCCAGACGGAATGGCGTGAGAGTAAGAAAGAAAAAAACGCGAGGACGTACGCGGTAGAGGCCAACTTTTAGGGACGTGGAGGAGCAAATGAACTTTTTTGATGGCACTAGAGTAAAAGACTCCTTATCCTTGACGGTCCACCACACTCCACAGCACCGCCGCCGCGCGCCGCCATGGCATCCTCCTCAACCTACCTCATGCTCGCCAGCGCCCGTGCTCCCCTCGCTCCTCTCACAAGGCCACCACCGCTGACGGCCCTCGTCGCGAGACCCGCCGCAGCCTCCACCACAAGTGGCGCCAGAGCCGGTGTCCCTCTTTCCGTCAACGCCGCGGCGTGCTGGCGGCCGGGGGTGCGGCGCCGTGGCTGGGCCCAAATCTGCAGAGACTCGTCCCCTCCAGATGCCGATTCTCCTGCCGCTCAGGACCAAGAGGATACGAAGAAGAGCGAGGCGGTGTCGGAGGCCGCTGCCCGGATTGCCGGAGGCAGCGGCGGCGGGGGGTTCAGCGACTGGACCACGTCGGCGCTCATCTTCGGGATCTGGGCGGGGCTCATGTACTACGTCTTCCTGCTCGCGCCGAACCAGACACCGGTACGGGACAATTGCCTGCCTACTTTGCTTGCTTGCTGTGACTGTGATTTCGAATTCCCTTTTGCTAATTCGTAATCTGTGCCTCCACTCTGGCTGCAGTACCAAGACACATACTTCTTGCAGAAACTTTTGAATCTCAAGGGGGACGATGGCTTCCGAATGAATGATGTTCTTGTTTCTCTATGGTACATTATGGGCCTCTGGCCACTAGTCTACAGTATGTTGCTCCTTCCTACTGGCAGAAGGTGAGAATCAGGTTGTTTTTAATCCAGCACATTGTGCCACCTTTTTTTGTTTTGGTGTGGTTGTTTGCATTATGTAGCCAGCTGAGGGTTTATAAATCTGCTATGAAAAATTTCGGCCCCTAACCATATAAACATAAAATTTCATGAATTTAGGATCAAATTCAAACAATTTCAATCTGTTTATTCAACTAGAAATACTCTCCAACCTATTATGTGTCACAAATTTATATCACATCGACGAAATAACGCAAACATATCACAGAAGTAGTGTGGCGCTAATACAGGGGACTGACGGTGGGTGAGCTGCCTACGCTAGTGACGTTGGGCGTGGGAGTGAGAAAATTGAATGAATTTGAAGACGTTTAGAGCTTTGGTGAAACTAGAGGGTATGGAGGGAGATGAATTCAATTGAACTTTTTTGGCTGATACAAAAAGTTTCCTGGCCCCAGTGAAAAAGGAGAACCGACTGAGCTCATGCTTTATGAATAATGTAGGAAGCTACTGGTGATGGCTGTGGCATACTTGCAGTTTTCTATTTTTATTTGGCTGATCTTGAAGCTTGTCTTATTCCTTTGGATAGTTCCTAAACACAATCCTTGCGTCTGTATCTGAAAAAAAAAAAATTGATCAGGAACAATAACAATGCCTGCCCAAGCAAGTTGGGATAGTTGCTATTAACCATGAAACGATTATCTAGTTTCCTTTGCATGATGTAGTAATAACACTTAGTAGAGTAAGATGATTTAAAAATTATCTTGGTACGCAGACAGAGTGATATGTGACTTGTTCTTTATTTTGTGTAAATTAGTCAACCATGAACAGTTTTTGCCGGCATGTTGTTTAACTAGTCTACAGTGTGTTGCCTTTTCCCACTGAAAGAAGGTAAATGAATCTTCGAATTTGTAATCAATGAAATTTTCCCTTTATTTGACTGTTAAAGTTGCACAAAAGCACCACATAACTTTTCATTTATATTATAGCCTGTTTTTGTGTTTTGGCTCATGTATTCAGCTCAGCTCCGAAAGATAAATTTATGCTACACCCTTTTACTAAAATGCTCGTAATTGCCTTTTATTCAGAATAAATTGTATTCATTCTGCTCATAGTGCACACTTGTTTTAGAAACTAGTAGGATTCCCCGCGCGTTGCCGCGGGTATGCAGTAGAATTTTTATTTAATTGTATAGAGAATAAATTTAATTGGTGGAGAGATCGGTTTCACATAGCCCCATTGCTTTTTTGTGTCATCAGTTTGTGGTGATAGGATCTCTAGATGACGGCACAAAGAGATGACACACTGCTTGTGGGAATTTTATGCTATAGTTTATAAGACAATTTGAATTTATAGTTCAGGTAACATTTGAAGATCAATTGAGAAAAGTGTTAATTTTCAAAAAAATAGAGAAAAGTGTTAAGATATTCCTAATTCATTGTATTGGGTATATGTATAATTTAGCTTTGAAATATAACTGGCAAAACGAAATACTCAATAATTCAAACTGTCACAAATATAACACTATAGCACAACATATTGCTCCCTCTTCCAGCTGGGATGAACTCATTGTCGAGTTCATTAAAAACAAAAAAAAAAAGAAATCTACCGATGGCTACTGGCTAGGGAAAAATACCGATGGACTGCATCCACATGTCTGGTCTGGAGAATAAAAAAGACTACGGATGGCCTCATCATGGTATTTGTCCGCCGTCTCTTAGCTTTGGATGCTGCGAGCCTGAATCTGGAGCGCGGAAAACTCCGCGCAGTGTCTTCTCGATCCCAGCGTATTCCCTCCCGCGATTGCAGGGCAGGGCAGCGCAGATCGCAGAAGCGCATCAGGGCGAGGCAGCCAGAGGCAGACGCGGAGCAATCGACTCGATTGCAGAGCAGCCTGGCGAAGAGATCGGCGCGGAGGGGAAGGCCGACGCCGAGGTAGACCCGACCGGCATCCATGTGGAGGCAGAGAAGGGCGGTGCAGAAGTAGAGTAGGCAACGCAGAGAAGGCCACTGCAGCTGGTGTCTCCTCTCTCTTGTCGTTGGCGTCGATGAACACGGTGGAGGTAAGGGAAGGTATTTTATACATGAAGTTAGAGCGATGGTTCAACTTCTTCCGCAGGAATTCGTAGTGATATGGTTGAGGAATCAATGTGGCAATAAATCCCATGTATGTTCGATTGTAGTGATGTGTTAGTTAATGGTGAGTGGGGATCGAAGAGATTGGCATCCGGAGGTGGGAAGAGGAATTGCAAGCGGTGTTATACTGCTATGTGCGCAGGGCGGTAGGCAGCGCTGGCTACGAGGTGGAGCGGGACGGAGAACGCTGGGGTTGGAGTCGATCCGTTCGGCACGGGGTAGGATGAAGTCGATCCGCCTACGATGGACTGGATTGGTCTTTACGATAGACTGGATTGGTCTTTACGATAGACTGGATCGGTGGTAACGGAAAAATAAAACGGAAAATGCTGATGTGGCTCAAGGAGAGATCAGATAATTAGCTTAGTGGGGTTTGTTTATATAGAAGGTATAGATATGTTATATTGCACAGGGTTTTATTTTACCCCCCTCGTTAAACCAATGAATCATTGTCTTATGACTTTTATCCATGTCGCATTTGAAGATACACACCACCTTTGTGTCCTATTATCTTTAAGAAAAACTACACTGAGTGTTTTGTTCATACATACACAGGTATATGAATGGCCTCATTGCCTGTCACGTTTCAGTCATTCAGTATATTACATTTACATCCACTTTGCGTTACATAGTATGTGCTACATTGTACATTCTTGGTTCTTTCACAAGCATAAGATTAGTAGAGTACATTTGCAAGGACAATTGAGATCGCCATGATTTTGGAATTGACTGCAAATGAATGATCATTTGGAAACATAAAAACTGAACATACCTAGTCCAAAATATTGAGAAACTAATCGATTTGTGTTGTTGCACTAGCATTTTTCTCCTTTACTAGTTTGGTGTACACATATAATAACAAAATATGTGGTTTTTAGCAGTAGTTATTTTCTATGAGCACTGTTTTCTATATTATTTTTGTAACAGTAAAATTGTATTGCAGTTCCAAAAGCAAGATTCCTGTGTGGCCATTCCTTGTTCTTTCATGCATCGGAGGAGCTTATGCTTTGATTCCTTACTTTGTCTTATGGAAGCCTCCTCCACCTCCCATTGACGAAGATGAAATTGGACAATGGCCTTTAAAATTTCTTGAGTCAAAGTTAACTGCAGGAGTAAGTTTTAGTTGTACATTTCAAACACTATTTGATAATTATTGACCATATTTCTTTCTCTGATCTCCATGTCGCAGGTAGTGTTTGCCTTAGGCATTGGACTGATCATATATGCCGGCAAAGCTGGTGGCGATGATTGGACGGAATTTATTCGATACTTCAGGTCGAGCAAGTTTGTAAGTTCTGCAACATGATTCAGTGAATCTTGAGTAAAAGAACAATAACAAATGCTTTGTTATATCTAGAGTAAATGGTTGCACATATGACTATCATGCATTTAGTATGCACATCTTACATGTTCTTTCATTTGAGTTGTTTTTACAACCCCTAAATAATTTTGGTATTCAGTGTGATCACAAAGACAAACATGTTCAAAGTTTAAAATGATAAAATAGCCACTTATCTAGTTTGCTCATAAGGCTCAAAGATTATAAGTGTTGATTACATTTCATTGCCATGCATTTGATTACTATGGATCTAATCGATACAGTGTGGGTGTCGAATTAATTTTCTATTTCTTTTATGTCATGTATCAGATCCATGCCACCTGCCTTGATTTTACTTTGCTATCAGCCTTCTCACCATTTTGGGTCTATAACGACATGACAGCAAGGCGATGGTAAGCACTAATGCTTAATGTTGTGTAGAGAAGTTGCATGATAGACTTTGCAATGTCTGAGTTAAAAATGGCAATTGAACCATGCATCACATGAGATTAATTAGCATTTGCTTAACAGGAAAAATGGTTCATGGCTTCTACCGCTTGCACTAATACCTTTTGTGGGGCCCTCACTGTATCTTCTACTGCGCCCATCACTTTCTTCCTTGCTGGAAGCATCTGCTTCACCATCTGATGAATTTAAAAAATAATCTAACTCAGAACTGATAGAGAATTTGGTTGTGAGCACATGACATGGGTATAGAAATGGTGATCTGACAACTGCATTTGTTAGCGCAAATGCTATGTGGATTGCTGATTTGGAGCAAAACCACAATTTTGCATGCCACCTCCCTGTTCAAATTGGAAGGAGATCGGGACAATGAAGATATTGTCAGTATTATCATCATCTGGGTGCCTCAACAGTAATCCACAATGTTTCAATCTCCAATGGATAGGATACTTGTATGCATAGTAGTTCAGGGTACAGAAAGTTTTGTTCCTATTACAGTGACACGTGAGAAGCCAGAGTAGTGATACATAATCATGAAATAGTTGGTATATAATTTAGTTACAGAAAAGGAAGTACTGGTATATATCCATGTGCCCTTGTGCAAAGGGTGTTTGTTGCTCTGTCCTTTCACTTGGTGTGCAAAGGAAGATGAGTTATATATATTTCTCCAACTTCAACTGACTTGTGTGTCATTAAGCACTTTTGTCTATGGCATCACACGGTAAATAGCATAAAAGGTTGGAGCTGATTGCTGATCGTAAAAATCACTTGCTGCATATCATTGCTGTTCTTTTTTTTTTAAATTGAGTTTGCCGGTATCTTGTTCTGTGTTAGTGTGCCTTTGAGGGACCAAGATGCATATAGTGATACTTGTAGAAATTTAGTTGATGATATGACAAATGACACCACTGGACTAGTTTTAGGACTGCTAATATATAGGATGATATGACAAGTGAAGTGCCTAATGTTTTTTTGGGGAACTTGTAGACATTCCATTAAAGATCATGCAAACAGCACAAAGTCATGAAACACAGACGGACTGCTTAATATACAACGAAAAAGAAGGATAACAGCTGCTTAATAAAGTTTATATGAATACATACATCTTGGATCAGTTCAGTTTTGAGCTGAACAATTCCATTTGTCTATAGAGACGACACTGACCTCGATTAACCCTACCAAAGAACAAGTAGTCGAAACTCAACACAAGAAGATTTGACAAATCTCTCTAGTCACTTTGCTCACCTATCGCACGTGCAGCACCACTGATATGATATACTATGGTGGAATCTGGAAAATGCATGATGATGAATGAAATGCATCATAAACTTCATCAGTAACAGAACTGGTATCTGAGAAATTAATGCTAGGCGACGGACCGATGTCAAAGGTCAAGGGAACTGGAAGCCCGCACTGCGTCCTCCTGCGCTGGCCTCCGGCGGGCTGATGGCGACCCAGAGCAGGGAGATGGTGATGGAGATGAGTCCCGACCAAACGAAGACGATGGTGGGCGTCTTGCCGCGGCGGCCCATGAGCCCCTTGGCGAATGGGTAGAGGTGCGCCAGCACCCAGAAGCTGAAGAAGCCGCCGCCGATGAACTTGCCCCAGCGCGGGTTGTCGCTGTAGACGGTGCGCGCGAAGGCGAAGGCGATGGCGATGAGGTTGATCATGCCGATGGTGATGGGCGGGATGAGCAATGAGGACCACTTGACGACGTAGAGGTCGGCGTAGATATCCTCGTTGTCCTCCGCCGCCGCCTTGGCCGTGAGCGTGAAGGAGATCTCAATGCCGGCCATGACCTTGAGCAAGCCCTGCACGACGGCGTACAGGTGCGCGCTGGTGCCCGAGATGAGCCAGAACTGCTCGTTCCGCCACCAGTCCTCGAGCTCGATCCCGGACCACTTGACCTCGAGGATGCCCAGCGCGATGAGGGTGATGGTGATGGTGAGCAGGTAGCAGAGGAAGGCGACGTTGAGCGTCTGCACGATGAAGAAGCCCGAGAAGAGCGACAGCGCTGGGATGAAGCAATAGACGAGCAGGAAGATGGAGGTGAAGGGGTAGATGCCGACGTTGAGGTAGGCCACCCGCTGCAGGAACATGAGCCGCCGCGACGCCAGGAAGGCGTTGTTCCGTGAGAAGAAGATCTCCACGGACCCCGTCGCCCATCGCAGCACCTGGTGGAGGCGGTCCGTCATGTTGATGGGCGCCGTGCCCAGGAAGGCGTCGCGCTTGGGGATGCAGTAGACGGAGCGCCACCCGCGGTTGTGCATGCGGTAGCCGCTCACCACGTCCTCCGTCACGGAGCCGTAGATCCAGCCCACGCGGTCCCCCCACTCCGTCTTGTCCTCGTACCAGCAGGAGATGACGGACACGGCCTCCGCCACGGTGGGCGGGTCCAGCGGCGGCCGGGGCACCGTCAGCGACCCGGGGGGACGCCCGTGCAGCACGGCGGGGTGGTCCGCCAGAGGGCGGGCCTGGAACTCGGCCACGGGGATGGACGCCATCAGCGCCGACGAGTTGCCGAACCGCCGGGGCACGATCATGGAAGTGAGCTCGGCGTCGAAGTCCCCATGGTGCTGCTTGAGCGACTGCGTGTCCGTCTCGCTCTCGCCCGCCGGCGCACCACTGGCGCTGAGCGTCACCTTCTTCTTCTTGAAGAGCCAGCCCGTGTACTCGGTGGTGCGCGGCGGGTCGAAGCCGTAGAGCGCGAAGCGGCGGAACATGCAGCCCGTGCCGACGTACATGGGGCCCTGCAGGCCGTCCAGCGCGCGCATGTTGCCGTCGAAGAAGACGGTGTTGTTGTTGGCGTAGCGGTCGGAGGGGTCGATGCCCTCGAAGCGCTGCGGGAACTGGATGTAGGCGATGCGCTCGCCGCCGCGGTCCATGACGAAGCACATGGCCTCGCGGATGGCCTGCGCGTTGTTGATGTAGTGGTCGCAGTCGAAGTTGAGGATGAAGGGCCCGTTGGACATGACGGCGGAGCAGCGGACGAGGGCGTTCATGGCACCGGCCTTCTTGTTGTGGTCGTAGCCGGGGCGCTTCTCGCGGGACATGTAGACAAGCATGGGGAGGCGGATGTCCACGTCGCTGAAGTCGATGAGCTGCTCCTCGTCGTGCAACCCGTAGAGAGGGTCGGGAGAAGGAGGCTTAAGCATCACCTGCCAATGCCATGCGTACATATCAATCAGTGTGGTGAGTGGTTTCCCTCAATCAGTCAATCAGTCAATGCAAACCCAACCTGCAGGATGCCCGCGTGGTTCCCCTTTGCGTGGTCCGGCGCCGACGCCGCCCACGTCCCCGGCCAGTGCGTGCCGTCCGCCATCCACGTCGCCTTCTTCACCTTGGGCTGCTCCGCCGGGTCCGCGCCGCTCTCGCGGAGGTGCTTGAGCATCTTCATGTCCTCGCGGGCGTTGAAGGCGTCGGAGCGCCGCCGGATGGAGTCCGGCAGGCCGTTGATGCGCACCTTGAACTCGTCGAACTCCCGCTTCACCTTGCGCCGGTCCTTGACGAAGTCTGACCGCCGCTTCCCCTTGGTCGGGTCGCCCTTGATGCTGAAGTAGCTGTCCGGCTGCCGGGGCTCGATGTCGTGCTTCTTGCAGAAGGGCACCCATATGTTGGCGAAGCTGGCCGCCTCCGCCATGGCCTCGAAGGTCAGCAGCGCGCCGCCGTCGTCGGACACGTAGCACGCCAGCTTCTCCACCGGGTAGTCCGCGGCCAGGATGGACAGGATGGTGGTGGCCGTCGTCAGCACGGGCTCCTTCTCCGGGTCGGCCGTCGACACAAACACGTCCAGCCCCGGTAGGTCGGAGCGCCCGTGCGGGTTGGACGGCGACGGCGTCTCGAACTTCTCCTTGAGCACCGCCAGGTCCGTGCTCCGGTTCACGGGGTTCACCTTGGGGAGCATGTCCAGCAGCCAGGAGAAGGCGAACCAGAGCTCGCACACGATGGACATGCCCCACAGCCACAGCGCCTCCATGTTTGGGTTGCGGACGCGCCACGTGAGGTAGAAGACGAGCACGAACCCCCGGATGACGATGAAGATCCGGTAGGGACTGATGATGGACGTCGGCATGGGTATCTTGCGGGTCAGCGGCTTGAACGGCTTCTGCTCCGGGAGCATGCCGCCATCGCCACCTCCGGGGCCACCCTCCTCGTCCAGGTCGTCGTCGTACATGCCGCCCTTGGGCATGTAGGCGTTGCCGTAGCCGTAGGTGCCGGAGCTCTCGAACAGCCACCGGTTGTGGTCGAACTCGCCGTTCTGGTTCCGCGCCAGCAGGGACTTATTGCCGTTGCTCATCATGCCTCCGCCGGGCCCCGGCAGGTAGTGCTTCCCTGCCGTCGGGTCGTTGGGGTCGTCGTCGGCGTACTCGCCGATCTTGTAGTGCTCCTTGCACCCAGGGCAGACGCAGCCGTCCTTCTGCGCGTCCAGGTAGCAGTCGCGGCAGATCTTGAACCTGCACTCGCAGGGGTCGATGTCCACGCCGCGCTCGTCGCGCATGGCTTTGCCATCGCAGGCGGGCATGGCGCAGCGGGTGCCCCTGGAGCCGGCCATCTGCGGGTGCGTCACCTCGGACTCGATCACCTTGTCCATGAGGTGGGCGCGTGTGACGCTGTTGAAGCCGCCGGTGAATAGCGAGTTGGAGACGTACTGCTCCTCGGCCTTCATGGCCACGGACGCCGGGTCCATCATCGGCTGGTTGTCGGGCGTGGGCGGGATCTGCACCGTGTAGTTGGCGTAGTCCGCGCCCAGCTCGTTCTCCATGTCGATGTCCTCCCGGGACAGGCTCACGTACCGCCCGCTCGACGTCCGCCGCGCGAACTTCACCGTGTTCCCCGCCGGACCCCGCGGGGCGCCCGCCGGCCCGCCAGCGCCGGCGCCGGGATTCCGGATCGCCTTCTTTGGCGCCGGGTTTGACATCTTCCGTCGTCCTTGTGCACTCGCTGGCTGGCTTGCTTGCTTTGCTTGTTATTACGTGCCCATGGCTCGATCACTCGCACGGCGCCCGCGCACACGAGCGTGCGTGCTGCCGTCCACGGCCAGCTGCTTGCGTGCGATGGTTTGCAAACCAAGTATGGAGGCGAGAGGGGGAAGGATATGAGGATGGAGGAGACGGGGGGTGGTCGTCGTGCGGTCGTCGTTGCGTGCATGCGTGACAAGCTGTCTATAAAAAGGAGCTAAGAACTAGCCGGGTTTAGTGCAGGAGGTTGCGGTGAAGGAGAGATATGGCCGCAAGGTGTGGCTGGTCAGGGCAACACAGCGGCCAACGGCTAGGATGAGAACCGAAATGGATTCACAAAGTCCTATTTTATCGGAACACATGGGCATTACATCTTATTTTGTTGCTTGCTTGACACCATGACATCGACATCCTATAATGCAATAGTTAACAAACTAATGCATTATCCGCGTGTTGTCACTAGGTGTCATGGTTCTATATTGAAGTTACAACCTTAAGTGTTAAGGCTCTCCACAATGTGTCAGTGATGCTAAAAAACAAGTGGACCCTATATACCCTCGTGCTCTTATTCTCCTGAAGTGAAGAGGAAGAGTGAAATCCCACAAATCGATTTCCATGCTCCCGAATCAAATCAAGGTACCCTCTCTTAGATCTTCCATCTCTAGTTGTTTCTTTGCTTAGATTGGTGGCATTAGAAGGAGGTAACACACAATAAGACTACCCGCACTGGGGCACTGCAAAGACCACGCAAAACGCTTTGCGTTTTCGCAAGCGCCGCAGTGGGGGACGCAAAAGCGTCCTCAAGCCTTGCGTTCGGCCTCGCGAACGCCAGGATTGAGGGATGTACGGTGTTTACGCAAAGGACGCGTGGGCCCCGCTGGAGGAGAGAGAGAGCAAGGCAGGGGAGAGAGAGAGAGAGAGAGCAAGGCAGGGGAAAGAGGGAGGAAGGCCGCGCGCCCTCCTCCTCGGCGTCGCGGGCGCTGCAGGTCGCGCCGGCGAGCCCCGCGACCTTGAAGCTCCCGCAGGGGAGGCGCAGGGCGAGCTCCACCTGTGTGCCGCCCGCCGAGGAGGAGAGGAGGCCCGACATCTTCTTCTTCGCCGCTCCCCGCCATCTTCTTCTTCGCCGGCGCCCTTGCCCTCGCCGGGGCCGCGGCCGAGGAGAGAGAAGGCCGTGGGGGGGAGGACGGGCACGCCCGCCGCGGCCGCGGAGCAGAGATAGGGAGGAAGCAGGTCGCGGCCATGGCGTCCGCGCGCGCTCGCCAGCGCGGGGAGGGAGGCCGCCTCCAAGCACGCTCGCCGAATCCGCCCGGCCGCGAGCGTGAGCGCCGCCCGTCCGGCCGCGAGCTGCTCTGCTCCGCCATGGATGGAGCGGCCGCGGTCGGTGGAGCTGCTCCGCATCCCGCCGGCCTCGCCCGCCATGGCCGCATCCCGCCGGTGGAGCAGAGGACCACCGGGCGGCGGCCCGCGCGCCGGCCTCGCCCGCCATGGCGAGCCGGACCTCCTCGATGGCGCGGAGCGGCTGCCCCTCCTGACGGCGCGCGACCTGGATGACCTCCGCGACGGAGTGCGAGCGGCCGACCGGCGAGCCGGACCTCCCCGACAGCGCGCGAGCCGCTGCCCCTCCCCGACGGAGCAACCGAGAGCGTCGTCCGAATGGATAAAGAGAGAGAGAGGGGAAAAAGAAAAGGAAGAGGGAAAAAAAAAGAAAAAAATGATATGTGGGCCCACTTTATTGGTATTGAGTAAACTGTAAAGGGTGGATGAGTGCGGGAGAAAATTGGATAGAGTAAGGAATCAGGCTGACCAGGACGGAATATTCCTTTAGAGGGATAAAAATAGAGTTACATGAGTGCGGGTAGTCTAAGAGACGGGGCGGTGGACTGGAGAATATTGAGGAATGGAATGTGCACAAGGCATCAGAGGCGAGCGAGGATGCCGACACAACTCGCCTTGCATGGGGAGAGGGTCACAACATAGAGGTGTCTGGGCAGCTCGTGCCCATGCTCGACGCCATGGTCCTCCCCGGAGAAGGTGGCCACGTAGGATGCGCGGGATCGGAAGGAGATGCATACATCGCACAACCGGGCCACCAACTTTCGACTCCTTTGTATGCTTCACGAGTTCCTTCCATGGCTTGATCATCATATTCACCACAACAATGCTCCCTTTTTCGCCTTGTCATAGCATAAATAGTGTAAACCAACTAGTTGAGTAGTTGTTGTTCTTTGTTCTTGCATTTAGTAGTTTTTGCGGTGAGTAAACTTGGTGACAAAAGGGATAGTCTTGTTTGATTTTTTTTTTTTGTTTGCATTGAGTAGTTCTTCTTCTTTGGTCTTTGTGTGCATGCATGTTGCATTATATTGCAACATCCTTCCAATAATTGGTTCCCCTTCTATTCTATCAACTCCAATAACTAGACCAGTCAAACTTTTTAGCCTAAGGTTTTCATATTCACTCCATTATACACACGCTTCTTTCTTTTCCAAACTCATCAAGGCTGCTCTCGTGCTCTAAACTTGGATTTGCACCAACTTGGATACTGGAGAAGCTAAACTAACTAGTCTACTCTCATCACCTTTTGAGAATTGGTACCACATGACTACCTTGAAAGAAGCCTATAGATCCAGGTAGTGATGATTGACTGCCTCTGCGGACGAGCTTCGGCGCACGCCGGCCGAACCTTGCGTGGGCGTCTCCCCCGGCCTCACGTCTCCGGTTTGGCCGGACACGGGCTCTGCCGGCTGGCCAGCGCCCTGTGGGCGTGCTCCGTGCACGATCCATCGGCCAGGCCTGCACTTGCTGGTGGCTGGCCGTGGCCGGGTCTCCGTGCAAGTGCATGAGGTTGCTGTGGTGTTTAGGGTGCCCTGCTTTGGTGAACGAGAAGAGGCTCGGTGAAAACCCTGCCCGGATATTCCGGGCCGACGACGATGGCGCATTCTGTGTCATATTCCTTCTTGAAGGCGCCATTGAAGCTCATGTTCACCGGGTTGGCTGAGGTCGAGAGACCTACCCTTGTGCTTACCACCGTTGTTGGCGTTTGCAGATGTCAAGTTCCTTCCTGAAGGCTTCGCTGGAGCACTACCACAGCCCACCTCCTGCCACTCTCGTTGGAATTGCCCTTTGGTTGTGCCCGTGTGCGCCTCATGCTCAGCTTCGCAATGGATTGTCCAGTGCTTGGTGTCGTCACCGTCGTTTCTCTCCGCAGCGGCTACCTAGTCGCGGGCGGATGTTGTCGTTTCTACCCCGCAATGGCTACCTGGTCGTTGGGGATATCTACCACCACCTTGACGATCTTTGCGCGGATGCATTTTTCTTTGTAGGCAAAATCAGTTGGTGGGTTCCCCCCGCTGTATTCTTGCTGTTTGTGTGTTTTTGTTTTGTGTTTGCGTCTTCGGGTTTTCACCGGTAATCCTAGGATTTCTTGTGAAGGCCCTTGTATCTGTGCTTTGGCCTTTTTTTGGTCCTTTCTCTTAATGAAATACGGGTATAAGACCCGCTCGCGTAAGAAATACCCTAGTAAAAACTACTAGGATAACCTCCTCGTGTAAATGGAAATTTGGGGGTAATTTGATTGACCTCCAAAAGAATTGAATATGTGTGAATATTTGGGATGGAAATTAGGAGGAAATTATGGGTGTGGATAGTTCATGGGGTAGTGTGGTAAGGGGAAATGGTGCTACTGACTAATAATCTGTATGCAGCTTTCATCAAGTTTGTAAAAATGGAAGAAGTGTTCCCCATTTCTACAAAGGGAGAAAACTAGATGTATATGGACATTCATGTATGTGCTGCCCTTGTATACATAGTGTAGTGATCTAGGACTCTTGGCGTGAGGCAATGGTCATGTAGCCGTTGGGTAAACAGGGACAAAGTAATTTTTAGGAACTCAACTACCAATTGTTGCTACAGTAGAATAATATGGTTTTAAGAAGTTGGGAGCGGGGCAAGAACGGGTTTCTTTAGCATCACTATCACCGTGTTGTCAGCAGTATATGGTTCTTCTCTCTTTTTGAAAGCATCACTAAGGCTATTACATGTGGCAATTTATATTCCCATATGAATATGCTTTCATTATTATATTGCATCTTTGTATCTTAGTCATTCCCATCAGCTATATATCCCGCTCTGCACTTAGTTATTCCTTTTTCGCTGTTATAAATTAAGCATCATGGTAAAACTCATCCACACAACGTCTAATGGGAAGAGATAATAGAAAAAAATATTTAGTGCAAACCCTCTACATGATGGAATCGTGAAAATTCTTTTGAAAAAAAAAAACCTAGGAGTTTTTTAAAAAAAAAATGAAACTATGCACATTTGTATGCATATATAGATGTATATTGTCACAAATTGTGAGGTTCAAACTCAATCTAGAAAAATCCGTATAATAAATTTCAGCTGCAGATGCACTAGAACACACAAAATTCAAGGAAAACAAATAGAAACTAAATTAGACCTTGATTAAAAGAAAATCAAAAGTAGAACCAACTCACAATCATCATCCAAGCAAAACCCCTAAACTGACCTAACGAATAAAGCCTAAAGAAAAAAAAACTCAAGGAATATATAGTTACATAAAACTCTCCTTTATTAGCATTTTTGTTTACTTGCCACCAATATCTGATTTCTTTTCGAAAAAGGTTTTAGAAAGTTCTACGTATATAACGCTAATGAGACATGCTTATTGACAGATTATTTCAAATAATTTTTTCGTAACTGTGTCAAGAACAATGAATGGAAAATTATGGGCATATTTTCTTAAAAAAAAATTATGAGTGTATTTGGTTGATGACCAAAACGTGCCATACCTTGCCACAACTCAACGTACCTAAAGTTAGACATGTTATAGTTCATTTTCTGTTCTTCGGTGTTGTTTTTGCTGGCCGAATTTTAGGCAAGGTCAGAATTTAGGTGCGGCATGTCCTGGTGGCAAACCAAACATGCACTATATTCTGTCAAAAAAAAAAAAAAACATGCACTATATGTGTTGTAAAAAAAATGCACTAAATGATATACGGAAAGTTGAAGCACCTAAAAGTACCTTTTTCAGTAAATCTAACCGTCACATGAGTGATTTATTGGCGTCCGTCGCCGATTTCAGCACCGTCCGATCCCTCAATCTTTTGATCTGGTGCGTCGTCCCCGGCCTACGTGTACACACAGCCGAGCTGAGAGCCAATTCATACACGTGTACACACAGCCGAGAGCCAATTCATACAACACCGCTCTCCATGGGACAGGGCATGCAGTGCCGCAGACCAGGTGTATCTGTCTCAGCTAGGCAGGGCAGCACACAAAACAGCATACCCTCGCTGGCCCTGTGCCATATCCTCTCACCTCGGCTGTCACTTGCATACCGTAGGTTAGCCCCTACATTGGAATTATATTCCTTCAATACGAAGAAGATTACATCTTATTAGACCATATTTTATATTTTTTGTTTAGGTGTAAATTTTATGTTCAGTTGGTGTAAATTAATTATCTATAACTGAGAATAGTCAAAATTATTCGAACAATTATCTGATCATTTTTTTTTTGCTCTTTCTTTGTTTGTCTATATGTTTTATTGGTCCCCCTTTAAAATTCTCCTATTTGACTTTCAGAAATAATCTGCAATTTTTTTGTATTCTCTGTTATTTGCATTTTACAAATATAATATGTTAATTTGTATTGAGTTAAATGCACTGTAGGTTCATTAACTTGCAGCCATGTCCCATTTCGGTCCATCAACTTGGAAACTATTTATTAGACCCAGTAAACTTGTAAACCGGTGCACTCCAGGTCCAGATGCCGAAACCACTCCGGTTTTGCCTACGTGGCCAGTCCACCGTGGCATGGGCCCCGCAACATTTATCAAAAAACCCCTCCTGCAGCACCGTGTGAACCAGGCATGCTCTTCCTCTTCGTCCCCGCGACACGGCGCTCTCATCTTCGTCCCCGCGACACGGCGCGCTCATCCGCCACTACGACGCGCACTCGCTTGCTGTTGTGAAGGCTCACCGGCCGTTGCAAAGCACCTGCCCGCGCTGTGCGCGCGTCGCGAGGGCTCACGGGCCGTTGCGCGTGCCCGCCCGTGCCGCACGCTCGCTGGCCGCCATGAGAGCCCACCTGCGTAGCGCGCTCAGCGGCCGCCGCAAGGGCTCGCCCGTGCTGCACGCTCGTCGTCCACGGGCAGGAGAGAGAGACAGAGAGATGGAGTCTAATCAGCACTTGGGAACGGCGACAACTTCTGGTGCGGGAGCCTTCGTCGAGCATATGTTAACCGATCATAATGGCTTACCGGGGTTGTCAGCAAGGAAGCGGATGGCCACGCAGCCGCCGGCCGGCACGCCGACGGTGTTGCGCTCGATGGGTCGACGAGGTTGAACTTGGGCGGGTCGTTGACGGGGTCGTAGTTGCCGTAGCCAGTGCCGACGACGAAGTTGAAGCCGTGCAGGTGCACCGGGTGGCTCTCGATGCCGAGGATGCTGGTGCCCTGCATCACCAGCTCAACGCTGGAGCCGTAGGGGATGACCATGAGCTTGGTCCCGTTGGCCACGTTGGTTTGTTGGGCGGCGTCCCTGGTCCCCATATAGTTGAACGGCGTCAGATGCGCGACGCGGAAGTCCGATTCATAGACGCCGACAAGCCGGTGAAAGTGCGAGTGCAGCAGCGCCTTGGTCGGGATCATGAAGGACGCGAACGCGACAGAGCAGGGCCGGTGAAAGTGCGAGTGCAGCAGCGCCTTGACGGACGCCGCGAACTGCGTCCTGTTCTTCGGGGCCTGGCACCGAACGCGACAGAGCAGGGCCGCGAACCGACGGTCGTCCGTCGCTGCTTACGGACCGCTACGGACCGGATCCGATTGTCGCGAAGGAGCGGAGGACGGGGATGCCGCAGAGCACGGAGCAGTTCTCGAGGACGGAGAGAGGGGACGACGAGCGCGCGTTGCAAGCCGCAGCCGCCCGGCGAGTCCACCTCCGCCCTCCCCTTCGCGAGGGGCGCAGGATCTTGCGCCGTCGCTCCTCGTCTGTCGCGCAACGCGATTGAGAAGAGGTTGGCCGCGCACCGTCGGGCCAGTCCGCCTGAGCACCTCGCCGCCGGAGGGGCGGGGTCGCGGCAGGGACGAGATGGGACGGGGCCGCGCCGTGCCGCCGCGGGACGGGGACGACGTGGGGCTGCGCTGTGCGCCGCGTGACCGGGAGGGGGCGCAACGCGGAGGAGCCCAGCGTGGCCGAGCTCCTGCAACTGGTGCCGCTGCAACAGCGCGCGCACGACTGGCGTGGCTACGGCAGCGAGGCAAAGGTCGCCCGGCGGCATGGCAGAGCTCGACCACGCCCGCGACGGCGAGGCAAAGTCCGCGCTCACGCCCGCAGCACTGCTAAAGAAGGATTTAATTTTATAAGAAAAAATGTGAGGGGTTAGATGAAAAATTTATGCCAGCTAGCAGGCCACGTCACCAAAAACCAGGCTGGTTTTCACGGATGGACCTGGACTGCACCAATTTACAAGTTTATTGGGCCAGATAAATGGTTTCTAAGTTGACGAACCCGGATGAGACAGAGCTGCAAGTTAATGGACTAGAATGCATTTAACTCATTTGTATTTTATGTGGTCTATTGGATTTGGATCTTATGGTTTGTACAAATCGGGCGATTAATGGTTTCAAATCACTTGATTATGTCTTCTTTGCAAAATCGAGTGATTTCTAGGGCACTCGTGTGATAGGGCCTGTAATCACCCGGGTCTGCACTAGACAAACCCATATTTTACACTTCATATTTTGATGTGAGTTCTATACTTAATAGGTATAAACTGATTGATTGTTGTATTTTTTTTAATATGTTTCTATTTTTTTTCCACTCGGGAACCCCAATTCCATTACGAATAACGGAATTACAACTGTAGCAGAATTTTTACAAGATGGGATCAGAAATTCAGAAGAACGACCCAGTTTTCGACCATCTAATACAACGGGTTTATGAGAAAGCTACTCATCAACCAAATGAGTCACAGGCAAACACCTAGCCCTCTAGAGACTTTCCTGAGATCTTACTCATCTACCATCTCCCCTCAAACAGTACGACTAGACAGAAAGCTCCTCCTTGCAACTTTTTTTACTTTTTGTATCTTCTGATCCTGCTCAGATCTCTTCAGACTCATCACCATCGCCCCCAGGGGAGACTCTGCAGCCGCCCAGTTGCTGCAGTTCCACCGAGAGGTAGAAGCTGCATCCGCCCAGTTGAAGGATCCATCAGCATAGTTTTGGCCATCTTCAACATACAGTCAGCCCCATAGATCAAAGCTTCTTTGTCCTCCTCATCATACAGCCCTGCCCAATGTTTAATAAGAGCACAAATATGGCAAATGATTTCAATAGGACTCTTTATCAAAATCTTATCAAACACAGCTCTATTTCTAGACTTCCAGACCGCCCAACATATGGCTGCAGTACCACAAACATGAAACTTACTTCCATTAGGAATCCACTTATCACACCACAACCAGCATTGTTCTAAGTTTGTAGGCACGTTATCAGCTCCAAAACATTTAGCAACCACAGTCCAAATCATTTTCATAATAGGGCATTGAAAGAACAAATGATCAATGGTTTCTACACATTGACAAAACATACAACTTGGATCCCCCTGCCATTTTCTTCTCCTTAGATTATCTTTAGTTAAAATTGCATTATTTGATATCAACCATAAGAAAATTTTGATCTTTTCAGGTACTTTACTCTTCCAAATTCTTTTATGAAACCAACTACAACAAGAAATAGATTGAGCAGCATACATTGACCTGACAGTAAAGACTCCTTTTTTTCCATACGCCCAGCCCACTTTATCATTCTCCTTAGATAAGTTAAAAACCAAAGCTTCATTCCAAATTAAATCTCATTCTATCCTTAAACTATCAAACAGCCATCTTCTAAAAGAGATTGGTTTTCTTAGTGATAGCTTGTTCAACAGTAATCTCTTTATCTTCACACAATTCAAACAAAATTGGAGCCACATTAGCCAAAGGTTCTTTATGTAACCAAGGATCCAGCCAAAATCTAGTCAAATTACCTTTGCCAATTTTCACGATTCGCCTTGCAAATAAATCTTTTTAACCTTCAACATATCATTCCAGATTGGAGAATCATCAAGCCTATGATCAACCTCATGAATTGTTTTATTTCTTAAGTATTTATATGTGACTATCTCTTGCCAAAGACCCTCCTCATTTTCCAATCTCCACCACCATTTACTCATCAAGCTAATATTTATCTTCCTCAAATCTTTCATTCCCAAACCCCCTTTTTTCTTATCTCTACAAACAAGCTCCCATTTGACCAAATGATATTTCCTCTTCAAAGCACCCACTTGCCAAAAGAAAGTCCTTCTAGTTTTTTCCATTTTCTCAATGGTTGTTTTTGGTAATAAATAAACAGACATATGGTACATTGGAGAGTTATTTAGACTAGTACTAATAAGGATAGATCTCCCAGCAATAGATAGAGTTCCACCTTTCCATAAATCTAGATTCTTCAAGCCTTTTTCTACTAAATGATTCCAATCAGCAACTTTCAGCTTACTAGGTGAAACAGGAACACCCAAATATTTCATAGGAAAAGACCCAATCTGACAATTGAACAAGGAAGCATATTTCTCACTCCATTCACCATCATCATTGATTACAAATATTTCACTCTTGTCAAAGTTTATCTTTAAACCAGCAATCATTTCAAAAATATAGAGTAAATTGCACCAGGGGTACTTAAACTATTAGGCATGTAACACTTAGGTACTCGGACTAAAAAACGTAACGTACTGGATCTATTAGTTTGTGTTTGCAACGGTACTGGAGTGATTTAGGAGGGCGCCTGGCGCTGACGTGGAGCGGTATGGCCTTGTGCATTTTGTTTAAAACCCCCCAGAAACCTGGTCCCTCACTTATTTCCCCTTCCCCTCTCTGTTTTGGATAGAATCCTTCTCCCCCAACTCCGACCGCCGCCGGCGACTTGACCCCCTCGGTCTGGAACTGCCCGAGCTCGCCGGCCCCGCCGCCGCCTCCCCAGCCTCACGCAAGCTCGCCTGAGCCATCTCCTAAGCTCGTCGCCGCCGCCTCCCCCAAGTCGTCATGGGCGTCGGCTCCGGCCATAGTGGCGCTGGGAGCTCTGGTTACCAGCGCCTCGCACCGGACTGCGGGGAGCAGACGGGGCTGCCACTTATTCCTTGCCCAGAATGCGGCGCGGAGGTCTTGGAGCTCGTCTGTGGTGCAAGATCAAAGGTCCCAGGGGCCGTTTTCTTCAAATGCGTCCACCATGACAGAGATGTAAGTGCAGATTGCCATTTGTCCTGTAGGGTTGTTGTTCATCCTGTGCTTGATGTGATCAACCATTTTGCAAATGCAGGTGCCAGGAACCTGCCCTTGGATCTTGTTTGAAGACAAGTACCGACGGTACTTAATTTCCAAGGGGCTGATTTCAGGCAAGAGAGAGGGAGGCAAAGAACAACAAGTTGTCCAACATGATGAAGAGGGTGGATTGCAGAGAGAAGAGGAAGAACTGGAGGCACTGAAGATTGGGATTGGTGGTTTGGATGCAAACCTGAAGAAGCTTGTCAGCTTCGGTCAAATTGTAGTTGTGTGCTATGTTGTTATTGCAGTGTGTGTTGTGGTGGGTGTCATCAGCATGTTGCTGAAGTAGGGTAGCAGTTGCTACCAGTGTACTCAGTTTGAACAAGTGACTGCAATGTGCAATGAAATGGCTTTTGTTTGGTGAACTCAGTTTGTGCAATGTGCAATGAAAACAGTCAATGCAATGTGCAATGAACTTTGACAACATTAATTTCACAGGAACTGCTATGCAAGAGAAATTGACATATCTAGTGACATATAGTCACTGAAACATCCATTACATTAGAGTTAAATAGCATCCATTACAGTGCTTGCAGTACACATCCCAACAACCAGTGGACTACATCATACTAGCTGCATATGACCTATACCTATATGATCACTACACAAAAGAAGGCAAACTTCAGTTGCTGAACAAAAGGCAACTGTATTTGCTCGACAAAAGCCAACTATGAGTCATGTACAAGATCATCACCAACACAGGGCATTATCCTTCCTACTGTCCACCTTGACCTTTCTTGGTTCTTGATGTCTGGCCAGCTTTCTTGGTCTTTGATGTCTTGGTGGCTTTATTACCAGCTTTGGTAGCTGTTGTTAGGTGAATTTGCCTTGGTGGTGGATGAAGACTGGAAGGATGTAGGCTGAATCAGGTACAGGCTGCCTGATTGGATGCTGTCTCTCGGCCTGTGATGCCTGAACAGGGTCCAAACAAGTTTGTAAGGTGCAGAGTTAAGTGAATATGAGGGCCAAAAACATAAATGATGACAAGGAGGTATTGTGGTACCTCATCCAGAAGTTGAGACAGCATAGGGTTGTCCACTTGGGACATGTTTACTTCTGTTTCAGTTTCTGCAGTATATACCTCCTGATATTCTTCCTGATGCCTTTCTTCTTCATGGCTTGCTTCCTGATGCCTTTCTTCTTCATGGCTTGCTTCCTGAGTAGCTGACCTCTTGCCTTTCTTCACATTTGGTTCTCCAGCTTTCTTTGCTGCACATGTGGCAACATTATGGTCAGGTTTGCCACAATGACTCCGAGTGCATTGTTACTCCATGTCTAGATAGCCTTGGTCCATTTCTTCCTTGAACCTCTTGTGCTGATTTCTTCCTTTTCTTTACTGGCCTTCCTGGTTTCTTCTCATACTTAGGTGGCCTAACTTGTGACCCTCCAACATTTTGCCAATTAGTCTTGTCAGAGCATGGAAATATTTGGAAGCTATATGCATTCTGGAATGCTTGAATGGAGTAACAGTGTGGCAGCACAGAGTCCTCTGGTATTCTTTCATTCTTAAGACAAGCTATTGCATGACTACATGGTATGCCTGTCAAGTCCCATCTTCTACATTCACACTTCTTAGCTATAATGTCAACAACATACTTCCATTCTCTATCATGGACCTCAAAAATGCCAGAGCCACTAGGTAATGGATAGCATGTGTTGGATATCTCTGCATGCCTGACCACTGTGCTAGCTCTGGCACACCTCCACAGCTGATTCTTGTAATTCTCACCTCTGAAATGGCCTGAGAAGTTATGGTACAGATGTCTAACACAGAACCTGTGTTCTGACTCAGGGAACACTTGCTGAACAGCAGGGATAAGTCCTTTTTGTTTATCTGTCATTATTGTCCAAGGGGTTGTGTTGTCTATGCCAAGGTCCTATTTCAGTGTCTCCAAGAACCATTTCCATGATGCTAGGCACTCAACCTCAACCACAGCTATGGCCAAAGGAAAAATGCAATCATTTGGGTCTATACCTATTGCAGTTAGCAGCTGCCCTCCAAACTTAGTCTTGATATGGCAGCCATCTAGACAGATAATAGGCCTGCAACCAGTGAGGAATCCTCTTTTACATGCATCCAGAGACATGTAGAGTGTACTGAAGCAACCATCAAGGCATGTTAGATAGAAGGTGCTGCCAGGGTTGGTCCTCATAAGTTCATGGCCATAATTCCTTAGCTCATTGAATTGCTTAACTTCATCTCCATAAATTATCTCCCATGCCTTCCTTCTTGCCCTACACAACTTCATTCTAGAAATGGTAAGGTTTAGCTCCAGCTGAACAGTCTTTCCAAAATTGGTCAGGGTCATCTTCTCATCAGCCCTAAACTTATCCAAATACTTGTTAGCAAGCCACTTTGCAGTGCACTTCTTGAGTTCCCACTTCTTCTGGCATGTGTGCTTCCCAACATAAGTTTTGATGATGATACATTTCATCCTTGAGTCCCAAGAAGCAAACAATTGCCATGGGCAATTGACTTCACAATGGGCTTTGATTCTTTTCTTATCATTCCATGGCATCTTTAAGTCCACCCTTTCTTTGATACTGTATTCTCAAAGTGCCTTTCTAAGCATTTGTATTGACTCAAATTTCATTCCTAACTTGAAAATTGGGTTCTCAATATCCTCTGGCCTGAAAGATGACATGTTAGCCCCAACCTTGCCCTCATCATCGAACGGTAACTCTAACTCATCCTCATCAGTTGATATCTCATCCCATTGCCTTTCTTCCATGTACTCATTGCCAAGTGGAGCATTTCTCTTTTGTCCACTACTGACTACAATGCCCATACCTTGATCAACCACCCCATCATCAACATTGTCCCAGAAAAGATCATCATCTTGGTCATCAACTACATAATCACTATCCCTAAAATCTGCATCCACACTGCCATCATTGTCACTGCCCACAGAATCACCTTGCCTTTCAGCTGCTGGCTTCCCTGGACTAAACACTTTGGGGAGTGTATCCATTAAATTGACCTCATCTTCATCCCACTCAGAAAACTTAAAGGAATTGTAGACATCAAGATACAACACAAAATTGTTAACCTTGTATGCAACTTGCTTCATGATGAGTGTTTCTTCATCTGAATCAACAATCCTCAACCCACTAGGCACAACCATCTCAGGCAACAACCGAGAGAGCGATCGGCTTCTCAATTCCATAACCTAGCAATACACGATTTCTTGAATTGAACTAAAACTCCATGATTGCGACTTGCAACCGACAAACCAATCCACCTTGCCACTCGAGATAGACCCGATCCTTAACGGACCCACGAAAAATCCCCCATGATGAACTTCTACAAAGAACTCCTCACCATCAGGCCCTAAACAGTGAACAAAAACCTAAATTTCAGACAATGGCATAACACACCTATCTCTACATCAAATTGAACCATTACGAAACCACAAGTGATCAAGCACGAACGAAATTGAGAGGAGAGGAGATTAGCCTTCACGGCACTGACCGTAAACCGGTGGCGCTGCTCCCTCCAATCGACGGACGCCGGCCATGGCGCCGCGTCGCCGCGCACCGCCCCTCACCGCACTGGATGCGGCGGAGCAAACAACCCAGCGGGCCTCACTCTGTCAATGCGGTGGAGGGAGATTGGGAGGCACACCGGCGGCGAGAGGTCGAGGGTGACGGGTGGAGAGTGGGAGGGAGGAGCTTCCAGGAAGCGGGCCTGAGAATGAGGGGCAGGAGAGGATTCAGGGGGCGTTTCGCAAAAAACCCTAGAGTACTAGTCAAAGGACCCACACATACCGCTCCATGTCAGCGCCAGGCGCCCTCCTAAACCACTCCAGTACCGTTGCAAACACAAACTAATAGATCCAGTACCTATAAGTTACGTTTTTTAGTCCGAGTACCTAAGTGTTACATGCCTAATAGTTTAAGTACCCCTGGTGCAATTTACTCAAAAATATATATAACATCCTAGATGTTAATTGCAACTAAAACTTGATTTAGAATTTTATTAAGGCCTAATCATCGAGCATCATGGCATTAATGCATTCATGTTTTAATATTATTTTTGATGTGATGCTTTGTTTTACATATGAAGTGATGCTTGTGATTGCTAATGCCCGATTAGCTAGTGTAGAAATTAAATCGAGTTCAAAATTCGTTTCAAAAACCCCTGTTTTTTTCCCGAAAACCCTATTTATCCCCTTTTCTCGTATTTCAAAATCCACAAAGAATTTGGGGTTGGTCCAAAAAGGAAAATTGTGGGTATCGATGAGAGCTACAATGTTGGTGAACAAAGTTTTTCAAGTTTCCAAAAAGAATTTCAAATAAATTTGAAAATACGGTTTTCGGCGGTTGTCCCCTTTTGATTTCAAATCCATAATTCAAAAACTATGCATATTTTGGAAAAACTCTTTTTGGATAAAATGTGCAGTTTGAAAAGTTGTGTATTCCATAGTTTTGGAGTTTTTCAAGTTCTTTAGAAAAATCCAAAGTAATTTCATATATTTCATTCTAGGGTTTTTGTCCCCTTTTCAAAATTTGATTCAAATTCAATTTTCCTTTCAAAATTTGAAAATGTGCCAGTTGAGAAAATTGTAGAGCATGAAATTTCAGCTAGGGTTGCTTTTTGGAAAATTTTGAGCACAGTTCAAATTTTTGGAGTAAATTGCAAAATACTTTTGCTACCACTGTTGCGACGTCATCATCGTCCTTGTACCTCACTGTCGCCCTCACCGCTGAGCCATGGCGGCCATGCCGGCCGGTCGCCGCGGTCGCCAGCGCACGGCCGTAGGGGAAGCTTCTCGCCGCCTCGTGTCGCCTCCACCGCCCGTTGTCCCTTGCGCCATTAAGCCGCGGCCCGGACCCCTCCTCCTCTCTTTTATTTCCCTCGACCGCTGCTCTCTCTCTGCTCCTGTCCCCGCCGTTCGCCGCTGCTCTCCCCAGCCGCACGCTGCCGCCATTAGTTAGCTCGTTAGCGCCGCCTTGAGCTTGTGCACGCGTAGAGCTAGCTCGTGAGGGACGAAGCCGACCGGAGCTCGAGAATCGCCGCCGTCTTCTCCAACTCCGACCAAAGACCCGCCGGGGAATCGCCACCGCCGTTCGCCGTCGTTACTCCTCATTTTCGCAATTCCTCCTACCATCGTGTTCATCTTCGTGTCAGGCATCTCATGCTTCTCTCGGTTCTTCGTTTGGTGTACAGGATCGACCGGAACGTCGTCCATGCCGCCAGAGCGCGCCGTCACCATCCCTGTCGCCGCCCCTGCTCCCGAAGAGACCATAGCTCCGCCGCCTTCCAGACCTCGCCGTCGTGCGCGTCGATTCCGCGGTGAGCCTCTGGTCACTCCGGTGCTGTTTTCTTAGACAGGGCCGAGCCTCAGTCGCCGGAGCACGAGCTCGTCGACGTCCGCCTTCGTGTCAGTCGCCGCGCGCATGGCCGAGCTGGATAGGGTCACGCGCTGGCTTTCCTAGCGTGCGCATCGTGTCCGTGTCGTCACGTAGGGTCTAGTGCGCGTGTTTTCCTCGCCGGAAAAGTCTCCGGTGAGCCTCGTTCTCGCAACCGAGCCCCGCCGATCCGCCATAACCGCCGCCAGCCATGCTCTAGCGCCCCCGCATCCGTGTCTTTGCCTAGGAAAGCTCCGCCGTGTCGCGAAGGTCAACTGGGAGCCAGTCCCGTGGCCGGGGACCTCGCCGTCGGCGAGATCGCGCCGGTCCGGTCGCTGCTCTGCTCTGGAATCCTGCGTGGACCAGTCAACTTAAATTAGAGAAAGTTCAGGGGTCTAGAAGCAAACAGTCATGACTCAGGTGAATAGTGTTTCGGGTCAAGTTGGACCTGTTTGTGAAATGCGAAAACCTCAGGGCCTATTTTGTAAAATCGCCAAGCCAGGCCTTTGCCAGGCCGAGCTGGGCCGGCTTTGCTCGCGCCGTTGGGCCGCGCCCCCTAGCCTCTGCGTGGGTGCGTTGGGCCGAAGCCGGCCCATGTCTGTTTCTCTTTTTATAAGAGTTTTTCTTTTTCGAAATTTGTGAATAGTATTGCGAGTTTGTTATTTTCATAAGTAAATATTGGTAGCTCCAAAAATTGTGAAAATTTTTGTGTATGCTCTCTGTCATGTGCTTGATTTTATAAAAATATTAGATGCCTATTTTGGTTGTGTTTTGTATGTTTTAAAATTAGCCTTTTTAATTGAAAAATGCTCCTTCTCTTACTTTTATTTATTTATTTATTGTTCCAAAAATCTTGAAAATTATTTTGTAGCCTTCTCAGGTCATGGGGAGCTTAAGTTTAATTTTGGAGATTTATTTGTCAACCTTTTATTTTGTCTTTATTTTATGCTTAGTTATTTAGTAGATCTTTAATTAATTATTAGGCCTTAAGGACTTAGGGTTTGAGTGTTTTGAGAGTGATTGAAGACCTTAGGTCATTGATCTTAATGGCCTTTGGCACTTTAATTAGTTGTTTGTGCTCTCTTGATCAAGTCATTAGGGTTTAGTTGATGTGTTCTTGTATGAATTATCTTGATCTGCTGGTTGTCGTAACTAGAGTGGCTTCACCTATGTAACCCTAGGTTTTGTTTAATTAATGTTGTTAGAGTACAACTGTATCGTGAAGGAAAGTTGTACTCAAGTTAATCTAGTTGTTATGCTTTCATCCATGTATCATCATGCATCATGCCATGAGCTCATCGTTCTAAAGCACGCTTCATTAATTACGTGTAGTTGTTTCGAGAGTGAGGTGGATTGTGTTGATCGACGTTCGGAAAGATGTCGTCCGACAGTGGTACTCGAGAAGGTGTCATCCATGGTGTTGATGTCAACTCGATAATTGGAATCTAACTTCATCGCAACGCGAGCAAGCCCGGAGCATGCAACCCATTTCTATTTCGCAAATATTTTACACTATAAGTCTAGTGTATTGTGCATTAAGTTAATAGGAGTTGGTTGAAACCATTGCCGCATGTCTACCTTGATCTACTTTTACATCATGATATCCCACTAGTATGTGTAGGTCGATTTCTTATGCTTAGCCATGCTTAAACTTCGGTAGAAGTTGTAGGTCATTAATCTTTGATCATGATTTACTATTGTTTCTTTGCTTCTCTAGACCTAAAGATGGGTCACGAGGGCATAAGAATATGGTTATATTAAATTGAGACCGGTCGGGTAACTTGCATCGGGAATGGAGTCTTGATGTAGTGTTTCCGACTTGTCGATTAAGGACCGGCCGTTGTTTGGCCAGCTGGACAAGACTTTGCAACTACTCACATATCTACGGAAAAGCTTTACCCTAGGATAATCTAAGGACTAGTACGGTGAGCCCGTGCATTGGGAGTGGCGAGATGGCGGGAGTACAATACCCTCGTGGGCCGTGTCCCCCGGATTGGAGGTGTAAGTGTACTCTCGGGTGGCGCGGAAGCCGAGCCTAGTTCTAGAATGTCCGACGGTATTGTTGATATAATTGTGGGTTAGAGTCCCACTTATATCGTGTGTTTAGGGATCCTCGGTGAGTAAATCGGTTCGAATCGTCGTGCTCCTCGGTTATGGAGACTTGATCCTCCGACCATACATCGTAGCAATCAAGAGAAATATGAAAGAATTGGATCTTGGTGACTCGTGGAATCGAGAAGAAGGCGGTTTGGAAAGATAATCTCAAGTGTAATGCTTAATATGATTCTTTGGAAATAGAACAGGTGCTAATCTAGCTTTAGTAGGTTGAATTAAACGATGCTTTTTTTTTTTTAAACATTGAAAGTAAGGTTTCAAGATTAGTAATGCTTTTCCGCAAAACTTCCCTTTTCTAGCTCAACTACTCAAAAGCCAAAGCATATCCTTGAGAGTCTTTTCTTTTAGTCGGGTAAGTCTTGCGGAGTACCTTCATGTACTCGGGGTTTGTTCTACCCCGTTGTTGCGAGTGCGCTTGGTTGCTCCTAACCATGGTTGTGTATTTGGGCTCGACATGATTTGGTTGCCTCTCACGACTTGGGTGTCTTACCTAAGTTGTCTTCTGTAGCTCTACTCTACTTCCGCAATATAAAGTTAAGTTTGTAAAATGTTAACTTATTCATTATTGTAAACTTTTTAATGTTATCATTCTTCCGCACTCTGATATATATATATTTTGTAACAAATGTTGTAATGTTGGAGTTACTCCATTGTTGATCCCGGGTATGAGTGTAAAAAGTGGTTCAATCGGTGTTCGTTAAGAACATCGACGGGACTTCATAAGTCGTGTGGAACACATGCATAGTAACTCGAGGTCCGTTAAGACGAGGATTAGTGCATGTGGGCCACATTACTTAGGAGGTTCTGCCACAATATATAACAGGAATTTCATATGAGATGCTTGATTCAAGTCATTTTTAAGAAAAAGAACTGTGTCGTCAGCGTATTGTAACACAGCCACTCCATGAGGTATGATATGCTCAATCAATCCTGTCACCAGGCCATTACTTTGAGCTCTATGTATTAATATAGTTAAACGTCTGCAATAAAGTTGAAAAGAACAGGAGACAAGGGATCGCCCTGCCTCACACCTTTGTAACTTTTTATATATGGCCAATCTCATTATTAATTTTCACACTCACTGTTCCTCCAGCAACCACTTCCCTAATCCATCTACACCATCTCTCTTGAAACCCCCCTTTTTCCATACAACTGAATAACAAGCCCCATTTAACTTTATCATATGCCTTTTCAAAATCAATCTTTAATACAATGCCAACCTCACCTCTCCTCTTTGTTTCATGTATAATTTCATGTAAACACATAATTCCAGTCAAAATGTTTCTCTTTTTCATAAATGCAGTTTGTGTCCCATGGATCAATTTTTCTGCTACAGGTTCTAGTCTCAAGGTGAGGGTCTTAGTAATCAATTTATAGAGGCAGTTCAACAAACAAATAGGTCTGAATTGTTGTATTTTCACAGCATCATTGACCTTAGGTAACAGGGTTATAATACCATAATTCAATCTTGAAATGTCTACTTTATGATTATAGAAGTCATCAAATAATTGCACAACATCATTCTTTATCACATTCCACCCCTCTTGATAGAATTCAATAGGAATTTTATCAGCCCCGGTGCCTTGTTTATTTCCATTTGGTCTAATGCATCCTTTATTTCCTTTTCAGAAAAAAAGGTTTACATAAATCCTCATTATCAGATTCAGACACATAAGGTAAATTTTCCCAAAAGGCATCATCTAACTGAAAGGCCCCATCATCGAGGTGGACCAAAAAGATCGAATAATATTCGTAGCCACCTTCAGCAAATTTTCAACACCCTCAATGGTCACCCCATCTTTTTCTAATGTTATAATAGTATTTTTTTTTCTCTTTCTCCCACTTGCAACTTTGTGAAAATAAGATGTATTACTGTCACCTTTCAATAACCAATTCTGGTGACTTCTCTCATGCCAATATAGTTCTTCCTCTTCTAAACTTTTCAAATTTTCCATAGTCAACCATATTTTCCTGTCTACTTGACATTCAAGTAGACCAAATTCTTCCTCAATGAGCTCCAACTCAGCAAGTTCACTTTGATAAATCTTCCTTTTTTTGTTTTTTCCCTTGCAAATTAAACCCCCACCCTTTAAAGAACTGTTTAAATAACTTTATTTTTTGATGGATCTTATCACAAGCTGACTTTGCTCTACATGGTTTCTCCCACAAAGCTTTAACCAAATCAAAGAACTCAGAATTTTTTAACCAACTCAGATCAAATTTGAACTGTATAAAAGGTAACTTTATATTATTCTCATAAAAAAACAATGAGAGGATTATGATCGACACTTCTCGAGACAGTTTCCTAACTAAAGTTTTTGGAAATAAATCCTCCCAACTCTTAGAAACCAACACTTTGTCTAATTTTTCCAATACAGGTGGTGTTTGATTGTTGGACCAAATATAAACTCCTCCGGACATCTCTAACTCCCTAAGCTCATAAAAATTAATCACAGAATTGAACAAGGGTGTGAATCTATGCACTCTATCACTACTATTCTTCTCATAGCTGAATCTTATTATGTTGAAGTCTCCACCAACCAAAAAGGTTCATTACTGGCAGCACAAAATTGGGATAATTCAGCTAAAAAAGATACCTTATTCTCATCATGAGCAGCCCCATAAACTACTATTATGTTCCACTTTTCTCTAATTATTTTATCCCATAGGTTCAACTGAATCATAAACTGACCCTGCTTAAAGGAACCAACATCAAATCTTTCCAGCAACACACCAATTAAAAATGCCACCTGATTTCCCCACGGATGGGTTATTCATCCACAGATAATCTTGGGATGGATCAAATTTCCTCAACATACTATCAGTACAATCAGCCACCATAGTTTCTTGTAAACCCACAAAATTAAACTTGTGTTCAAGAATAAGATTTTTTAAAAAAGTAGAGACTCCCCTTTTTTTGAGTCCTCTACAATTCCATATTAGACCATTTATTGTCATTTTTTCCTTTGTTTTTTTCTTTTCTTCACACTACTAGAGTGACATTCACTCATAGCCTTTTTCAACTCAGGACATTCCTGGTTTTTTTCTTTCCTCCTAGATACCTCTTTCACTTTTTTCCCCCCAACCTTGTCATTACTTTCCATATCTTTACTGCCATTAATATCTTTCTATTTGATTTTTAAAGAAATTGATCTTATAAATTTGTTTGTATTTTTGTATTTATTTTCAATTGAATATTTTTCAATTTGTCTTTTATAGAAATGGATATGGTAAATTTGTTTGTATTTTTTTTTTACTTTGAATATCTTCTAATTTGCCTTTTGTAGAAATAGATCTATTAAATTTGTTTGTTTCTTATATTTTTCTTTTGAACATCTTTCTATTTGCCTTTCATAGCATTAATCTGAGTAATTTACATTTTGTCGATATGTTTCATCTACTTTTTTTGAAATTTATTTTGACTTGTATTTCATAATTATTATTTGGTTATTTTTTTGTTATTTTCTAATTTGATTTGATATTTATTTTATATTTTTTTGCATGTTAGATTGGGATCTACAGATTACATTTGTTGTTGGCAAGCGATGTGAATATCTATGTGTACTCCACTTTTGTCTGCTCCAAAAATCGAGTGACGAGAACCCAAAAATCACCTGATTTTTGTTTTCCGTGGAAATCGAGTGACGAGAGACATACCATCGCTCGGGTGTCACAACTCCCGAAATCACTCGAGCGGGTAAAGGTTTGGTGTCACACAAAACAAAATGGAGGAGGCTCTCAACTTATTCATATTTTAATCAAGTCTGTAATCGCTGTTTTTTTTTTCATCATCATGAATTAAAAACAGCTAAACTCTTGCCTTTTGAATGCTGAAGTGGGACAAAGGCGGTTTGACTGCTCGGGCGGAGGCAATGTGAGAGGCTTTTGAACTGTGGCTGCGGCTTAGCTTTGATGCTCGTTTATGGTACTTTGATGTATCTGCTTGGCAGCGTTGGCTTTTTTTGTTTTTTGGTACTGATAGACGGGTATAACCTACCTATATGCTGTAAACCAAAACCTTGATGGTTCTTGCTATGCAACGACAGAGGCGTGGCCCTAAAAAAAAAAAAAAAAAAAAAAAATTCTTGGCTTGCTGACCCCTCCGTTTTTAAGAAAGAAGCGGCCACACCCAACACATTCACACAACAAACACCGATAGCGGCAGCCGGCAGAGGCAGCGCCACCCACCCACCCACAGAGACGGCATGAGGAAAACCGCCAGCGCGCGCCACGACGCCGGTGGGCAGCCAGCTCTGCTCAGCGTAGTCGGGGGAGTGGACAAGTGCGTGGAAGTGGAGTGGACTCGAGGGTCACTCGCTGTCGACTTACTACGCTGTCTGCAACTGCTGCGGACAAGCGAAACCAACAGCGAGAGCCTCGCCAAACCGCCGGCGCCGCGGCCTGCAGGTGCACCCTGCTTGCTGCCCTGCTCCTCTCGCTCTTATCCCCACCTCCCTCCCCCTCGCTTTCTCCAAGAAAGCGACCGCCGCTGTGAGTCAACAAGCAGAGCTGCAGTGCAGTGAGAACCAGAGGAGGCTTCCAGCAAGAACGAGAAGGAGAGAGAGCGATGAACGCCGACTTCGGCGCGCCCAAGGAGCTCGCGGGGGGCCTGCAGCAGCGGCGGGCCCTCTACCAGCCCCGCCTCCCGCCATGCCTCCAGGTGATCGATCGCGAGATTCCCATTCGATTCCCCTGCGATCGATTCCTGTCCGCCTGCCTGCTCGCCTCTGCTTGCTCTGTAGTCTGTAACACCATCGCTCTCGCCGTTTCTGCCTTGTGAATTTCGGGAGGGGTTATTGGGGGTTTTACACCTTCTCGATTCCTCTGTCTATCTACGGCCAAACAATCGGTTTTAATCAACCCAAGAATTCCTTGTCCCCCAGGGGCCGACGGTGAGGGCGGAGTACGGCGACGCGACCACCACCATCGACCCCACCTGCGCGCAGGCCGTCGCGCAGGCCTTCCCGCACACCTTCGGCCAGCCGCTCGTCAGCTTCGTCGCGCCGGCCGCCGACGCCGCCGCCGTTGAGGAGCGCCACCCGATCAGGTCCGCCGTCTGAGGACTCACCCAGTCTTATCATGTGCGTCGCGAGATCGCGCGAGGAGGCTTGCCTGAATTTGCTTCCCTTGCAGGGTGGGCGTGGTGTTCTCGGGGAGGCAGTCGCCGGGAGGGCACAACGTCGTCTGGGGCCTCCATGACGCGCTCAAAGCCTACAATCCTCACAGCGTTCTCTACGGATTCGTCGGTAACCAAAATCTCCCAGTTTCTTGAAAATCACCTATTCGGTCACACTTTTTGCTATTTATTTATAAAAAATTACCTTTTCCTCCAGTATCCTTTTTGAGATTTGTGTGCTTCGTACTATAGGTGGCACGGAGGGACTGTTTGCAAACAAGACGTTGGAGATCACAGACGGTGTTCTTGCTTCCTATAAGAACCAAGGTTGGCGCAGTTTGTTGTCCCCTAACTAATTGTGGCCATGTCTCTGTTATTGTCAAATACTGACATATCTTAGTTGCTCTTTTCAAGGTGGTTTCGATTTGCTCGGTAGGAGTATCGATCAGATCCGCACTACTAAGCAAGTGAATGCAGCAATGACAACGTGCCGCAGTCTGAACTTGGATGGGTTGGTCATCATTGGAGGTACTCACCAAAGGCTACTTGTTTTGACTTAATTTGCATGCACCTGCCACAAGTGATGATTCTTATTTTATAAACAAATTGACCATGCAGTTGGTGAACATGTTGTGAAAACACAGTATATATTTATCGTAAGAATATCATGAATTTTCTTTTCAAGCTAGCACTTTTTTTTTACAAAACATTGTTCTCACTCGGTCTACAGGTGTGACCTCCAATTCAGATGCTGCACAGCTTGCAGAGACCCTTATCCAGAATAACTGTAAGACCAAGGTATAACCTTTATTTTTTTTAAGGCAAAAAAACTGTGGGGGAGATCCCCACAGCACTTCATTTTATATTTTATAAAAGAAAGTGCTAAATGCTCATATTCTTCAAGCACACAAAATTCTCTAAGAATCCAAAACCTCCGTTAAATAGGTTGTTGGTGTGCCAGTTTCATTGAATGGTGACCTCAAGAACCAGTTCGTTGAAACAACAGTCGGATTTGATACAGTGTGCAAGGTAAAACACAGTCTAGTAGACATTTTGCATAATGTGTCGATCCTGAAGGGACTTGGAATCAAATATGACATACCACTGTCAATCTGTCACTAATGTCATTTTGTATGGTAACTACTTTTCAGGTTAATTCACAGCTTGTAAGCAATGTTTGCCTCGATGCAATCTCAGCTGGGAAGGTAATTATCCTTTCACCCATTTGGATTAGTAACTGAGCAGGACGTGATCATTATTGCAACTAAGAACCATTGGCTGATGTGTTTTCTTCCTATCAGTACTATTATTTTGTTCGTCTGATGGGACGAAAAGCATCTCATGTTGCCTTTGAATGTGCACTTCAGTCACACCCAAATATGGTATGATTTTATCAAATTTGTGGTCATATCTCTCTACTACATAAAGTGAAGAAAGAGCATCAATATCCTTTTTTTCAAATACTCTTTGCAGCTCATCTTAGGAGAGGAGGTAGCATTGTCAAAACTCACTCTGATGGAAATTATAAGCAAGATATGTGATGGAGTACAAGCAAGGGCAGAATTAGGTTTGTAAAGTTCTTTGATTGTTATGTTGCAGCCATTAGTAGGAAAAAAAGAACTGTAGCTTTGATTGAGGTCATTCTTCTAGTTTTTTTATAGTCAATCAAGGTATCAGGGTACTGTGATAAATCATAAAGTAAAAGACTGGTTATCCATCTTCAGGGAAATATCACGGTGTGCTTGTTATTCCTGAAGGACTTATAGAAAGCATTCCAGAAATGTATGCTCTTATTCAGGTATGTGTGATCTATCTTGAGGGAAACAATGGAATGATAAATAGCATTATTTCAGTTCCATCTTATTGTTTTCTGTTCAAATACTCCAGGAAATCAATATCCTTCACAACAATAATGTTCCTGTGGCTGAGATGTCATCACAACTGTCTCCATGGGCAGCTGCTCTGTTCCAGTTCTTGCCACCCTTCATCAGAAGAGAGGTATTGCATTGCTAGCAAAGTTGGATTTTCGTAATGTTTATAACAATAAGATAAACTATGGATTAACTGTTTGTAATATTTCACTCAGCTGCTGCTCCACCAAGAATCAGATAACTCTGCACAGTTGTCCCAGGTTTGTGATTCTGAATGCCCAATAACTACTCGGTGAAAACTTATTTAATGTAATTATTGGTGTTATAGGGTCCTTTTCTTTTCAGATTGACACGGAGCAACTGTTAGCCCATCTAGTAGAAACAGAAATGATAAAGAGAACAGTAAGTTCCATTGTTGTCACAATTTCTTGGTTGTTCGTCTCTGAATCTGTCCATAGTGATTGTGGATGCTTGATATTCAGAAAGAAGGAAGATACAAGGGAAGGAAGTTCAGTTCAGTCTGTCATTTCTTTGGATATCAGGCTCGAGGATCTATACCGTCAAATTTTGACTGCGACTATGCCTATGTGAGTATTATATCACTGAGATTTCAGAAAATTGAATCTTCGGATCCATATTCCTGATAACACTGAATATTTTAGGCTCTTGGACGTATCTCCCTGCATATGATCGCATCTGGATTGACTGGTTACATGGCAACTGTGGCTAACCTGAAGGACCCTGTTGACAAATGGAGATGTGCTGCTGCTCCTTTAACTGTAAGATTGCGACTAACCATCAACATCATATGCTAAAAGGTTACTATCTATTTATTTGCTCATTATTGACCTAGTAGCACAATTTGTTGTCTCTACTCTCTACCAGGCGATGATGAGTGTCAAGAGGCATTTACGTGGCCCTGGAGCAATCCCTATAGGAAGGCCTTCCATTCATCCTTCTCCAATTGACCTGAAAGGGAAGGCTTATGAGTAAGTCCACACTGTTCAGCACTGAATACCTGTTCCTGCTTTTTTGATTACTGAATGAAATGATGCAAAGTCGATGGAAGGTGAACTGAATTAATTTTGTTCCTTCATCATTCAGGTTGCTGCGAGAGAAGGCTTCAAGCTTCCTCCTCGACGACTTCTATAGGACTCCAGGAGGCATTCAGTTCGAAGGGCCTGGTTCAGACGCAAAGCCCATCACACTGACCATTGAGAACCAGGACTACATGGGCGACATTGAGATACTGAAAGAGTATCTCGGCAAGGTTGAGATCGGAAATCCTTTCATCTGCTTCCGAGTAGTTTCAGATAAAAATGAAAAGTTACCATTTAAGAAGCAGGTCCTAACATTGACTTGCCCAATGATGATGTGATCCCAGGTTAGGACCATGGTGAAGCCAGGGTGCTCCCGAGAGATCCTGAAGGCAGCCATCAGCTCCATGGTGTCTGTGACGGAAGTGCTGACCGTGATGTCCCACCCCCTCAACGCCGAGCTGCCCCTCTACCATTTCAAGTGAGCGAGGGCATCAGTCTGCCTGCGTCCGGGTTGTTGTAGATTGTTTTTGTGACAGCAGAAGATTGAGAATCTGCTTCATGTGCTGCGGTATTTTATTTGGGTGCGAAGCATTGGGTTGATGCCAATAAAACACCGAAACAGTACTTGATCCTGAACTGAACTGTAGCTATTGCTTTATTGGAAAATGCAGGTTTTTCGACCTTGGTCGGATGCAGTTTGTGCAAAACCCATCTGATGGAGTCAAGCTAATTGTAGTATTGGTCAACCCTTATTACTAACCCTCTTTTGCTTGCTATGTTCACTTGAACTTATCTGTTACAGTTCTTTTTCTCACAATTCGAATTCTAGTTATATCTCTAACATCTCCTTTGGGTAGGATAGCTCGCAAAAGGAACAGATCTGAATTCGTGTGCGAGGATAAGCATTGATTGGAACCAAATTAGAGAAATAAAATGGTTAAAGAAGGAACAAAAAGACTAATGATGAGGGAAGCATGCACAATCGAGATATGGTGCCATTACATGGGTGGAGAATTTTTTTTATAAAAAGAAGGATATGCGTATACAGAATAACAAGAAAAAGAGTGCGCACGATGAAAGTTGAGTATATGAAAAGAAAAAGGAGACCTGGGTGAAGTTTTCTAAACTGTATAAAAGATTGTGGTTTTAGCTACAATTCATGACATCCAAACACCTTGTATTTTAATTAATGTATCTAGGTATCTTGTAAGACCATGGTATTTTTCAAAAAAAAAATGATCCTGAGCTAGGAGCTCAAAATTGTTTAGCGCTTGTAAAAGAATTCTTGGTCACGCATACAGTTTTGATTATAAGCTTCATGCAGTCCGGTTTACATATTTTTGGTAGAGTTGGAGAGCAAGAAAATAAACTGTCTAATCTCCTAGGGAAAGAAACAATGTCTAAGCTCAAGTTGATGCAGAATTGCAGTTTCTTCTGGAGCTTCGACCTCTTTGAACTCAAGTGTTCCATTTTTCGCTATGAAAAGTTAAACTGTTCCTAGCAAGGTTTCAATGAAATTATTACAACATTCTAGCTAGACATGCACTTGTTTGTATTTCCTTTTTCTTATCAAGAGCACGGCCAATGCTATATATGACTAGGACAGCCTCCATGCTATTTAACATAGTGCCACATAGGACATTTTGGTGATGTGACAGTAATGCTAAACGGAAGATAGGTGAAAACTCCAAAACCTTTTTTTTTTTTTGCGAAAACAAAACTAGTGTTTAAGAAATAAATTAGAATAAGCAACGCAAGTGGGAAATAAGAGGATCCGGGAAGAGAGGACAAAAACAATTGGAGTTCATTTTGTAGCCAAAATTAGGGAGCTATTCTTTTTAAGTGGTGTATATCTCTATGACATGGCATGTCATAATTAAGTCAATGTTTGGACCCACGAGTGCTGATTGTTAATAGTCCAAATGAGTTATTACTTAGGAGACTGCTAACTATTAGTTTCATTGGAAAATTTGGAGTTACTAATAGGTAGCAATAGATGCCAACCACCTATTACTATTAGTAACTTATTAGTAGGTGGATCCAAAATTTCAAATAGCCCATTGCTAAATTAGTAGCTATGGCCGTCGTTAGAAGTTGGAATTCAGATGGTATATATCTTGCTGCAAACCAGCAACGCTTCTGTTCGTCACGCACAATAAGCAGAGCGTGGTCTCCATGGTCATGCACAATAAACACAAACAATAACTAATGATGGTAATTAAGCCGATTAATTACACAGCATCATCGAAGATGTATCCCAAATCCAGGCATCCAATTTTGATCCAACATGAGTTGCCACTACAACATTATACCTACAACATTAAAGGACACAAAAGAGCAAAAAGAAAGAAATAGTGCCTTGAATGACACTTTTATTGTGTCGATGATCTCCAACACACTGATCTGCGGATCAAGCATGTAACCAGGTGCTGATCATTGTCAATGACATTCAGCTGCATGTCGCACATCCACCTGCAATACAGCGCAAAACAATGATTTTATGAACAGGCAAGCTTGCAAACTCGAGCAAAGATGTAGCACTTGCGACAAAGTTGATTTAATATTTTGAGATATGTTTCAAAGGCTTTCGCAAGTGAAGCTTTACTGACAGCAGTTTGTGTAGGAACAGGGGGGTAGCTTACTTCATATAACTGTTCCACTAGGGAGCAAAGCATCCTTGATCACTGTGACAATTCCACCTTTGATAAAGTACCCGTCTGTCTCCCTCGCAGCTTCTTGAACATTGTCAGCATTGATTATCTACAAGATCAACAAGTCTCATGAGAAATATCTCTACCATAGAAAATGTGGTAGGCAAGTCTAATAATGAAATGTTCCTGTTTAATCATATGACAAGCTAAGACTTATGAACTCTTCAGATGGACTCATGAGAAGCTAAAACTTGAATAATCAAGTGCAACAGGTCTATTAAAAAAATGGCAATAACAGAGCAATGGAATAGGATCAGGATTGCAGGATAATGGCAGCTGTTTCTGGGTGGAACTTGAATGGCATATGCATGAGCAGTACTGCAAATCCCAAGCTTGAACTGATATGAACATCTGCATTTCAGGTTTTATTCTGCATTTTTATAATAAAAATTGATATATGACTTGTTGACAGTTTTTATCTTGTGGAAAATCTCAGATTGATTACTGAATACAGGCAAAAGTCGAGGATGAAGATTTATGCAGGCAGTTAGGGAAAGATAAGTATGAACAGTCATATTATATAGGCATCTTCCATGTTAAAAAAAGAGAGAGCATGCAAGCCTATTCATATTTTAAAGTTAGTATTTCAAAAAAAATTGCAGAAATTAAGAGGAGAAAATGACATATCAAGTATTATGCAATATCCTAATAAAAAATATAGACCAATATATTCTTGAGACCGTTAGAACTAGAATACCTTCACATTGTCACCAATTCGAGCATTCTTGTCAATGATTGCTCTTCTGATGTGTGAATTCTTCCCAATACCAATGGGAATGCCACCACTTTCGGCAAGGAGTTTCTTGTCAGCTTCAGTCTGGAAAAAAGAACACCAAGGTGTGAGCTCTCTTGTTGCATTGACAGCAGTGAACACTTGTATATATTTTACCTCATAGTAGTCCGCACCCATTAGTAAAGTGTCCTCTATGATAGCACCTTCAGATATGCAAGATCGGAGTCCAACTACAGAATGGTGTATCTTGCAGTTCTGTGTGCACAAGATCAAGGCATAAACATTTTAGTAAATGAATTATGAGAAAATACTTTGGAGGAAATATAAAAGGTCTATAGAAAGGTTTTCAAATATGCTACAGTAAAACAAACCGCTACTTACTTTAATAACACATCCTTCACCAATAACACTATCTGTCACATCAGCATCAAGAACCTTTGAAGGTGGCAGGTGTCGAGGTTGTGTATAAATTGGAGCAGAACGGTCATAGAAGCTATACTCAGATTGAAGGGAAACACTAAATCAGTAGGGACTAAATGAAATTGTAAGACTTGATGTGCATGCAGCGTTGTAACTTTCGTCTGCAGCACATGGAAGTGAAAGCATACCTGAAATCTGGTACCGGCTTCTTGGTTATTCCCAAGTTTGCATTATAAAATGCCTCAATGGTACCGATATCTTCCCAGTAACCATCATACAGATAAGCCTGAACCTGCAGACAAAAATAATGTCTTAAATACAATTCTGAAATGCAACCCTTCCCTCCCTCCTGCATTGAGCCAACCCAACCTGCCTAGGCTTTCTAGCACGCAGTTCTTAGGCAGCACTTGATGCACATAAACTACAGATATGCACTCCAATGTAAATAAGTGTTTAGATAACAGTAAGTTTCTTCAGAAATAAAATGTCAGGGTACCAACTTATGGCATAATGACATTTGTGCGAAAAGGCTATATAGTACATTTTATATATTTAAAAAGAAGCATCAGTAAACAGAAGAAAACAAACAGCTAAAAGGTTCAATAATCTTTGCATACCCTTTTTCCAATGCTGGTTGCACCTGGAATAACCTCACTTCCAAAGTCATTAGCTCCAGGAAATTGTTCGCGGAGGAGCTGAAGCATTACATCTTTGCTAAAAACATAGATACCCATGCTAGCAATATAAGGCATTTCCTTTGCCCTCACGTCATCAAGACCAAGTATGGTGGTGTCAACCTACATCAATCAGACAGAAATATGATGTGAAGGCATTTTAAAGAGGAACATTATAGGTTTACCAAAAGATTGTCCACAAATATATAGCATCTATGTGTACCATCATTGCTTTCAACTGATCTCCTTTTGGTTTCTCAGCAAACTCAATGATCCTCCCTTCTTCGTCGATTTTCATGAGGCCAAATGCAGTTGCACGTGCCTCATCCATCGGTAGGGCAGCAACAGTAATATCAGCATCCGTTTCTCTGTGTGCCTGAATGAACTTTTCATAGTCCATCCGGTACAGGTGATCACCAGCAAGAATTATAAACTCCATCACATTATGCTCCTCAAACAACCACAGGTACTGCCTTACAGCGTCTGCAGTACCCTGAGAAAACAAATATAAAAGAAAATCAGTACTTGACACAAGCTAGTGAAGTGCGCTAGCAAAATTTCCTGTAGATTAGCATGCATTTGCCTAAAGCATGATGGTACATTTGAAACTCATATAGAATAACCAACTGAAATGACCTTCGTTGCCTGTTGGTTACAAATTTGATGTAGTGTGAAGTGATAATATGCAATGGGGAAAATGTGAACATGATGTCAAATGTGCATGTTGAAGAAATGGCAGATTTCGCATTACAAAAAATACGAAAAGACACAACATTAGTAGGGATACCTGAAACCAGTTTGGATTATCTGGGCTCTGCTGTGCAGCTAAGACTTCGACGAACCCTTCATTCTTGTACCCTCCAATGTTGCTCCCATAGGCTCTTGAGAGGTGACGGTTGAGGGAAGCAGAGTTGAATTGTGTTAGCACATAGATCTTGGATATGTTGCTGTTGAGACAATTGCTGACAGGAATATCGATCAGTCTATAGTTGGCTCCCAATGGCACTGCAGGCTTGGCACGCTTCTTTGTCAAGGGGTACAATCTAGTGCCAGCACCACCTCCGAGAATGATGCCAAGAACACTCTGAACCAAAAACAAATGTTTGTTATTGTATACAGCCAAGAGTCAGTATCACAAAAACACTCTGATGAGCATCACAAAAGGACAAGGACAGCTCCGAAATTCAAAATTTGTTAGCACTCCTTGGAAACTAATACCATAATCTCTGCAACATGACAAATTTAAAAGATATTCCAAAGAAAGATGGGACAAGTTCAAACAGCATACGCCACACGAGAATAATAGCAAGCAGCCATTATAATTTCTGCGTCACACCCAAAAACTATTATTTATATGGGAAGAAGAAACGATTAAACCATAAATAATGATGTAATACCCACATCTACAGCCCTGACAACATCTTGATCAATTTCTTATTGGCTACTGCAAGGCATCATATTTAACAACATGAGCCTGACAACAACTAGCATCCTAAAATTGCCGCATTCATCGGTACCTAGTACATAGAAAAAGCAAATACTGTAATAAGCAGCAACCACGAAACGTGCACGAGAAGGCGACAATCCCAGCCGCCGATTTGCGGCATCTAGATGAGCAACGCGTCATCATTCATAAAGATTAAAAAAAACAATCTTTTGCGCGCGCGTCCCAATTTCCCATCAGGAGCGGCAAATGCGCCTCGAAGGCGCGACCCGACGGATCAGACGGAAGAAGCCGCGAGCGAGAGGGACGGCCAGGCGCGCCAAGAGAGACCTCCACATTCCCGGTGCGGGCGGCGGGCGGCGGCGGGGCGTACCGTGCTGGCGTCGGGGTCCAGGCAGGTCTGTGAGCTCTTGGAGTCGGACACCGCGCGCGGGGAGAAGACGAACGGCCGGCTCCGCGGCGCGGGCGCGGAGACGGACACCCCGCGGGAGCTCCGGCCGTGACCGTGGCGCGGGTTGTGCGCGCGGAGGAGGCGGCGGTGGGAGGAGTCGCCGGAGGTGGACGGCGCGGCGCCGTGGTGGCGCGGCGGGATCAGGGTCCTGGACGACGGGGAGGCCATAGCGGTCATCGCCATTGCTGCTCCTGCTGCGGTGACGGTGGAGGGAGGACGAGGACGAGGACCCGCGCGCGCGGCGGAGCTCACGGGGAGCCTGTGGCGTGGCGTGGCGACGGATCGGTGAGGTGAGTGAGTGAGGCCACACACTGACACACGGCCTGATCTTCTCTGATAGGGAGTGCAGTGGAGGAGAGTGGTGGTCAGACTGCTCGTGTGGCTGTGCGATTTTAACTCATCTCACTCACAGGATCTTTTTAATTTTTTTTCTTTTTCCAAGAAGCAGAGAGAAAGACGGGACTGCTGTGGGTTGTGCAGGTGCTAACTTCTGGAATGGCTTTAATCGTGGCAAATGATCTCGGCTGACATCGAGGACAAGGGATGTTCAAGATAAAGGCCCTATTTAGATGTAATCAGATTATGGATCTCCATCCACACACAGCTTGTCTTTTTTTTTTTGCGACGATATTTCTAGCTTGTCTTATTTTCAGTTTATTCTCTCTCATAGCTGAACTGGAGTCCAGTCTCATATACGACAGCTAGTGACTCACCCACCATGCTAAGAGTCCAATCTCATGTACGATAGCTCTACTTCCGCACCGTGTGATCACGAAACACGTATCCAAATAGGAACGGAAGATAATAATATACTCACAACTGAGAACTAGAGAAGATTATTAGGAGAATACGAGTTTCTAGCTTGTTGTGAGGTACTACATCTTCGTATCACATTAAAAAGCAATAACTAATCTCAAGCTACTAGCTCATTATTTTTAATAATTAATAGAGAGAAATAAAAAGAGAACTTACATCATTAGCTTTAGGATTGAGGTATGTTTCCTTGGATGAAGAACCATCCCCAACATCTTTGCCATGCTTTGAAGTTGATTGCTCGGTGGTACCATTCGATGGAGGAAGGCTTTAGATGCCAAAGCCATGTCCATGGTTGCAACTCAAGAATTGAGATCTTAAGACGCAAGTTTAATGGGAATATAGAATGGAAATTGGAGGAATGTTTTGTGTATCCATTGAGGTGTCTTCTGCAATTTATAAGCAGGAGCTACTCGTACACGTATACATAAAAAGATTCCATTTCTTTGCTTGACGGGAGGAAGTTTGTTGATGGAAAGGTGTAACAAAGCTGTAATATTTGTTCTTATATCAATCAAATTTTAGGTAATGGCATGGTTTCAAAGCGTGATATTTTCAGCTTTTGAGATATAATACGATCCTTAAAGTGAAGAAACAAGTTTGTTTTGAAAAATTGTAGCATATTATACAAGTTTATAGCTGTATGTCTTGTTCCAACACAGGATACAACATTGGAAAAAGTTGTGTTGCTAATTTCCAGATCACGAGATGAAATAGTACACTCCACAATAACTAAGGACATTCCAATACAGGATGCGCCATTGGAAAAGGCTGTGTTGCTGGTTTTCAGATCATGAGATTTAAGTAGTACACTGCACGGTAACTATAAGGACAAATGTAAGTGTGTTATAATGTCACGGAATAAGTTGTGTCACCGCGTAAGACAATAAACAATGTGTGATTGTTGTTAAGAAATCTATACCACAAAAAATGTTTTTAATGCTTTTAAGTGGTTGCACTGCACACAGAGAGGAGTGAAGCAAGAGATTGATTGCGTAATGCAAACCATTTGGCATCACAATAAACAATGCATGATTGAGCACTTCACAATAAACGGTTGCAAACCATTTGGCGGCATACGATTATGTAAAATGAAAGAAATGTATTAAAACCATGATATATGGAGTTGATTATGTGATGTAAAAGTTGTACAAGTAACTATTTTTTATCTCTTAGTTTTCAATTATGAATCTTTCTATGTGTAAAATTATATCCTTATCTAACTACAACAACATGTTAATTGCTTATGATGACCTACTTGTCATAATCACGTTATTGCATCACTTTTAACTCCAATGTCATGCTAAAAACTGATTTTCTTGCATACTCAACATAGAACACGTATACTTAAACTTACGTGATGTGAAGTGTCTATTTTTCTTAGAAAAGTAATGATTATATCATGTGTACATCAACATCTATAGGCTTGTACGTGTGCATGTTACACCTCTCCTTGCGTGTGCTGTCCTTAATTACATTCGTTGCTCATGTGACAATTGACACAGACCAAATAGGGAAGCTGGGTCGGTGGGATATGCTAAGATTTCAGAGATTTGTTCCATTTTTTCAATCATTTTATTTATTTAATTATTATATTAATTCTAAAAATCAAGGGGAGATATTATTGTGTATATTACTTCACACATTCCAAACTAAAAAAATGTTTTGACTTTTCTAAATATATTGATTTTGCAATACATTTAGAAATAATTTATATCAAATTAAGTATATATAACAAAAGTTATGTAAAACCCCAAAATGTCATGTAAATTAGAATGTATGGAGGGAGTACATGTTAGAGTTCATTATGCATTACAATATGTTTAATATGACTAAGGATAGCTCCAATAATGTTAAAGCGAACCATGAGATCCAGCACAAATGAACATAAAAACATAGTTGGATTCCTCTAGTGCGTGCATGTATCAATTTGTGGTTCCCATTTATTAATAGAAATGGTACTCTCTCCTCTATCCACTCTCACTCGTCCGCTTGTACTCCGTAGAGTGTAACAACAAGCATAAAGATATATTATTTTATGTAGCTCGGTGTGAGAATCATTTACAAAATCCCATTTTAGCTCTGGTAACCATGGTTCGGTAGCCACAGTGTTGGTCGTTGTTCGATTAGAACAACTCATGGTTCAATTTCGAACCACACTAACTAATTAATAAGCCTCGGAAATACCAAAATAGCATATCGAATCCTAATTAGCTTGAATGCCCACTCTACTAGAAAGTTTCGAAACATGCAACCATGGCCCTAGGGGTTTGCCACTTGGGTCACAAACAAATTTAACGTATATAAACCAACCTCTTGTTAGTCTCAGACTGACCGTGTGCAAGACCGGGGCCACCTACCATTTTGTAGTTCAGTTGATCAGCTAACGAGTAGGCTAGCTAGAACCCAACATATGGCCACGGCTCACGTGTCAAAAGGGGTATAGACGTGGCACGCCCAGAGCCGTAGTTTTTCTTTTTCTTTTTGAGCAACCGCAGAGCCGTAGATTTGCCCCGTGAGCGATGCATGGGACTTGGGAGAAGGGGCCCACCGCCGGAGGCCGGACAAGGGAGCCTCCGTGACCTGGACGGTGGAGAGACGCCGAGAAACCAGATGCCGCCGCCTGTTCTTTGGCTTGGTCTGTCCGAGGAATATGCTCTTCGAGCAGAAACAGAACATGAAGGATTGTCATTGTCTCTAACATTTTTGTCTCATCTTAGAGCAGATTTGGAATGCACTGCATATTGCTGGAGCAGATTTACTGGACACTCAAAAAGAAGCATTGCAGGATATGCAATTGTTATCTGCTTCTTAATGACATCATGATTTGTCAATGTTTCTTCTGTCTCAAAAAATGATCAAGCTTTTCTTCTGTCCAGAAGTTTTACACAAAAAATCTACTGGAGTCGTCCTTTTGCCAGAAAGTCAGTTTATACGCCGATCTTGGACCTTGCAACTTGCTTAGTTGTTGGGAACCTGTAATATATAGGTCTTTGACAGCAGATTATGTCTATATAATCAGCAGCCCCTATCCTCCAATCTGGATTTAACATTTGTTCAGCCTTTGTGAATGACATCCAATTGCTCTGAACATTAGTACCAAAGATTGTACTCATACCACCGATCACCCATATTCTCAAACAATGGCCACCATTAACTGGACCGCCGTTGATGGCAAGTGTCAAACAAGGCGCTTCTCAGAACTACAGTGAACCGATCCAGCCACAGCCCAGTAAAGCTGCTTACTATCTCCCCATACGAATCACGCAACAAAAGCTGGCCAACCAGCGTGGCCACGTCGCCTCCGATCATCGGCCGTCCGATCGGCCGAGTGGACGGTCCAGATCGGACGCCCACCGGCCTTTTTGCAAAAAGGCCCTCCAACTCATGCGAAATACAACGCGCCATCCAGACTCCTCTCTCAGAAAAAATATCAAAAAGGCTCTTCAGCTTTTCGGAAATAGCGCGAAACATCCATTCACTGTACTGTCAACATTCGATCGACCTGTTTACTGAAAAATATATGCCTTCCACCCATTTTCACAGACAATGGTCTTTGGGAGTTTTATTGCTTATAAAATTTCCCAACTAAAAGCTTTAGACCTCTAATTCATCGGAGGGCCTCGAAATACTTTTCAACACTCCTAAGCAAACGCTTCCCGAAATCCAGATCGGCCGAGTAATCTTTTTCCTCAAAAATATATGCCTTCCACCCATTTTCACAAAAAATAGCCTTTGGGAGTTTTATTGCTTACAAAATTTTCCAACTAAAACCTTTAAACCTCTAAATCATCTGGAGTGCCCTCGAAATCTTTTCAACACTCTGTAAACACTTTCCAGACTCCATTTATATAGTGGCCGCGGCAGACTGGCAGCCGCTATTAGGCCTTCCAGGGGAGAGGCCGAGTGGCCGAGCAGGCCACGGCTGCTGCAGTGCGCCATGGGCCGCTGCGGGCCAAATTGCTTAAAGGGACGAATTCGGTTTTTCCTTTATTCTTTTTGATGAATCGGTATATATTAATGGATGCTTCAAAATTTTTTAACTAAGTCACAAATTTTACTATGACTTGGTCGCAAATTTTACTATGATTTGGAGAGCTCAAATTCCTATGGTTTCAAGATCCCATAAAATAGTACTTTCTTATTATCCGTGGGTTTCTTATGCTCCAATTAATATTTTAAGATAATAAATTTCATCTCTTGAGTCTAATACCGTTACGAAATTTTTAACCAACCATACCCATACACGTGTAGCATTAAATGATTCGCTACTATATATAAAAAAAAAAAACCATTGACTCATCAAATGTCCCTCTCTCTTAATAAATACTTTTAATATTTACTTCTCCAAAAAAAATATAGCCAAAAAAATGATAGTTCTCGAATCTACTTCACACCAAATAATTATTTGCAGGGCAAATATATCACAGGTTCTAATGGCCATAAGCGGCAAAAAAACATCAAAGCTTAATACATAATACTACTTAATTATACGATGGGTCTCTCTACCTACACACTGGCCACAAGCGGCAACGCCGCGGCCATTTCTAGTAAGATACTAGTAGTACCAGAAAACAAACACCGTGATGACATTCAACTTTTTTTTTTTCTGAAAGATAAATACTCCATGTTCATCTCTGCACTAAAATCACACAAAAGCATTACCGAGTATGTTCTATTCAATCAGTTCTTTCTAATTTCATAATAGGTGACCAAACTGTTGAGCTATACAAGCCTACCAAAATCGCATAGCACATCCATTCCCCTAGATTAGAACTCTAGAGCAAACACTAGTAGTCTAGCACACTACACAGCCAGTCACAGCCACAGCCACGCACAACTGCAACATATATTATATACTTCACAGTTCAAGCAGCAAATCCAAGTCACATGACAGCTTTCTTCTCTTCGGATAGTCAAAACAGGTACGGGTACCACCCTAGTTTAACCACGAGTCTTTGCCCTCTTCATGCCCATGTTGTGGAATGGGGAGACAGAACCAGATTTTTGCGAGCTGTCATCTCTGAGGGTGCCGTTTAGCATGGCAAGTTCTCGAAGTTGCTGCTTCTTGAAAAAGTCCATCGACTCATCCTAGAAATATTTGAACATATGTAGATTAAAAACCCCAGACAAGAATATGTTCATAACATGGTTGAAACTGGAACTAGAACTGAAAATGGAAAATTCACACACAAAAAACATAGGCAAAGGTGTCTTACCACAGGTTTCAGCATGTCATCCAGAATTTCTCGGGCTTGCATAAGACCGATATCAACAATTTCGGCTGGCAGCTCAGCTTCAATCACAAGGTGGAGAGGCTCATTAAGGTGTTCATATCCTGGTTTTCCCCTCATTACTTCTTCCTGCAAGTTTTGAAGGCGGTAACATGAGGTAACCTCAACAGTCAAATAAAATAAAAAAGACTGTATAACAACAGTAGCTGGACATGGTACACAACACTGGACAGTCCTGAAACATGAGCTAAAACAAATAAATCGTAACATAAAAGCAAGTTACCAGGAAAGGTAAAACTAATACCCAAGGACTTGGTGCGTACACCTGTTCCTATACAATATATCAAGTTTGTAGCTAAATGCAATATTAGCTTGCTCTATTCAGATGTGGTCAGTAATGATGCCAGTTTTGGTCATATCCATTACTCCCTTTGTTCCAAAGTATAGTTCACTTGTTCCAAAGTATAGTTCACTTTGGTTTTGTCGTAAGTCAAACTACCCAAACTTGGACCGAGTTTTTAGAAAAATATATTGACATATACAAATACAAATAAACACACTATCAAAACATATCTCATAGAGAATTTAATAAAACTAATTTGACGTTTTAGATGTTGGTGCATTTTTCTATAAATAAATTTGATTGAAGTTAGAGAAGTTTGAGTTAGAACAAAGCCAAAGCAAATAATAATTTGGATTAGAGTTTGTTTTTTCAAATACGTAGGACAGCTGTGTATCTTTGTATTATAGAGAGAAAAACACGGCCTGCATACATTACCAAATCATGCCAGGATGATTACTCAAAAAATACTTTTAGTGACCAAACAGCGGGAAAAGACTCATCTAAAAGCTCCCAACCTATCCATCCTATCCACACAAATAGATGGACCACCCAAATTAAGATACTGACAACTGAGCAAGTCTTGCTCCGAAGTGGCTAAAAATGGTGAATTCGTGACAAGGAAACAATACGGTGCATAATGACTCGAGAATTTACAATGAGAATATTAGCAGTGACACAATTATAAAATGTCACAAGCACAAGTCATAAACCAAGATGAAACCTACCTTAGCAGTGTCCTTTATGCTGCCACGGCCTCTAATCAGGACACGACAGTCGGTGTTTGCCTCAACTCGCTTAAGGGAATTTCCCCTTGGACCAAGTAGTCGCCCCACAAAGTTGAACTGTAAAGCGCAATGCGACACTCATGCAAAATTCATCTGTAGTGAACAATAAAGGAACCAAGATATGGAAGCAACTTCTTACATTAGGGTATTTCTCCACAGGTATGTCCATTCTCATTGTTTTCTTCACAATAAATCCTGAGGAGCTGCCTTGTGGGTTGAGCCAACTTCTAGATGGAGGATGGAACATGCTTGCTCCCTGAAATATAAAACAAAATTTGGCCCCAAGGAAATCAACTACTTGAAAACAAGAATATTCTAGCTTAACTTGATGCAGAATCTCTCTAGTGTTGTTCGAGAAAAAAAATTGATGCAGAATGCCCAATTCAAGAGCTGGCAAGGAATATGTGTGCACTGTAATCTCACCAGTTATGTCAAATTCATTTTCATATTCAGCAAAATGCCCAAATCTAAGTTGTAGTTGTACTTAAATCATCATACTTGAGCGGCTTAACACTTTAATGCCGAGATTCAAACTTCTGGAAATTATTTAATGAACTGGAGTACATTTTGTAATGAGAACATAGCTAATCATTTATTCATTATACACTGCATATTACAATAACAAATGATCTACCACAGAAATTTTCATATTTAACTTGGCTAGATTTCACCAGTGATTGCGTAAGACACACCTTCGTAAAAAATTAAGGTGTTAACTGAAGATAAGTTTCCTTTAAATTTATGATACACATGAAGTCAGTAGGTTTGAAAATTTGGTGTGGTTTTTTGAGAAGTCATAAGCAACCAGTCATCAACTTCAGAGGTGGGATAAGAATTTATCCCTAGAGACTACAACACTTTATTATCAATTGCCTGGTGAACAAAAAAATATTGCAGGGTATTCAGTACTGATAAACATCAACAGCAAGAGACAAGCCGTTAGTTCATTTAGATATTTCACATTCACCACAAATCATAAGAATAAATAGCAATAGTTACGTCAGTGGTCAGTAATCATACTTCAGATGGAATTGCTGGCGCCCAACCATTCATTTCAACAGGCCTTCCATTTGGTATTGCTCCTCCATTTCTAAGGGGACTACCGTGCTGATAGCCAGGTTGATCTAAAACAGGAATCCCCAAGAGTGCAGACACATGCAATATTTCTGCTCACAGTTTGGAATACCAAGCATAACAGGTACCAATAAGTTAGCATTACGCATTGAAGCAGACGAGTCAGAAGCTGACGGATAAGCACATCAACTTAAATTCAACATTTTTAAAGTTCATTCAAACTATTGTAGTCATGAGCACACATAAATTTCAGAGCAGGATTGGCTCTACATGCCAGTATTAGCATCAGGTACCCAGAAGCAATCAAAGACAGCACTATTGACTCAGGATACTAAATCAGGGTCAGCTTCCACTACTGCAGAGTCATGACTCTATGACCCAAGTCTTAACCCTCAACGAATCAACAATTTGGAATTTATTTAAATCCAATGTAATGGCTATGCTATTTAAACAAGAAAAATCAAGGAAATAATTCAGAAAAAGAAAAAGAGGAACCGGTTAAATAATAGTAACAACCATACAAAGATGTTAGGAGCCCTTCTCTACGTATCTATAACAATATTTATCTCTCTGTTGTGTACCACAGTAAGTAGTTACTCTTTTGTGAAGTTGCTTCCATTATATAAACTAATGTTTAGCCTATGTACAGTTTGGTTCAGTTTACTCCCCTCGACTATTTCAGTTGGCTCAATTTACCCCTTAACAAGATTGTTATTTTTGTTTTTCCTTGTTCAAATTGATTTTTCATTTAAAATTTGTGAGGTGATAGCTGACACCATAATTTATGTTAAAAACACATCATAAATTTTTATCATTATTTTTGACAAGTTAGGAATCCTAATAATATATTAATACTAGAAACTAGAAATACAAATTTGTATGAAACATAATGATGGAAAGTTCGTAATGTTTTATAAAAAGAAATTATAATGTCTATTATGACCTCACGAAATTTGAAATTTGAACTCATACGTGGAGAGACAAAATAAAATAGACTTTGTTAATGGGCAAATTGAACCAACTGAAATAGTCATATGGGGGTGGGTGGGAGGGGAGAGGAGTATATCAAACCACATGTTAGTTTAAGGGGTTATCCGGACAGACTAAACTTGGACTAATTTGAACTTTTTCCTTATATAAAGTTGGGAGGGGAAGAAAACATCAAATATGCTACACAACTGTAGCATCAGATTTATAATGTGCAAGAAAATTGGAACCCTGCTACTTGCCAAGTTACCAGGTGCATCAATAGTCAAGCTACAAGCAGTTTGCACTCACAGCAGATGGAACCACACTCGAATCTGGATTTCTGCAAATTTATTTCATTTACACCCATTATAGCTCTACCGCTGCATATTTCCAGATTTAAAAATTCTACTTGTACATCATGCAAACCAATAAAGTTTGTGCAAATATATTCATTTTTGCATTTCTCATCTATTTTGCACAATAAACTAACGAACACATGTACAGAAATGCTAACAAGTGTGCATGGTTTGGCACGTGCACAACTGCACATGTAGAATTTTGAGGATTCTTTTTAGTGAGGAAGTGCATAATGGTTGTGAATGAACTTTTAGTTCACAAAAGAATTTCAAGCTTACAACTCGGATATGAGAATTTTAGGTATATATTTGTATGTCTGCAATGATTCTAGAAATTATACCGACAGCACAAGGAAGAAAATATTTGCATAATTATTTTTATGTCTCCAGTAATTGTTCACTCAGGAAAATAAGTATGCCTCTTTCCAGGTAGACAAGAAACTAAATTTAGTGGATGTGTTACTAATGATTTACCTTGATTCAACAACCGAGTTGTGCATGGAAGAACTTGCATGAAAGGGGCAAGCTTTTGCTTCTCCGCAAGCAACTCTGCAATGTACCTAGAAAAGAATCACAATCAATGAGCCCACACACATGTAACAACAGAAAGTGGATGCTCATCAACAGAAATGTCATATTGAATCATGGGGGAAGATCCCTTGCCAACCTACCAGTTGATTTTACAACTCAGCATTCATGAATCATGAATCAAAGATTGGACTCAACAAAAGTGGTGAGGTGCAGTGTAAATGATCAAGCTTCCTTGTTCAATGTTTCAGTTGGACAAGATTGTTTGATTGTGACACCAACCAAACATCAATAGTTCATATCAACTACAATCTATTAAGCAAACGCCAGGAAATCAGCTGAAATCGCAAGGATCAGTTCACTAATGCTCAGTAACTTCACTCTTACCAATCCCCCAAAAACAAAAGATCCATGTTTCAATTCTAATCATAAAAACTCATCTGAAACCAACAAACCTCTCCCAGTATCAATGCCAAGTTGCCAACACAACCATCAAAAGCCTAAAAATCGTAATTTAGTGCATAAATTTTCAAGATTCATGTAAATATACAGGTTCTTCACTCCCCAATCTATATAAACAAGCCTTAGTGTTCTAGAGTCTAGACATGGCAAAAGTCCAACTCGATGACCAAGTCCTTCACTCCTCAATCTATAAACAAGTCTTAGACATGGAAGAAGTCCAACTCGAGGAGCACAGTTATTCAGCTACCACCTCGCACCTTGATCATCTAAATCCACTCGAATTGGGGCCATCAGAAATCTTTAGCACAAGGGACAGTCATTCAGTCAATCCAATCCCAAGCCAAAATAAACCAGACGCGGATCACCGATCGACTCCAAGACCCTTCTTTTTCTAGAATATACGACCACAGAATCACCAAACAGGCCCTAATCACGGTACTAGAACAAAAAAAAAATCGCAGGAATGAGTAGGAAGGGCAGTGGATAAAATCAGGGGGGCAGAGGGCTCAGAGGCCAGGCGTACTTACTTCTCATGGTCGGCAAGGGGGAGGTGAGGGGAGTGCGGGCCGGTGGATGGCGACGGTGAGTAGGCCATGTAGCGGCTGCCGGAAGACATGGTCGCCGCCCGCCGCCCGCCGCCGGACTGGGGGCAGAATCTATCCGGGGAGAGTACGAGCAGATTTTTCTTCTTTCTTTTTTCACGAGGAAAGCCTGCGAAATGCTGATTGGTGCGCAATTATACCAAGACCCTATGCGCATGTGCGCTCTGAAAGTTCAGAAATTACACATATATCCTCGCAGAAACAAATTTGGTCTATTTTTTTTTTCTTTTTGAACAAAGGCACAAGGGCTAATTTGAATGGTACCATTGCGATTATGCAAGTTTGGAGAAATATCATTACAATTCATGATATTGGAAACGTATCATTATAATTTCGCAATCCTTTGAGATACCACTACTTATCTCTTTGACTCATTATCTGAATTTTTAGACCGCGTCTTCCTCCTTGCTCCCTCTTCCATTTCTCGTACAAGCAAGGTGCCCACGGCCATGGCACCGTCCACCACATCCATTGTGTCCTAAGCTCCGGCCAACCAGTTAGGCTACGGTGAGGGCTGAGCTCATTTGCCCACGCCGAAGCTGAGCTCACGTGCTCGCGCTGAGGCTGAGCTTCCCCGCATGCACGCTGGGGGCGGAGCTCGTGCGCTTCCACGCTAGGCCGAGCTTGCCGCCCACAGGCCAGAGTGAAGCTCTCGCGCTTCTATGCCTGCCCGAGCTCGCCAGCTTCCATAGGTGAGCGCGTCGTACAGGGACTAGCGGACATGCCAGCATGTCACATATGGGTCGTGGCGGTGAACCGATGAGTAGTGGGAGGCGCAAGGCTGGCGCCGACGCAGACATAGCGGTGGGCCGATGAGCAAGGTGCTGTGAGGCAGGTGCACACGAGCGAGGTGTGGTGCTGCATGTCCCAACCATGTACAGGCGGTGTCCAGCTTGTAGAAAAAAGAGAGGGAGCAAGGAAGAAGAACATGGCAATTTGGTCCAAAAATTTAGATGATTGAGTCAAAAGGGTAAGTAGTGGCATATTTTAAAGACCTGTGAAATTGTAATGGTACGATTTCAATATAATGAATTGTAATGGTATTTCTCCGAACTTGCAAAATTATAATGGTACCGTTCAAATCTGTAAAGACATATAAATGTGGTGATCCTTCACTATTCACTTACACATTTTCTCCTCACAACCAATTATTCATCCATAGTTACCAATTCCTGCCCATCTAATCGTTCTTCATCTCTTGGATGCCGAGCACACTGCCCCCCACAGCTGCAGGTCTGCAGCCCTCTACTACGCCCAATAATTCCTTCAGGTCTGAAAAAACGGAAACAAAGAAGAAGCCTCTCGGTCTTTTTCCTCAGCCCTGAAAAATAAGGGAAGGAAAGATTGCTTATACTTACATTTATGAATGCACACCAACTCACAGCTTCCACTTAGTTACTAATTTATTTTCTCATATACTAAATCCGTATATCAGCCCTATGGAATACACTTATATTTATTTTTTGAAGCGAACCAGACAGGAGAGCTGCCGATTATATTAAAAAGGAGAAGAGCCCAAAGTGGGCACAACGATACAACCGAGAACCACCACCACGCCGAAACAACAAACTCCACAACTCTCGTCGGTCGGACTGGGACATCGACACGACCCCGGTCGGTCGGATTGGGACATCGACACGAGCCGCACACACTTGCGGTCGGATTGGGACATCGACAACGGCCTACGCTATCACACAACACCACCACCTATGACGAAGCGGCGAAACGAAGCCATACCGCGGCACCACCAAACATCCACGCTATCGTAGTCGTCGAGACCTCGGTACGACCTTGTGTCGATAGAGGAACGAAGGAAACGAGACACCACCTTACCAAGAAGGCCACCGCCATGCGGGACCTCTCGCCTCGGTGCCGGCCGCAACATCACTCTCCACCCGACGGAGTGAAAACGCCAAATCCGGGCCTCTTCGGGCTGGCTGCCCAGTCACCACCACGCCAACACAACGCGCGGGGCCTCGCCACATCCGCCGTTGGACACCACCTCCATCGCCTCGAAGAGTAACACCTCGCCTGGATTCGTTTCAAAGTCGCCATCCGGGTGGTGAGCAATGATGCCCCGCTCCCAAGAACTCCATCAAACCGGCCTTGCCGGGCGCTGCCGTCACCCGACCTCGCCTCGTTGCTTCATCCTCGCACCTAGCAACCGCCGTCAAAGCGGCAAGCCAAGGAAGTCGCTTGCGCCGTCTTCCGGACGTTGTACCTCACCGGATGGCTCCGGCCCTAGGCCGAGCAATCCGCCGTGGTCCGCCGCAAGCCTAGCCGTCGCATGAAGCCGTTGCCGCAAGCGCCGTCCTCCGGACGTTGTCCCACGCCGCACCGCCGTTGCCGAGGCAAGGTCGGCCGCCGCGATCCGCGCAAGCGGCCGGCCGGCAAAACACACGACAACCCCGGACCACCACCAAGAAAGCGGTCGCCGCCACGTGGGCTCGACAACCCCGTCCGGCCGCCCCGCGAATTGTCGACACCGCCAAGAGCCATCGTGGAAGGGATCCGCGCAGCGGGTTGTGGCTCCAAATGACACCCCGCCGGGAAAACGACGTCCAAGGACGCCGCTGTCATCCACCGGCAAGAACACCGGTGAGGGCTTTCGCCGGGCAGCTCAAGCCCTTGATCCGCACGTGCACGCCCGACGCGCCGCACCACAACCATGACAGCTCTTCGGGAGACGCCGCCACCGCGCCACCACACTCCACGCCGCCGTAGATCCTTCTCTGCGTCCCCGCCTCCACCGCACCGCCAACCCCAGCCCACCACCACGCCATCGCCCTTGCCGGCCTCGCTCTCCGCGCCGAGCCTAGCCCTCTGTCCCGCGGGCCGGAACCCCAGCCACACCACCATGGTGCCGCTGCCGTCCCAGCAGCCCTTAGCGGCCCTGCACCACGCCACGGCGCCTGCCACATCCAAGCTAACCGGCCGCGACCACACCACCACGGCGCCACCGGCGCCCCATCGCCACCGGCCGGATAGGGGGAACAAACGTTGACAACGCCTCCAAGAAGGTGAGCGACACCCAAGGGCGCGCCGTCGTCCCGCCGTGTCCGGCATGGCTTTCGCCTATGAGCTCCCCTCAGCGAGAGATGCGAGAGGGCTCGGAGGAGAGCCTCCGATCCACCGCGCCGCCGCGCGGCACGGACGGCCCAGGAAGGAGGGCGGAGCCGGCACCACGGCCGGCCTCGACACTCCCCCCCCAAGCCGCCCGGAGAGGTGGGGGCGCCCCCGGACGGGCCGGCCCGACCGAGGCCGGCCCGCCCGGCCCGACGGATCCGGGGCCGGCCACCCGGCCCGGCGATGGATCTCGGGGGAGGGGTCCCGGATCCGCCCTCCCCCGAGCCGCCTCGCGCCACCACGGCCACCGCCCGCCACCGCCGAGCACCTCGCGCGCATCCCGCAACGCCGCCGATACGCGACGTCGAGCCGCAGATCCGGGCAGCCACAAGACACCCGGCCTCCACCCCGCGACCCATCCCTCCACCGTCGCCGCCGCCAAACACCGCCCGCCATGGCCGTTGAAACACCCCGCACGGTGGGTCACACGGCCCGGCGGGCGAAATCCTCGCCGCCGCCATCCTAGAGGGCAAAGCACGGGCATCCGGCGGCCCTCCGGCGACGACGAGGGGAGGGAGGGAGGAAGGAAGACCGGCGGCGCTAGGGTTTCCGCCGCCGCGTCGCCAGCGGTGCGCGGGAGCGACGCGGTTGGCACTTTACACTTATATTTATGAATACACACCAACTCACAGCTTCCACCTAGTTACTCATTTATTTTCTCATACACTAAATCTATACATCAGACCTATGGAAATCCACACATAAGCACCAACAATCACATAAGTTTTTCCTATTCCTAGTAACACTTCTTAGATGCGACACTGGGCACTATAGCTCAAGATTGAGTCAGGCAATATTAAGGTGCATTTCAATCAAACATATAGATATGGCATATCTTGGATGGACGAAGAATTATAATAGCATGGTTATATTATATATAGATGAATCCATTTATATAAGGTAGGGTTCAGATTAATCCATCTCTCCGGTGACTACAAGCCGATAAAGCCACTGTTTTATGCTCACGTGGCAGTCAACAGTTTCAAGTCTGGACTCTGTAGTGAGAGGAGTGGTGTGTGATGATGAGTGATGATGGCTTCGCTTCCTGTGCGACTGCGACGGTGAAAGCCCGGGGTGTCGCGATGCGCCGTCCGTGAGCGCCGCTGCTGGTCGAATCTCTCCTTGGGGAAAACTCGGTGTTAGCTGTCTGCTGCGCAAGCAAAAGGGGGAGCAGGAAAGCGGGGAAGAACGGCTGCAGCCATCACAAGAAAAGCTCCAATCTTTCTCCCCCCTCTCGCGGTTTGGAGGGACCGGGCGCGGAGGGTCTAAAGCGCAGGTGAGCTCCGGGCGGGGAGATGTTCCCCAGCCTGATCCACCACGCTGGCCGCGGCCGACCCGACGTCGCCGCCGCGGAGGACGCCCCGCGCAGTGGCGCCGGGTTGGGGCTGCACGGGCACGGCGGCGGGCCCAGCGTGGTGCTCACGGCCGACCCCAAGCCTAGGCTCCGCTGGACGGCCGACCTCCACGACCGCTTCGTCGATGCCGTCGCCCAGCTCGGCGGGCCTGATAGTGAGCATTCCGACAGCTCTTCCCCATGCTTCTTTCCAGCGCGTCCTTTGCTCTGCCTGCCTCGTTCTTGCTCCTTGGTAGCTTGCGCGCGTTTCTTGATCTGCCTCTTTCATGGTTCCTAGCTCATTTGGCTGCGTTGCTCAGTTCGTTGCGGCTAATGGCATGTGGGAATTGGCGCAGCGGCATTGCGGCAAGCAAAATGTGTGATTCGCCTAGGACTCTAGGACAGTTGACTGGTACTGCGCGTCTTTTTGGAGGGGGAGCTTGAGCTACCTTGTGGTTTTATTCAGTTCATTGAATGCGCGGCCCCCATTAGCCATGGGGGGCTGACGAATTCTGAGTTTCAGGTCACGGCCTCACATTAATGCATCCTTAGCCATCGTGTGCTCTCAATTTGGGTGTCTACTCGAGGAGATCTGTGCACCTTGTTAATTTGTATTGTGAAGAATTTGTACATTTATCTATCTATGCATATGATCTCTTCAATGTTTAAGTGCACACTTGCAGCATTCCGTTTCGTATGAATCCACAAGTGTAAGGTCATCATTTCAGGCAGTATGTTATTTTTCAGGTAACATGATCATAAAGAGCATGAATCTTTCATAATTTTTGGGATCATGACAAAGAACGTGAGGTTGGTCAAGGGCCTATTGGATCTTAGCCCATTAGGGTTAATTAGTCGCTTGCTTAGGAGCCAAGTAATACCTCTCTATATAATGAGAGGAGATGTATCAGTCTAGAATCAAGCAAGAATTAAGAAGGAAAACCCTTCCCTCTTGCCCAGCCCGGGCGAACGCCCCGCGGCTGGATCTTTCTCGCTCTCACAGCCCTAGCCGCCGCCACAACAGCCCTCATCCCATGAACTGTAGCACCGTGGGTACTGTACCACGTCAGCCGCCAGCGCGCAACTCTCAGCCTCGATCCCCAGCAGCCACCATAACATTACAGTTCAGGAAACGAAAAAAGTGACAAAGAAAATAAAGAAAAAGAGAGAGTGCTCCGCAAATTTGTAGGTTTGGTTGAATTCTTCTGAAAATTAGATCGCTCCTCACTGTCCAAATAACCCAGCACATTAGGATTACTGCGATCGTGAAGAACTCAGTCTGAAGATTGACCTTGAAGAAGGTGACATTCTCTGGAAAGCTGCTGTCCAGAGGCACCTCCAGGTGTAGTAGCCCCCAACAAGCTCGACAAAGGGACAGTGGAGAAGCAGACGCTGAACTGTCTCCTCATTCAGATTGCAGAGGACCTTGTGCTTAGTCTGTCTTTGGCCAAAAGCCAGAAGTAGACCTTGTGCTTTGGCTGACAAAGAGTTCCAAATCCACTTAAAGGCTTAATCAACAACCCAGGAGTGCCCCATCAGGATCTTGTACACTTTGGTGGAGGATAAGATATTAGAGCTCATCCTTGTCCTCAGAATCTCGGATAGAGTTGTACTTGCCATTGAGTTTATGGTTCTCTGCATTTGAGAAAAGGCTCCTTGTTTCATTTTAACTGTTGTATCCATGATTGTGTTTAGGGATTTGAGTTTGTTGTTTTGGATGCTGCTTGTCAAATTTAAAAGAATTGACACCTTTTCTCAACCAAATCTTAGCATCATAGCATGCATCTTAGTAAACCGTTTGGCTCAATCAGGCAATTCTTATTATGCTTTGGTTGATCATAAATATATCACAAAACCTATGTTCTTCTAATCCTGTCCGTAACAGTGAATCTTTTCTAGATTATACACTATTTTGCCATTAGAAACATGTGATTATTTTCTGTTCACGAGTCACCAATAATCTTTTTAGCTATTGCATTGTGTTATCTTTTCTTCAGTCATTTTTATAGTCGATTACTCCATTTTGTTTGCTTCTTTGTGGCATCAGCTTTTCCTCGCACTCTTGTTTCTAGCAATTTGAATTTTGAACGTAGTTTAGCCGTTTAGGTGTTCCTTACTTTTATTTCTCCTTTGTCAAATAAGTGTGACTTTCAAAATCTTGTGCTTTGTTAGATTTTATGCCTTTGTTTTTTATGCTGTTTTCGTTGTCGTTTTTTTATTTCACACTTTACTGCCCTGGCCCCCTAAAGTGATTGGTGGAGCTCTCAGTAAATTTCGACTTCTTTACATAATTTGAATTCCCATTGTTTGGCTTAGGAGGCATAAATACAGAGTAAATTCATTCCATTTTCTGTAGTAACTTAGGTAGTAAAACTGTTTAACCACAATATCGTCAACTGTAGGCTTGTCTGCAGATCTTATTCCTTGCTAGTATCAGTTTGTAGGATGCTGATGAGTCAGGTGCTGTCGTTAGGTTGGCACGTATTGGTTATCTAATTGAACTTCCTGATGATTATATATCATTGTTAGACTGATTGCAACATCAATCCTGCAGAAGCAACACCAAAAGCTATCTTGAGGACAATGGGAGTGAAGGGCCTAACCCTTTTTCACCTGAAAAGCCATCTTCAGGTACATGCTTCATGCATCTATGTCCTGAAATTTCAAAAGTGCAACTTGACTCTTAAGTTTACTTCTTATTTCTACTTACCAGAAATACAGACTGGGAAGACAGTCTGGCAAAGAGTTGGCGGAGCAATCAAAAGATGGTAAGTAACATATAAGTACTGATGATTTTTTGAACTTCCATGCTACACCTTTCCTTGCTTTGTGGTATTCATTTATTAACATTCTTAGGGAATAGAATGGAAGAGCAGTCTCTATTTTGGTATGCGTGTCATCCATAGTTAAGACTCTTAGACTACAAAACCTACCGATTCTCACTCATTTGCCATAGTGTGTGCTATACTATGACATGCATAATAAGCATATTTATTCAAAGATATGGTTGTTAGGTAATTAGTTTCTCTATTCCTATCATATTTTGTTAATAAATGGAATTCTTTCTACTTTTCTTCAATCTATAAGCTATAATTGAGAAATGGACAATATTTCTAAGCACGTTAGCAGTGGCAAAGCATGTCTGCGCGATGTTGTGTGGCGATCCTCCCTGGGCTGAATAGCACCTCCACCCTTATACACTACGGGCCTGTTTGGTTGCCTGGCTTCAGCCGGCCTAGGCTTCACGGGGCCAAGTCAGGCCTGTTTGGTTTCCTTGGCTAAGGCCCGGGGCCTGGCTTCAGGGAGCCATCCGTACTGGGCTGGCCTGGCTCTAGAAAAACCGACCCCCCCCCCCTGTTTTTCGGAGCCAGGCCTGCGCCAGCGCGAGCAGGCGTACGCTCACCCTCTCACTTCACCGTTCGCGCGCCCGCTCTTCCACCGACCGGCAACGGCGCTCACTTCCAGCAGCCACGACCGCCCCACGGTCCTCGTCCTCCTCCACTGCTCCTCCCCATCAGCAACGGCCTTGCTCCCATCCCCGGCCGGCGGCGGTGAACAAAGCGTTGCACGGGTGGCGGAGGTGTGCCGGGAGGAAGCCATGGCAGACGGCCGCGGACGACGCCGTGCTCGGCTGACGGAGATCTCCAGTGGCTGCCCACCAAGCAAGCAGTCCACGAAGAGCAGAGATCCCCACGCGCGGCCGCCGCCACCGCGACCCTCGCCGTGGCCTTTGCTCGCGCGGTGGATTGCTGCGGGGGCTCAGCAGCCTGCATCTGCTCCTCCGGCTGCCATGCTCGCACGAGCTCGCCATGAAGAGCGGGCGGGATGCTAGTGCGTCGGCCATGGCCGTGTGCCCGTGCTCGCGCTGCTTGTGCTCGTGTTGCTTGTGGATGGTGAACAAGAGTAGAGATGGGATGCTTGTCTTGCTGATTTGCCAGATGAAGTGCAGGGGCCGATCGCCGGCAAGAGCGCCCAACACATGTTCGATGATATGTTTCAGAGGGGGTAATGTTACCGATCCAAAGCCAGGGTGATTCTATGCAACATAGAGCAGGCAAGCAAACACAACATTTCTAAGCCAGGCGGCGTGAGCAGGACATGCAACCAAACAAGTGCACCTTGTACAGTATAAGCCAGGCTCTAGCTGTCCAGGCTTAAGTTAGTTAGCCAGGCTAGACGGAAACATGAACCAAACAGACCCTACCTAAACTGTGTTGTCAACTCTGCCATTATGCGCAAGAGAGCTCCATTAGGGGATGCATCACGAAAACTGTGAAGTACATTTTGAGCGTAGTTCATGATGTCATATATCATCTCAGAATCCACAATTTCAACTTAAAATGAACTTATAGAGAGTTTTATGCTTCTCCTTTTTGTGGGGGTGTGTTTATTGATGAGAAACTTCCTATAGGGAGCGGAGCGGACAAACTGAATAGATATAGGTTGTCTGAACATCTTTTACATATGTATCGTCAAAACATTGTTTACATATGATCTTATGAGCCATGTGTATAATTATTTATTACTGTGTGCCTAATGTTGCAAAGTTCTGCCAGATTTGCAGTGACATGTATGGCCTTTTCTGCTCTCTCACAATTGCAGGTTCTTACCTTATGGAAGCTCAAAGTGGAACAACTTTGTCTCCTAGACGTTCTACTCCAGATTTGAAAGAGTAAGCTGCATCAGCACATATCCAACAAATTTATATTATATTTGTTTGCCCATCACATACATAATTAGGATTTTAAGTTACTTGTCAGCTCTAGAGAAATTTCATGCTCCTATTACATTTGTATAGGAGTCAAGAAGTTAAAGAAGCACTGAGAGCACAAATGGAAGTGCAACGAAGATTGCACGAACAAGTTGAGGTAACATGAATCCCCAATCTGCCAGTGTGTCTTCCCTTTTCTTGAACTAAGTTAGTTCCATTGCTGGCTTAGCATACATAATGCTAAGGAGATGGTATCACCAAATACTGATTTTGCTTGATAAATTGAGTTGTGCTATTGTTGTTCTGACTACCTAGCCATTAGGAAGTCAGTAGTTTCCACATACTTGAGTGCTTCCTACTTCCTAGTTAAGAGGGGAAACCATGTTCTGCTGTCTACTAATCTGTAATTAATCAAGAACAAACAGTGTTGTGGGTTAGTTGACTGGCAACAGCTGATGAAGGATTGAAGCAACCTCCTAATTAAGGATTAACCAAATGAACTCATTTTAGCTTTAAGATAGTTCAAACCTGAGTTAGCGATTCCAGTTCCTCGTATTTCTTTTTTTTTTTTCTCGAGATCGGGACTTCACCCGTATTTCAGTTCCTCGTAATTCAATGTGAATCAATTTACACATGGCTTTCTTTAAGTTCATTTGAAGCTGTGCAGTATAATCTCGTCATAACAACTGGTTACTGCACTTTTGCATTTATTAGGTCCAGAAGCATATGCAGATCCGGATGGAGGCGAACCAGAAGTACATGGACACGATACTAGATAAGGCACTCAAGATAGTATCTGAGCAACTGAGTGGCTTCAGCATATCTGATCAAGACCCACCGATTCTCACTCATGCTGGGGTCATGCTTAGCCCTGCAGATCACTTGAGTTCGTCGTTCTTACCCCAGCTCTCTGTCAGCTCGGTTAGCCTTCACAGCCCTGGAGGGAAAGGCCTTCCGCATGTTGTCGACAGCCATGTGTTCTCCCAGAGGCCTGAACAATTCAAGCGCAAATCACGTTGAGACGCATTGCTAGCTTGACGCAGATGCATTGCCTGATCAAGGGCACACTGGAAAACCAGAGGAATTTCTTCTGACATGTGCGGGTGGAATCGTTCGCCCATCGTCCCGTAGCACATCTGTGGAAAACAAGGCTATCTTTGGTCGATTTCGGTACATCTAGATCCAGACAGACCTTTATTAATATCTAATGTAATGCCTAGTGGACTCGATCAAGCAATTCGCTTGATGTATAAACTGTTCAGCTGTAAGATCAGAGTTATAATGTCCTGTTTCCACTCACTTGAACTTACTAGCAAAAAGAGTTTGCAATCTTCACCGGTAGGAAATGAACGGATATATCATACGGCCGTGAGATGCGATGATGACCTAGGTTGATCGGTTTTAATCCTCGTACTATACTTTACAATCTAGCCATTATTATTAGTTAGCCAATTTTGTCATAGTTCTTTAGATACATTCTATTGTTCCCTTCATTTTAAATAATAAGACATCCTGAGTTTCTTAGAGAGTAAAAAAAAACTAGTGGAATTCTACGCCGAGTAACACTCCAACTCAGGACCGGCGGTTGCAAGCTTGGAGCACCAACCGAACGAGCTACGGTTCGTTCCCATGTACCACCATGTAGTGGAGCAGATGGCTAGCTCGTCACCCTGTCCTAGTAGACGCCACAGGTGAGCCATGTGCATGCTATCCCACCTGGGCACCTGGCGACGACCGCCTGCTTGCACGCCACGGCAAGGGCAATGCTGCCCGGCGTGGGCCACCTGAGTGTTTTGAGAACTATGTAGGGTCATCGTGAACTTCATCTTTTTAAAGATTAATATCAACCCGACTTTTATACTCTCTCTATCTCAAAGAACATGCAATTCTCGTTTTGAAAAGTCAATCATATTCAACTTTGACCAACTTTCTACAAAATAGTACTGTTATTACAATACAAGATAAGTATAATTAGATTAATGATGAAATATATTTCTATAATAAATCTTAGTTAAGTCATAAATTTTAAACTTTATTAAACTTGACTGACACGATTTCCATAATTACATAACAACAGCGGCAAGCTCTATGGGCACTCGTGTGTCGTGATTTGCACAGAGTTGGGAGGCTCTGGATGCGCTTTGCTTCTGGTACAGCCTGCAAAACAGCAGAAGACGCAGGTCGTGAAGATTCTTTTCCGTACGAACCACCATGCCGTGTACTGCCGTGCATGTAGTGGTATTCACTTATGTATAGTGTTCCTTTACGTCTCATAAACTCAAAAACCCACCAGAAAATTTAAAAAGTATCTAATTCGAAAAACGACAGACCATTTTATTGAAACAGATTGGATTCTCAATTCCCGTATATTGTCCCTATATATAAAAAGTATCTTAACAAAATTTTCGTTTTTATACTCGGTATGATCCATCATGAATAGTACAATCAATCATGTTTATTACCGCAAAGTTTGGTATTTATAAACAAGTGCAACTACCAAACCCGTTTTAAGTTTTAATCCGTTCATCATGTACATACACCATACATCTCAAAGAATCCAAACTTACTACTTTCTCCATTTTAAATTATGATGTCTTGGTCTTTTTATATACATTACTTTACTATATATCTTAGTACACATCAAAATCAATGTATCTAAAGAACTACGGTAAAACGTTTTCTAGTTTAAAATGGTGTAACATAGGTGCATGCAACTAATATAAATCTGTACCGTGTATTTAAATGAAGCGAAACTATACGTCAACTAAACGAAAATCGTACCTCTCCAATAACATTCATATGTACTCCTAACCTTAAGCACCCTAAATCTAAGCACATACGTGCAAATGAACCAAATCAGTTCAATCAATGGTATGGTGGAGATACTTGGCAGCCCACACCTTGGTTTTATCAAATTTGATCAAATTGGTGAACAAAACGTTAGTTCTAAGAAAGAAATCAACAAGGCAGCGCATAGAGAAATAATCTAATGATATTTATTTTGTTTTATAAGTTTTAATACATTTTTATATAGTTTCAATAGAAGTTTACACTGTTTGAGTTCTCTAAATACAAGAATTGTATTATTTTATTTATAGATGGAGATAGTATTTTTTTTAAAAAAAAATAGTTAGGACGTGTCATTATTAAACTAGTTTTTTCTATGAAAATTTTACTCTTGCGCGACACCACGACATTTACTGGCAAGCAGCGAGGGGCAGGAGCGTCATTTTTACCCGTACGGCACAGCGGAATTCCCCGCGCCTCTCTGCAAGTCTGCACAACACCTCCCACTGGCAGCAACAACTTTCCTTTGCTCGCATCCATGGCGAGGATGGCGAATCCTCTCCTCCGCCCCTTCCACCTCGCCGCCATCTCCCTCGTCCTCCTCGCTCTCGCTCACCACACTAGCGCCGCGACGACCAGCACCTCCATCAGCCTTCCGCCGCGCGCCTCCGCGCTCCCCACGGGGCCACGGGACGACGACGCGCCGTCGACGGCGGCGGCGGCCACGGGACGCGCCCTCCTCCGCGCGCCTGCCTTCTCCGACCGCGTTCACGCTCCACCTACGACCCTGCAGCCCGACGGCGGCTCCTCCTCCGCGCCGCGCCGCCTCCTCGCCGCCCCCGCCCCGTCGCCGCAATCCGCTTTCGCTCCTCTGCGCCCGCGCCCCGCGCCGCCGCCCGAGGGCACTACTACGCCTACACGCACTACAGGGCCACGCTCGCCGACCTGGACTACGCATGCCGGCCCCCGCTGTGCTTCGCCGAGTCCGACCACGACCTCCTCCTGGTGCTCTACGGCCCGCGCGCTGGCGGCCGCTGGCAGTGGCACGACGAGAGCGCCTACAGCGTCGTGCGCACCATCGAGGGGACGCCGCCAATCATGCCGGACTCCTGGCGCGCCTACATCTACTCCGGCGGCGACGTGTGCCACGTCGAGGTCGGGTACGTGAACGTCTACGACGGCCTCTCCGACTGCCCTGCCTGGACCTGCGAGCGGCATTTCACGACATCGGCCGACGAGGCGCTCGCGTGGGCCATCAGCGCCATCTCGACACCGTGCGGCGGCAGCACCAGCAGCGCCGCCGTCGCCGCGTCGCCGCGGAACGCGATAGCGCTGCTGCTGCCGCTTCTGGCCGTCGTCCCGTTCCTCCCGCCTCCCCTGGCCGCGGCGGTGGCTCTCTCGTCCCTGGCCTCTCTCGTCCTCGCCGCCGGCGCCGACGACCTCTCCGCGGCGGAGGAGCACATCAAGGTCAACCACGCCACCTGCAGCGTCTACAAGTACGACAACGCCACCGGCGCGGTGGAGCGCGCGCGTCCATACGACGGGCTGCGCGTGGTGTGCCCTCGACCACTCTGCATCGACGCCGACTACGACGAGCGCACTCTGTGGGTGGCCTACGCCTACGGGCAGCGCAGCCATGGCGGCCGCAGGGACGACGACCCGCTGCGCGTCTACTGCACCGTGCACTCCCTCGAGGGCGCCGCGTCCCCGTCCGTCTTCTTCCCCTGGAGGAACACCTGGCGCGCCCATCTGCCCGTCCGCGTCGCCGACGTCGCCGACCACGTCTGCTACGTCGAGCTCGCGCACATGGACTACAGGGAGGGCTACTACATCCGCTGCCCCGCCGCCACCATCGACGGCTACGCCCACGTGTCCTGCATGGAGTTCCCCGACGAGCCGGTGGCGTCTGCTGTGTGGGAGCACCGCCGCCTGACGTACCGTGACACCGTCGGCCCCGAGTGCGAGAGGTACAAGTTCGGCGCCTCCGCCTCCGGCCAGTTCTGGGCTCACGATTACGACGCCGACCTCTGATCGCATCCGCGCATCCGCCATCGTCTCTTTTGGTAGACAAGTGTTTAATTAGTTCGATCGATGATAGTTATTTCATCCTGTCAATCATCGGTTGTTTTTCCTGTTCCAAGAGAAGACAAGATGTAATATCTCACTGTTTTGGTTAACGATGGATGCTATAATTCCTCTGCATTCCCTTTTTATGATGCATTTGTGTTGCAGTTCAGATTTCTCAGAGCTCAGTTGCAGCAATAATATTGTCTGCAGTCTAGTTGTGTAACCGCTTCTCGCATCATGTGAATTTGTAGATGTTGATCAAATCCAGGTTGAAGATTGATTCATATATTGCACGCTTGCTTCGTAGATGTAATGTCTTGGAATGTGCACTGCCTACATTCAAATCCTATTATTCTGTCTATACTTCCTATTGTTCAGAGAATGTGACACAACGTACCAGGTATCTAGGTGTCTGAATCCCTAGTTTGAACTTAAAAAAAAATGCGGTTTGAAATCTGAAAATACAGGTTAGATTTCTAACTAATCCCACGTAACAATTTTACGAACCAGTCAGCTTTGTTTTTTTAAAAAAGGACATTTAGTTCAAAATTTTTTACCTGATTGAAGTTAGATGTTTGAGGCCAGGCAATACGTTTTGGAAAGGGCACTGCAGAGTGAGCTCTCGAGCTATGTTTGCTACTACACATTTTGGTGAGCCAAACGCTTTCTAGTATATAAACAGCGACACAAAATTAAACTAGCACAGTAAGCCGAGCGATACGAACATTTTGCATGGTAAATTTGAAGTTTAAACGCTTGATCATTCGTATACTTCGTAAATAGGGCGCTAGCTGCTTTCTTTTAGTTCAGTACATTTGCCATTGGAACTAATATTACACATGCAGCAGCATGTAAATAAACTGCTTCGATCTACTGCACAGTGCCAATGTGACATTGGTATATTATTGCTCCAATATGATTTCAGACAGCATTGATCAATTGGGGAACTAGTGCGCAGTAACAATACATTGTAGAAGCAAAACAAGTAAGAAAACACAGGGAACTGGAAATATCTGAGTACTTGGAAGTTCATTTCATTCATCACGAATTGTTCTCCAAGCATGAAGCCTTCTCATAAAAACACACACCTGATCATTCATCCAAAGTTCCAAACATTGGCAAAAGAGAGAAAATAATCCAGTGGAAGAACCCGCTGCTGCTACTACGCATACGTACTACTACCAAATCTCTCCGATGAAACGAACACTAGCCAGAGATCATGCGAGAGCACCAATACTACTCTAGGCGACTGATATTAAGCTACGTACCCAATTAAGGACTAATCTCTAACACTACTGTCATCCGAATTGAGATTCAGGATGCACAGACAGATGCAGAACTGAAATACCAAGGAGATCGATCGAAAATCTGAAGACGACGACGGCCGGCGGATCGGAGGTGATCATCAAAGCTCGTCGTGGTACAGGTACACCTCCGCCTCAAGCTGCGCCGGACTCGCCGTGTCGTTGTCGTACCACCCAAGGGCGAGGCGGTAGAACAGGCTGCGGTGCTCCTCGACGGCGGCGGCGATGGCATCGGGTGGGAGCTTCGTGCAGCAGACGAACGGCTCGTGGGCGCAGTCGCGGACGGGGCAGAGGATGTAGTAGCCCTCCCGGTAGTTCATGTGCTCCCGCTCGACGTAGCAGACGTCGTCGCCGGCGGCCGCGGCGGCGGCGGGGTCGGCGATGGGCAGGTGGACGCGGACGCCGCACAGGCACGGGCCTCCCGTCGCGGGCACGACCCCGACCACCAGGGTGATCACCGAGCAGTAGCCGTGGAACGACGGGTCGTCGTCACGGCGCCCGCCGCGGTTGGAGAGCGGGTGCGGATCGTCGCTCCCGGCGCGGCAGAGCGGGTGCGGGCACACGTCGCGGAGGTCGGCGTAGGGCTGCGCGCGGTCGACGGTGCCGCTGTCGGGGAGGTAGCGGTAGACGGTGCAGGTGGCGTGCGTGATCCCGGACGCTGAGCAGTCGGAGGAGTCGGAGCAGGCGAAGGTGCGCACGGGCGTCGCCAGGGAGCAGAGCGCCACCAGAGCAGCGAGCGGCGGCGGGAGGACCGGGATGGCGAGCAGAGGCAGCGCCCTGAGAACCGCCGTCGCCATCTTGGATGGAGATGGAGCGGCGGTGGTGGTCCCGCGAGCGCCAGGCGTCAGCTGCAGGATCCCGCCGTCGCGCGTGGTGTGGACGCGGGGGCTCGCCGCACTCGGAGTAGTCGTGGGCGCGGTCGTGGTTGGTGCGGTGGCGTTGTCCTCGCGGCGCGCGATGATGACGGAGGCGTCGTCGTCGTCGAGGAGGCGCGGCTGCAACTGCAAGCCGAGGCTGTTGGAGGAGGCAGGTCCGTGGGCGTGGGCGTCGTCGTCGTCGGCTCGTCGGGACCCAGGGGAAGGACGGAGGCGTGCGGTGGAAGGGTGGTGGTGGTGTCCATGGGGCTGCGGACGGCGGTGGTGGTGCATGCGAGGAGGTGGAGAAAGGCGAGGGCGAGGAGGGAGCGGGGCACGGGCGTCACCGCCATTGCTGCCTGCTCTGCTCGGGGTGGTGGAATGGAACACGGGGCGAAGACAACGAGGGAGTTGGATGCTTTTATGAGGAGGCTTGGGATGGGATCAGAACAGAAGGTTGTTGTGCCAGTACAAAGGCGGAAATGACGGTGCTACCCTCCCTCCCTCCAGGCTTGCCCAGGGCCGGACTCGCGGTAATCAAGTTTTGTCGTCTTCCAGGCTGGGTTTCTTTGCTAGTAAAGTGAAGTTTTCTTTTTCAGTTCTGCGACTGTGGCGTTGCACTTCTTTTTTTCAGTTACAGGAGATCGGTGATATTTTCCCAGCACAATGTAACAAATCATGTAGTTCTACGTGATTGTGTCCCAATGATAGCACAAATAAACTTCGGCCTTGAGTGTGTTAAGGGTATAAATAATATATTATCAGTGATAGCATAAATCTTTATCTAAAAAAAGGGGATAGCACAAATAAAAATATAAATTGGAAACATGCAATTATTTGTGTGCTACATGATCAAGTAAAAGTACAGAATTCTTAAAATGGATTAAAAATCTAAGGTTTAGGTATTGAGCAACTCATAGTTTGGAATAAAAGGAGTAGGTTGCTAAATAAACGACTTGTTTATTTCATGTCTTGACCCGTGACACCAACGGACACCCACATCAATAAGTATATATAACACCGTCTGTTCTAAATTACAATTCATTTTAATTTTGTTACGAGTCAAACTTATATAGGTTGGATCAAATTTATAGAAAAAGGTACAAAAGAAAACATTTACAAAGTCAAATAAGATTCATTACATACTTAGTTAAACAAGCATTTATCTGAAAATATTTAGATGTTAGTAGACTTTTTACAAAGTTGGTTAAAAATAGAAAATTTTGATTCGGAATAAAGTTAAAATGATTCACATAATTCAAAACGAAGGGAGCGTCAAGCAATTCACCAAGCGATAAAGGTTGAACATCAATTTGGCTGCTTTTTTTTTGGATGCATTTACAAATTAAAGCCTTGTGGTGTGGCATAGGAATTTTTCCACCGTAATAAAGTGTCAAAGAAGTTCCAATCGTCGATCATTTTCAGTTTTCAAATGGCATGCAAATAATCTGCGTTCTATGTGCTGAAGGAAACTACTAGTATGACACGCCACAACTGGCGCTGATGTAAAGGAAACTAACTTTATACTCCGTAGTGGGAGGAAAGCCTTGTGGTGTTCCAGCGTTTGCAACGGCGGCGAGCTCCGATCCCCCTCTATGGGCGCTCGTGAGTCGTGTCCTGTGTTTTTTTACGGATGGGATCAAACCGACCGGACGAGCCCGGAATCGGTTTACCGGCCGGTAAGTCCGGTAACCGGCGGATACGCTTCGAATTCAAATTTGAATTCAAATTTGAGTACCTATAACCTTGGTTTTTTTTACCGCCCGGTAAGTCCGGTTTACCGCCCGGTTTGAGCGGTTTGAGCGGTTTTTTTTAAATTCAAATTTATTTTTTAAAAAAAATGTTAAAAAAATTCCTAAAAATACTTCATGACCGGTTTACCGCCGGTAAGTCGGTTTACCGCTCGGTTTGAGCGGTTTTTTAAAATTTGAATTTTTTTAGCATTTTTTTTCAAAATTGAAATTTGAATTTAGGACTTACGGCCGGTCGAACCGGAACCGGGCCGCCCCAGTAAGTCGTAATCGCGGTTTACCGTGGTAAACCGGCGGTAAAAAAAACCCAGGTCGTGTCTCGCTTTTGGGAGGGAGGAAGATGATGGAAGAACTGGGGCCTTGTTTAGTTCCCAAATTCACCCTCAAAATTCACTATGAGAATTTATTCCCATCACATCAAAATCTTTGGCATGCGATAGAGTCGGAAATGTAGATGAAATCAAAAACTAATTACACAGTTTTATTGTACTTTACGAGGCGAACATTTTGAGACTAATTATTCAAAATTTGGACAATTTTTACCACATAAAAAAAAATGCTACAGTGCGCATTTATTGTGCACTGTAGCAAACAGTGCCACTACAGTGCCGAATCGGGGGCACCGATTCGGGATCTGAACAAGGTTGCTTTTGCTACAGCCTGCAAAAGGTCGCAGGTCCTGACAGGTATTTGGCAGCTTGACCTGCCGGTTGCGGAGGAGGTTCGGCCTTAAACCTTTTGCAGATTCTTTCCCGTTTGAACCGCCGTGCTGTTCACTTTATGTAAAAACAAAATACACACACCCAACGTACTGCTACCTGCTTACCTCTATCATATCGTCCTCAAATCACGGTCCATAAAGCTAATGGACATCCAATTTGTATTGACCGCTATAGCGCGTGGGGTTGTTTGCACTGTTTTTTTTTTTCCTTTCCTTTTGGTATTTGCTTCATTTTGCCATTCGTCCTTTTCTCTCTTTCGTCCTATTCACTCCCACGTATAGTACTTTGGACAAAATTTAGTCAACCCTTTTTTTTCAAGAGTCTCCGTCCCCCAAAACATGGAAATCTCACTTTCCAAAATGAAATTAGCAGGGATGCGAAATTACACATGTGCTCTTACTGTTTTGTTTGTCACCATGATATTCTCGAGGACAGATCGGTAATCTACATTCGAAACAACCATCAAGGCACTGCGGCGCACCAGCTGGACCTGAATGTGTGGTTGACATTCACCGGTGGCATGCAGTGGTTTTTCTTTTTTGTTTACATGGTCGTTTTTTTATTTGATAGGGCCACTGAAAAACCTGACCATCCCTAGAATTCCATCATTTGTGAGACAATTTTTGAATGCTACAATCACATGTTTATAGGGACGGAGGTAGTAGTTTTAGAACACGTTTACTACTCCCTCCGTCCCAAAAAGAATGTCGTTTTAGGCTTTTCGGGAATAATGTTTGACCATTTTGTCTTATTCAAAAATTTTGTGCAAATTATTAAATAAATAAATTATTACTAAAGTATCACTAACGATAAACTAAGCCACAATAAAATATATGATATTTATGCAACAAATTTGAATAAGACGGATGGTCAAACACGATTTACGTCAAAAAAACATCATTCTTTTTGGGACGGAGGGAGTACAAAACATTATTGAAAAATATATCTAAAAGAATTCTCATAGTTTAAGTTGTGATATGATAATAAGCACTTAAAAACATAGACGCGGCGGGTGATGGTTTGTGAAAAATAATATCAAAACATAATTACGCGAGTTCTTCTGTTAAAGCTTTTTTACCAGTTCGAAGATGTTTTAATAAGAAAAAAGACTATAGACATGTATGGTTCCCTACATTATCCCCTAGCTTACTTCCACAATACAGGTTGGGCCTGTTTGGTTCCCTGCTCATCCTCCTAGCCAAGCTTAGGGAAGCCCAATCTGTATGGTTTCTTAACTTCCTAGGAATGACCGATTCTGCCGTCTCCGCATAGCCAGGCTTTGGCCAGCCCGATGCCGCATCTGCTCACCTCCCGAAAAGCCGAAATGCTTATAGCTGTGACCTTCGGCTCCGGCTTCGGCGGATGGTGGCCAGGTCCTAGCGCCGTCACCACCCCGTACGGATCCTAGTGCACTCGCCACCACCCGTCTGACTCTTCCCTCCCATCTCCTCCCATGTGGCGCGGCGGAACGGTGGACGTCCTATGCGGTGGAGCTTCCATGGAGGGGAGGCAGAGCTTCCAAGGCGAAGGCGGAGCTTCCATAGCAGGCGACAAGGGGTGATTAGGGTGCTGCTGCAGCCAAACTCGCCATCCACTACCATCGGTCGTCGGGCACCACTGGTGCGGGCTCGCACTGCTCCTAGCTGCCGTTGGGGCGAGCTCTTGCAGCCCCATCCACTTCAAGTGTCGGCTCGCGCTGCTCCTCGCCGCTCCTCACTAGAGATGTACATCAGTCGTGCACACAAGAAAATTAGTAATCGTCCTCGATGTTGGGATAAACAGGTGCAAAACAATGCACAATTAATCTCTTTGCCTGGCATAAACAATGAGGATAATATCTACGACCAGAGCGTAAATAACAATTATAATGCATAATAGACACAATAATTTATGTGGAAAACCTTCTCAAGGTGAGGAGTAAAATCCACGAGACCAAGTTGTCCACTCCAAGTTTGCACTATAATCAACAAAGGGTGTAATGAGTCTACTCCGAGCATCTAGAGGATTACACCAGCAACAACACAATCATCAAGTTACAATTTGACAACAACCACAACCTTCTAACAAGAGGAAACAACAACGCCAAGGAGAAGTTACAAATTATGTCCACCTTGGTAATCAGTTCATAATTCACAACCTACAACTCTGTTGTGCACAAAGTTTGGTAGACAAGTAGATCCATGAGTCCCCTAACCACTGACCAAAAATCATCTTAATTGGACACCGTTTGACCATCCAAACAGATCATATACCAAAATTGCTCTGTTCTAGAACTGAAGTGACGCGAACTAGCAAAACCCCAGTAAAATTTGATTCTCTACTCAACCAATGCTGAAACCAACTGAAAAAGATGGAAGTACTCTAAGTGAGGAATGTTCTTACCAAGTTTGGTGCCAATCCAACCACGTTTGAGCTTTCAATCACCGATTTGAAGAACATCGGTTCGGAGTAACCAAATGCGGATAGATTTGTTTCTCCCGCTTCTTCCTCTCTTCTCATAGGTTTGTGTTGTAGGAGCACTCTCTGATGTGCTTCTAATAAGATTTAATTGGAGGCTAGGGTTTTCTCCCTTTTATCTTTGCTAGGATCGATCTCAACCATTTGTTTAAGCATTGGGCTTGTGGGCTGGTTTTTACTGTTTTGCTGAGCTCTAAAGTCATACTTCATTTGGAGGGATAGCCCAACACCCGAGAGAAAAAAAGTCGACACACATGATCCTAGTAAACCTAGGTCTATGGGCATCCTTCAGGTGGGGGATAGCCCAAAACTCGAGAGAAAGAAAAAGTCATAACACATGATTTGGGAAACCTAAGTTTACAAAAACCAAGACAAACCATATATTAACTAGACTAAAAACAGTTTATAATTAGTTTTTGACGGTGGAATGGGGTTCAACCTCTACATCATTTGACGATATATACAACTGTCTAAATACAACTATGAGCTATTAGGCTCATACAGAAATAGATCGGAGAGATAAGATAAAGAAACCAAAAGTCTAGATAACTGAATAGAAAGAAAATTAAGGTTCAATTCTATTCGAGAATACCTTCATAATCACCTGTCTCCAAAAGTCTGAAACATTCTTCATGTCTTTCTTGTCTCTTCCTCCCTATACAGCAGTGACCACATTCGAATCCAGTAGTTTGTCCTAAAAATAACATACATAATAGTGTTAGATTTCTTTGTTATTAAATACCATATCATTTCTTTTTAACCAAATTGCCTAAGAATTGTAAAATCCACTAAAAAAATTCGGTTCTTCACTTTGGATGGAATACCATAAAGTCATCAACCAAACATAAGAGTATAGCTGCGGGAGTTGGTCACATGGTGATCGAGACGGATGCACTGACTGTGGTCCAAGCTATCTACTCATATGAGTATGCTCTCAGTGTCGTGTTTTGCTTGATTGAAGAACTTCGTAGTCTTCTAGTTTGAAATTTTATTTCTTGGCGTGTTTAACACTGCCCTCGGTCTTGTAATAAGGTAGCTCATGCGCTTGCAAGTGCAGGTAGTGTATGCGAACCGATGAGGAACCAATGTTGGTCCCCATACCGGCTTCAATTGAGTGTAATTGCTGAAGATTCAGCTATGTCGAGTAATGGAAATGCATGTTTCCCCTAAAAAAAAAAAAAGAGTTTAGCTACAGGGAAGTTGAATTCTAAAGATGATATAAATAGAATAATTCCAAATAATTTAGAAATAAATTAAATTCCACTAAAAAATTCGGTTCTTCACTTTGGATGGAATACCATAAAGTCATCAACCAAACATAAGAGTTTAGCTAAAGGGAAGTTGAATTCTAAAGATGATATAGATAGAATAATTCCAAATAATTTTAGAAAAAAATAAAAATAAATAAATAAATAAAGGACATCCAAACAAGGGTTGGACCACTTGTGCCTTTTGTACGCAGCCTTTCCCCTGGACTTGAACCCCTGACCTAATGGTCACAACTCACAAGGCAACAGTTTCACCACTGTGACAAGGCTCCCCTTCATGATTAAAAAATAAATATTGTTTTTGCAAATGTTAGAACTATGGAAAGCGACATATGAGATTGCCTTGTCAATTTTCAGTGGTATTTTGATCTGCCAAACACTGCCTCTTCTTGCTCGTGATGAAGAATCACTCGTCGCCACCACCATTTGATTCAAGTGAGCTCCTTTCTGAGGCACGCATGCTTTCCCTTTCTGTGCTCGGTTGCCAATTTAAGAAGCAGTCGCCTTATTTCTTGGTTGGAGAAGACAACCATTGTCGCCTCGTCTCCGCCGTCAAGAAGACATCTTGGAGGCCGCCATCGATTCGCCGTGTATATATACGATTAAAAATTTATATGGATGTACGAAAAGTCAAAGTTGCGGACGAAAAAAATGATTTAAGAGCATCTCCAACAGTTCCTTAAAGGACTTGCTATGTCCGCCTCATTCGGGCTCCTGAGGTATAAACTTCAATAACTGCCCGAACAAACCAACGCAGGCTCTCAAGTGCAGTACTTTCGCCAATGCGAACGTACTCGTCTGTCGCATCAGCTGGAACCCCATAGGCAAGCATACGCATTGCTGCAGTGATTTTTGGAAGGAACTCGGTCCAAGAACATTGGCCGCATTTCTTTTCGGACAAAGTAATCATCATGCTCTTCCACGCTTTCATTATGCGCTTGAAAAGGTCACTAGACATCCTGTACCTGAAGAACACAACAAAACATTGAGAACTAAAATAAAATTTCAGATTGTGAGACAAATTCAGGCAAAGTTGTAAGACCACGAACCTTCGACGGAACATCTCATCGGTGTATGTTGGATTGTCCGCTAAGTAATCTTGAAACATCTGTCGTGTCCGCCTTGTCTATCACGGTCAAGAACTCTGTGACCTTTCACGAGCCACCGTGTGTTCCTTTTTCATTGGAGAAGGCGGCTTGCACAAGTTGAGCATCGATAATATTAGCAATTCATCGTCATCGGATGATGACTCCTCCGATACTCTTCGAGCACGGGATCTTTTCCTAGGCATGATTTCTAATCGCGAGTAGAGAGGATCAACATCAAAACCTAGATCACATAACCGGGCATAGAGATCAAAAACAAAAACCTAGCGCGAGAGGGGGGGGGGGGGGGGATGCTGACCTGCGACGGGGCGGCGGGGCGCCGAGTTCCTGTATGACCTGCGCAGCGGACAATCCACCCGGCGTACGTGAAGAAACGCGGAGATCCTCCGACTGGGTCGCACGTGCGGCGCTACACGAAGGGAAGTCACCGGATCAAGTCGCGCTAAGCACGAAGGGGAGATGACGTCGCGAATTTTTTTTTTTTACCGGTCAACAAACTCTCCAGGTGGGCCTCCACTTTTTTTTATTTGGCAAGGAGAAGTAGGGAACTGTTGGAGATGAGGTCTTTTCAACTTGGTAAATCATTATAGCAACTTGCTAAAACACGCAATTTGGCAAGTGAGAAGTAGGGAACTGTTGGAGATGCTCTAACTCTGCTCTCTGCTGCTGTTTTTCTTTCACTTTCTACTTTTCTAAAATAGTCCGCGTCCAACTCACAGCTCTGCAGCGGCAGCCCAGGCTCCTATGGCGGACGGCGGCGAACCACGAACGACGCGTGCGCATGGCGCTGCTGCCACCGGGTCGTGCCGCTCGAGCGCGAGTCTCTTCGGATACCTAGTGGGTTAGTCGAAAACCCTCGCTCTCTCTCTCTCTCGCCCTACGCTCCCCAGTAATTGCCCCCAATTCCGTGGTAATTTAGCTTATCTCTATTCACTCAGCGCTGCAGGTGCTTACCAAGATCGTGTCGTTCGTGTTCAACGCCTGGTATATGGGGGCCGTCGAAGGCTTCTCGACCGGTAATAACACACATAGTACTTTTTTTTGTTTGCTCTGATGGATCGTGTAATTTGCTGCTGCATTTGGTCACCTGAAGCAACCCTGTGTATACCGATGCTGTTCATCCACCCTGCCCGTGCAGGAGTTTTAACTATATTATTATTATTTTATTGTTTAATTAACAAGACTGTGTTGTGTATTGAGGATGGTTGTGGAGTCGTTTAAATCTTTTCTTTAAAGGGTAGAAAATGCGGTGTATAAACCTATAAGGGCAAAGTTTTTTTTTTGAGGGAACAGGAGGGGCTCGCACCCCTACTGGATTTTATTAAAATTATAAAAAGTTACAAGCTCCATCAAGGAGTTTTCAGGATACAAAGAAGGTTACAAATAAGATGGAAAAAATTACACAAAAGCTTCTAGCTATGTAACCATGAGGGGTTTAACATCTACTTTTGCTCTAAGGATAACCTGAGCAAATTCCTTCTTGAAGATAACTTTACATCGATGGAGAGAATTATCGATTCCTCTGAAGATCTTGTCATTGCGGGAGGTCCAAATAGCCCAACACATAGTTATTAAAATCTCCATGAAAAATAGTCGTGGAAGCTGAGATCTCATATATTCTAAAATACCGAAAATATCCATCGAGTTTGGCACTAGAATTTGTAAACTCCACCAACAAGCAATAGAGAAGGGACAATGAAAGAAAAGATGAGCTAAGTCCTCATCAATTGAGAAATGGCAAAGAACACAATTGTAAGAGGGGAGATGCATATTTTTCCGACGGAGAAGGGCTCTTGTACTTAGTCTATCTTTAAGGAAGAGCCAAAAGAAGAATTTTATTTTATTTTGACAAGCCGAACGCCAAAGCCAACGAAAAGCGGGGTGAGGGTAATGGTGACCGTAAGATGCAAATAAATACGATGAGAGGAAAAAATATTGTTACCCCAAAAGTAAGACCAACAATCATTGTCATTGGAAAGGTTAAGATTTTGCAAAGTGATGGAGAGGTCCAAAAATTGATTATAAGCCTCGGGGGAAGAGGGAGGTAAAAAAGACTATGGATTCTTCAGTGGAAGCAGCCAAAGCAACTGAAATTCTATTATTTTTTGCAAACGAAAAAAGCTCAGGGTAAGTAGCAGAAAGAGGATTAACATTCCAAGAATCAAACCAAAGAAGGCAGGAATTCCCACTTTTAATAGTTACTGAGGTTATGTCTTTGAATTTTACCAACAATTTTAAGATATCTCTCCACCAAAAGGAGCCTCTAAAATTAGGATATGTTAGAGGTAGTTTTGAACCGGAGTAGTATTTATTCCAAACAAAAGCTGTACCCAAGGGGTGGGATCTTTATTAAAGAATTTATGAAGGTGTTTGAGAAGAAGGCTTTCATTTTGAGTATTAATATTTAGAATACCAAGACCACCCTCTTCCTTAGGAATACAACACATGGGCCAAGCAGCTTTGGGCGGTTTTTTGCAGTTAATATCCGAGCCTCTCCACAAACAGTGTCTTCGAAATTTATCAATTTGGTCGATGATAGTTTTAGGCAGCATAAAACTGCACATAGCAAACATTGGAAGGGCAGTGAGGACTGCATTTGTTAGTTGCAGACGTCCTGCCTCAGAAAGGAAAGAGGAAAAGGCAACTAAACGTCTCTCACATTTGGTGGTAAGTGGCCAAAAGTCAGCAACTGAAGGTTTAGTCAAAGCTAGAGGTAAACTTAGGTAGGTAAAAGGAAGCTCTCCCAGGGTACAGCCTAAGATATCTGCCAAGGGTTGGGCTTGATCGACAGACAAATTTAAAGGAATCATCATGAATTTATTGTAATTTACTTTGAGGCCAGAGGACTCAACAAAAGATGAAAGGAGGTTTTTTAGGTCATCCAATTCTTGGGGGCAGGCTTTCATGAAGATGAGAGTGTCGTCAGCATATTGCAGAATAGGGAAATCATCATCATGAATATTTAAAGGTAAAGTTAAGGCACCAGATTGTTTAGCATGATTAAGAAGAGTTTGAAGAAAATCAGCTGCAAGAACAAATAAAAGAGGGGAGAGAGGATCTCCTTGCCTAACCCCTCTTCTACAATGAAAAACTTTCCCTGGAAGACCATTAAGAATGATAGAAGAAGTGCGAGTTAAAGATAGACTTCATCCAATCAATCCACTTTTGGGGAAAACCTTTATGTTGCATAATTTGGATCATAAAGCGATGTTCTACTTTATCAAAGGCTTTCTCAAAATCTAGTTTTAGGATGAGAATTTCTTTCCTAGATTGATGATAGGAATGAAGATATTCTAAGGCCCAGCGATACGAGTCTTGAATTGTTCTTTTCTTAATAAAACCATATTGATTTTTGTGCAAAAGAGAGGGTAGAACAGATTGAAGTCTAGAGGCCAAGATTTTTGTTAGGATTTTAATTGAAGTGTTAAGTAATGAGATAGGTCTAAAGTCTCCCACCTTGGAAGCATCATCCTTTTTGGGAATTAGAGTTATATAAGACCCATTTATGCTTTGGAGGCAAATTGAAGGAGCATCAGAATGAAAATCTTCACATAGATTATAGAAATCAGTGCACACAATTGGCCAACATTTCTTGATGAAATCAGTGTTAAAGCCATCAGGGCCGGAAGGATTTGTCGGAAGGGTAAGGCCTTAACAATTGAGTCAATTTCCTCTTTTATGAAAGGTTGGACAAGAACATCCAAGTTGGTAAGTGGGGTCAAAAAGATAGGAAGGTCAAATCCTATAGAAGTAAAATTAGATGAGCCTAGTCTTTGTTTAAGCGAGACCAAATTAGGTCGGCTTTGGCTTGGTGGTCAGTATAACTAGCCCATCATCATTAATAAGTTGAGTTATGAAGTTTCTCCTAAATTTTGTTGTGGCATGAGCATGAAAAAACTTTGTGTTGGCATCACCAAGAGTAATCCACTTAATTGACCCTCTTTGTTTCCAATAGGTTCTTTGCTGTTGAAGGAGGGAGATGAGTTTTTCATCTAACAACCTCCTAAAGTTCCATTCAATTATACTTAAGTCTCTTACTTCCTCTAAGAAATTAAGAAGGGAAAGAGTGAGCTTAACATTTTGGATGTTGACAGAGAGGTTAGAGATAGTATGCTTCCAAACTTTCAGGGTCCCTCTCAAATTTTTAAATCGTAGTAATGTTCTTAGCCGAATCGAATAGTAAGTTGGAGAGAACCACCCTTTCTGCACTTGACTAATAAACTCATCTCTCTCTAACCAAAAGTTCTCTGCTCGGAAAATCAAGCCTTTAGGGATGGCCGTCGAAATTGAGACTAAGCAGGGAACATGATCCGAGGTTTCCCTTGTGAGAGTGGAAACAGTAGTGTTAGGATAAGAGGCAGTCCAATTAACCGAAGTGAAAAACCAATCTAAGCGTTCAAGAAGAGGGGGGTGCTGTTTATTAGTCCAAGTGAAGCGTTGTCCTTTTAGAGGAAGCTCTATTAGGCCCAAGGTGCTGATAGCGTCATTAAACATAAGCATATCCGAAAAGCTGGCTCCAGTCCTATTCCTATCTTCAGGATTTCTATAAAGGTTAAAGTCACCCACGATTAACCAGTCAATTGTGTCAGGCATGGTAATATGCTTAAACCAATGAAGAAAACTTGCTTTGCCTTGGTCGGTGCAGGGAGCATAGATATTAGTAAGGAGCCAGCAGGAGTTATTAAGAGTAGAAGCAAACATGACTGAAGTAGCATATTCATTCTGAAAGATACATTGACCATGAAAGAGAGAACTTTTCTAGATAATAATAGTACCCCCTGAAGCACCAATCGAGGGCAGGAATTCAAAAGCATCAAAAGTGGGGGGCAGAAGCGACGCAGATAAGTTTGATCAAAAGATTCTCGTTTTGTCTCTTGGAGACAGATAATATCACAGGAAGTTTCAGCTACTCTATCCCTAATGGCATTCCATTTCTTATCGGAATTAATGCCTCAGACATTCCAGCAGAGCACTTTCCAAAGTTGTACTGTCATTAATAAACTACGACAAAGGAGCAAAAGGAACTGCTTTAGATAACTAAAGTAGTAAACTAGCAGGGAGAATCACTTCTTGGGCTTTGCCTTGGGCCCTTTGGCTCCCGCAATCTTGCCCGTCGTGGAGTGATCATGGCTTGCGTCACCAGTTTCTTTCCTGGATCGGCCCACAGATCGTTTCTTAGGAGCGAGACTTGGTTGTCAAATTCTCTTGGGCCAAGCTGCTCCGGTGTCATGTTGTAGAATGACACCGAGGCTCCCGAACTACGAGTGAGAAAGAGTTGGTGGATCAGAATCACATTTGAGACATCTTTTTAAATGACAAGATGAAGTTTTAAAGCCTTTATTAAGTTCATGGATACGACTCTTGTGTCTTAGGCCCTCATCGGAGATGTGCAAGGTCTTACCTCTTGGAACTTTTGGAGGAGCTGAAGAGAAGCCTTTTCTGCGGGAGGAGGTGTTTGTTGGCCTTCGGCAAAGCGCAGATCGGCGGGGAAAGACTTCGGGAGCGGTAGTCTCGGAGGAAGGCTCATCGGTGTGGGCAAAAGGTTCTGGTTGACTGAAAAGTCGAGGCGGGCAGAGGGTTGTAGTCTTTGTCCTCGAGCAAGTCGGTTCGGTTATAGAAATAGAAGGTTTTGTTTTAGGAAGGGAGAAGGAGTAACTTTGAGGATTGAGAATCCTTTGAGATGATGTGCCATCTTGGTGACTGCGAGAAAATCATAAGCCCACTCAAAGAGGAATTTTTGAGCAACATCATGGTGAAAAAATTCATCCAAAAGTTGGGACAAGTACCTTGGGCTGGGATTGATCTATGTTGTTGAAGAACTTGGCCCAAAGCCTTATAGCATCTGGGCTTGGGCTGAAAGAGGAGTATCGAAGTATGCACTGTGCTGGTCATCCAATTGGAACAAGTCGGGAAGTTCGAGTGGTGTTGAAGAACTGGGCTGCAGGCAGTTGAGGCATAGCGAGGACTCGGTTGGAAGAAACCAGGGGAGGAAGCTGGGCACAATGCGGGGAGCAGCTCTGAAATTGATCATAGAGCCCAAACTTAAGATGCAGCAGGGGATCAGGCTGGTTGACAAAAGTGTGCACCATGCCTAAATGAATGTGATTGGGCCCAAATTATTTGGATTTGGCGCCAAAGCTTCAAAGGGGACAAGATCACCCATGAGCACCTCTTCAACATTGAAGGGATCCAAGTTCTGCAAGTTCGGAGGGTTGGGCATGTTCACTTCTTGCTCATTGTCATCAATTAAAGGTGGCATGTCATCTGAAGAATCAGTTAGGTCATCCATCTCCAGAACTTGTTCAATCTGCTCTGGCACTTGTGGCTCCTCCAGATCCATCAGAACTTGCACTACCTCTTCCTCTGGATCACCATTGACATCATGGTTCTGAATCAAGTCTTGCTGCTGGATTGGGATAAGCTGAGGCACTACTTCAGGGGGACCATGAGCTGCAACTTCCTCATGTTGCCAACCCTGAACATCCAGATTATCTTGATGGTTGTGAATAGGATGAAAGTGATGAACAGCTGGTATGATAGGAGGAGGAATGTTCACAGGTTGGCCAAAACCCTGAAACTGGTAATTGTTTGGGTTAAAAGCATCATCATTTGGTGGCTGATCCTCATCCTGGGGGCCAATACCAAGCATAGCAGCCTGCAAAATTTCACATTGCACACTCCAACTATTTGATTCAAATTGTGTGCCTTCACTGAACACAAAAAACCAAGGTATGTCCTCCAAGCTGGACACCCTAACTCTAACCACAGCCCTGGCCATGTGAAACATATCCTCTTGCCAAACCATGAGCCGTCCAAAAGATGACACAAAAATAGTTCTACGGGTTACCTGTTTACCTTAAAAATGTCACCAATTATTGAGCGTCAAGAGGTAATAGCACACTGGTCTTTGCTGATCATCTTCTCGATTCATGGTGTTTTTTGCACGACATTCTTCTTATGTAAAAAAAAGTAAACATCATCTACATACTGGTGTGCCATTGTTGTCTGCTTTATCCGCGTGTCTTATCCCACAACGCAGCTTTGACGAACTAGCATACGATTTTAGTAATTTAAACCAAACTATAGCAGGCTAACAGCAGTGATTTGGATATTGTGTAACTAAATCTACCTATACATGAGGCCTCCTAATTTCCTAAAACAGGGCTCTGTGAAAAACAAAACAATATCTAATAAATGCATTTATGAGGAATATAACTATATAAGTATAGACGATTGTCCTTGATGTCAAATTGCAGGATCCTCATCTATCCAAACACTAAAGACTATGTGGAATCACTATGTTTTGTCTACTGTTTAATAGGACTAACCAATGGATACAGCCTCTTTATTCCACTCATCCATTCTCCTGTGGTTGAACTGTTTGTTAGTATCTTTAACAATTACATGTTTAAAAGAAATTGTGACAAACCAGGATATGCACTTTAAGAGTTCTCCATGCACAAGGATCAAGAGTTCTCTTATTATTGTGAGGGCTTATAGTGAATGCTGCTTATAGTGTTTTCGTTTTTTTTTTTGCAGAGGTCTATGCCGCAAATCACCTCTGTTGACCGAGTCTTGTATTATCGTGAGGGCTTTCGTCGTGGGTGCTTACATGGTGGTGTTGACTTGCATGTTATTTTGAGCCCCACAATTAATTGATAATTGTTAACATGTTACTAGGAAACCTTTTCTGTCAACCAAAATGTACACGTAGTTATGGTACATTTTAATGTAGTTGCTTATAAGTATCTGTCAAAATTATTCTAACACAATCTATTTAGACCCATGTTTCATGAAGAATGGTAAACTTACAAGCTACAGCATATATTTGTTAAGTAGTTTCAGAAAATCACGAAGGTTTTTGTATTGTCTCCATGTTAGGTAGAAGCAATGTTTTGACTTTTCAACACAGCTGAGTTTGTCCCGATAACATCATATTTGTTTATATGTGAAACCAGTAGGAATATAGTTCTTACTTTCTGGAAGAAAGCTCCTAAACAGCTCCAATGTCATACCTCCCTGCTTGTTGGGCAATGAAGCAAAGCAATGATGGACAAAAATATAGGAAGATTGTTGAAGGTTGCAAGAATCTCTTCCTATTGGCATAGTTGCTACTACTGTTGGTTGCATTCATGAATTGTGGAAGCAGAAAACTAAGCATTCTGATCCATGTACAGCAGCAGTGTTCAGTTTTGAAGATTCATACGTGCAAGCGCCAAGCGATACTGATCAGTGGTACGTCACTAATACTACTTCCGTTAATCCTACTTCTCTCTGAAATGAAACATTTATACATCTATGTACCAATGTTTTGTTGCTCTGCATGTGTCATGCTAGATATTGAAGGACTTGCATGTAGTATTTCTACTTCTTGGTAGATGCTGTCTTTGCATGTTATGAACTCTAAGGTCATTAGGGGTACACACCAACAATAAGATAGCCATGTGGAGTCCTCTTGTGTTCTCGACCACTTTCTTGGTTGATTCCAAATGACTGCTGTGCCACTGTTTATGTAGAGCTGGCACTTAACCACCTAATAATTATCCAAATCACTCCGGCCAGCCATTACAGTGCACCATGTATTTCGAGTCCTTGGAACTTACAAAAATTTGAGGGGTAATATTTCTCAATTGGATTGCAAGGTTCATGGATATGGGAATTGCCATCCAATCTTCAAACCACAACTTCTTGCAATTGATTATCATCTCTCTTATTAGGAACTAGTTTGTGCAATCAACCTGTTTTACCTTTGACCTGCAATATCCTCACTCTGGTTTAGATTGACAATGTGATAGCGGCATATATATCAAATTTGTCTAAAATTTACTTTCATAGTACATTTATTAGGAAAATATTATTAGAGAGTACATAATACAAATGCATGCATAATGATGCTTTAAGAGGAAGAGCTGATTTTTTATTTATGCTTTGTCAGCGTCCTCATTTCCTTAGCTTTCATGAACTGGTGGGGTTAACCACTACAGTGGTTGACAACACCTCAGCCCCTCCTCCCCGTGATCCTCTATTTCTAATCTGTTTACTTATCTTGCCTGTAGTTTCGAATTTGTAATTTGTAATTCTTAGATGCTGTTTGCTTTTTATTTATTTTTGCTGTCACACTAAAAAACTGGTATCTTAAAATGACAGGTCTCGCTTGCATACTCGAGTTCCTTGTGGAACCACTTTACATTATTTCTCAGAACTTGTTTATACTCAAGCTAAGGTTGATTAGTGAAGTTGTTGTGACTGCGTTGCATTGCAACCTATATCCTCATCAGGATTTTAAATATGGGTGTTAATGTGTTATTTATTGGAATTTGAATCATATATTGCTGAAGTTTGCATATGTTTTGTTTTGCATTTACTCTTGAAATTTAGGGAGTCCTTGTGTTCAGAGTCCGTTTTATTCATATTGATTGTCCATATAAGTGTGGGTAGATGCTGCATTTGTAATTAAGTCTAATTAGTATCCTACTTGAACCTATAATGTAAGGATATGCATTAATGTTCCTGTTAGGTTCACATTTTTAAATGACCGATCATCAACTGTAGGCTTGTCTGCAGACCTTATTCCTTGCTTGTATGAACTTGTAGGATGCTAATGAGTCAGGTGCTGTTGTTAGGTTGGCATGTATTCGTTATCTTAACTGAACTTTCTGATGATGATATATCATTGTTAGACTGATTGCAATATCAATCCTGCAGAAGCAACTCCAAAAGCTATCATGTGGACAATGGGAGTGAAGGGCATCACCCTTTTTCACTTGAAAAGCCATCTTCAGGTACATGAAGTTGTTCATGCTCTATGTGCTGTAGATTCAAAAGTGCAACTTCACTCTTAAGTTTACTTCTTATTTCTACTTACCAGAAATACAGATTGGGAAGACAATCTGGCAAAGAGTTGATGGAGCAATCAAAAGATGGTAAGTTACATATAAGTACCGATGATATTTTAAACTTACATTGTCTAAACAAGCTTACCAAGAATAACACACAATGCAAGACTATATTCAAACTATACAGGTTCAACAATACACAAAAGATTCCTAGCACTATATTTGGGGCGGTAGCAGCTATAGCTCTTCTAAATTCTACAATTTCCCCTATAGAAATGTTCAGCCTCCTCCCCCTTTTCTATGGATTTGGGGTTCAAAGTGCTGTAACAAGCTTAAAGTATTCGCATGTCTCATGAGTCATGATTATGGATAGGCTAAACACGAGGAATCTTCTCAGAAGGAAAAAAAAAACACAAGTTGGAGAGTAACAACTACAACTGTGTTCTCTGTAGTTACAATGTTGAGGAAACTGCTTTTCATCTCTTCTTCAGTTCCAAAGTGATTTCTTCTAAATTATGATGCAGTCAAAACAGCAATACTAGAATCCCTTCTTCATGGAGATCTTCATCATTGGTGCCTGGCACATATGGAATCAGCAAAACAACTTTATTTTTGACAGAGGACGGCCTTCTTTCTCCTCCTGGAAATGCTCCTTCTTAGGAGGTTAGCCTGCAAACTCTTTCTTTCTCCTCCTGTAAATGCTCCTTTCTTAGACAAGGCTAGACTGCAAGCTCTTTGGATGTCAAACGCTCTTTCCTCATGTTTGTAGTTCCTTTTTCCTAGTTTTCTGGCTGTCAAGTGGCTTTCTCTCAGCCTCCTGGGTGGAATTTTGTTGTGCCTTTTCCTCTATACAGTTCTCTCCCTTTTTTATATTTATTTATATAAAATCTCACAGTGGGGTTTTCCCCTGCTGTATTTTATGCTCAAAAAGAGAAAAACTTCTAGACTTGCCTGTCTAGGCTTGATCAGCCACTGCTGCGGCCTGCTGTGGTTGCTACTCATTTGCCGTGCCTTGTGGAGGACTTTTGCCCCACATGACACTAGGATTATTATTTTGGCACACTGTTGCTATAACTTGTACTAGATATTCTTGACATTATGTGAAGATATACTACTAAGAATTTCTTACTTCATGGCGTTCACAAGAAGGTTTTTCCAGGTTAGTTTTATCGTACTGCTTGGTTCACTAGAGGCGTTTGGGATGACCAGATTTGCAGTAGTGTAGGTTCCAACCCTTGCAAAATGAAACGCTGGCAACATACTACCCATGATCAGGCATGGCGGATGGGATCAAGGATCCCCGCCGCCAGCATCCGTGTGGTCATGTGGTGAATGCTGTGCTAGCTAGGCTACCCCCTATGCGTCAAAGGTGAGCGTGACGATGGATCTGAGGCATGGTTGAGGTCGAGCCAACTCGGAGGTGGGTGAGGGGGCACTGATGGTAGAGTCCGGGCAGCAATACCGACGTCGCTAGTGGCGGCGGTGGTGGTAGTGGTGGTGGTGAGGGGTAGGGGTTCGACTCGATGCAAGAAGCTTGCTGGGGTTGTTGGTGGATGGTCCCCCTCATGTTTCTTGCTTTATGTTTGTGTTGCAGATTTCATTGGTAATCCATGGATTACCTGCGAATCCGTTTGTATCTTCTATGTGTAGGTCTATTGACCACTCTCTTCTGCTTAATGAAAAACGGGCTATATCCCCGGTCTTGAAAGAAAGAAAGAAAAAAAGAAGCCGCCTGATCGACACACAATGAGGTTTGCTCGGACTTCCTAATTAGGGTGTCAAAAGCCCGCGTGTGTTCGCCACACCTCCATGCCTCTAAGCCAGTCCAATGTCTACTTCATCTCATAGGCTCGAAGCCTTCCAACTGGGTTGAGAGAGCCTTGAACTCTGAAGATAGTTTCTCAATCGAGTTAGCCATCTCCTACTAAAATTCTGAGACCGCGGTAGGACGACGATGCTTAGAAACAAAAGTTTCCATGCAATTGGCCTTGATACCAAATGTTATGATCCTACAATTTGGTGGATACCCCTTGGATGCATCTAATCTTGGAAAAATACTTATGCTTCTGGTGGTTTACCTAGTCAAGCTAGGTATGGATCCTTTTGGTGGCATGATATTTTGAAGTAACTATATTCTTTCAAGGGGCTAGCTATGATGTCAATAGGAGATGGTTCTTCATGTTTCCTCTGGTCAGAGCTCTGGAGTCTGGAGTGATGAAGTTTTGGAAAACTCTTTTCCTATGCTACGAACAAAAATATTTCTTTGAAGCAAGCCTGCTAGGCTCAATCTCTCCAAGATCAGCAATTCCAGAATCTGGAGTTTTTTTTTTTTTTGAGGAAAACAGGAGGGGAGCGCCCCTACTGGAATTTTATTGCAAAAATAAAGAGTTTACAAACACAGTACAAGAATCAGGAAACAAAGAAAGTTACAAAGAAAATGAGCCTATTTATACAAAATTCTCTAGCCATAACTGAATGAGGAGTTTGCTGTCATCTTTAGCCCTGAGCTTAACTCTGGCTAATTCTTGTTTGGAAACCACTTCGTAGCCCTGAAGAGAGTGTTGTAGGTTCCTGAAAATAACATCGTTTCTTTCAGACCCGATTGCCCAAAGCATGGCCACAGTCATCTCTAAGAAGAAAGGCCTATTGAACTGGATTTTGAATTCACTGACAATGTCGAAGATATTTCCTTGGATGAAATGAGCAAGTCCCAGCATATTCCAGCAAGACATAGCAAAAGGACAGTTGAAGAATAGGTGATGGAGTGATTCTTCAACATTTAGAAAGCAGAGCACACAATTTTAGCCTTGTTCGTTTGGTCGTTTTATTTGGCTGATTCTTCTTGATCTGATTTGAATCGTGGCTGAAAGCTGATAAGAGCAAACGAATAGGGCTACAAGCAGGAGATATGTCTGAAGATCCATATTTCTTCTGAGCCTTTCTCTGGTGCTGATGCTGTCTTGTAGTGCTAACCAAAAGAAGAACTTTCTCTTTGGCTGGCAGTCTGACTTCCAAAGCCATCTGAAACAGGAGTGTACTACTACTGATCCCAGCAAATGATTATAAGCTCTACTAGCAGTAAAGTGGTTTGTCCAGAATCTGGAGTTGGCAATTCAATCCCTGCTTTTAGTCCATGATCCAGATACTTGGACTTATATTTGGAATACATGTCTTCTTTTCACAGAAGATCTATGCTCATTTGAGTGGAAGGCAGCAGGTACATAGAGTCTACTATTGGCTTTGGAAGGCATGTAGTCAGAACAAAATAAAAGTTTTCTTTTGGCATCTCCTGAAAGATTGGTTGTATACAAGAAACTTATTGAGACGAAAAACAATGTTCTTTGAAGATTATAACTGTGTTGTTTGTAATAATTCAGCCGAGGAGATCCTGCAGCATCTTTATCTAGATTGCGCTTTTGCTGAAGCCATGTGGAACACCCTGGATTTGTATATAAAATTATCAGATGATCTTTTTTGAAGTTCTTGTCTTGTTCAGGAATCAGCTAAATGTTCCATTCTTTATGAAAATTACTATTTCACTGAGTTGGGCTAGTTGGTCAGTTCGTAATAGTGCAATCTTCAGCCATATTGCTCCGTCTGTTCAATCTGGGAAGAGACAATTCAAATCAGACTTTGCCCAGGTTACTCTTTGGGCAAAAAGTGCTTACAGGCGGGCCACAGATTAAACAATGGCTAGAAGTCTACTTGTATTTGCTTTTAATTTTCTATGTTTCATTCTTTGTTTCGTGAATCGAGTTGTATGAACTTTTTTATCATTGAAGGACCGGAAATGAATTGTTCAATAAAAGTTCGCAACCATTCAATTAAAAGTTCAGGAGGGAGCAATCCTTTCTGTTAACCCTTAAAAGAAATTCAGGAAGTAATGGATAGACGTGGCAGAGCCTGCGTTTAGGAAGACAACTTCTACAGAGATTCACGTTCCCGTTTATTAAGTTTTTTAAAAAAGAGTTTTATAACTCGGTTTTTAAGAAAGCCAGCACACAGAGTTTTACAAGCATTCGCTAGGGTTTCCAGCCACATGAAAAGTACACTGCAACAGTTTAACCAACTAAAGCAAAACGAGGCAAACACCTCCCAGCACTACTTAAATTTCTATTACATCAATCGAACCGAGAATGCTCGGGGTGAAGTCTTTAAGCCAGTCCAAGATTGCCGTCTTCACTTGATTGATTCGGCACCTCTCCTTCTCCTTAAGCAGAACAGACCAACGTTGCATGAAAGATATGGCCATGTACAGAACAACATCAGCAGGTGAATTTTTTTTCAAAAACACGCTTATGCGCGAATTGCTTTAAGGAAAAAAGAAGTTTTACAACACAACCTGTGGAGAGCCAAGGCTAGATGTCGTAGCTCTCCCCAGGTAAGCACACTACAAAAGGCACCAGCTTAAACGGTGGAGCTGTTAAGGTGTACTAAGAAGAAAACTAATGTGCGACAAAGGCGTCGTTGTGGCTCTATGGCACAGCCAGAGCCAACAGCGGGGCGAGCTTGTTGAAGCCCGCCGCGACCCACTCGTCTCCCTCCTCCTTGATTCGCTGCAGGACGACGGTGGTGGAGCTGCTGATCCCGTTGAACGTCCTGCGATTCCTCTCCTTCCAGAGGCCCCCAGGAGACCAGCAGCACTAGGGAGTCAAACCCCCTTCGTAGCGCCTCCAGCACCAGCGGCTGGCTAGAGAGCCACCAGGTAACGATTGTTGCAGACGAGCTGCTATAGCCCGACCGAAGAGAGAACGCGGTACCAAACTTCCCTGGAGTAAACGCAGGAAGCAAGCAGGTGGTCTTGCGTCTCCAGGCCCTGCCCGCACAGAGCGCAGTCAGCGCCGGGCTGGAGGCCGTGTCGCTGACGCCGATGCGCCGTCCACATCCGCTCGTGCAGTGCCAGCCAGAAGAAGAATTTGACTTTCGGGGGGGGGCCGAAGTGCCCCAGACTTCCTTTGCCCCGAGCAGGCTGATGGCGCCAACGAAGAAGCTGCGGTAGGCCGAGGAGCTCGAGTAGTCACCCCCGGCCGTCCAACGCCAAACGAAGTGGTCCTGGACGCCGGGGAGCAGCTTGACACCCAGCAGCATGTCCCACAGAGTACTCGGACAGTACTGCAGCAGTGCGCGCACCCACCTGTGGCCGAGTAGGGCGTCGTGTATAGAGCGGCGCCGGCGCCGGCGTCCGACCGCCTGGAAGAGGGCTGGGGCGAAGACAGAAATCGGCCCAGCAGGCAGCCAGGCGTCAGTTCAGAAGAGTGTGCGCGTGCCATCCCCCACTAGGACTGAGACCGAAGCACGGAACATGGCCTCCACCTCACGCTCAAGCTTGCATGGGAGGTCCGCCCACACAGCATTAGGGTCGGAACGTCTCAACCATTCCCATCGTAGGCGAAGCGCGAAGCCCAGGGTTTTGAGGTCAGGGACACCAAGACCCCCAAGGTCCTTGGGCGAGCAGACGACGGGCCAGGCCACCCGGCATTTGCCGGCAGCCACCTCTCCCGTGCCTGCCCACAGAAAAGCCCGCCGTCGACGGTCTATCTCCTTGATGGCCCAGGGCGAGAGGGAGCAGCAGATGGAGACATGGACGGGTATCGCAGAAAGAGTGGTCTTCACGAGCGTGCTCCTGCCGACAGTAGTGAGCAGCCCACCCTTCCACGTTGGGATCCTGGCGGCCACCTTGTCGACGAGGCCCTGCTCCTGTGTGCGGCTAAGCCTGCCGACCGATAGAGGTACCCCAAGGTAGGTCACCGGGAAGTGTTGCACCTTACACGGGAAGACCTGCAGCACGCCCGCAACCTCTTCCTCCGTCTCTCTATTGCCATTTTGTTTTGAATAATCCAGTTTGACCAAGCAAAACATGCAAAGAGAAATATTAAGAGACATGGTGCCAATGGCCCCCTGCCATTTATCCACAAACTCGTCATTACATCCAGAGAACCTGGAACCTCCCCTAAGTTCCAGATGTCCTTTATCACACTCCAAACAAACCTAGCTAATTTGCATGTAAACAGAAGATGATCTACTACTTCTTGCCCATCCCCAAGGTAGCAATCCCCAGAACCTTTCCACCCTCTTGCAATTTGTTATTAAAAACTTGCCACAGGAATTTTACTTTTCTAGATGCAGCCTGCTATTTTACTAGCCACCCCTTTGTCTGTCATGAACCTGCACAAAGATTTCGTAGTATATTTCTTAGACTTATCAAGTTCCCAGAGAACTAAATCTTTACTTTCAGTCAATTGACAGCTTGCAAGATCAGTTTTTAACTCCAACCATCTCTCATACTCCCTTGTTCACAAGGATCTTTTGAAATCAATAAACCAGTCAGAATCAATCTAGCATTCACTAACCACACAATCTGGGTCCCTAGCCAAAGCATATAGATCTGCAAAAGCAAATTTTAGAGGCATTCCACCTATCCAACAGTCTTGCCAGAATCTGCAAAGATTACCATTCCCCATTCTAAAGATAGCACCCCACTGAAATAGATGTTTTACCTTATGAAGCCCTTGCCAAAATTGTGAGCTCCCCTGAGTTTTAGACTCACACCCGACCCCCCCCCCACCCACCTCATGTATTTAGGCTGCAAGATTTTAAACCACATAGCATTGGGTTCCTGGTATATTTTATATATCCATTTGACAAGAAAACTGTCATTCATAATTCTTGTGTTAATCACACCCAAACCCCCTGATAGGCCTACACATGATTTCAAACTTGGTCATATGATATTTAAACTTGCTCCTGCCTACACACCGTTTATTAAGTTTCCAAACAGAACCACCGCCGTTACCATATTGCAGATTAATATTAGAGCGCACTCTCGCTGCTCGTCGTTCATCGTCCCTCACTTACGTAATATAAGGTCACCGGCCGTTAACTGATTTAATTAAGCTCCAAGGTTTGCTTTCTGGACCTGAGTTCCGTCATGGAAAAGGAGCCTGATGGTGACCGTGTTGACCTTGGGGCATGTGCCTCCTGTCAATGCCATCTTTCACCGCAACAGGAAGAAAAAAAATACTAACAAGGATATGCATGTACACATAAATCATCGACGGTGATCGTACCCTACAAGGCTACAACAGAGTAGACTACACATAATTTGTACGGCTACTAGGACTAATATAAAAAACTGCAGCTCTTGCTTCATATACTGGCAAGCACGTTACTAGCTTCAGAAGCAGCTAGCTAGTCATGAATTGCTTCAATGGCTGGCACCACTTGAATATCTTAAGGAGCACGGAGTTAGACGTATGGTGTAGGGAGAGTAGCTAAAGAGTGGGCTAGATATGCTGAATCCTGAAAAGGAACATTGATCTGAATGCTAGTCTAAGGGAACTCTCTCTTTTCCACTATACAAGTCATCGATCATGAGAGACATCCTACTAGTGTTGCTACTTCGCTACTTCTCCTTTGTAATCCAAGTCAAAACGAAGAGTTCCATGATAGCAAGGCCTTGTTTAGATGGTGTGAAAAGGTGAAATTTTTTCACTCTCTCTCCATCACATCAAATCTTAACACGCATGCATGGAGCACTAAATATAGATAAAATAAATAACTTATTGCATAGTTCGTCTTTAATTGACGAGACGAATCTTTTGAGCCTAGTTAGACTATGATTGGACAATAATTTTCAAATACAAACGAAAGTGCTACAGTGCTTTGAAGTCAAATTTTTAGCCATCTAAACAAGGCCCAAGTATACATATAAGAAGAAGATGTACAGCTAGCAGATGAATGTGGATCATAATCAGGATTGTCACTGCGACGTTCGTTCTGAGGCTCGCTCTCTCTCTCTCTCTCTCTCTCTCTCTCTCTCTCTCTCTCTTGTTCGTACAGCAAGGTTGGGAGTCAAGTAGTCCATGCTTGTAAGTCTCAAACTTACTCATCGCGTTCTTTCTCTCTTTTTTTTTTGAATGCATGTAAATTCTACTTTTATCCTTTGAATCAGAACTTGAGTTTTGACTGGTAATGCTAACATATATATACTCCCTTGTGATCTTCCTTCCTAGTGAATAGCGAGAATGAAATCAAATCCGATCCTTGCGGTGTTGTCTGCGGCATCCATCGGTTTCTTGATCGGCGTTACTTTTCCCATACGAATCGCACCAACGGTATTCCCGTTCAGCCTTGGTGACGGAAACTGCACCGTCAGCGGCACTGCGGCAGCAACATATATACTTGCAAGATTTTCAACACCCTTCGGAAATAGCACTTCTACAGCAGAGGGGACTCCTCTGCTGCAGTCAAATGCCACTTCAGATTCAGAGGTATTACTATTACAACCCCCCAACTTGTTCGAAATTATTAAGTCCATGCAGTAATTAATATAATCATTCCTGTATGGATTTATATTCAGTGTTGCCATGCTGAACCAGAAACTGAAAGAATCCAGTCATCTAAGTTTTGGCATTCCTAGTCCATACATACTCTATATGGTTTTACCTTTTTTGTTCTTTCTTGTCTTATGAATATCTCTTGTGCCGTAGAAGATTCCTCCGCCGGCAAAATCAAAACCAAAAGGCGCGGAGCGGCTACCACCAAACATAGTTGTTCGTGAGTCTGATCTTCACCTTCGCCGGCTCTGGGGACACCCGCGTGAGGTCGATCTCTCTCTCTCTCTCTCTCTCTCTCATGATCTTTCGTCCACTCAATCACTCATATCCTTCCTTCCATTTGCTTCTAACTACTGTATGAGCATTAACTTTACTGAATTGATAAGCCTCGCCTTATCCTTATATTAAATATTAAGCACATGGCCAGCATCCTCGTGGAGGGTTGACTCTCTTTTTTTGGCGAATTGAGGGTTGACTTGATTAGTTAGTAAGAACTATTTTGTTTGGTATATATGGCCATAAGAACTGAATTTTTGGGGCTGGGGTCAATGCAATGAGCAGGACACCCCCACTCGCAAATACCTCGTGGTGCTGACAGTGGGTTACAGCGATAAAGACAATGTCAATGCGATGATTCACAAGGTAATTGATAAGACATCATAATTATTTATTACTTGATTGATATATAGCTAGCTTCCTCCTGATTTTTTATGGTCGTTTGCTGTAATAAACTGAACAATATCACCGTATGGACTACTCGTCGGCGCCTTGCAATCAAATGCTATGGCACACCGATCGATTGGAGCAGTTCTCGGACAATTTCGACGTGATGCTGTTCCACTACGACGGTCGGACAACAGAGTGGGATGAGTTCGAGTGGTCCAAGCAAGCCATTCATGTCAGCGCCAGGAAGCAGGCCAAATGGTGAGGATCGGAGCATCGTGCAATGAAAATCCAACGCAACAAACTCATGCATCCATGTCGTAGGTGGTATGCCAAGAGGTTCATGCACCCCAACATCGTGGCACCCTACGAGTACGTCTTCCTCTGGGACCATGACCTCGGAGTCGAGACCTTCGACGCGGAGGAGTACATCAAGATTGTCAAGAAGCATGGGCTAGCGATTTCGCAGCCAGGCCTGGACATCACCAGGGGGGTGAACAACTTCGATATCACCGCCAGAAGGAATGACACCGAGATGCACAGGTAAGTACTGTGTATTAGCTAATAATAACTATAAATACTTACATTTTGTATAGTCCATCGATAATATTTTTTAGGGAATGTATCTATGCAAACAATACCGTGCAAACTATGCGAATTCTAATCAAGACCGAAATCTATTAGATGGTAAGTGTGGGGGTTATTTTAGCACTTAAATCCCCACTCTTTCCAATCCTAAAGGTGGGGTTATTTTAGTACTTAAACCCCCCACCTCTGGCATACATCGTAGTTAAGTTTCTGTATTCTTGATTAGAGTTTGCATAGTTTTTGAAAACTGGATTTTTATACCATATATATTTGTTTGAGAAATAGTTAGTCCATTATCTTCTCATTTCTCAACTTTTTGGTTTAATTAATTAATTTTGAAATTGTCACCTTTTTCATCATAAGCTAATAATTAGTATT